>CM062804.1:1355691166-1356334760 GCA_031772625.1 Pinus tabuliformis
AAATCTCAAAAATAAATCTTTATGAAATCTCCTTAATTCCCCTCCTACGAGTAATTATTTGAAAAGGAAAATAGAAATAAAAACTTCTTGAAATATTCTTATCTTTCCTCTCTTACTAATTCCACTAGTAGTTAGTTGAAGAATGTATCTTCATGAAATATTATTTTTTGCTCCTAATGGTTGGATTTTACAACACGCCTCATGTGTTTCATGACATGTGCTTGATCGCCTCTCGAGGATCTGTTTAACTCTAGAAATGTGTATATTTACTAATACTTGTGAGATTTGGTGTAATGACAATCATGATCCCAACAATTGTTATCAAAGCCAAAGGTCTTGAGTTCAAAAAACGCTTAGTTCAAGCTGGGGGGAGATTGTTGGAGTTCGAAGACTACACTCCCCATTGTGTTTCACAACATGTGCTTTGACCTCCTCTCAAGGATCCGTTAATTTTGGCGATGCATGTGTTTACTATTACTTGCAGGATATGGTGTAATGACAATTGTGATCTCAACACTAGTCTTTCTCATTTCATAAATTTCTCAAATCCAACATAATGAAAATTGATATAACCACCTTTGGTATACACAAATACTTTGTTTTTTTACCTCACATAACAACGAAAATAACTTGCTTCCTAAGATTTGGAAAGGTGGTTTACTAATCATAAAGAAATTAATTGTACATTACAAATATTACACATACGAATAAAGGTATTTACACCTAATTCTAGAAAATAAATAATTCATCAAGAATAAAAATCATAAACCCAGCCAGTATATTCATTTTCTTTATCTCAAAATACACATTGGATCATTACATAGAAGTTTTAATACTGGAAATTTAAATAAATATACATCTATCTTCTTGCAAATTTCTATTAAAAAATATTAAACCCTATTATTATAAAGGCGCATGGCAAAAAAAGTAATGTCTTACTGAGTTATAATGCCCTCTAGCTTACCCACATAGTTCTTCATATCATTTAGCTCCTCTCAACCTACCTAATCCTTTCTTTTTTTTTTTCCAATTATATAAAGAAATGTTGATCTCTTTAAAAAAAATGTTAAATTCCTTAATATAAATTCATTTATAAATGCATTAAAATGCTATATTTATTACTAATTGAAATTACAACATCAACATTTAATCTACCATGTTTTCGGATCTTAGAGACCCACTACATTGTGTACCAAATTCCTTCTTGATGTTCTTTCTCATTTATATTGATACCACTTTAGCCGGTTATATGATGGTGTTTTTAGTGTATAAAGAGACCAACGTGTCTCTATATAATGGGAATAAAGGAATGGATTAGATATGTTGAGAGGAGCTAAATTATATGAGTAACTATGTAGGCAAGTTAGAAGGCATTATAGCTCAGCAAGAAATCACTCTTTTTTCCCATGTGCTTTTAGAATAATAGGTTTTAGTATTCTTGGAGGGGTTAGCAAGAAGATAGTTGTATGCTTATTTAAATTTATAATATTAAAATTATCTAAGCTATTGTTCTATGTGTATTTTGAGATAAAGAAAATGAACATATTGGTTGTTTTTATGATGTGTATACTTCATACATTATTTATTTTTAGAATTAGATGTAAAATATTTCTATTCTTAGGTTACATATTTGGGACTCATAATTAATCTCTTTGTAATTAGTGAACCCCTCTCTAAATCTTAGGAAGCAACTTATTTTCATTGTTGTGTGAGATAGAAAACAAAGTGTTGTGTAAACCAAAGGTTGTTGTATCAATTTGCATTAAATTATATTTGACCAATTGATGAAAGAGGAGAGAGACTAGAAAGGACAAGCATGGATCATGCTTCATTCATTTTGATAGAAATTTTAGTGTTATTGACAAGATTCATTTGTAGTAATAAGGTTAAAAAAATTTAGTGAAACTACATTTTTCAATTAACTGCTAATAGCAATGTGAAGAGGAAGGATAAGAATATTTCATGAAATTTTTTTTCTTCTTCTTTCTCTTTTGTCAACTAATTATCCCAGCAAAACCTCTATTGGCATATCAAAAACCTCTTTGGGAAAGTTGTATTTGAAAGAAATGTAAGCAAACCTCTTTGGGAAAGTTGTATTTGAAAGAAATGTAAGCAAAGCTCTTTGGGAAAAGTTGTATTTGAAATAGATGTAAGCAAAGATGATTTTCTCCTCCACATGATTTAATCAACACGTGGATGATGGCATGGGGCCCATGGAGGTTGTCATTCTTTGACAGTGTGTTCCTTTAGGAAAACTTAATCTACAAGCACGTACCCATGTGCATTAGCCTTGGCATTGCATGTGTTGTTAATATTGGCTATGTCTTATTTTCCTATGGATAGTCATGTAATTGCATGTCCTCACTGCTGGTTTGTTTTGTTAATGTTATGGGAATTTATGTTTAATTTTTGTGTTGGGATTAACTATAGTCATGTCCTTATTGCTCTATGGACTATCAAACTTTTTATCATTTTTTTTTCTTCTAGTTTCCTACTACACAAGACAAGATAAGATTGCTTTTTTATACTTTGTATACATTGTAAATATTTTCAATAATACTGTGAACCTACAAAAAAAAAATAGTTATTTTTTATAAGTAAATAACTATTTAAATAATCATGATATTAATTATTTATTCATATTTCACTTAATATATATTATTTAACATTATTTAAAATTAAATATATTAATTATTACAGTTGATCATTTATTTAAAAATGGAAGGACGCGGACGATGGACGACGGGACGACGGGAGCGAAGCGGGGAAAAATAACAGGGTTTCAGAGTTGCTGGAGAGGCATCGATCCATGGAAGGATGCAAAGGAGGGAGCTCCACTCCCTCCTTTAAGCAAGCCGTGAACAACAAGGGAAAAAACCCATGGAAAATGATAGAGGACCTTCAACAGGAAATAATAAGAACAGTGAAGAGGAACAAAATGGACAGGAATCCAAGGAGAAAAATATTATTAAAGAGAATGAGGAATAAGACAAGGAACATGGAGCAAAAAACAAAGCACACATGGGCCCATGTAAACCCAAAGCTGTTGTAATTCCTAGAGTCACGTTAAATGAGCCTGCTTTGCAAGAGCACAGGGAATATATGCAAACCTATGCAATCATTTGTAAATTCATGGGTTTATGGCCCACTAAAAAAGCCTTATAAATGTGGATAAGACACCACTGGAAACCAAAAGGAAGCATTGACCTACACCTAGGTTCAAAGGGATTCTTTATAGTGGTTTTTGCGAATATCAAAGACAAGGATAGAGTTTTTGAAGGTGGGCCATACTTCTTTGTTGCATCAGGTCTTTATATGTGACCTTGGATCATGAATTTTTTCCCAGAACGTGTGAGACCTTTACATCAGTTCCAGTTTGGGTAAGGCTCTATTCTCCTCCGCTTGATTATTGGCAAATAGAATCATTAACAACCATAGGGAATAAGCTAGGATGGTTTGTTAAAGCTTCTGAAGCCACTAGGAGGGGAAAGTATACTTCCTTTGCTTAGATCTATATGGATATGGATCTCTCTGGAGCTCTTCCAGATGAGATAATCTTGGAAGTTCATGATGAAAAATGGGTCCAAACCATTGACTATGAGCATATTCCGTTCAGATGCCACAAATTTCATGAACGTGGACATGTACAAGTATTGCCCTCTCACTAGAATAGAGAATAAGAGTAAAGCTAATGATATGAAAGACTCCGAAGGTTTTCACAAAATGGTAAAAAAAGGAAAAGGAAACAAGAAGGGAATAAAAGCACAGAAATCTGAAGGACATCAAACCAGCCAAAACAGGTTCAAAGTCTTGGAAGTGGAAGAAGAAGATAACACAGCAGACCAGACAAAATGGGAAGCATTTATGGAAGAAGAGAAAGTAAAGGGCAAGGAACAAACACCAGATAAGATTCTACAAATAGAGACGATGGCGAGTGATGCGGAAACAGAAATGGATCAGGTGATGACCCCTAGTGATATGGAAACGGAGGACCAAGAACTTCAGGTGATTCTTGAGAAAGAGAATATTGACTTGGAAGATTTCTTGATTCAAGGAACTAAAGAAGGGTTAGACTCTTTACCTCCAGAGGAGTTCAATAAAGTCCATCAGCTATATATATGGAAAACCCAAAACAAAGTAATGGAGAGGCAAAGGAGCAAGGAAAAACAGAGCAATGAGGGGGTAAAAACGGTAAGACCCATACCTGTATTAGCACCCAGAAACCCAGGAAAAAAAAGAGGTAGGAAAAAGTAGAACGAGTTATTAATGGAATGTGGAAAGCTAATGATAGACTCAGGTAAGATGAAAGATCTAACCAGCTACTCTTTCACCAATATTTAATAATGAAGTTTACTTCATGGAATATCGAAGGTCTTGGTAGTAAAAGGAAACAGAGACTGATTAGTAACAGAATGAAACAAACAGCTCCCGATGTGATCTTCATTTAGGAAACCAAATGTTCCATTCATAAATTAAAAGAGATTCATAGCAAGTGGCTCAATAATTATGAGTTTCTGGAAGTCAAAGTGGAGAATACAACAGGAGGTATTCTTACCCTATGGAATCCCAAGAAAATAGGAATTTTAGATGCTGAAGCATCTCGAGATTATCTCTCCGTGGTCATCTAGCCTGTCATAGATAAGGAAACTTACATAATCACCAATATGTATGAACCCCAAAGATTGGAAGGAAAACTAAAATTTCTTGATTCTCTAGAGGAACTAAGGGACAGACATGCAGATAAGCCATCGATACTGGGAGGGGATTTTAACATGATTAAATCGCTTTTAGAGAAAAAAGGTGGAACTAGAATTCAATGTCAAGACTCTCTGAGGTTTTAGTGTTTCACAGACATTATGAAGTTAGTGGACATTACAACCAGTAATGAAATTTTTACTTGGAACAACAAAAGAGGAGGAGAGTCTAAGGTGGCTTCAAAATTGGACAGATTCATGATATCTGAGGATCTCATGCTCAATAATAAGAAAATTTCAACAAGAATCCTACCCTTTGGAGGATCTGACCACTGGCCAATTTTTTTGGAGGTGCAGAGTATCGGTACTCCAAGAAATAGACCTTTTCGCTTTGAAAACATCTGGCTCTCTCATCCAGATTTCAACAGTAATATTGCTAAATGGTGGGTAGAAGATTTGAATATCCAAGGCACCAACATGTTCCTTCTTCAAAAAATACTAAAACACATTAAGCTTAAGCTCAAGGAATGGAACAAGAATGAACATGGCAACATTTTCGCAGCCAAAAAAGCAGTAGAAGGAAAAATGCAGGAACTCAACCAAGCCCTTATCACATATGGCTTTGATGAAATCAGGAGTGATCAGGTCACCAAATACCATCAAGAATGGGAGGAATTGTGAAAACAAGAGGAAATATTTTGGAGGCAAAAATCGAGGGTTCAATGGCTCAAAGAGGGAGAAAGAAATACTAGCTTCTTCCATAGATCTACAATGGCGAACAAAGTTCATAAAAGAATTTCAGTGATCAAGGATGAGAGAGGCATTCTTCACAACTCTCATGCTAAAATAAAAAAATCTCCAGCCAAGCACTTTCAAGGCATTGCCAAAGAAACTTGTTTTAACAGAGAAAATTCCATCAGAAACTTCATAAGACACATTCCTAGGCCGGTGTCCAATGAGGATAATTTCAACCTAAACAAGCCAGTAACTGAGGAGGAAGTCAGCAAGGTGCTCAAAGAGATGCAAAATGGTAATGCACCAGGCCCAGATGGTTTCAATGTTGATTTCTTCAAAGCCTGCTAGAGCATTGTTAAAAAGGATATTTTAAATGTGGTAGAAGATTCTAGGATAAATAAAACTATTCTGAAAGCTCTAAACACTTCTTTCATTACTCTTATCCCTAAGCAAGAGGCTGCGTAGACTCCGGACAAGCTTAGACCAATAGCTTTATGTAATGTGGTCTACAAGATAATATTAGAAGTGGTGGCCAATAGACTCAAACCTCCCCTTCCATCTCTAGTTTCTGTGGAACAAGTCGGTTAGGTGGAAGGAAGGAAAATTCTCAACAATATTATTTAAGCTCACGAGGTGGTTCACTCTCTGACTATCAACCGAAAGGCTGGTATGATCATGCAATTAGACATTGCTAAAGCCTATGATAAACTAAGTTGGAACTATATCAGGAAAACACTTATTGCCTTTGGGTTTGATCACAACTGGGTAAGATGGATCTTGGCCCTGGTTACTTCCTCAAGTTTCTCTATTTTGGTTAATAGCTCTCCCTCTAAAACATTTCTTCCCTCTAGAGGCCTCAGATAAGGGGACCCACTCTCTCCCTTTCTCTTCATCCTCATGATGGAAGGACTAGGTCGATCGATTAATCATGCCAAAGAAGTTGGTAAGATCAAAGGTCTCCAACTCTCTAACAGGGGCCAAGCCTAGACACATCAACAATTTGTGGATGACGCGATGCTGCAAGGGATCCCTACAGTCAAAGAAGCTCAAGCATTCAAACAAATTCTATATGAATTTTCCAAGGCTTCAGGTGTGGAAGTTAATCTCACCAAATCCAAGATCTTTTTCTTTAATACTAATATTGCCATTGAAAAGAACATTGCCAACATTTTGGGTTTTCAAAGAGATTCTCTTCCCTCAAAATATTTGGGGATACCTCTTACTTCTAAACTGCTACACAAAAGCATCTGGGAGCCAATTATCAACAAACTACAAGACAAAATCAGAAAATGAATGGTTAGATCCTTAAAGTTGGCTGGTAGACTAGTGCTCACAAAGGCTATTCTACAAGCAATCCCAGTTTTTATGCTTTCTGTTCTCCCAGCTCCTAAAGGAGTTATGCAGCTCATCGGAAACATACAAAGAAACTTCCTCTGGGGAAAGGGAGAAGTAAGGAAAAAAAGGGCCTTGGTAGCGTGGGAAAAAATCTGCAAACCTAGAAATGATGGGAGACTAGGATTGGATGACCTTGAAATTTTAAGCAAAGCTTTAGGGGATAAATTATGGTGGCGTTGGCTAAAATAACCAAAGGCTCAGTGGGCTACAATTTGGAAAGAAAAATATGCCAGTTCATGGCCTAGTGAGGATCATATAAGAATGGATGGTAACATCAAGGGATCACACATATGGAACAAGGCCTGGGACAATAGATGTCTAGTTCAACAGAATGGCTTCTGGGAAATTAGAGAGGGAAACTTAGCTTTGTTCTGGTAGGACAGATGGCAACAGGAACCCATACTTTTGAAAGAAGAATTAAAGGAACTGAGGGTAGAGACAGATACTAAAGGATTAATAGAAGTTAAGGATTTTTGGGATCGGACAAACAATGCAAGAAAGTGGAGACAATGGAGTGAATTCGATCTTAGAAATGACAACTCTTTAAAAGACAAAGCTGATGTAATAATGCAAGAGTTATATAGAAGGAAAATTTTTATTTTAGAAGGCCATGATCAACTAAGATGGGGCAACAACAATGAGGGCACCTTTAATCTTAAGCAGGCAAAAATAATTCTCCTTGGTTTGGCTTCCCAGGCTCCAGATAAAGCATGGCAAAGACTTTGGAAACAACAAGGATGGATGAAAATTAAACTCTTGACTTGGCTGGTGCAACACAGGAAAATTTTGACTTGGGACAAGATTAGGAAAAGAGGTATTCTGGGGCCATCCAGGTGCCAGCTTTGTGAAATGCAAGAGAAAGCAATGGACCATATTCTCAAAAACTGCTCCTTTTCCTCCAAGTTGTGGGATTCTTTTACCTCCATATTCCAGCAGTCGGACAGAGACCTTGGAAGCATCACCAACACCCTGAGCAATTGGAGAAGAAATTTCATGAATAATGAAGTTCTTAGCATTGCCTGGGTTCTAACACCGGGCTTAATAATCTGGAACACATGGAAAGAAAGGAATAACATGATATTCAAGGAAAAAAAACCGCCCTTGTACCTTCATGATCATATCCTAAAACAACTACAAGAGACTGTAAGCTCCATTGTCCGAAATCTTCCTGTGAATCCTCCCTCGGCTTCTGAGTGGAGGATTCTCTGCCAACTTGGGCTACAAAGGTTGACTCCTCAAAACCTGGGAGGGAAGAATCTTTTCAAAGACTCAGAGCTTGAATTTTGGCAACCTCCCCCCAAAGGATTTCTAAAGTTCAACATTGACGAAGCCTCAAAGGGCAACCCGGGTACTGCGGGTCATGGCGGAGTTTTAAGGGATGAAAAAGGGAATATCTTGTTCCATGGCCATCTTGGCAAAGCCACTAACGACATGGAAGAAATTCTGGCTAATGAACATTGTTTAGAATATTTACTTCTAGATCATCGACACAATGTGATTGTTGAAGCGGATTCTGAGTTAATCATTAACTCAATCAAGAAGATCAGCTGGGGTACATGTCCGGAAAAGGTCTCTAAGAACTGGAGGCTCAATCTGATCTTTTAAAGGATCCACAACCACCTTCAAGGCCTCCATACTATCACTTTCAAACATGTTCGAAGGACGGCCAACAAGTTGGCAGACCTCCTGGCCAATCAAGGAGTGAATTGCACAGAGGAAAATTTTGCAACAACATGGCAAGAGCTAACTCGACTAACTCTTAAGGCAAAATGCCATGATCAAGCCAAAGAAGATTGGTTGATGTTCAGGAACAGGAACATGGAAGGTAACACTGACAACCCAGAAGTGGCATGAGCAGAGGAATGAACTCTTTTAGATTTACAGTGTATAGTAAGCTTGGGAGGTTAATTGGTCGAAGAAGCAAGCGCATTTAGAGCCTCTGTGGCTGCAAAGCGGGTGACTTACAGCTAAGGGTTTCAGTCAAGCCAGTTAAGGCCTCTTATCACAATATCTCTGGCAAACTGGTTAGCCATGTGGATGGAAGCAGGACACTCTTGATTCCCCCAGCTTTAGTTTTCTTTCACCTTCGAAAGGTTTCCTGCTTCTCGAGTAATTTTCACAAGCCCTGCAAGTGGAAAGCGGTTTCTTATTTTTTGATGCGATCACAATCAGCAATTGACACGTGGCAGGAGGACAGTTCGAAAAACCACCGTGATTGCACGTTAAATGGCGGCATATAGGGTTTAGCGATATTCATGTTCGTCATTGGATCATTTGTTTTAGATCTATGGTTGATGTTCTTCGAGCTTGTTTGTGTGGCCAGGGTGCTTAAGGCGGTCCGTCGGCTTAATTAAAGTTTCATGGCATAGAATTCTGTATCGAGCACCTCCTCAATTAACCTTTAATTGTGCTTTTTGGGTTTCTCTTTTCTCGCATTTGTAACACCTTAGTTTTGGTTGTTTTTTCCGTACCATTGGTTGACTTCACCATGGTTTGGGGCCCACTAGATTCGTGGGGTGTGTAACATATATAATTAGTTTTGAATTAATGACATAGTAGGATCATCTCTTGCACTAGAAAAAAAATAGATAATTTATTTAAAAATAAATTTATGTGCAAAATACCACGATATTTTTTATAATATAATTTTAAATAATTTTTAAAATAATATTTATCTTTTACTATGTAATTTTAATTTCATTATCAATAATTATTAAATGGACGGTATAGATTTAACCTCCATGGAATACTCAAGAATTTTCTTAGTAGTATAGAAAAATCAAAGATTGGATTTATCTCCAAAGTAGTTATTTGTTTTCTTCTCTTTCAATTAAATTGATTAATTATAAAAAATGTTATACTACCAAGTACCATATGAAATGACTTATGATTTTTTGAGCATTTCATATTGGGAAGCCATGGTATAGTAACAAAGTCTATTTACAAATTAAGAATCTTCATGATAAAGTGGAGTAAATCTCCATGGTTAATAATCTTATTCCATGTTTTTTTAAATGTATATATGTTTAACTCATATACTAAATATTTATAATAATAATTTAGTTAGTTTTATGATTTTTTAAATTTAACAACCTAAGATACGTCATAAATAAGGGTTTTGATATTTATTATGTAGTATTTATTAACATTTATCAACCATTTAATTTATATAACTATACTATTATTATAATTATTTCTAATAAAAAAAATAAAAAAAATTGCAGATCCACTAAAAGTATACATACCTATTTCTAATTTTACATTAACTCTAAATGTTTAAAACAAAAATAAGTAGTCTTTCTTCCCATGTAACTTATTTACATATTTATTATTAATTTACTATAACTCTTTACATTTCATGTTAGTTTTCAAATGCATATTATAAATATAATTGTTTATTTTTATATTTATTTTAGTATCTATTTATTAATTTTTAATTATGATATTAGTTATATAAAAATATTTAATCATTTAAATATCATTATTTTCAATTGTATATTTATTAGTTTTAATTGTAATTTAACTAATTTTAAAAATATATATTAATTGAGGTTATTTTGGATTGTTGGACTAAATGGTTTTTTTTTCCTCCACTTAAGTTCAAATGTCTACTAGTTACATGATAAACTATAATACATATAGATATTATTATATTGACTTTGAACCTTGTGAACTCTTAAAAGAGTATATCTATGACTTAATTTAATACCAAAAATCTCACTTCCTGATATCAACCACCTCACTTTAAGATTCAAATTAAAAAATAAAAATAAAAATTATTTTCTCAAATAAATATTAATTAAATTATACATTATTAAATTATAAATAATTCTCTAAAATCTGAAACTTATATTTATTATACATAATATTTTGTCATACATAAATTGTTTTTACTAAAATTTCATCTATTGAAAAGTAAAAAACAACTTACTTCCCCAAGTCTGGTGAACATTTAGCTTAACGAAAAATCTTCCCTTTACTAAACACTAACTTGTTTTTCTTGAATATCAATGATGAATGAGTTAGAAGGTAAAAGAAAATTACAGTGGTGGCGATGCCTGCACCATTCTTCCAACCTCACATAAATATTAATGTCAAATCAGCAACTTGTTTACGTAAAGTTTCAGCCACCCAACCAATTTTATTATTTTGTTATACAAACATGTCAATGTCAATACCTAAGATTTTGATTTATATTAATTTTTTTGTGTTGATTTTGATAATATACCTGTTAAAAAAAGAGAATAACTAAATTACTTCTGATGGCATGTCTATAAAAGGAGAGAAGAATCATATTAAGCCATCTAAAAATATCTACAGAACTTTGAAATTTACCCAATCCTGTGATGAAATAAAAAAAATAAAAATTACTGCATAACGTGGGTTATATGGACAAATGATCTGGATAGAAAGATTTGATAAATGATATATAAAGATATGGACAAATGAAATTCCATAGATGATATCATTTATAGCGATGCAACGTGGTTGAGCTCTATGTGACGTATGTAATAATAACAAGTTACACATTAAGGATTTCCTTTCGTTATATTAACAATCCTCTTCTTCCCACCTAGGCGGCTCTGGTTCGAAGCCTGTGACTGATCTGGTCAATTGAACCCTATGGATCTTGGAGGGTTGTTTTGGTATTCTGTGCTTCTGGGAAGCACTGTTATCACATTCTTGCTTTTTGATGTATGGAGGAGGAAGGCGTACTACAGGCTTCCCCGATTGTGGGAAATCTGCCACAGGTGGGTAACAAGCCCCACGAATCCTTTTTCCACCTTGCCAACAAATATGGGCCGATCATGAGCCTCTCTCTCGGAATGAAGACCACAGTTGTGGTCTCCTCTTCACACTGGCCACGGCGTACGGCTGGAAGCCATTCCAATGCCACGGCTACTTTTGGAATGTATTTGTTAGATTAAACTAGAACGGAATTGGCTATGGAGCAGCTCTTTCCTCTAGATGTGTGGTGTTTATTTTATTTTTATGAGATTTTAGGTTTACATCTCACAAAAAGAATTGAAAAGAGTTGCAAATGGGTTTATGAAAAAATAAACTAGTATAAAGGATATTTTAAGAAGGGTTTATATAGACAATATTTTATTAATAAGCCAATCCATAAATAAACTCACTCTGCAGCAGCTCTCTCATCCAATGTCTTACCAATGCATAGCTTCTATTATTGTGACGAATTTGATTGTATCTTGTAATGAACTTCTCTGCTGTCTGGTAACGACAACTTCTAGGTTGTTAGTTGCTATATCTTTTGTGAAGTACCATCCCAAATTTCATGGTATATTAATATTATTATTAAATTTAATAAATTTGGATTAATATAATATTAAATTTAATATGATATTTAATTTGTTATATTATAATATATATTAATTATATATATAGGAGAAAAGAACAAAACATATAGTAATAGAGGTGGAGAGAGGAAGTAACAAAACAAATATGGACATAAAATGAAGAATAAAGACATTGAGAGAAAAGAGTGGAAAGAGAGATAGAGAGAGTGACAAGGGAGAGATGGAGAGAAAGTGTTTATGTTTTGGGGTGAAATAGAGAGACAAAGAAGGAGAGATGGAAGGAAGGGGGAGAGAAGGAGAGAGGGAGGGAGATAGTGGCAGGGTTGGAGGGTGAAGAGAGAGACAGAGGGGGGGAGAGAGACAGAGGGAGATGATAGAGAAAGGGAGAAAGGGAGAGAGAGGAAGGAAGAGAGAGAGAGAGAGGAGAGAAGAAGGGAGAGAGAGATGGAGCTGGAGGGAAACAGAGAGGGAGGTAATAAGAAATACACAGAGAGAGAAAGGTGGAGAGAGAGAGGGAGAGAGGAGAGCATGAGGAAAGAAAGATAAACAAGGGAGAGAGAAAGTGAAGGGGAAGAGAGAAGGAGAGGAACAGGGAGGGAGATATATAGATATGGATAAATAGTGTCTATGTTTTGGGGATGATATAGACAAACAAAGGAGAGGCAAAGGGAGATAAATATATAGATGAGAGGTGAAGAGAGGGAGGAATAGAGAGATAAAGAGAGGTAGGGAGAGATATGTAGATATGGAGAGAGTGTGTATGTGTGTTCTAGGGGGTGAGATAGAGAGACAAATAAGGAGAGATGGAAGGAGATATAGATATATATGGAGGGGTGAGAGAGGGAAGAATATTTTTTGTACGATGTGCATTGATTTGAGTGTAGATAATGATCTCTAATCCTATTCAATTGATTGCACTAGATGCATTGATTTCATGTAGATGTTGATTTCTAATTATATTGATTGCTTGCACGAGATGCATTGATTTAATTTTAGATGTTTATTTCTAATCCTATTTGATTGTTGATGCATTGATTTCAGCGTAGATGGGGATCTCTAATATTATTTGATCGCTTGCAGTAGATGCATTGACTTTAATGTAGATTTTGATTTCTAATTATATTTGATTGCTTGCACTAGATGTATTGATTTCAGTGTGGATGTTGGTTTCTAATCTTATTTGATTGCTTGCATTATATGCATTGATTTGAATGTAGATGTTGTTTTCTAATCCTATTTGATTGCTTGCATTAGATGTTGTTAATCTCAAGACAGTAAATTATTAAAAAAAAAATCAAGATTAGATGGATGGGGGAGAGAGGGAAGAAGATTTCTTGCACTAGATGCATTGATTTTAGTGTAGATGATGATTTCTAATCCTATCTGATTGCTTGCACTAGATGCATTGATTTTAGTGTAGATGTTTGTTTCTAATTATATTTGATTACTTGCACTAGATGCATTGATTTCATTGTAGATTTGGATTTCTAAGCCTATTTCATTGCTTGCACTAGATGCATGTATTTCAGAGTAGATGTAGATTTCTAATCCTATTGATTGCTTGCACTAGACACATGGATTTCAATGTAGGTGTGGATTTCAAATCCTATTTGGTTGCTTGTACTAGGCACATTGATTTGAGTGTAGATGTTGATTTCTAATATCATTTGATTGTTTTCATTAGATGCATTGATTTTAGTGTAGATGTTGTTTTCTAATCCAATTTGATTGTTTGCATTAGATGCATTAGATGTTGTTAATCTTGAGGTTGTATCTTATTAAAAAAATAAAAATTCAAGATATATTTAGTAACACGTAGAGGGGTACTATGAAGAAATAATTAGTTGTAAAAAAATAAAAATTCAAGATATATTTAGTAACACGTAGAGGGGTACTATGAAGAAATAATTAGTTGTCAAAAGTTGTGACACTTAGAATTAAAATGAAAAAGATGTGCATAATCAATCCCCCTACAAAGTGCAAATTAATCCTTGAAAATATCGTCTTCCTTCTTCATCACCAACTAATTACTAATATGCAATTACATATATTCAAAATTACTAATAGATTAATTGCATACAACAATGTATTCAAAATATTTATAAGAGGACAATGCATATTTATAAACATAAAAACAAATCAAGCTATTCTTGAAGGAGATGTGATAATATTTTGGAGAAACAAATGTAAAGATTTTATAAATCTAGCGACTCATTAAAAAAATAAAAAATACCTTATTTCTTGACTTTTCAAAATAAATTATAGGTAAAAAAAATCATCAAAATATTCTTGAAGGAATAAATTATTTCAAACATAAACAAAGAAACAAATGATTTCAAGAGTAATTTTGACACAAGAAATTATTAAAACTACTCTTCAAGATATATTTTGTAATATTTGGAGGAACACTATTTAAAATTAATCAGTTTTCAAAAGTTGTGATAACTAAAATTGAATGAAATATATGTGCAATATCAATCCCCCTGCAAACTATTGACAAGATTGTCTCCCATCTTCATCTCCAACTAATTACTAATAAACAATTACATACACATATAGAAATATATCACCACAAGTATAACATTCACAAACATTATCATCCAAATAAAAACACTTATATAAACACACAAACCACTCAAAGTATCCAAACACAGATGTACATACCATTAAAGGAAAGAAACACATACCAAAATAAAGGAGAGAATGATATGGTCATGCCAATAAAAGAAAACATAATGCGAATTTTGAATTTTATATCAAACATATATATAATAATGGTAATCTAAAAAAGTGACATTGTTGCCCTCAACTGGAACCAGCTTAGATCCATCTAACACTAGATCTATCATGTGCCAAGAGGGATCAATCTCTCGAGGTGCAAACGTTTCCTCAAATTTACACACCAAAAAGAAGATTTTCAGCTCGAGGGCTTTGATCCCTCTCGACACATGATAGATATGGTGTTATATGGATCTAAGCTGGTCTTATCATCTCTACACTTTGAAATTGGCATTGTGTCACCACACAAATGATAACATAACTACCCGTTCCTAGAACATCGCCTTTTATAATATGTCATTGCCTCTGAATGTTTAAAATTTATAGAATTATTATTGGTTAATTTATTCTTCTTATATATTCATGGTTTTGTGGCCTTTATCATTGCAAAAAATTCAGTCTCGCTATTATTTATTTGTTTCTAGATGACAATTATTTTTTGGAGCAATTTCTTCCTCTTTCAATAGTTCTCAAATAATTTTCTCTCCATTATGATATATTACATTGATATTTTCTTTTCATTGATGAATTACCATTCAGTGAATTTCAAGGGACTTACCAACAACAAACGAGCATCCATTGGTGACACAACACAAAACACTTTTTCTTCATAAATACTAATATAAAATGAAACCAAACAAGATTTATTCCAAGCACTCAGTGATGTCTCTTAAACCAAGAAATATAATAAGTACTTGATTTGATTTTGAAATGAAATAAAGCTATATTTTTTATACCATCTATGTACTTACAATATTGTTAGTAGATCCTTCATATATGATCATCTTCCGTACTTTGTCCTCGTGCTTGCATATTTTTTGAAACAAACTCTTCCTTCTCCAATTAGCATTTATATTTTACTTGCTTCTTTATATTGGGTTCCTTTGTGGCATCATGTTCTCTTTGTTATTCTCTAGAATTTCTTGTATTCTAGCTCACGTGTGTGCTACAAATACTTTTTTGGGTTTCGTAGATAGTCAAGCTTTATGAATTTCACCATATATAAAATACTTCAATGACTATCAATAAAGAATTGTTTGTCCTCTTTCTATGTTATCATTAAACAAATTTTGAGGTCTCAAATGAGCCTCCTAAGAAATATTATAAAATAATAGTGGAAATAATAAAATAATATTAGATTACATCATCAAATTTTGGAGGGAAAAGTAAAAGACTAATTTTTCAACTCATATTTTCAACTTATCTCCCTATAGTTTAACTCAAACTTTGAGCAGGAGAACTCATTGGGTGAAAAATTTAATTCTTTCTCTAAGGAGTACCCATGTTGCATACTTTTGATGGACCTTGCTACATGAAAAATGAGAAATACATGGAAAAACGTGATTGCAATCACATTTTTCATGTATTTCTCATTTTTTTTTGTAGCAAGGTCCATCTAAAGTATGCAGCATGGGTAATCCTTGGATAAGGAATTAGATTTTGCATCCAACGAGTGCCTCCACTTGAAAATTGTGTAAAACCATAGGGAAATAAGTTGAAAATATGTGTTGAAAAAATAGTTTTTTTTAATATTTTTACTTTTTTACTCCAAAAATGGTGAATCACCCCCCATGGTTGGCATAATCATCTTGAATCCTACTGGCCCTTATAAATTTTATTTTGGTACATACATTTTTTTTAGACCCATCTTTTACCTCAATATTTCTCTAATGATGTTATGCATCCAACTCACAAATAGATAGATCAACAACATAGAAATTATCCTTTTCAAGGGGGAAACCTCATTTACATTACATAAATGAACAATTCTTAGATGATTCAAATGAAAAAAAAAAATTTTTCTATATATAGGAGTCTAAGGGGTCACAATATAATCAAAGTCTACATAACACTAATAATGTAACGGCACAACCATAACAATAGTGGGCTTCTATGGGGCACAATAATAACAATATGGGGACTACATGGGAACAACAATAACAATAAGAGGGGCACACTAACAACAACAATAAGTGTCTACACTAGTATTATAGGGACCTAACATGCCTCTCTCCTTCAAAAAAGTGTTGTCCTCAATTATTGAGTAGTTCTTGATTCTTCCGTATAAAATTATCATTTTCCCATGTGGCATCTTCAACGGGTTAGTTCTTCCATTTGATGAGATACTTTGAAATTGATCGATTTCGTAGTTTTTGAGTTCTTGTTTTTGAGACTGCTTCAAGTTCCAATATGATTTTTCTTTCCTCGTCACATTCTGGCAATGTTGTTTGAACCTCTAGTGAGAATACTTGTACATTTAGTCCCCGTTGTTATTTCTTTAGAAGTTGTGTCATGTCATTAGAGCTAATTATATTTCTTGGTTTCCATGTGATACCCCTTAATTCAACTTCATTTCATTCCCAAAAAAATTTCAACAAAAGCTTTTAAAAATTAAAATTTATCATACCCAAAGATTGTAACCATTGGACTCCTAGTACAACATCAACACCACCCATTGGAATGGAGATCATTGGACTATTAAATACATATTAACCCATGGTTATCTTAATATTATGGCACTTTCCAGAGAAATTTATAGTTCTTCCATTTTCAAATAGCACATGACACTCTGGTGTTTGGTGTAGGAAGCAGTTCAATTCCTTGGCTATCTTATGTTGAATAAAATTATGGGCACTACCCAAATAAATCAATACTATTACCTTTTTCTTATTGATGTGTCCTTCTATCTTGAGAGTTTGAGGACTGGTAATTCTTTCTAATGCATTACAACATATGGTCAGATTCATTTCTTCTTTCTCTAGGGTTGGTTCCTAGTGTATATCTTCTTCTTTTTAAGTTTATTGTTCCTGTTCTTCCTCCTCTTCACAATCTATGTAAAATATTTTTTTCTCGACACACTTATGACCTTTAGTGTATTTGATATCACAACTGTAGCAAAGCCCTTTTGTTTTTCTTTCTTCCAATTGTTGTGGTGTCAACCTTGTAGGTTGTGGAAGGCTAGGGGCATCAACACTTCCATATTTATAGTTGTGAGTGGTATGCTTCCTTATTGCCATAATTTTGCTTTCAATTTTTCTTACCAACTTGAATGCCTTCTCTAATGAATTAGGTTCCCAAAGGTGAACCTCATGTTGGATATTATCCTTTAATGTCCCTATGAAGACATCAATCCTATGATACTCTAGAATATAATTTACCCTTGTATCTAATTTTTGGAAGTCCTTAATGTGCTCCATCATTGAACCCTTTTATTTTAGACTTTATCAATTGGATAAATAAGGTGTTTCTCTTTGTATCCTCATAATTTGTTATCATTTCCTTCATAAAAATTTACCAAGTGACAAGTGGTTTACGCGAAAAATGTCATCGACAACATACAAAATGATTGGGTTCTAAATATGAAGTTGCAATGAATAACTTTTGTGTGTGTTTCACATTATGGAGATCAAAGTATTGTTCCATTTCTAGTATTCATATTACCAAATCCTTGCCATCAAACTTCCTCTTATCGATCTTTGGAATATGGTGATTCTTCATTCTAACGTTAGAGTATATGAAATCATGATTAAAATTTCTTTTTTTCTCATCATGAGTGTCATCTAATACCTTTTCTCCATTAGGAAGAATTTTTTGTAGCAACTTTGTCAAACCTTCCTTCAAACCTTCCATGTTTGCTTTTAAACCATTCTTCAAATCTTTCACATTGCCTTTCATTTTTGCTTGTTAAAATTGGCAACTAGGGCAAAACTTCATGTGGGTCATCTTATTCATGGCTAATAATATTTTATTAGATTCCTCTCGTCGAGAGGTGTAGGATTGATATAAAGATCATCCAATTCCGATAAGTATTCATGGAGATATGAATTTATTTTGATTATGGAATTATTATCAAGCCGACCTACAACTCATGTAGGCTCAGAAGCCCAACAGTTGCATCTATTCACCCACCAACGTTGTGTATAAATATAAGAGGACTTTTCCTCATTTGGACTCACTCATCTCATCAAATCTCTCTCTCTCTACTGCGCAAATATGAGTCTCTTCTCTACTGCGCTGAAATGGGTCTCTCTCTCACACATGTGAAGCCAGAAGCTGTTGAATTTGAAGCTGCAACTGCAGAAGTAAAGATTGACTTGTGTGGCCTAGAAGATCTCCTCTTTGGAACTGCGTTGTAGGTTCATCTGAACCTCCTTTGAAAGCCGCAACTTTTGGTGGTGGAATGAAGTCAATCCGACGAACAGTTTGCAAGATATCGACTGCCCTAGTTTGAAGCCGGAAACTGCTGAAACTAAAGTTGCAATTGCAGAAGTAAAGATTGACTTGTGTGGCCTAGAAGATCTCCTCTTTGGAACTGCGTTGTAGGTTCATCTGAACCTCCTTTGAAAGCCGCAACTTTTAGTGGTGGAATGAAGTCAATCCGACGAACGGTTTGCAAGATATCGGCTGCCCTAGTTTGAAGCCGGAAACTGCTGAAACTGAAGCTGCAACTGCAGAAGTAAAGATTGACTTGCGTGGCCTAGAAGATCTCCTCATCTGAACTGCATTGTAGGTTCATCTGAACCTCCTCTGGAAGCCGAAACTTTTGGTGGTTGAATGAAGTCAATCCGACTGTCGGTTTGTGAGATATGGTCTGCCCTAGTTTGATAATGAAGTCGCTAATGTTGATGCTACTGATCTAGGGTTTGCTACTGCTGAAATGAGTCAGATTTATTGTACTATTTCTCTCTACTGAATTATTGAAGATAAAATAAGATTTGATCAAAGGGTTTCCCCACACATTGTGGGGTTTGTCCCTGGCTAGCCGCCACATCTTGTGTCTCTTGTCTTGGCTTGTTTTCTGTCGATCGTTTAATGTTCTATCTGCACTTTACTTTATGTACATGTGATTGCTAATCGGTGGAATATAATAAGAAAAAGAAGTAAACTGTTATAAGCATAGAACATACCATAACTTAACATGGTATCAGAGCCGAGGTGAAGACAAAGCCCGAGCAAGAGCAAGAGCAATCATTGAAGAGAAGATTGGCAAGGCTATCCTAAAAGAACTATGGGGTCCTCAACACTCTTTCCTACCGAAGACAAGCTCCGTGAGAAAGCTGACTATCACGGATGGAAGATGTCTATCGATCTAACCCTTGAAGATCAAGGAGTGCTGGACCATGTAAGAGGATTGTTGAGCCTTCATCAAATGCATCTGCTGCTGCCTGGAACAAATGGAAAAATGGAGAAGTCAAAACAAAGAAGATCATCCGGGACTCTATCGACAAGCGCTTGGTGGCCTACATCTCTGATCTAGACACCTCCAAGGAAATCTATGACAGACTGGTGAGTTTATTTAAAGTTAATGATGCAAATCAAGTTATATTTCTTAGAAATAAGTTGAGGGAAATCATGAAGGGTAAAGATGAAAGTATGCAAGCATACTTCTTAAGAATCACCGAGATCAAGAATGATCTCCTATCTATTGGGGAAACTATTACTGACAGAGAAATGGCACTCACAACTCTTGGAGGATTACCATCCGAATGGTACATGTTCAAGACTACTCTTCTGAACTATAATGTAATTCCTGGTTTCGAGGAATTAATGGCTAGATGCATTCAAGAAGAAACAAGGGAAGAAGTGCAAGAAATGCCCATGCCTAAAGGTCCTCCTGCTGCCTTTTCTTCTCATGCAAAGAGAAGAAAGGACTCACATTGGGACGATGATCAAAATCCCTCTGATGGCAAATCAAAGGAATGACAAATTCAACAAAAAAGGTAAGAGGAGAGCTGGAGATCGAGGAAGAGGACAACCATTCAGGAAGGCTAGAAAGTCCAGGATGTATTAAATGCACCTGACCTCAAAAGGAACCTGGTGTCCATCTTGGCAATGGAAGACAGAGGCTACAAGGTAACCTTCAACAATGGCAAGGTATGTATATGGAAAAATAATGATAAAGATTCCTTTACTCTTGGGTTTAGTGTTGATTCATTATATCAGGTCGATGGAAGTCCGCTAGGTGTCATGTCTTGTGACACAACTCTTTAGTCCGAACTTTGGCATCGGAGGTTTTCCCACCTTCATTACAAAGCTCTACCTGATGTAAGACAGATGGTAACAGGGATGCCCAAATTCCAAGTAGAGAAAGAAGGTGTATGTCCGGGATGTGCCAAAGGAAATCTCAAAAGGGGACCATTCCCCTCAAGCCAAAGCAAGACCTACGATATATTACAGTTGGTTCACTCAGGCATACCTAAGGTTGGCATTAAGAGGGAGACTACTACACCGCATACTCCTGAGCAGAATGGTGTGGTGGGAAGGAAGAACTGCACGTTGATGGAAGCTGTCTGGGCCATGCTACATGATCAAAGACTTCTGAAGTTTCTATGGGCTGAAACTACAATCACCGTCGTATATGTACAAAATCGATGCCCTCATCAAGCATTGGGTTCCAAGACTCCTGAAGAAAAATTCACTGGTAAGAAACCTGATGTTTCTCATTTTAAAATTTTTGGAAGCCCTGTATACTTTCATGTGCCGAAAGAGAAAAGAAATAAATTGGGAGCATCTGGAAAGAAGGGAATTTTCGTGGGCTATGGTGAAAATACTAAAGGCTATAGAATCTATGTAGCCGGTCAAAGGGAAGTCATAATTAGTCATGATGTCACCTTTGACGAAGATATGGCTCTTAGCAAGGTGATCAATCTTCCGACTTTGAGGAGCTCTCAAGAAGCCGACACTGGGGAACTGAAAGAAAAGGATGATGAATCAATGCCTGATGTAGAAGAACCCATGGATCCTATTGATCCTCCTCCATATGAGCCTTCCTCTTCTAGGAAGAGGCCTTCATGGCTTAAGGGGTTACTTGATGATGCTGAAGGACATGCTACACCCCGAGGAACCTTTCGTGAAAGTAAGAAACCTAATAGGTATCAAGGATACCTGACCATCATGAGCACGATCATACAAAATGAGCCTTCGACATTCTTAGATGCTGTCAAGCATCAAGTATGGAAGGATGCTATGACCGAAGAATATGAGTCTATCATAAAGAATGATGTTTGGGAAGTAGTTCCCAGACCCCAGGACAAGACTGTTGTTACTTCCAAATGGCTTTACAAGATAAAGCATGCAGCAGCTGGAAGCACGAAAAAGTATAAGGCTCATTTTTTTGCTCGAGGTTTCTCCTAAAAGGAAGGTATAGACTATGATGAGATAATTGCACCTGTTGCCAGATATACGACCATCCGCTCGATCATAGCCCTTGCCGCTTCACAAGGATGGAACCTACATCAGATGGATGTCAAGACTGCGTTCTTGCATGGCTCGATCAAAGAAGAGGTCTACGTGGAGCAACCCGAAGGATTTGAGATTTATGATTGAAAATCTCATGTATGCAGGTTGAAGAAGGCTCTCTATGGGCTGAAGCAAGCACCCCGAGCATGGTATGAGAGGATCGATAGCTGCTTGATGAAGTTGGGATTCACTAGGAGTGAAGCCGATCCTAACCTTTACTTTAAGGTTGAAGATGAAAAGCCTATCATACTGGTGTTGCTTGTGGATGACCTCTTTCTACAGGTGCAAACCCTCTTATTCACAAATGTAAGAGGGAGATGGCTTCTGAATTTGAAATGAAGGACCAAGGACTTGAAGTGTGGCAGAAGCCAAGGGAAATTTTCCTATCTCAAGGAAAATATGTGGTAAAGATATTGGAAATATTTGGTATGATGGATTGCAAGCCTGTGACTACCTCGAGGATCTTAACTTTTAAAAGTTATATGGTAGTGATGTCGGACCAGATTTGGGAAATGCCTCTGAGTTTCATAAACTCATTCGCATTGATGTTCTTGGTGAACCTCCATCCGAACATATGTTTTGCAGTTAACATTGTGAGCTCATATTTGGTTGAGCCTCACTGGATTGATGCCAGGAATCTTCTAAGATATCTTCGTGGCACAATGGGTTAAGATACACTATCGAAGATGTGAGACTACTTGGATATACTGATGCTGATTGGGCAAGCAATGTGGTGGACCGTAAGAGCACTTCCAAGTGCTGTTTCACCTTGGGATCTACTTCGATATCCTGGATGAGCAGGAAGCAGAAGTCGGTGACTTTGAGCACCGCTGAAGCAGGGTATACTGTTGCTAGCATGACCTCGTGTGAGGCAGTCTGGTTACGAAAGCTCTTCAGTGAGCTGTTTGGATTTACATTGGATACCATTGTGATTCTCTATAACAACCAGAGGTGGGATTCGATTATTGAGGAATCCCGTATTTGTCGATTGCTCCAGCGGATAGACATCATCTGGGATATGGTAAGTTGATGAGCAAGGAGGCTCCATCACATTAAGATGATGTACAGGTTGATACACCTTGTCAAAGCCCTGAGGAAAGATCTAATTTGTGATTTTCCCAAACGACTTGGAGTCATCAAGAAACCCTTGTACAAGGGTCCTGCATGTTGCATACATTGAGCTCTGGGAGCTCTGAGGGCTTGTGGTTCTTACTGGAGCAACATACGACCACAGGGTGACTCACCCTCCCTTGGTGGTGCGCACTGGAACAAGATGATTCGCTCTCTTGTGGAACAAGATGATTCGTTGTCTTGTGGAACAAGATGATTCGCTCTCTTGTGGGACAAGATGATTCGCTCTCTTGTGGAACAAGATGATTCGCTCTCCTATGTAGTAGGATGATTAGTTCTCCTGTGAGGCCTGGATTGATGTGTTCTCCATGGCGATTGTAGCAGGATTGATGTGTTCTCCTGTGAGGCCTGGATTGATGTGTTCTCCATGGCGGCCTGGATTGATGTGTTCTCCATGGCGATTGTAGCAGGATTGATGTGTTCTCCTGTGAGGACAGGATTGATTAGTTCTCCTTTCGAGGCATCCTACCCATGCAGTCTGGGACTCATGGGAAGTACCTCTCATCTGATCAATGAGCAAGGAAATGAAGTTAGGGACCATAGTAGTACCGATGGACGCATCGTTGTAACTACCATACTCCCTACGCTAGGATGACCTCCATTGATCTGGGATCAATGATACTGGTCTGGGACCAGTAGTAGGAGTTGTACCATACTATGACGCTGACTTCAGTTCAGTTGAGACTGGTCTGGGATCAGTGGTACATACTCTGAGACTGACTTTGAGTCAGTGGAGGATGATATTGGTCTGGGACCATTGGAGTTGTACTCACTATGGCACTGACTTTGGGTTGGTTGGGACTGGTCTAGGACCAGTGGTACATACTCTGAGACTGACTTTGAGTCAGTATGATACATCCTCGATCATTTCTTCTTCTTCATAATTCAGACAAAAGCAGAGTAGAACAGAACAATGCAAGAGCAGAGCAGAACAGAACAAAACAGTACAGATCAGTGCAGGGCAGAACAAGACAAAGTAGAGCAGGCAAAATAGAGCAGAGCAGGGCAAGGGTCAGGCTGTACAAGGCAGTGCATTTGATGGATGAATAGTAACGACCGATAGACAGATTGCAGATGAAGTTCTCCATGGTTGAGAGGGAGTGTTAAAATTGGCAACGAGTGCAAAACTTCATGTGGGTCATCTTATTCATGGCTAATAATATTTTTATTAGATTCCTCTCATTGAGAGGTGTAGGATTGATATAAAGATCATCCAATTCCGATAAGTATTCATGGAGATATGAATTTATTTTGATTATGGAATTATTATCAAGCTGACCTACAACTCATGTAGGCTCAGAAGCCCAACGGTCGCATCTATTCACCCACCAACGTTGTGTATAAATATAAGAGGAATTTTACTCATTTGGACTCACTCATCTCATCACATCTCTCTCTCTCTACTGCGCAGATATGAGTCTCTTCTCTACTGCGCTGAAATGGGTCTCTCTCTCTCACACATGTGAAGCCGGAAGCTGTTGAATTTGAAGCTGCAACTGCAGAAGTAAAGATTGACTTGCGTGGCCTAGAAGATCTCCTCTTTGGAACTGTGTTGTAGGTTCATCTGAACTTCCTTTGAAAGCCGCAACTTTTGGTGGTGGAATGAAGTCAATCCGACGAACGGTTTGCAAGATATCGACTGCCCTAGTTTGAAGCCGGAAACTGCTGAAACTGAAGCTGCAATTGCAGAAGTAAAGATTGACTTGCGTGGCCTAGAAGATCTCCTCTTTGGAACTGCGTTGTAGGTTCATCTGAACCTCCTTTGAAAGCTACAACTTTTGGTGGTGGAATGAAGTCAATCCGACAAACGGTTTGCAAGATATCGACTGCCCTAGTTTGAAGCTGGAAACTGCTGAAACTGAAGCTGCAACTGCAGAAGTAAAGATTGACTTGCGTGGCCTAGAAGATCTCCTCATCTGAACTGCGTTGTAGGTTCATCTGAACCTCCCCTGGAAGTCGAAACTTTTGGTGGTGGAATGAAGTCAATCCGACTGTAGGTTTGTGAGATATGGTCTGCCCTAGTTTGATAATGAAACCGCTAATGCTGATGCTACTGATCTAGGGTTTGCTACTGCTGATATGAATCAGATTTATTGTACTATTTCTCTCTGCTGAATTATTGAAGATAAAAGAAGATTTGATCAAAGGGTTTCCCCACACATTGTGGGGTTTGTCCCTGGCTAGCCGCCACATCTTGTGTCTCTTGTCTTGGCTTGTTTTCTGTCGATCGTTTAATGTTCTATCTGCACTTTACTTTATGTACATGTGATTGCTAATCGGTGGAATATAATAAGAAAAAGAAGTAAACTGTTATAAGCATAGAACATACTATAACTTAACATTGCTTCTATACCATACAATTAACTCTCATGCCACACTTTAAACCTTCCATGTCTAATTTTAAAATATTCTTCAAACCACCCATCTTAGCTTCCATTTAATTTTTTGTTACTCTTTGTGAGAGCGAAATTTGTTGCACTTGATCTCGCAATTTTGATATATCATGTTGCATTTCTTCATCTTCTTCATGTGTCGTAGTAGAGCTTTCTGGTTTCTTACTAGGTGTTTCCATTTTCTTACGTCGAGTCATTTTTAAATCAAACAATGATATCTATGCTTCACTATGCCCTTTGAATCACTTCAAATTGATCTTTCAAACAAAAGTTATGCAAAATTTTAAAAATACAAAGCAGGCTTTTTCTTCCTTTTTAGAAGCTAGATATTGTAGCTATTTTGTCTTTGTAATTTCGAATCTCCAAGCTATGAAATTCCATGCTATAGTATCCCTCTAAGTCTTATTTCCAACCCAACAAGTCAGACCAAGATTGGAGTCTTGAAGAAAGAGTTATGCCCAATCTCCCATGATGACCTGATTATAGACTGGTTCATTAGAGAGAAATTTTGCGAAGTTCGATGTGTCACTCTTTCAATGTTCGACCCTAAAAATGATACCCAAAAACTATAGTCCATCATCTTCCTGTCACTTTTTACGAAATTCAAATCCGATGCTCAGAGAGAAGGTTATGATGATTTTCCCTAGGTCACCTTTTTGAGATGAAATTCTAAAGCCTACAAAAATCATAAATTCCTCCAATCATATATTATAAAATATAGTGAGACAAAATCTGGAATTTTTACATGAATTTCACCAAGGTTTCGGCTCCAAGTGGTTGAAATTTCAGCTTTTGAAGCTTCGTAGAAAAAGGTATAGCAAAAATTCCATGATGACCTTTTTGAAGCAACAAAAACCTAGAATCCAAAGCTCTGATACCAAATGTTATGCAACCAGCTCACAAATAGATAGATCAACGTCTTAGAAGTTATCCTCTTCGAGGGGAAACCTCCTTTACATTACATAAATGAAAAATTCTTGGATGATTCAAGTGATAAAATCATTTTTCTACATATAGGAGTCTAAGGGGTCACAATATAATCAAAGCCTACATAACAATAATAATGTAAGGGCACAACAATAACAATAGTGGGATTATATGGGGCAAGATAATAACAATATTGGGACTACATGGGCACAAAAATAACAATAAGGGGGCTACAATAACAATAACAATAAGGGGCTACACTATTACTATAGGGACCTAACAATTGAAGTTTGTCTTCCTCTAAAGTATGGCTTTACATCCTAACCTCCCTTAGGCTCTTCAGCCTTGAAATTTTTTGAGGCCGTTCATTTTCCTCTAAAGTAAGTACCTTCACATTTATTACTTACTAACTTACCCTTACCCGAGTTTAGTATCTTTTTATTCTCAAAGAAAATTGATATGCCTTACATGCTAAGTGTAGTCAAATTAATGCTAGTTCATTATATAATTAGAACAATAAGTACATTGGCATTTCTACCAATAGAGTGTCAACTATCTCCTCTAGGTTTACTCTTATCTTCAATTTCATAAAAAAGTCTCAATGTGATCGACAATGGATAAATATTATTTTCCTTAGTTCTTTCTATTGAGATCACTTCTATCATTGCTCCAACCAAAATTCTCACATCCTCTTATGCATATTCTAACTTAATCAACTAGAATATAGCTTTAACTTCTAATAATATCCTAACCAATTCCTCTTTATAAATTCATATGAGCTTGATACTCTTCCTACTCCTCCTTGCCTAGTTCAAATGGACTCTCCTATAAGCCATTATAGGGTTTCCTTGATACAAAAATTATGTAGACACATCCTATCAACACAATACTTTATTTTCAACTATACAAAATAATGAAAATAAATCTTCCCAAGATATTGAAATGTGGTTAAGAAATATCAGAGAAACAAATTGTGCATCACAACAATAAAAAGATAAATCAAGAAATATTTTACACCTAATTCTAGCATATCATAAATTCATCAAGAATACATAGCCTAATTCATCATAAAGATAGTGAATATATTCATTTTCTCCTTCTAACAACAGTCATTAGAGAAACATCTTGTGGAAGTTATAGATAGGGAATTCAAATACATAGTTATCCCTGTTTTCCTTAATCATAATAAGAATATTATTAGGTCATTACTTTAAATTGGTATACAATCCCAAACAATATCATACTACCAAGTTAAAATTCCAAGTTACTTGAACAAATCCTCAAAGCATAGTGTACTTATAACTTTCTTTCTTCCCATTACATAAAGAAAGGTTGGTCCCACTATACATAAATAACACCATCAATAACTTCTCCAAATTCCTTGCAAAAATGCTTTAAACCTTAAATTCACTATGGGTTGGAACTACAACATGAGCATTGAATCTGCCATAGTTTGAGTATTGGATACCAACTACCTTATGCTTCAAATCCCTTATTTATTGTCTATCACTCATTTATATTGTTCCCACAATGCCAAAATATATTCTTTTTTCCTTCCAATAGATAGAGGTAATAGTTTGAAAAACAAATCCTTCAAAAGATGTGTACAAGTGTTGCATCAGAAATGTTGTTCCCCCACCATATTAGATATATATTCTAGGACATGGATACATGGTCTGAAACATCAAGAGAAATACTACCTTTTGTTCAATCTTGTAATGAATCTATTTTTTGTTCCCTCAAAAATGCTCATAAGTTTTGAGAAAAACTTGCACCCGTGTTGATAGTGATCGAAATTTTTCAACTGAGGGCATCTCACTGATGTGAAGTCCCAATTATACCTTACACCATTTGGAGTAGGAGCCCCATCGGGATTATCATCCCAACCACCATAATTCAAAGGTTTGTCTTTGCTTCAATGGGTAACATAAGAGATTATACACATAACCTTTGAAACAAGCAACTTGATAATGTGAATCACTGTTATGAAACCAGCTCAAGAAAAGATAGAAAAGAAAGATCAACGCCTTAGAATTCAGCCTCTTCGAGGGGGCAACCTCCTTTACATTACATAAATGAACAATTCTTGGATGATACAAATGACAAAACCTCCTTTCTATATATAGGAGTCTAAGGAGTCACAATATAATCCAGCCGACCTAACAATAATAATATAAAGCCACAAAAATAACAATAGAGGGATTATATGGGGTACAGAAATAACAATATGGGGGTAATAGGGGCACAACAATATAAATAAGGGGTATAACTACAATAGTAATGGGGTAATCACTAGTATTATAGGGACCCAACATGCCCCTCTCCTTCAAAAAAGTGTTGTCCTCAACGCTTGAGTAGTTCTGGATACTTCTGCATAAAATTCTCATCCTCCCATGTGGAATCTTCAGCGGATAAGTTCTTCCACTTGATAAGATACTCTGAAATTGATCGATTTCGTAGCTGTCGAGTTCTTGTTTCTGTGACTGCTTCCGGTTCCAATATAATTTTTCCTTCCTCGTCAAGTTCTGGCAATATTGTTTGAACTGGGAGCTTGTCGCCTATAACCTTCTTTAAACATGAAACATGGAAAACTGGGTGCAATCGAGAAGCTGCAGGAAGCTCCAATTTGTATGCCATAGTACCAATCTTTTGCAACACCTTGTACGGACCATAATACTTTGGTGATAATTTATTATCCTTCTTAGCTTGCTTTAGGGACATTTGCTTATATGGTTGTAGCCGTAGGAATACCCAATCACCTACATCAAAACTTCTTTCACTGCGATGTTGATCTGCCTGTTGTTTCATTCTATTTTGTGCCAACACGAGGTTATCCTTTAAGAGTTGGAGGACTTGTTGTTGATGTTCGATGTGATGTTCCACTGCCTGAACCTTAGAATTTTCTCTTAAATATGATGTGATGGATGGTGGTTGATACCCATAAAGTGCCATAAATGGGGTCATTTTTGTTGCTGTATGGAAGGAAGTGTTATACCACCATTCAGCCAGAGGCAACCATTTGACCCATTGTGTCTGTTTATCAGATACAAAGCAACGAAGATATCCTTCCAAACATTTGTTTACTATCTCAGTTTGCCCATCAGATTGAGGATGATAAGATGAGCTATGAGCTAACTGAGTACCAAGACAAGAAAATAATTTTGTCCAAAAATTTCCAGTGAAAATGGGATCTCTGTCACTTACAATAATCTTTGGGTTTCCATGTAGCTTTTGAACTGTTTCCATAAATGCAGTAGAAACTGTACTGGCTTTAAATGGATGTGATAATGCACAAAAGTGTGCATACTTGGTAAGTCTGTCAACTACCACCATGATGACACTCTTTCCCTCAGACTTGGGTAAACCTGTGATAAAATCCATTGAAACCTCCTCCCAACGTTGGCTTGGAATGGATAAAGGTTGTAATAGACCCGGTGTCTTAATTGTTTCAACTTTATTTTGTTGGCAAACCAAACATTCCGCCACAAACTTTTGAATATCTGATTTAAGGCCATCCCAAAAAAATTCCTTCTTAACCCTGTGGTAAGTTTTTAAAAATCCTGAGTGCCCTCCTAAGGGAGAAGTGTGCAATTCCATAAGAATCTTTTGTTTTAGCTGGGAATTCTTACAGAGGTATAAGCGATCTTTGTACCATAACGAATCATTTTGCCAGCTAAATGTATCAGAAGTACTGGAATCTTGTTGTAGCTTTCGAATAAGTGCCCACACTTCTTCGTCATTCTTCCATTCCTCCTTTGCTTCGTTTATCCAATCTGGTTGGATAATAGAAATGGCACACAACAATGCTTCCACATCCTCATCCTTTCTTGAGAGTGCATCTGCCACCACATTTTGCTTCCCTTTTTTGTAGATGATTTCAAAGTCATAACCCAACATCTTTGTGACCCACTTTTGTTGCTCTTCAGAGGATAATCTTTGTTCTAAAAAGTATTTAAGGCTATCATGATCCGTTTTTACCTTGAAGTGTCTTCCCATTAGGTAGGGTCGCCATTTCTTAAGTGCATGGAGTATTGCCAACATTTCCTTCTCATAAATAGCTTTGCTTAAAAACTTTCCCTTGATTGGACGACTTTCAAAAGCAATGGGTCTTTCATCTTGCATTAGAACAGCACCAATTCCATTTCCTGAAGCATCACATTCCACAATAAAGGTTTTTGTGAAGTCCGGTGTAGCTAAGACCGGTGCTTGGCACATTGCCTCTTTAAGATGTTCAAAGGCCTTTGTTGCTTCCGGAGTCCATGAAAATGAATCTTTCTTCAATAATGTTGTTAGAGGTGCTGCTATTCTCCCATAATTCTTAACAAACTTGCGATAATACCCTGTCAACCCAAGAAATCCTCGCAGATGCTTTATGGATGTGGGGATTTTCCATTCCTTAATGGCTTTAATTTTGCTAGGGTCTACCTTAACTCCTTCATGAGATACAATATGACCCAAATATTCCACCTCCTGGACTCCAAAGAAACATTTGGATCTTTTTGCATATAATTGTTTCTCCTCCAATAGTTGTAGCACCCTGTCAACATGTTCAACATGATCCTTCCAAGACTTGCTGTAGATTAGTATATCATCAAAAAATACTAACACAAATTTTCTAAGGAATGGTTTGAAAATTGAATTCATCAAACCTTGAAATGTTGAAGGTGCATTGGTAAGGCCAAAAGGCATGACCAAAAATTCATAATGACCCTCATGAGTTCTAAATGTTGTTTTCGGAATGTCTTCAATCTTCATTCTGATTTGATGATATCCCGAACGAAGATCCAACTTGGTGAAGTAAATTGATCCATGCAATTCATCCAGTAATTCATCAATGACAGGAATGGGGAACTTATCTTTAATAGTGAGCTTGTTGAGCTCCCTATAATCTGGACACATGCGCCATGATCCATCCTTCTTGTGCACCAATACTACTGGAGCTGAGAAAGAACTTTGACTCGGTTGAATTATACCAGCCTCTAGCATTTCTGCAACCATACGTTCAATTTCACTTTTTTGGACATAGGGATATCTGTACGGCCTGATGTTTGGAGGAACACTTCCTGGAATCAGATGAATAGCATGATCATGATCACGCATAGGTGGGAGACCTTTGGGAGTCTCAAATACCTTGGAATGATTGTCCAGGACTTTTTGGAGATCTGGAGAAATAGATGATTCCAATGTGGAAACATCTAGCGAACATAATTGTGCAATTACACCTCTTTGCTCCTTTTTTAGAAGCTTTGTCATGCCATTAGAGCTGATTATCTTTCCTGGTTTCCCTGCAATACCCCTTAATTCAACTTCCTTTCCTTCCACAGAAAATTTCATGAAAAGTTCTTGAAAATTAAAAGCTATTGTACCCAAGGATTGTAGCCATTGGACTCCTAGTACAACATCAGCACCTCCCATTGGAATGGAAAGCATTGGGCTAGTCAATACATATTCTCCCATGGATAGCTTGATATTATGGCACTTTCCAGAACAATTTATTGTTCCTCCATTTGCAATCATCACTTGACACTCTGGTGCTGGATATAGGAAGCAATTCAATTCTTTTGCTACCCTACAATGAATAAAATTGTGGGTGCTTCCTGAATCAATCAACACTATTACCTTTTTCTTCTTGATTTGTCCTTCTATCTTGATGGTTTGAGGAGTGGTAATTCCCGCCAATGCATTACAAGATATGGTCGGATTTATTTGTTCTTCATCTAGGCTTTGTTCCTGGAATATATCCTCTTCTTTTGACCTTTCTTGCTCCTTTTCTTCTTCCTCTTCACAATCTATGTAGAATAATTTCTTCTCAGCACACTTATGACCTTTTGTGTATTTGCTATCACAATTGTAACAAAGCCCTTTTGCTCTTTTTTCTTCCAATTGTTGTGGTGTCAACCTTGTAGGTTGTGGAAGACTATGGGCAACAACACTTCCATCTTTATAGTTGTGAATGGTATGCTTCCTAGTTGCCATAATTTTGCTTTCCATTTTTCTTGCTAACCTGAATGCCTTCTCTAATGAATCAGGTTCCCAAAGGCGCACATCATGTTGGATATTATCCTTTAAAGACCCTATGAACACATCAATCCTATGCTCCTCTGGAATATCTTTTACCCTTATGTTCAATTTTTGGAACTCCTCAATGTGCTCCATTATTGAACCCTTTTGTTTGAGACTTATCAATTGGCTAAAAAAAGTGTTGCTTTTTGTATCCTCATAATGTGCTATCAATTCTTCCGTAAAAATTGCCCAAGTGATAAATTGTTTACGAGAACAAAGCCATTGATACCATACAAACTGATTTGGTTCCAAATATAAAGTTGCCATACGTACCTTTTGTGTGTTTTGCACATTATTGAGATCGAAGAATTGCTCCATCTGTAATATCCATGTGGCGGGATCCTTGCCATCAAACTTCCTCATATCGATTTTTGGAACATGGTGAGTCTTCGATCCAACATTAGAGTCTATGGAATCATGATTAACATTTCTTTTGTTCTCATCATGAGTTTCCTTTAGTACTCTTTCACCCTTAGTGACCATTTCTTGTAGCAACTTATTCATATTTATCTTCAATTCTTCCATCTTATCATCCATGCCATCAATTTTAGCGTCCATGCCATTCACCTTAGCTTCCATGCCATCCATCTTAGCTTCTACGCCTTTCTTTAAACAGTCCATCTTAGCTTCTACACCTTTCTTTAAACCATCCATCTTCGCTTCTACATCTTTTTTTAAACCATCCATCTTAGATTCTGTTCCTTTTTGTGCAAGGGACAGTTGTTGCACTTGGTCTTGTAATTTTGATATATCATGTTGCATTTCTTCCTCTTCTTCATGAGTCATGCTAGAGCTTTCAGGTTCCTTACTAGGTGTTTGCATTTTCTTTCCTCGGGGCATCAGTTACCGATAATAATGCTCTACTATGCCCTTTGAATTCCTTCAAAATAAATTTTCAAACCAAGCTTAAGCAAAAATTTAAAAAAATCTACACACCTTTTTTCACTTTGTAGGAGCTTGATATTGCCTCTGATGTATCTCTGTACTTTCCAATCATCTAGTTCTGAAATTGTGACCTGTAGTAGCTCTCTGTGTCCTCTTTCCAATGCCACGAGTCTGATCCAAATTGGATTCTCCAAGAAAGAGTTATGCACAATCCCCCAAGATGACCTGATTATAGACCTTTCAAGAAGAGTGAACTTGTATGAAGTGCCACGTGTACAATTTTCAACCTTTGGTTCTGAAACAGATACACAAGAAACTACAGTCCGTCCTCTTTCTGTACCTTCTTACGAAATTTCAATCCGATCCCTAGAGAGAAAGTTATGACGATTTTCCCTAGGTCACCTGTTTTGAATGTAATTCAGGAGTCTGCAAAAAGACCAACTTCCTCAGATCATATCTCCGCAAATATCGCGCGAAAAGATCTGAAATTCGGACCCAAGGTTCAGCACGATTTCTTCTCAAATGGGTTTTTTTTGCGACTTCTGAAACGTCACAGAAAAAAAGTTATAGCGAAAATTCCACGATGACCTGTTTGGAGCAGCGAAACCCTAGAATCCAAAGCTCTGATACCAAATGTTATGAAACCAGCTCAAGAAAAGATAGAAAAGAAAGATCAACGCCTTAGAATTCAGCCTCTTCGAGGGGGCAACCTCCTTTACATTACATAAATGAACAATTCTTGGATGATACAAATGACAAAACCTCCTTTCTATATATAGGAGTCTAAGGAGTCACAATATAATCCAGCCGACCTAACAATAATAATATAAAGCCACAAAAATAACAATAGAGGGATTCTATGGGGCACAGAAATAACAATATGGGGGTAATAGGGGCACAACAATATAAATAAGGGGTATAACTACAATAGTAATGGGGTAATCACTAGTATTATAGGGACCCAACAATCACACATTTGTATTACATAAAAGGAGACATCCACAAGAGGGGAAGAGAGAGTGAGCCCCTGGAAGGAATGTAATAATACTATCCTAAGAGAGACACACGATAGCAAGGAAAGACTCATTCATTATCTAGCAAAGTAGTTCACATAGACACAACGATCATTAAAAAAATACAACACACATCCAACAAGATAAATATAAAGGATAGTCTTACAGTATTCATAATACATGCATGAAATTGTGTCGACTCAATGAGATTTTGATATTTAGGTGAAATTTCCAAGTACACAATTACAATGGTGAGGCACTAGCTCTGATAATGGAACATGAAGTCACTACTTGCTCCTCAAAGAAATGATCTTCTCTCCTATGCCAAGATAGACGAGCCAAGGCTACCTCTCCAAAGTACTAGCCTCCAAAAGCCCTTTTCTTGATTTATGAGGGTGTATTTATAACAGAAGGAATGACCTTTCATTTTTTTATGACTCTTGATCTTCCCTTATGACTCTTGGACTTCTAGGTGACCCTTGAACTTATACAAGGCTCTTGGAATTTTCCTAGTGACTCTTTTATCCACATGTTACTCTTGGACTTCCAAATATTTATATTTTCTCATTTTTATTGAAAATACATAATTATGTTCCATATTATGTGGCTAAGCACATGGACACTATGGAATTTTTGGTGACACCTTGAGAGGCCCTCATTTGGCAAATGTGACATAAGACTCCATTAATACCTATTCATGCCAATTTCCTCCCTTTTTCTATATCTTGCATTCTTCATCATATATCTGATATGTGTACTTCATCTTCACCCTTAAAAGGGTTTGGATCATAGCTGAAAATTTCTAAGGCAACACGAGACACCATCATTTTTTCATGGTCTAATATTTCTTCAGGTATTCATGATGGTTCTTATTTGTGATTCTTCTCCGCAAGTGCTTCCTTGTAGACTCTCCTTGACATATTCATTGAGCATCACCTTGCCATGTTGAGATGGTACATCTGCAGGTGAATTTCACTAATGAAAACGAAATATCAGTATAGAAAACTTCTATTCTACCTCTTATTTTCTCATGGAAGAGGGTGATTGTGATGGGCTTGTGCAAGAGATGAGAGGGAGAGGCATGCTTGGGTATAATGTGAAATTGTAGGAGGTATGTAGGGGGGGAATGTGCACTAGAAATGTACACTTAACTAGGGAGAGAGAAAGAGACAAGCATGTGTATGTAATGCTGGGGGAAGTTACTAGGAACCTAGGGATTTCAACTTCCCAAGATAGAGGAAGGGAGAGAATAACACAATTTTAGTTGCAATGGTCAAGGGGTGTTTTTCTATTGATTAGAAGTGCACATCGAAGAGGAGAGAGGGAGTTTGAGTAGGTTCTCTATGCAGTGGGCAAGCCTAGTGGACAAGGGTTGATGGTATACTGGCTAAAACTGCACAATGCAATATAATTGAGGGAAAAACTCAATTTTGTGTGTCATTTTATTTTGAAAGGGTGCGAGGAGGTTCCACTACTGACTAGAAGTGCACAATATGTAGTGGAGAAGTGATCTAAGAAACTCTCCCGCACAGTGGGAAATTTTAGTTGTTAAGGGTCGAGACACTGCTGACTAAGAGTGTGCAATGCACAATGAAGGAAGGGCAGGCTTAGTGTACTACACATTTCTCTTCAACAATGATCTAGGACAGGTTTCACTATCGACTGGAACTGTGACATGTGATAGGGAGGCAAGTAGGGCTCAGGATTGGGTGCATTTTTCAAGGATAAACAAGGAGAAACTGAGAGAATGTAATTCGAGATTACACACTATGTTTGTGGAAGAGGTTTCCCTTAGGATGGCATAGTGCACATTTTCATAGGGAAAGAAATGCACCATTTTTGGCTAGAAACATGTTATGTGCTCATCCATTGGCTATGAAACTAAGTGTGCAAGATGCTAAGGAAAGGGAAAGCCCGAAAATGGCTAAGTGTGGGATCAGTGGAACAAGAGAGGAGAGAACATACAAACAAGCTCCAAAATAGGATCACACACATGAATTTCATCAAAAACATGACAAGAGGATCGAAAGTACTTGAAATCATCATGTGTAGCTTGAAGTGACAACAAAATGACACTTATTTCTATGTGTGATAGATAAACCATAGCTTTGCGACACTTAGAATACAAGTTGGGAAAGAAGTGTTGATTGTAGCTAGAAAGTACATTAAGCTATGAGAGAGTGTTTATCATATATTATTATGATATATAAGATCAAAAAATTCATATAACTGCACTAGATTTGCCTCTGGTAGTATGTTAAAGTGCGACACATGCAAGAGTGAAAACAACCAAAATGACACTTGAAACAATGAGAGTAAGTGAAAATGACACTTGCAAAAGATCGAAAAAGAGAAAGCCTACACATACTACAGTGAAGGAAAATCAAAAGTGACACTTGTTAAAGTGAAATCAAGAAAAAATGATAGTCGCTAAATTGAAAGAGACACTTGTGAAAGTAAAGGCACGTAAAAGAAACAATTAAGAAATCATATTGAAATGAAGATACAATGTAACCATGAGTGAGAGGGAGACTGTCAAGTGATATTACATACTGACTATGAACATAGATTGCACAATTTATTGCCTCTATGGATTGCATAGTCACTGTCCACGGGGACTACGTAGACACTGTAACTAAACATTACACATGCATTATTCCTAGAAACTGCGCAAGCCTTGTTTTCAAGAACTAAGCAATGATTATTCTCAACGATAGACATTGGTTACTAAGATTGATAAAACGAGTGTTCTTGTGGATACATCAGGGGTTGATTATGTGTAATCAAGTAGCTTTAACAAAACCAATCGTGAAGTGAGTAAGAACAACTGAAGTGACAAATTATGAGATCATAAGGAGGCTCCAGAATTCAAGCTTAAGAAAATTTTTGGAGGGTGTTTGTCACAATGACAACACTTGGTGACACACTAGTAGAAATAAAAATTATCTATTTAAGTCTTATATCTAATTGAAAGGTCTCAATCTTTCAGGAACTATTGACCCTCCGTGTAGATTACCCTGACTTTGCTACTTATGCTAGATAAAGATATAATATCTTCTATTCCTTGCTCAGTTTCAAACACATCAACATAAGACTAGTCACACTTCAACAATTTCGATAGGGGGGAAGGATAATAAGTGTTAAGAAATGGCAAAAAAAAAAAACCAAGTTAATTTGTCCTTGAATTAAACACTGAATTAAAATTGAATTCTATTTTTGTAGCAATATGTAAATAGTTAATTATGTTTAATTGACTTAATTAGCTTAGGAATTTTGAGTTGGAAGTCTTTCTGTAGTCATGTATATGTTCTCCCTAAATTTTTAAGGGTCCGGGATGATTTTATTTGAGTTGTAATTAGATAACTCCGTTTGACTTAGTTATAGATAGTTAAACTAGTTCTAACTGTTTGTGGAACTAGTAGAGGTCTACTGGTGAGTTGGGGCATTGGTGCATCCTCAGTGCTACTCTAGCTAACTGAAGATTCCCTAATGAGAAACTCATGCATGTCAGTTCAGAGAAAGACCTAGTTGATACTAAAGTGCAGGGACAATGTAGTATCGGTTTTATGATGATCCAAGTTGTACAGGTCATGGAGGAGGAAGGATTTCCCAATTAAATATGGGCTAATCCTCACAAGAATTGTACGGTTATGGAGGACAGATTTCCCAATTAAATATGGGCCGATCCTCACATTAAATTTTCCAATTAAAAATTTGACTGTCTAAAATTCAATAGTGGAAAAATTAGAGAGTATACATTTTATAACTAGTAAAAAAATGTTATTTTTATCAAGATATTAGAAAATATAAAATACTGAATAACATGGCAAATTTAACTTATACTATATGGACAAATGATCTCGATAGGAACATTCGATAAATGATATATAAATGTGGAAAAATGATCTCGATAGAAAGATTCCATAAATATGGACAAATAATCTCCACGAGAGGATTCGATATAATATATTTATAGCGATGCAATGTGGTTGAGCTATATGTGACGTATGTAATAATAAAAAGTTACATATTATGGATTTCCTTTCGTTATATTAATCCTCTTCTTCGCACCTAGGTGGCTCTTGTTCGAAGCCTGTGACTGGTCTGGTCAATTGAACCCTATGGATCTTAGACGGTTCTTTTGGTATTCTGTGGTTCTAGGAAGCATTGTTATCACATTCTTACTTTTCGATGTATGGAGGAGGAATTCGTACTACAGGCTTCCTCTAGATCCTGTAGGATGGTCGATTGTGGGAAATCTGCCACAGGTTGGTAACAAGCCCCACGAGTCCTTTTTCCACCTTGCCAACAAATATGGGCCAATCATAAGCCTCTCTCTGGGAATGAAAACCACAGTGGTGGTCTCCTCTTCCACCATGGAAAAGGAGGTTGTCAATACAAATGACCACATATTGTCTGGCTGGATCTTGACACAAGCAGGCAAGGCTCTTTCCCACTACAAGACCTCCATAGTATTTAGCGAATATGAATCCCACTGGCGCATGCTCAGATGTGTATCCATTAACGAACTCTTTTCTATGAAGAGGCTGGAAGCTCTGCTACATCTCATAATAGATCAAGTAAATCAAATGATTCATCAGATTTTTGAAGATGCCATGAAGGGAAAGTGTGTGGCTATTGGACACACAGCCTTCCAGTCCTCTTTTAATCTATTAGGAAAAATGATGTTTGGAAAAGATGTGTTGGATCCTTAGTTGGGTACTCAAGAGTTGAAATATGCCCTTTCTAAAGTGATGGTGCTTTATGCAACTCCCAATGTCACAGAATTTTTCCCCTGTAGGTTGTCCGGGGTAAAAGACCCCATAACCTCTTGGCTCCTTGTCTTGAATTCTCTGTCTGAGATGTCGGCTTCATCAATGACCCATTTTACCATATCAGTATAAGCGATTATCTTCGGCCGAGCAGCTATGCGGTGCAAAAATGAGCATGCCATTTCCAACATGGAACCGTCTGAGGAATCAAATCCATCAACTGTAGCTTTTGTTTCCATAATCCTTGGTTTCTCTTCCTCCAATATGTTATACACAGCCTCCCATGTAGAGGTTCCTCCCTCTCTGCTGCATGTGGTGTCTGTGAACAGGGGAGTCATCTCTATCTTCTCAGAGCAGACAACCTTGCCTTTCTTCACCATTGTTCTCAACGCTTTGCTCTACAGGTGTTTCCTGAAAATGTAGAACAATAGCTATTGGATACACAAAGATGAATGTAAAAATGAGATAATGCAAATAGCTTGTAAAGGTGGCAAAAAGAGTTTTATTTGAACACACGTAAGAAGATATCATATCAAGCTAAATGGCTTTTCACACATAAATGTAGTTATTTCCCACTAAATGCCCACTAATGATTCATTATCCCTTAGCTTTAATGCTCATAAATGTTTGTATCGTAAAACGAGATGAAAGCTTCTAGGGTGGCGAGCCTTTATACTGCGATACTAGTGATTGTGCGATTTGAGAAGCAATATCGCAGATCGTAATATCACAATATATCCTTATCACCTTTCTTATCTCCCACTGCGTTTCTGCGAGATGCGAGATGGGAACCATCCATTAGTTGTTTCAAAACATAGCTAATTGCTAGGTTTATCTTATGTAAAAGACCTGACGGACTCAAAAATTTTACTCATAATATTTTAAGGTGTGGGTCCGGGTGCTAATCGCATTTTGCAATATCGGCTAGTGGTAAGTACAAGGGGTTTGTTTGAATGCCCAAAATTTGATGCGATAAATGTCATAATGCCATCACAATTTCACATCTCACATATTTCACAATATCATGTTAAAAGCGGGTCCTTTACAAGTGGTGATATGTGATGCGAGACTTAAGCCTAAAAAAGACTAACGTCTTCTGTTTGCATCGATTTTTTATGATAAAATCGAGCATAGAGTCCTTTGGTGGGTTTTAGACATGCTATATATGAAAAGGTAAGTATTTAGTAGTTCCTTCAAAGGTTTTGATTGTTATCTTTGCTTTATTCCAAAAAATAAAAGAAATGCCTAAATGCTAAGTTCTATTTTTTGGATAATTTTTTTTAAAGGGTCCCCATTTATTAACGTAATATTAACTACTATCATTAATAAATGGGGGGTTGTTGAATACCACAATGCATCCTTAAGTATAGGTAGAAAAATGAATCGGGTGAACTAGTCTCTAAGAGCTTCATTAGGAAGCCTAGTTAGTACTAACCTCTTATGTTTGTCCCACTCATGGATATGCTTATATATGTTAGTGGCATTATCTTGTTTGAAATTTGAGAAAAGGCCAGTCCTCAGATCCTGCATACTGGGTAACTGAAAGTGGTTCAGGAAAGTATGAGCCAAGGAAGAAAAGTCACTATAGGATGCCCAATCGATTTTGATATACATTTTTCAGCATCCCCTATTGGATTTCTTTGAAAGAGTCTCAACTTCATAGAATCATACACCAAGGAGTTATATGAACGCCATTAATGATACGTCGTGATGTGTGTGGAAGGATTCTCTCCTAGCTTCCCTTCAAACTGAGGAATATCATATGCTAAATTGGTCGACATAGGTGGCCACCTAGGGTCATGACAGAATGGGTAATTTTTTAGCTTATCCAAGTTCGTTAATCAATAGGTTTCAGAAAAGGTATTTTTTGCTAGCTAAATGGATCATAAGGGAAAAAAACCCTTGACGAACCATACGATCACCCCAACACGATTGTACTCAGCACCAAAAGAAAAACCTCCATGTGCAGAGGCATCATTGTACAGATTGGAACTCATAGGCATAGTCATACTAATGGGGTAAGTTCCCCAAGGTATATTATCCCCCCCAAAAGGAAAAGGAACCTCCATAGTAAGGTGGTTGTAGAACTAGACCAAGGTTCATAATGACTAGCAAAAATAAAGTTGCCCCCATCCTGGCTAGAAGAAACAAATGACCCCCAACATGTTCATAGAAGTAAGGATTCCCATGATAAGTGTAGGAATCATAAGTTTAGATGAGCTAGGAATAAGTTTCGCATCTCCACAGATTGACCAAGGTTTCTCCCGAGTCCAAACACAAATCTAGAGGAAGGCATAGACATAGACAAAGGTGGAAAACTTGATGGGGTCACAAATGTAACTAGTGGAATTCCCCAAGAAGATGTGATATGTGTAGTAGGAGTTATGGATCCTGCCACACTAACTGGTGGAAAATATGACATGGAAACAAATACTTCCAATGGGCCCATCTCCCCCACAGAAAAAGAAGTTCTTTCAATAGACATGTTATAAGTAAACAAGGAAAAGGGATCACTAGGAAAAGCTCTTAGATGCACTAAAACTGGGACGAAAGGGTCGGTCAAAGGTGGGTTTACATGTGGTAAGTAAGGACAAGTGTCAAATTCCTCAAGCTTAAGAGGAATTCCTCGTAGACCAAGGTTATCCCCCCCCCCCCCGCCCAACTCGAGTAAAGTGTAAGTCCTCTTCTGCTGGAGTCAGCCTACGTCTATGTGATGGCAGGGCTTCCTCTTCTAGAGAAAGGCATGAAAGTCTATGTGAATGTTGGAGATTTAGTTCAGCTACAATGAATATGTTTTTATTAAAAAAATAATTAAATTCAAACACCCCTTAGGCCAAACTATGACTAGGACCAAACATCATGATCTAAAAGAGACCTGTGAGATAAGAACACATAAACTAGAGAGATAGACAAGGGATGTTCATGCTCTGAGAGCCTAATTGACGAAGGCCCAAGTTGATAGTGAAGATATGGTTGGTAAAGTTATAAAAACAACTTGATTATTGGCTCATTCCCAAGCACAAGTGTTCCTGCTCAAATATCATAAGTGGAACACCCCCCAGTAGAACCAAGTGAGTTTGGCTAAAATAAGCCCTAGGTATAGTAAGGACGACCCCCTCATCGTCACCTATGTAAGCTTCCTAGGAATGGCCACTAAGGCTACCACCTGCAACACACACCCTAGGAGAACAATCTTAAGTCAAATTCACATCCAAGGGCAGGGAAACTAATCCCAAACCCCCCAAGGGATTTCTCAAATCGAGGTGTACTCCTAAAGGTGGTCCCCAGGTGTTATAACTAATTAAATATGTTAATAACACCATTGGTAATACATTTAAACCATGCCACGAAGACCAATGAAATGGGTCATGTCACTCTACTTGCCTCAATGTGACCATGTGCAGTACCTCTCATTACAAAGACTTCTCAGAAAACATGCAACAAGTGGATTTTCACTCCCTACCACAAGATGCTAGGTTTATTTTTGTGGTCTTGGACCAGTTAACCTCACACCCCTATTCTAAGACCCTATCCTAAGCTACTCTTGTTGTGTTAGTAGTGAAAAGAAAAGACACTTCAAATTAAATTTATTAAGAATTGATTTTAAAGGGTTGTATTTACTCGATAGGGGAACAATGTGCAAATGAGATGGTGTGAATAGACTCAAGACCAAAACCCTAATGCATACTATATGAAAATGAACAATTATCTTTTTGTTTAATCGATTTTAACTAGAAAAGGGAAGAGAGTCTTTTTCTTTTCCAACCTCGTGCACTCTCAATAATCACTCTCTTGAAATTCACTAAGCTTATACAAAAAAAACCCAAAAAAATACAAGTAAATCACTCAAAAAGAGCTAAAATAAAATACCAAGAAAGAACAACAAGAACTCAAAAGCTATAAACTGGGCTTTGCAACAAAAAGATGACATAAAAGAAATCAAAATAAAGCTGATAACCAGCAAGAAGAAGTGAAAAACAAGTATTAGGGTTATAGCTCAATGGCTAACAAAAGAAAGAATAAACAATGATCTACAATGGCCCAAAAAACCTGACCATAATATAAGATAACAACTAGAAAGGAATGGAAATAAATAGAGTTTTTTTAATCAGATAAGATGAATAAGTCAAAAGCACTCAACCAGACTTCCAAGTCCAAATTTTCACACCACAAACAACAAGAAATAAATGTGCCATTAAAAGCAAGCAAACTCAAGCAAAATTTTTGAATGGAAACCCTAAAATGTGAAAATTGGTTAGTTCCAACTCAATAAAAATGTATTAATGTAGATATGAAACATATATGAACTGATACACTTAGTAAAAACATAGATCCAAAATATCAAAGCAAGATCTTGGGGGCAAGCCCCTCAAAACAAGTTAAAAAACTTCAAGGAAGAACCTTAAAATTAGAAAAGAAGTAGATATAATTCAATTCAACAAATTTGAACTATAGCAACCAACAAAAATATAGATCTAAAAAATTAAAACAATATCTGAAAAATCCCCTCAAGAATCAAGCAAATCAACTTGAAGGAAAACCCTAAAATTGGAAAACAAATCAGAAAATAAGTTGATTTTTCAATAAGCCATATCTTCCTTATCTAAACTCCATTTTAGGTGATTTTTTCTTTCATTTTGGGTGAAATTTCGAGAAGAATTCAGATCTATGGTTTTTTCACTCAAATTATGTATAGAAAAGTACATAGTTTGATATTAAACCTACAATCGAGTATTTTCTATATTTTTTTTAATAAAAAAAAAAATAGATTTGGATCTAATTGAAAGATAGATTTGTTCAAATATGAAATAAATAGGTTTGAAAATCACCCATACCAAGTAAAAAATCAGCAGAGAACATGCAATAATCAACATAAAACAAAAAAAATAAGGGGAAGAAGAGATTTTCAAAACTAGGGTTGACTCCCCAACATAGTTGCCAATTTTGTTGTAGTTAAAATTACCCAACCACAAGGAGCTATTGATATGTGATCCTTTCTTAGGGATCACCATATAAACAAATGTTCTCTAATATGTGTTTCAAACAATTCCTTAGTTATGTAGATAAGAATTGACAAAGAAAAGTAATAAGAGTTACTAGGCTTATCGTTAAATCCTTATCTTTGTTGTTGCAACCAGGTTGAAAGAAGATCTAATAGAGATATTAGCTCCTACTCCTTTGCTAGAACTTGCACACAAGAAATATCACGACGTTCTACTTCCCTACAATACAGGATTAGTGCACAACAAAATCCAACATGTAAGATATCATAGAATTACACAATGGAAATATGGAAGGGAATCACTTTATATTATAGTAACATGACATATACATAAAAAGTATACATCAAGGATGAGATGAACCTCCTCTTCACCTTGCAATCTAGTCTCATCCTCCTAAAAAGGACAACTTCCCATAATATTAGAGCTTCCGCTCTATATTATGGACACTAGATCTAGCCCGTTTCCTCTTAATAGGGTGAGATTCTATAGGTTCATTCTATCCTCCAGGAGAATGTATCTAGAAACCTAGAGGAAACTTATCTAATAATGGACCCCTAACCAACTCATACACAAGTAGATAAGGTTGATCTCCTTGGCAATGAAAAACGCTAGAACCTTTTTTCTTAATTATGAGTTTTTTCTCAATTATGAAATACTTATTAGTTCATGATTATGAAATTTTGACAAAATAATTATGAGAAATTAATTAATTATGTAATTTCACCTTTTTAACATGGAATAAGTCCCTCATAAGAAAATAAAAGGTGAAAGGGGATGCATTATAACTAGCAACAAAGATAAGTTGAACTTAGGTTTCTCTCGTTATGGTGTAGTGACAAATAGGGTTATAACATGCAAGGTCACAAAGGTTAAAAGAGTTTAGAAAGGGCACAATTTTGTTCCTTGAAATTAGAAGTGAACAACGTTTATATCATTGGAAATATCTTGAATATATGATTCTGATGGTGGCCCTAGTTTTGGGATCTTGAAATGAAGTGTGAAAGCAACAAAATATTGGGACCCACTTCATTTTCCTTAAGGGAACCCATGTAATTGTAGTAGGGCCATTACATTATGTCTAGTTCATCATAGCCATGGATTTCAATTTACACTAATTTCTTTAATTTTTTATATTAATGTTTGCTTATCGAAACATTGACAAATAGGTATGCAATGAAAATTCCTTGATACCCACCTTCAGTGGAATTTTCCCATGCATTTTCACCATTCTAATGGATGATGCAAAAAAGTGTCTAAAAAAATGGACTACAGTTGTCTTATTTTACATTGGAGTTGCACCATTGTATATGTTGAATGTGCAACAAATTTTAGGTACATCGAACTTTTGTATAAAATCAATGTAGAAGTCAAAAATGTCAAATGTACAAACATTTGTTGCAACTGGGATGTAAAATATTAATTGAGGTTCAAAGGATTAAGTCTCCCCCAACTAAAATGTGGTAGTATTTTCTTGTTGAACATATGCCACCATGTCACTACTGTGATGAAATTTTGGTAAAGCAAGTCTCCTCATATTTTCCACATGGTAGTCTATTTTCTTTAAATGTATGACCCTGTAACACAACAACAATGAATTGTTGTGACAAAATTTTGGCAATGTAAGTCTTCTCACATCTACCACATGGAATTATTTTGTGTTAAATGAAAAAGGTATGGAAATTTGCATCTCCAATTGAATGAATCTATCTCAAAAATCAAACTAATACACTTCATCAAAATATCATCACGCGGTTGTCGAACTGACGTCATCAATGTCTCATAAATTATGCCAAATGTTCTAGCGAGACTAGCTTATCCATAAGCTTGGATATAACTTTGTTGCTTCTATACATAATACCCATTATGTATTTGTGGAATTCATTGAGATTGGACTCCACAAGTAAAGAAATATCAACCTCAATTTCCTAGAATGACATTCTCAACTTTTGTTTTATGACTACAATTAGATCCTTTGGGGAATTTACTGTCAGTTAGAATTGTTCCTTGCAAAATTTAAGGGAAATAATGTATTGTTTCTTCTCTAGTTTTTAGAAACTCCTTCATAATAATTGCATGTGAGAGTATAATAATCACCTGGTTCACTACAACTTCAATTATGTCAATTTTTGCCCACTTATGTTGTTCCTTCTTAGTGTGGGAAATCTAGAGAAGAGGTTGATTATCCTTGGTCCTTCTTAGAAACTATACCATTTCTATTTTTTCCCTTATAATGCCATCTTGATTCACATTCGAATTTTGAACTGCCAAGTGGTTGTCATGGAGCAAGCCATAAAGGACTGCATCATGTTAACATTTAATTTATCCCATGAATCAATTGAAAAGATAATGACATATTAACCGAAATCTTGGATAATCACTTGCATAAGGGAATCTACTAAATATATTTATATACCTATTATAAAGAATTGCATGCATACTCTAAATTTTGGAAGTTCATGTACATAGGAATTAAGTAATCCTATACTACATCAACTTCCCTTTCCCTTCATACTTATACTGTCAATGGTTTGTCCTTGTAGAGCTTCCTTGTTAGATGGATTATTGATTCCATGTAGTTGTTAATTATTATTTTCTTATTATTGACATCATGATTTGGAAAATATTTTTTGTTGACAACTAACATGCGAATGTGTTTGTCTATAGTAGGAACGTATGATATGTATGTTGGAACCTTGACCTCCTCATGAAGAGATGATGCCTCTGTTGGATATAGGATATAGCTCACTTTGTCCATTGTATAGCTTGTTGTTATACTTTTCATATGGTTTTAAAACAAGCACTAATGACAATTAGAGGATACATTTTTCATCTCATTATTCACTTCCCACTGAAATGTTGTTCAATGCATGATTGATGTGCGTATTGGTCAATATTATGTTGGACTACCCACTCTTCGCAAACCACCAAATCAATTCTTTATGATAGTTTGTTGTATACTTTATTTTTTTCACCATATTCACATTTCTTGTAGTGTAGGAAATCTCACGTATGGGTAGAATGTATGGTGGAGCCTTCTCTCAAGGTGAAATCCTAACATGCACCTTGGCCTCTTCCTTGATTTTCTGGATGATCTTACCACCCTCCACTTTGTTGCTTCCTTCTTGATGGTAATAGAAGTTGAGTTCACAGTGAGTGCTTTGTCTGGGTTCTTCAATGATTCTTCCTCATTTACTACTTTATTGCTGATAATGGTCAAGTAGTGATCCATATCCTTAATTCAATTGTTTTTAAGGGTTAAAAAACCAATACATGTTTATGGATCCACATAGAAGGGATTTGTTACCTTGTCACTAGTTGCATGTTTACTATACTAGATGATATACTAATATAATCATGGAGATTACTCTAATTCTTTATAGAATTATTACAACATATTCCTTCAAAGTTATTACAATGTTGGTAGATCTGAAAGGGTGGATCAATAAGTATTGACACCCCACACCTTCACTAGGATTTGTGGTTGGAATGAACTACCCACCATAATGAGGATTCATCCCTAACTCTTCTTCATGTAACTCATCCTAAACAATTTTATTACCAGAAGCATATTCATCCTCCCTAGAAGACACCCCCTGAGAATCATGAAGGTTAAGAACCTTCTTCAACTTTTGTGATTCTTCATCCATAGTGTGATGGTCAAAACTTGCTTTGACACAATTGATTTTATGGTTAAGACTTCATATGCTCACTTCTAAGGACATATTGATATACCTACACTTGAATAAAAAAATATATTGGTTTCAGTCATTTCCTTTTTACAAAGTTGATAAAAAAAAAATTACTACTCTAATCATATTTTATATTGAGTTATTAAAAAGGAATTACTATATGAGTGAAACAATGTCCATATTTGGTAATACCATGGGCCAAGAAAACCATGGGCTAATAGCGGTTTTGATACCACTATTAGGCAAACAATTAATACACACACACACACACACACATATTTCACGATATATTTATAATGACTAATGGGAATATTATATACTCGACTTAACATTGGGACATAACCCTACACATGAGTATGTATTTTTTTCAGAGGAAATAAATCAACCTCCCTCTCATCCCAAAGGCTATAGTGAGGTTGTTGATACCAGGATGGCCCATAAGTATATTCATTTAAGGGTTCACAAGGCTTTATGCCAATACAATAATATTCATAGGCACAAAGGCATTTCAATAATATTTATTATGGAATTATATAGCTCATCAAGTCAATATCTGTGATTTGAACCTAGGTGGAGAATATAACATCCTTTCTACCCAACCAACCGAGATAACCCCAATTAACTCACGTGGGTATGTCTATCTAAGATATGACAATAATTATTATATAATTGTATTTGGTTTATTACAATGATGAAGTGTTTTAGGAACAGTTATTGAGATTACTTCAAAGGAGAGAGATACAATTATAGATATAGTTGCAACAATATGCACCTCTTCCTAATATTGGCATGTATAGTTTATCTATGATTGAGAATGAAGAAATAGACAAGAAATTTTATGAGTTACTCGAAAAAGAAGTCATCTAACCTGGTACATCTCCATGTAGATAAAAAATTGTGTTAGTACTAAAAAAAGACAATACATGGAGAATGTGTGGGGATTTATGGGCATCGAACAAAATGATGATGAATATCATTTCCTTCTTCCTCATATTGATGATTAGTTGGATAATTTACAAAATGCAACTTTTTTCATGAAGTTAGAATTAAGAAGTAGTTATCATCAAATAAGTATTTTTGAGGATGACATTTGGAACCTTGTTTTTAAAACAAAATTAGAAGGCTTAATTGAATAACTAGTTATGTCTTGTATGCTTAGTAATGCTCTCACTACTTTCATGTTACTTATGCTAGATGTATTTACGCCATTAAGAAATGGTTTTATAATAGCTTACTTACATGATATTCTTATTTTCATTAAAATTTGGGAATACCATGTAAATCATGTTTAGAAATTCTTAGATGTTATAAAAAGGGGAAATTATGCCTAAAGATGTCTAAAAGGAAAAGATTGGTGATGGTGTTTTTTTGTTGTGGTTACCTCCATATATGTATATCTATTCCATAGTAAATGTTGAAATTGGAACTATATCAGCCTCATATGATCATGGATCAAAAGAAGAATGTTTAATTTTGTTGAAGATGGTGTTCCTGGATATCTTGATGATTTGTGGGAAAAATGTTATTAATAGGAAGGTAAGGACTTTGTGAAGAGGTGATGTGAAGTATGTGAATGTAGTATACCTAGGGGGGATAATATGGGGTACAGAGGGAGGTACCCAAGGACATAATGTGATATTAAAGGAGATGACCATTAGTTAATTTAGTAAATAAATCCAATGTAGTATACCTAGGGGGATAATATGGGGTACAAAAGGAGGTACCCAAGGGCATAATGTGATGTAAAATGGGACCACCATTAGTTAATTTAGTAAATAAATCCCGTAAGTGGTTAACCACATTAACGCTGATTATAAGTGATTAACCCTCATTATAGAAAGGGACCACAATTAATTAGTTAGTTAATAAACAGCCCATAGTTAATAAATGAAGTGGTTAATCCACATTATGCAAGGAACCACAAGTACTTAGGGTTTGTTAGGGTTTTTGAGTTTAGATCAATATATATAGCTGGAGATGTGAAGGGAAGGATGGCGAGTATTGTTCAATTTTGACAATAATATGGCTTGTGGAGTGTTCTCCTTTCTTAAGGAGCATTTGTATGGTATTACCCTACCTCAAGGGTTTGATATTAATAAAAAGAAGCATTATATCTTATTCTTGTATTGGATTTTGGATTTATTTTATTAGATATTTTAATTAATTTGTAGGTTTACTATAAGTGGTATCAGAGCTTTTTCCTTGACAAGGTGGGGATATTTTTTTTCCTTTTTTAGAAGTTTTTTGGGGGGAAATATGGTGGCACATTTCAACTCTAATTCCAAAAATTCTAGTGAAGAATTTTTAGAAACCAACTGTATATCTGATCCTCTCGAAAAAAATCCCCTTATCAAAAAAAAATCATCTGATTAGAGCCCATACGAAATAGATATCAATGAATTAAAATCAGTTATTAAAAAAAGAATTGATAGAAAATTGTGGTGGTGGATTTCAGATCACTTTTTGGCAACTTTAAAATCAACTATTTTTCATAATGTTTTATGATGACAGGATAGTTGTAGCATGGATCTAGGTTCACAAAGTTCATAGATCATGATTCTAGTCACATGGTAAGATGCATAATGGACTTTTCATTTCCAAAAACAGGCTATAATAATGATTTTGAGCTATATTGACCAAGTTGTGCCAATTTTAAATTTTTTCCCAAAGTTTTTTTTCCAAACCCTCGTTCTACTTCATGGGTTATACTAATGTAACTTTTACAGGAACTACTGAGGGTTCTACTATTGAATAATGCACAAAATATCAAAATTCACAAAACTCAAGACTTTGGACAACCTTCATAGGCCATAGATTCTGAGATGAGGCTCTCACATGATTTAGTTCACTTGAAGAGGATCAACTAAGGAAAATATCTGAAGAAGAATTCAAAAAAATCCTTTTGAAAAATGGTATCATACTAGAAAGAAGGTTGATGAGACACATAACACGTTATTTTCTGCTGATATAAACATATTACAAGTGCATGTATCTATTCACAAGGAGAAGGAAATTGTGCTTATTAACCCTAGTTTTAAGCATAATCTCATCAATATTAAATTGCCCAAAAGATTGAAAGTTCCAACACAACATATTGGAATCACATATGTTGATGGTGAGCATATTCAGATATTTAAGGACTTGAAGGTCACCATGGATAAATATTTGTTACATTCTGACTTCTATGATTTAGATATGGCTGGAAAGGATGTTGTTTTTGGATATCCTTGGATGGAATCAATTGATACAATCAATATTAATATGCAAAATAAATCAATGAAGCTATGGTACAAAAAGAAGAAAACTACTTTGCAATATATTTCCATTAGTAAATAGGCAGAAGCATCACAAGTAAGCAACTCTATAGAAACTGACACATCAAATGATGAATCCTTGGTAGAGACAATAAAGGAAGACAACCTAACACATAAAAAAAATCAAGCACTACAAAAGGAACCAAACACCACTCAAACACCAACAGTGGAGGAATCTAAGAAGGTTACACCATCGGTTAAGGTTTTTACATATCACCACCTACACCACCTAGTAATATGCCAAATAGAAATACCACAACCAACAAGATGGGATTAGATTAGAAAAAAGGAAGGAGGCACCTACAACACATAAAACAACACCAAGAACAAGGTTCCATCTCAAGCAATTGAGGCAATTGATATGCCGAGGGTTCAACTTTCTTTGGGATGGTTGTATGCACATGCATGGTACCAGTGCACTACTCTTTTGAGTAGATCTTATTATTTGGGTTCTTCTCATGTTTCTAGGATGAAACATGATTTAAGGGGGGTGGAATGTAGTATACATAGGGGGTATAATATGGGGTATAGAGGGAGGTACACAAGGACATAATGTGATGTAGAAGAGGACCATTATTAGTTAATTTAGTAAATAAAGCCCGTAAGTGGTTACCTGCATTAATGATGATTATAAGTGGTTAACCCTCATTATAAAAGGGACCACAATTAATTAGTTAGATAATAAATGGGCCATAGTTATTAATAAAGTTGTTAGTACACATTATGTAAGGGACCACAAGTAGCTAGGTGTAGAAAATCCTTGAAACCTTGCAACTGCTACTGAGAGCAAATTGATCTGCAAAAGACACAAGATTTCTCTAGAAAAATTCTACAGAAAGAAAACAATGAATAGAAACACAATCACACATAGATCATTCACACACATAAATTTATCTGGGGAACCCAACTAGGAAAATCCCCTCCTTCTTGTATTATCAACTTATCAGTTTGATCTATTACAAAGAATCTACTTCAATCTTGAAGCCCCTGCAATACTGATCAACTCCTCACAAGGACTTTTGAACACTTAGCCAAATAAACCTGCTAGGAAGCTCCTATTTCGTAACACAATTCAACCCCTAAAAATAGGAATTTCTCCTATTTCCTTGGAAAATTCCAAAAAGAAATAAATGTGACTAAATTCTCAAGCCTGTACACAAAATCCATTGTACAATAATGAATTACAATTGTGCCTTGTCCAATCTCAATAGGAAATTCAAATTGCATGACCTAGGGCTAATTTTAACAGCTAGAACTAGTTAATTGAGAGTAAATTAAGATAATATAAAGTCAACTACCCAAATAAACTCATAACTATCTCTATTCTAGAACTAGAGATCAGTTAATTTATAGACACTAGAGATAACTCCACAAGTTATCTAGTTTTAGCCATTAACTGGTCCAAAACTCACATAAATCGATATAACTCGAATTAACTGATAATAAAATTGTGATAGGCCATATCATACATGTTAATTGACACCTAACTTGAATTTCTATGAGACCGAATTTGAATTTGCTTCTTTGACTAAGAAACAAGTTGTTAGGTCCCTATACTACTAGTGGAACCCCTTATTGTTATTAGTACAACCCCCTTATTATATTGTTGTTCCCATGTAGTCCCCATATTCTTATTATTTTTCCCCATAGAAGCCCACTATTATTATTATTGTACCCTTACATTATTATTGTTATGTCAGCTCTGATTATATTATGACCCCTTAGACTCCAATATATAGAAAAGGAGGCCTTGTCATTTGTATCATCCAAGAATTGTTCATTTGTGTAATGTAAAGGAGGTTGCACCCTCAAAGAGGCTAAATTCTAAGGCATTGATCTATATTTTCTATCTTTTTGTGAGCTGGTTTCATAACATTTGGTATCAAAGCTTTGGATTCTAGGGTTTTGTTGCTCCAAACAGGTCATCATGGAATTTTCGCTATAAATATTTTTCTATGAAGTTTTAGAATCTTAAAAAAAGACCCATTTGAGAAGAAATCGGTCTGGACCTCGGATCCAAATTTCAGATCTTGTCTCACTATATTTTCGGAGATATGATATTAAGAAGTTAGGGTTTTTGCAAACTCCAAAATTTCATCTCTAACAGGTCATCGTGGAATTTTCACCATAATATTTTTTCTACGAAGGTTCAGAATCTAACATTAAAACACATTTGAGCTGAAATCGTGGTGAAGCTCGGGTCTGAATCTCAGATCTTGTCTTGCTATATGTTCGGAGATATAATATGAGTAAGTTAGGGTTTTTGCAGACTCCCGAATTACATTCTAAACAGGTGACCTTGGGAAAATCGTCATTGCTTTCTCTCTAAGCAACAAATTGAAATTTCATAGAAGTTACAGAAAGAGGATGGATTGTAGTTTTTTTACATAGTTTTCAGATCTAAAGGTCGAAATAGTGACATGTGGCACGTCATACCAATTCACTCTACTGAACATTATATAATCAGGTCATCTTAGGAGATTGGGCATAACTCTTTCTTGGAGAATCAAATTCTGAACAAACTTGTGGCATTAGAAAGAGGAATAAGAGAGCTACTACAAGACGCAATTTTAGAACTTGGAGATCTGAAAGTACAGAGTTACAGTAATTTCAAGATCAAGCTCCTAAAATCAAGAAAAGGTGATATGAGGAAGTTTGATGGAAAGGATCCGGTAAATTTGATACTACAGATGGAGAAATATTTTGATCTACATGAGGTTCAACTGTTACAAAAGGTACATATTGCATCTTTATATTTAGAACCGAATCAATTTTTATGGTATAAAGGGCTTTGTCCTCGTAAAGCACTTGTCACTTGGTTAATTTTCAGTGAAGAAATGATAGCACATTATAAGGATACAAAGAGTAACACCTTATTTAGTTAATTGATAAATCTTGAACAAACGGGTTCAATGGAAGAGCACATTGACGACTTTCAAAAATTGAATATAAGGGTAAATGATTTTCTAGAGAAGCAAAGGATTGATGTCTTCATAGGGACTTTAAAGGATAACATTCAACATGAGGTTCGTCTTTGCGAACCTAATTCATTGGAGAAGGCATTTTAGTTGGTAAGAAAAATTGAAAGCGAAATTATGGAAACAAGGAATCCCACCACTCACGACTATAATTATGGAAGTGTTTTTTCTCCTAGCCTTCCACAACCTACAAGGTTTACACGACAACAATTGGAAGAAAAAAGAAAAAAAGGGCTTTGTTACAATTGTGATAGCAAATACACTAAAGGTCACAAATGTGTTGAGAAGAAATTATTTTACATAGATTATGAAGAGGAGGAAGAAAAGGATCAAGAAACATCAAAAGAAGAGGATATACACCAGGAACCAACCCCAGAGAAAGAAGAAATGAATTCGACCATATCTTGTAAAGTGTTGGTAGGAATTACCACTCCTCAAACTCACAAGATAGAAGGACATATCAAGAAGAAAAAGGTTCAAGAAGTGAAAGATAACATTGAGAAAGAAGAAATGAATCCGACCATATCTTGTAATGCAATAGCAGGAATTACCACTCCTCAAACTATCAAGATAGAAGGACTTATCAAGAAGAAAAATGTTCAAGAAGTGAAAGATCACATCGAGCATCAAGAAATGAATCCAACCATATCTTGTAATGCATTGGAAGAAATTACGACTCCTCAAACTCTCAAGATAGAAGGACATATCGAGAAGAAAAATATTCAAGCAGTGAAATATCACATCGAGCATCAACAACAAGTTCTCCAAATTTTAAAGGATAACGCCACTTTGGTGCATAATTGAATGAAAAAATAAGCAGATCAACATTGCAGCGAAAGAAGTTTTGATGTAGGTGATTGGGTATTTTTACAGCTACATCTCAAGCAATCTATTTATGAGAATGAAATGTTGGCAATACTACATGCACTTAAGAAATGGCGACCTTACCTAATGGGAAGACACTTCAAGGTAAAAATGGATAATGATAGTCTTAAATTATTTTTTGAACAAAGATTATCTTTAGAAGAACAGAAAAATGGGTTACAAATATGTTGGGTTATGACTTTGAAATCATCTACAAAAAAGGGAATCAAAATGTTGTTGCAGTTGCACTCTCAAGAAAAGATGAGGATGTGGAAGCATTGTTTCGTGCTATTGCTGTTATCCAACGATATTGGATAAACCGAGCAATGGATGAATGGAAGAACGATGATGAAGTGTGGCCACTCATTAAAAAGTTTCGGAAGATCCCAGCTCAAACAATATTGCCAGAACTTGACGAGGAAGGAAAAATCATATTGGAGCTTGGAGCAGTCATATAAACAAGAACCTGATAGCTACGAAATAGATCAATTTCAGAGTATCTCATCAAGTAGAAGAACTTACCAGCTGAAAATTCCACATGGGAGGACAAGAATTTTATACAGAAGCATTAAGAACTACTCAAGCATTGAGGACAACACTTTTTGAAGGAGAGGGGCATGTTAGGTCCCTATACTACTAGTGTTACCCCTTATTGTTATTAGTACAACCCACTTATTATATTGTTGTTCCCATGTAGTCCCCATATTCTTATTATTGTGCCACATAAAAGCCCAGTATTATTATTATTATTGTTCCCTTAAATTATTATTGTTATGTTAGCTCTGATCATATTATGACCCCTTAGACTCCTATATATAGAAAAGTAGGTCTTGTCATTTTTATCATCCAAGAATTTTTCATTTGTGTAATGTAAAGGAGGTTTCCCCCTCGAAGAGGCTGAATTCTAATGCGTTGATCTATATTTTCTATCTTTCTTTGAGCTAGTTTCATAACACAAGTCAAAATAATCCCTTCCTTGCTACAATTTTAACACTCCCTCTTAGTGAGGAAGAGGTTCTAACAACCGCAATCCTGCTTCTGTGGAAATTGAACTTTCCCCTTGATAGCGCCTTGGTCAAGATGTCTGCATCCTGCTTCTCTATATAAATGTATTGTAGCATCACAATCCTCCTCTGCACACAATCTCTAAGATGATGGTACTTGATGTCTATACGTTTGGACCTATCATGAAACAATGTATTCTCAAAGAGTTTTATGCAACTTTAATTATCACAGTGGATCAATGTAAGATACATCCCCTGGCCAAAGATTCTTGCCAGGATATTCCTCATCCAAATAGCCTCACATGCTTCCTGACTAGCATCCATATGCTCAACCTCTACTGAATTCGGTGTGATTGATCTCTACTTCATGTTGTAATAAGGAACTGCAACTGACCCAATACTGAAGACTGCTCCTAAATTTCTCTTCTTATTTGAGGGACTCCCTACAGAATCTGCATCTGTGAATCCTTGAAGATTCACTCCATCAGTCTGTTTGTACCGTAGTACATATTCTATTATGCCTATGAGATATATTAAAACATGTTTTTCTTCTTTCCAATTGATCTTTGAAGGATCCACCATAAACTGACTCAATTGGTTCACATCAAAACAAATATAGAGCCTTGTGCTCACCACATACATCAATGACTCAACTAGTTGTGTTTATATTGTACCATCTACTACATCTATTGTGGAGGCATCATCCTTCCTCCTATTAATACCTAGAGGAGTATCCATGGGGTTGCAATATTGCATGTGGAATATTTTAAGGATCTCAAAGGTGTACTTCCCTTGTCCAACAAATATCTTTCGATAACCCTGCCAAACCTCCAAGCCAAGGAAATAATGCATTAGCCTCATATCCTTCATCTTGAAACTCTCTTGTGAGGTCCTCCTTGCGATCCTGGATCAAACTGTCATCTCATGTCATAATCAAATCATCCATATAGAGAACTAACATGAGAGGATTTCCATCTATCATAATGTAGTATAGATTAGCATATTCCTCACTCTTAGTGAAGCCCAATCCTCTAAGACAAGTATCAATGCTAGTGTACCATGCATGAGGAGCTTGCCTGATCCCATGAAGAGTTATCTTCAGCATACACACATGTGTGTCTCTGCTAAAGGTCTCCAATCCACCTAGTTTCTCTATGTAGATCTCCTCTTCAACCACTCCCTTAAGGAAAGTTGTCTTGAAATCCATCTGGTGGATCCTCCACCCCATCTATGCAACCAATGCAAATATGGTCCTGATATATCAGTATGTTTCCACTGGGGAAAATGTATGCTCATAACCAATCCCCTTAATTTGTGAGAAGCCCATGGCAACAAACCTAGCCTTCTACTTCTCGACACTACCATCTGCTACATGCTTCATCTTATAGAACCACCTGGAGCTAATGACTGATTTTCCCTTAGGTCTAGGAATAACCTCCCAAATATTATTCTTCATGATGGGAATCATTCTCCTCCACCATGGCATCCACACATACATTTTTGGAAGAAACCTCTTCAAAATAAAATGGCTCAGAATATATCAACTTTGTCATGAGAGCCATGTACCTTGTGTATCTATCTGGTGATTTGTGTTGTCTATGTGAGGAACTAGGAAGTCTAACCTACTCCTGAGCTTCCTGCACCAATTTGCCAACCAACCTAGTCCTCTTCCTCCCTTATCTTGGAGTCATTGTGTGAGTGGGTGACTCAACTTGACCTGCTCTTTGATCCTCATCATCTGGGTGCCCCACATCATCATCCTATAATTCTCACTTTCCCTTAGGAGAGGACCGACTCTGTGAATTTAACTAAGGCTCCTCCTTGGGAGCTAGAAGCTCCTCATCTGGTGATATTCTCAACTCTTTCTCTAGAGAACTCCTTATGAATTTCTCCTCATCAAATCTCACATCCTTTCTCAAAATATTTTTTTTTAGAGAGGGAATGTACACCCTGTAAACATGTGTTGTCTCAGTATAGCCCAAAAATAGCCCTCTTTCTATAATAGGCTCTAACTTCTTCTTATCATATTTGAACACATGAGAATACACCATAGATAAAAAAATGTGAAAGTGGGAGACATTTGTATTCCTCCCATTGAAAGCCTCCTCAAGTGTAATCATCCCAGGAACTCTATGAGGACTCCTATTCTGCAAGTACACAACTATGTTGCACGCATCTTCCCACAAGAATAAGGAAACACCACGATCATGCAACATGGCTCTAGCAACCAGAAAAATACTCCTATTCTTCCTCTATGCAACCCCATTATGTTGAGGATTATGGGGTGCAATCAACTCCATCCTAATGCCCTCATTTTCACATAAATATCTGCAGGCATTTGAGATATACTCTCCTCTTTTATCACTTCTCAGGGACTTGATTTTACTCCCTGTCTCTTTTTCAACTAAGTCCTTTAATTCCATACTTAGAATAAACATCATCTTTCTTCTCCATTAAATAAATATAACACTTACGGGAAACATTGTCAACAAACATCACATAATACTTGTGCTTACCTAGTGAAACTATGGATAAGGAGCCACAAACATCTAAATGAACTCTCTCCAGAATAGCTCAATCTCTGCTATCTCAGCCTTGAAAGGAATATTTGGCATATTTTCCAAGAGTGAAACCCTTGCACACATCATGCTACTGAAGGGTCCTCTAAGGTATCCCAATGGTGATCTTTTTGAGTATCTTCAAAGTTCTATGATGTAGATGTCCCATGCACTTGTGTCAGATCTCTCTAAGATCTCAGCCCTCAACAAACTCTACCTTTCTTCTCAAGGTTACACATTTATCCACCTCCAATTTGTAGAGGTTTTTGATCGTAACACCAATCTTCCTAACCTAACCTAAAGTAGAATTCTTGAGGGAGGCCTTACCCTTGTTGAATACTACATCATACCCTTTGTCTTCAATAACTACTATTGAGACATGTTTTTTCTTCAATGTTGGAACATACATCACATTCTTGAGATGGAGGATGGAACCAGACTCCCTCTTAAAACTTACTGTACCAACTCCTTTGGTCATATATCTGCCATCATCTCCAATCTTGATATGTAATTGCATGTTTCTTTCCTCAAATTTGTTGAATAGCTTGTTATTCCCTATCATGTGGAATGAAGCCCCTGAGTCAATATACCACACACTACCTTGAACTATGTTTTCCATGCAAGATATTGGAGATAAATCCAATTCAAACTGAGAGGATACAGATTCTCCTCTTGTTGTTTCTACAACATTCTTTTTGGATTTCTTGTTTGGATGTTTTGTAGCATAATGCCAAAATTCATGGCAATGAAAACAATTGATCTTGCTAAGATGCTTCTTTTTCTTGCTTCCATTTTGACTAAATTCAAGCTTTCTTTGGGCCTTATTTCCCTTGGATTTCTTTCATTTGCTAACTAGTGAAAATTTCTCCTCCTCACCAGTCCTATCTGAGACACCATCGCTTGTATTTGTGCTTATCTCTTCCTGCACAAGATTTGACCACAATCTCTCCCAATCAAGGAGATTATCTCTTGCATTCACAACATCTTGGAAACTATGCCAAGATTTTGGAATCCCAAGAAGAGGAAGGCTCATAAGCTCTGATGATGGAAATGTCTCCCCAACACCTCCAAGTTCATCCCTGACATGAGATAACCTAGATAGATATGTAACAATGAGCTCATCCTTTCCCATTTTAATGCTCCTCAATTTGTTCTTCAAAGAAAGCTTTCTGGCATCACTATTGCTTTCAAAAAGATCAGTAAGGTGCTTCCACATCTGGAATGTAGTCTCCTTGCCATGCAAATTCGGAACAATAGGTCCCTAACTCCTTTTAGGATCCTCCTTCTAACTTTGGCAGTGTCCTTCCTCTATTGTGTTAGTTGTGTTGCATCTAATGTAGGAGGTTTGGGTATATCGATTTTGACGTATTCCAAAACCCCATTATCATCTAACAAAATATCCATTCTATCCTTCCATGCACAGAAATTTGAAGTTCCTTCTAGGATATGTTCTTTCCTCAAAGCATAAACTGGCATGATTCCTACACTAGTAGAATTCCTACACCAATTGATCTCCTCTTCAACTCACTTTGAATCTGATCAAGGAATGAGGTCTCTACCCTATTTTCAACTCTGATACCATGTAGAAAATACTTGAAACCTTTAAATTGTTAATGAGAGAAAATTGATCTGCAAAAGGCACAAGATTTCTTTACCAAAATTATGTGAAAGGAAAACAATGAATAGAAACACAATCACACATAGATCAATCACTCATAGAAATTTATCTGGGAAACCCAACTGGGGAAAACCCACCTTACTTGTATTATCAACTAAGAAATTTGATTTATTACAAAGAATTCACTTCAAGCCTGAATCCCATGCAATATTGATCAACTCCTCACAAGAAATGCCTAACACTTAGCCAAATCAACCTACTAGGAAGCTACTATTTCCTAGCGCAATTCAGCCCCTAAAATATAATAATTTCTCCTATTTCCTTGCACAATTCCCAATAGAAATAGGCCTGCTTAATTATCAAGCATGTACAAAAAACTTGTTGTACAATAATGAATTACAATTGTGCCTTCATCCAATCTCAATAGGAGAATCTAATTGCATGACCTACTAGGGCTAGTTTTAGCAGTTGTAACTAGTTAACTAAGAGTAAGTTGAGTTAACAGAAAGTCAACTATGCAACAAAACTCATAACTATCTCTATTCTAGAACTAGAGATAAGTTAACTGATAGACAATAGAGATAACTCCACTAGTTAGCTCATTTTAGGCATCAACTAGTCCACAACTCACTGAAAGGCATCTAACTCAAATTAACTGACAATAAACTGGTGATAGGCCACATCACACATGTTAACTAACAACTAACTTGAATCTCTATGAGACCAAATTTTTCTTTGACTAAGGCATAAGTCAAAAGAAGCCCTTCCTTGCTACAATTTTAACATTAGGGTTTGTAAGGGTTTTCGAGTTTTGGAACAATATATATATATATATATATATATATAGTTGGATATAATAAGGGAAGGATGGCGAGTATTGTTTTGTATTTAAAATAATATGGCTTGTGGAGTGTTCTCCTTCCTTAAGGAGTAGTTGTATGGTGTTACCCTATCTCAAGAGTTTGATATTAATAAAGAGAAGCATTCTATCTTATTCTTGTATTGGCCCTTGGATCTATTTTATTAGAGATTTCAATTAATTTGCATAGTTACTGCAATGTGGGTCTAAAAGGAATACATATAAGTAAAGAATGATTGATGGAAACAAAAAAATGAGGGGATTGAAGAATAACTTATTTTCTAAATAAAACCAAAAACTTTGTGGTCAAAAATATTCTTATTGGGGAGGATTACTCCAAGAGGATTCCATTAATCCAATCATAAAGATCCTCTAGTAGAACCTAGTGGATCTTAAATGACTTGAATAGAAAATATCCTCAACATGTTAATGCATTGTTGAATGTCAAGGCATCTCTCTGTAGAAGGATCTCAAGTTATTTGTTGCAATGAGTTGTTCTGCTAGCATATCATGGAAGATCACATCTATGTCTTTCTAGACTCTCGGGATGACATCATTGCTTCTCAAAATGCCAAGAAACATGCTAAATAGAAGGATATCACCATTCTAGGGTTTTCCTAGTTTGACCACATCTAGAGTGAGAAAATTTTTAGGGGATTCAAATCCCTACAAGATTGAATCAATTATGGGAATGTAGTCTTTGGAATCTAAGTACTTAAATTTGTAATGTAGTTGTGAATAAAATCAAATTGGCTTTTGATATCTTTCTTCCAATCCAATTTCAAATTTAGGTTTTTTTTTTTGTTGCAAATATCTTATATAATATTTTAGTACATGAAGTTAAGGCCATGTTGCATTGCTACTTTTCTTAAAATATCTTAATTTCCTTTTCTAGAGCTCCCAATTTGGCACACGATGGGCGAAACTAACAAAATTGATGCAATTGGGTTGGAGATTGGTCACTACCTATACTTAAAAAATGACCCATGTTGTAGTCTAGATTTCTATCTTAGTGGGTTTGAGAATCATCAAGTAATATTTTGTCTTCACATTCAGCCAACCAAAACCTCAAGTTATTGATTGTAGGAGAAGTCATTGTTTTCCTCCTATAGAGCATGAGAGAGTTTCTCTATATTTAGGCCATTGATTGATGTACAAGGTGAAATGGTGTACTTTACATATTTTTTATGTCATATAGTCAAATGAGGTGGAACTAGAGATATATCCCATGGGGGTGAACTTTGTTATTAGCTTGCTAAGTGTTTATGTTTTTAACTCTTGTTTTTTAGTCCTTGAATGCTAGTTAAAATAATCAAGCCAATTTTTTGGTTCCAATTACAGAAAATTGAGAAGCTAATTATTTGAACTTGAATTAGTGATTTTAAAATGAAGCTTTTAGCAACATTTTTCGATCATTCTTTCCCCTCTACCCTACATATTACAAGTTGCCAAAAAAAATTCAGTTCCTAGGAAATAAGGAACCTTACCTATAACACTTTCCCATTCTCACTATGATTGTTTCGTCACACATGCATGGAAACTAAGCTATGGCAATAATAATATGGAAAAAATTCACCTCCATCATAGTATATATGTTTGGTAGAATCAATTGATGGTTTTCCTAAAAGTAGAGTAATCACCAAGGTTTGCTTAAACAATAAATATCCCTTCTACAAGGCTTGTAATAACAATACACAAGGAACATATTACAAAGAGATATGAAGGCTTTAGAAAACAGACATGTACACACTCAATTAAAACAATGTTTAATGGACTCACCTCTATTTGCCTTGTTGTTGGTTCATCCCCCCATGGTGATCCTAGTAAGTATAATCCCAAGTGCACCTTTATATTAACTTATATTATCAATATCAGTTATATTGATTCTAAATTAACCAAACGATAAACTTATCACAAAATTATCATATACTTACACAATATGTTTATAGGAGGTGTTACACTTAGCCTACATAGATAACAATCAATTGTAACCATGTGAATAATAGCTTACACATTGTGTTCTCGATTACACGAAATAACAAAATTGATTGATGTTCTTTACTAAAAAGTCATGATTTTTCTCAATTAGGTAGCATTCCTTAAACTAAATACTTTCTAAATCATAAACAATGTTTCTCGAAAACTACAATTTGCAAAACTATCCCACTACTAAGACATGACATGGGTTCGAGGGCATGCCTTAAAAGGATTATTTTTCTTCATACATTGGCTAGGGTTTCAAATGGTGGCTATGGTTTCATTCTTGTGGTAAGACGTTAAACAATGGCTAGGGATTCACCCTATAGCTACGGTTTCATTTCCAAAAACCAAGTTTTACAAGACTAAAAGAGAAATAAGATAAAAAATCAAACAAATATTTGACGAATGCTTAGTACACATACTTAGAGGTTCCATTGGGGAATGTTTAGTTGATATTACTTCTAAGTTAGTGTAAATATGAGTTCACCTTTAGGTGTGAGTGAGCGAGCTATACTCAACCAAACATGGTGTGGGTGAGTGAGAAATTTGATGGTCAAAGTGTAAGTGAGTGACCAATTTGCTAATGAATGTGAGTGAGAAATTAGTTAATGAATGGGCTTATTGGGGGAGAAAATCAAACTAAGCATGAGCTCAATAGCACCTATGGTAAACTATCCAACTTTCTAATACCCACATTAACGTTATAGCATTTAGATTTTAATGATATTGATACTTTTACATGGTTAACGTTATGGCATTTGGATTTTAATGATATTGATATTTTTACATGGTTTTTACTTCAAGAGATTTTTATATATAACCTTTTAAATTTGGAATAATTCAATTTCTCATTAAACTTGAATGTATAACTCGAACTTAAATGAAATTAAGAAGATAATTCTGGTTTGATATGTATTATTAAAAAGTGTGCTTTGTAATTATACCATATATGAAACATCTATTGTGATCAATACGAACTTATTCCCTTAGGACTAGCATTATATATTTTCAAGATGAATTAGATTATTAATCATGAATTTATAAATAATGAACGCTAAGTTAAATATGTAACATTGAATTGTTAAATGTCATGATGTAAAAAAATAAAGTCAAAGGAAAGGTAAAGTAATGCAATAATGATGTCATAAAGTAATAAAGGATAAATTTAATAAAAATATTATAAATGAAATTCAAAAAATTATTAATTGAATTAAAATATGTCAATTAGTTTTTTAATTAATATAAATTAATAAAACAAAATATTTAATATAAACTATAAATTTTTCCTGTTGGGGTAATCGACTTGGTAAGAACACCTTCTCAGGGAAATTTAAGGGCTCCCATGCGGTTGTAATGAATTTAGGGTGTGGCAAGTACAAACGGTGGGGTGGCATGCCAATGAATGTTCTGGAGATCATGCCATGTTCTTATTCCCCTAGAGATAGTTGCGGTGTGCATAAATGTGAGATGAAAAGTTGTAATTTAGAAGGTTGTACCTACTCAGTTCAGCTCCCATGCAGTTGTAATGAATTCAGGGTGTGGCAAGTACAAGAGGTTGCGTGGCATGCTGATGAATGTTCTGGAGATCATGCCAAGTTCTTATTCCCTTAGAGATAGTTGCGGTGTGCATAAATGTGAGATGAAAAGTTGTAATTTGGAACTTTGTACCTGCTCGATTCATTCAAAGGGCCTCTCTGGAAAGCCAAGATGGGTCTTAGAATCTATTTTAGGGTGGCATGCGAAGGAAACATTGCAAGTAAGAGTTGACCAAGTCGTAATTTTGGATCCTAGGTCAGTGCTTGAATGGGAAGTGGCTTTGTTTGGCTGTCTTGTAGCTACCCTTGACTCAGCAAGCATGTGTCTTACCTCACAGCCTCAAATCTGGAGTTTGAAAGCAACGACAAAGGTAACTATGTCCTTTTTGTTTTTATTTGGGGTGCGTATCACTGTTTTCTTTGTGTGGTGTGGGAAACAATATGATCAGTGGATTTTTAGTCTATGTTCTACCTGGTGGGTGGTATGGGTGTAAGGGAGGCCTCTATCTTGTGGATGGAAGTCTGTGCAATTGGGAGAATTATTCTCGACCTAGCATGGTCAGAATTCTGAGGATTGCTCAACTCTTGGCATTCCAATGGTGCGAGTAGGTGTTTGAGGAGGGAGTGGGCAACAATGAGTCAAGTCGTCATTGGTCCTTTGCTTTAAGGTATTTTCAATCCTAGTGTTATCATTTCTTTGTGGTGTCAATTTTGTCAATTTCATCAGTATATGGGGTTCTATACTTGTATCGTCTCTTGGGATAAGTTTTTTTTTGTGCTAGGGACAAGGTGTGTGTGTGTTTGAGTGCGTCTTTACATAGGGCGGTCCTCGGGTAGGGATTTTCCCTTGGTGTGTGGCCTTGGCAGGGAGGCCATCAAGTGAAAAAGGCATGGATAATTCACCAGTGGGAGTGTGCCTGATGAGGTGGTGGCCTCCTTGGGAAGCAGGGTGCTCGGGCTAAAAGGGCGAAGGAGAAGAATGAGGACGTGGTGGGCGGTGTGGATGGGGGAGGTGAGGTAGCACATGCCCAAGCTGACCCTTTGGGATGCGTAGAACAACCGCCCTCCCTTGGCATAATAGTTGATCAATTGTGCGATATTCAGGCCAACTTGGGATTCTAGGAATCCTTTTCCAACATAGATATGAAGACCAGAATGAGCTCATGGGCTACATCAACGATGTGCATTACTATCAGAGCAAGATTCTAGAGTAGTTGGCTTCACTGAGATGCAACCAACACTACAATAATGAGAGAATGGATGAAATTAAGGCACATTTGGCTCACATCGAGTATCATGTCCATGGATTTCATGGCCCTCCAGTTGCTCGGGGTGGTTAAGTTAAGCTCAAAATCTCCCTGATATGAAAATTGCATGCTTCTTTTTAGTTTTATATGTATTTTGGAACATTTGGCCATTTTTCCATGGGATATATGCAATGAATGGGGAGATCTCTTATGTTTTTGTCTAGCTCTCCTCGCTAACAAGTTTAGGCAGAAAAAAGCAGGGATAGATGAAAGCATAAGTTTTTTTTTTCTTTGATAATATAATAAAAGTTCCTTGACTGACTAAAAAAAACATAAACTATAACTTTATTTTATATAAAAACATAAGTAATATATTTATATATATTTTGAATATTTTATTATTAAAATTTATGAGATAACCTTACTTCAAGGTTCATAAAAGAATTCAAATTTATCCAATAATAATATGATAAACATGTTAATATCGCTCTTCCTATTTATTATTAAAAATATAATATGTATGAAGAGAAATTATCTCTCTCTATCTCTATATATATATATATATATATAGATAGATATATATATATATATATATATATATATATATATATATATATATATATATATATATATATATATATATACAAGTTTCACCTAAATAATATTTTTATTTTAGTATTTTGATTATTTAGATCTGACCCAAATATTATTTTTATTTTATTATATTATTATATTGATTTTATTAATTGTTTTATTGTTTTGACTATTTAGGTTTGACCTAATTATTTTTATTTTTAATTTTTTAGATATTCATTTCATTAAAATTTTCCTTTTAATTAATTATTTTCCTTAATTCAATATTAACAATTATATCTTAACATTTTTTTATACTAAAATATTATTTATTTAGTTAAATCTAATGGTTTTCTTTACATGAAAATATTATTTATTAATAATATTATTTATTCAGTCAAATCTAATTGTATTATAATGTCTAATTTTTTCTCTTCATTTATTTACCTTGATGTCAATATCTTATTCTTCATCTCGTTTTGACGATAAATCTCTGATAATGTAATTTTTACGGAAAATTTTCCTACATTTCAAAATATTTCTTATATATATATATAAGAAATATTTTATTATCAAAAGTTATAAGATAACCTTACTTTAGTTAGTTTACAAACACAAATAATAAAATAAATAGACTAAAATTTTCATTATTATCATTTTTCAAAATAATATTGGTTTATAAAAAAGAGCAATTATTATAATTTTTAATATATAATTTTATTTTATATAAAAATATAAATCATATATTTATAAATAAATTATATAAATTTTTCATATATAAACTTATTCTATATAAAAATATAAACCATATATTTATAAATAAATTAAATATTTTATATCAAAATTTATGAGATATCTACTTCAAAAATTGATATGATAATTCTATTTTATTTAAAAATATAAATACTAAAATTAAAAAACTAAGATTTTAAAGAAACAATAACTATGCATTTTTGGCCATAATAAACACACATATTTACGCATATTAATCATACTTCTAATAATTAACAATAGAATTAAGATAAAAAACACACTTATTCATACACACTATAAAACCCATATTTCCAAAGATGGGCAATGAAATTGTAAATTCCAATTATATTTTATATGTTTTTATAATTTAATATACATATTTATTCATTATATATATGGAAAATATTTTCCATACAACTTAAAGTTAACCTATATTACTTTCTTTTTTATATATAACTTGATTAATTTGAGGTATTAAAAGTTAACTAATAAATGAAATGGTTCTCCTATAAAAATTAAAAATAAAAAAATCAATTTTGTTAAAAATTTAGTTTTGTTAAAAATTTAGTAGAGTTTTTTAAAAATTTTAAGTTTACCTTGTTTAATTTATAAAGATTGAGTGGCTCAATCAATCATAAGTTTAACTTATTTAAAGTGCTAAATTTATTTATACATTCAAAAATATATTTTAAACAATGAGAAATTACAACCATTTTTTATTATTAAGACATCCAAATTAAAAAACAAAAAACAAAAAAATACATTTTTTTAATACGATACTCCATAAAGAATTTCGAATATAAAAAATTGTTCCACCAGCAACCATAATTGAGTGAGTTTTAATATTAACTAATCAGTGGTGTAACCAGATGTTTTGATAAATTCTTGCTGGATTTTTATAAATCCACGTTACAGTTATTACATTTCAAACTTTTTGAGTGCTCAGAAATTTTTATAGTGCTAAATCTATTTTTACCATAAAACATGATTAAAACGTTCTACCAACTTTATTAAATTATTTGAGCCCATATTTATAGAATTTTTTAATCCAGATTCAGATCACTTTTTACAGTCCCGGCAAATTCTCCTCCTCCTCGGGAGACGACGCAATAAACTAGCAGTACATTTCAGAGGGCAGGTGTCACGCCCCTGAGTCTACGGTAGTCTTTCGACCGTTCTCTAGCGGGGTGCGGCACCAACGTGTATTTTCTTTTTCGTAATACTCATACACTTGGACTACGCCTTCCACATTAATATACTTAATTAATCTTCTTTAACCAAGTAAACCGTATAAAACTTCATATATGATCACAACCAATATAATCAATATGCAATGTAAAACCGAGCACATAACATTGACACACAATTATAATGGGAGGGGCAACTCCCGAACGAGTTCGCCCAAATATATATTATGAAACTCTTTCAATAATACAATTACATAAGCGTGTCGGGCATACCCACGACCAACACTCAAGAATATTACAACAAGGCTAGAACGCCTTTCACAATCCGATACCAATTACCTACGGTAAGTGCGAGCTCGCCCAAGCCTCTAACACTCCACCGAATCAACTCTGCACCGAACTGCGTTATACCGTGAACCGTCGTCCTCTGCTCCAATTCCCGGTTTGAACTGCGCACTTATTCGCTTTATGCGCATGAGAGATGCACACTTCTGCGTCCTCTTATCTCTAGTTCGATGACCAAGAGGAATGCGAAGTGCTTGCTGTCCCCAAATGAGCTTTCTATGCGATGTATATATAGCCAACTCACTTTGAGATAAAGGGGTGTCAAGTCTTTAAGCCGACCCCCGAAATACATGCGTTGAAGCCCCTTGTCTTACTTATGGGCAGGTCGGCCCTTGCCTAAGGGCAAGGCCTCCCTACGCCCTTATAAAGCCTTGTGACCTCATCGCATTATTTCCCATTTTTATTTAAGTGCTCCAACGTTACAGTCGGCTCATGGGAACGTCGCACGCTGCCTTTGTCGCCTTGCTGTTCTGCTGTCGCACGCCCAGTTGCTGTTCGCTGTCGCACGCCCGGTTGCTGTCCGCTGTCGCACGCCCGGTTGTTGTCCGCTGTCGCACGCCCGGTTGCTGTTCGCGTTTCTGCCCGTCCGCTGTATGGAGGGGCGCCCGCCCAGGTCGCCCTCCTTTTGCCCGCATCACCGCGCTCAACCTTGCCACGACCGCGTCCACCAACTTGCATCCATGTTTGCTGTTTGCTGTAGCTCGTCCGCAGCTTGCCTTCCGTTCGCCGAAACCGTAGCTCGCCAAACCTGTAACTGTTCGTCGTGCACGGGTCACGCGCCCGGGGCGCTTGCCCGTCGTGCACGGGTCGCCCGCGGGTCGCTCACCTGGGTTGGTTGCCCATCGTGCACGGGTCGCCCACCCGGGTCGCCCGTCGGGTGAAGGCGCGCCTCTGCCCAAATCGCCAAGGCGTTACACTCTCCTCCACCTGAAGACGTTGTCGTCCCGACAACATGCCATCTTAGTGAATTTCACCAAGACTCATATCGATCATGATGTAGGCTTCCCCCCATATAAAGCAACACCTCTGCAACCTATATAAGGTCTCTGCCTCCACCAAGTCATCTCCATGTGCCAACTGCCCATGTATAACAAGTGTTACACATCCTAGTCATGTGCCAACACTTACTTCCACGATCCCATGCCCAGGTCCATGGAAACCCCATCTTTCTGCAGCACGTTGTGTTCACCATACCTGCTCAGCCAAGTTTGAGGGCTCACTGCCATGAGCAGCTTAACAATGAGCCCCATCTTCTATGTCATCTAAGAAGATAGGAGAGCCACGAAGCTCCCTCCCTGGCTTTCATCCACCCATGTGTTAGATTGATACTGCGTCCTTAAGTATTTGTGTACAGCTTCAACCTCTTCACATGTGCATCCAAGTTCACCTAGCTTGTCTTTCGGCAGTTGGAAATCGTATATGCCCATAGCATATCTACAAAAGTCCACTATCCCGGCGGGATCTCTACCCTCATAATCTTCGTTGACCCCTGCTTCTGAAGTAGCACTTGGGCTAACTTCGTTCGCAACTTCTTTGTGAAGATTTTTAGTGGAATATGTCCCCAACAAGTGTTTCCAAGTTCGTGAGGTTCTTTCCTTAGTTCCTTTGCTTTCTCTCCCGGTTTTGGCAACGAAATCGATAAGCTTCCTCTCCTTTGTCGTTTGGACCATACTCCCAAGTCCTCTTAGTTCCGCATCTTCATGCCTCACATTCGGATCTTTGGGATACAAGGTCATAGAAGCCATTCTTGGTCTATATCCCAGCAACTTCTTTTATTCATCGGCACCATCACGTTCTTTCCTTCAGCTATGATCAAGAGAAGGTCCCGAGTCATCATCGGTATGGCTTGGGCAAGCCTCATAAATTCCAACCCCAACACCATAGAATGATCGTCCATATCTATGACTCTCAAATCCAACTTCCTGAACCATGATCCAACCTTTACCAGGGTGTCTTTCAACACACCATCAACAGTTGTAATGGAAGAGTTAACGGCCTTAAAGGCACTGCATTCCCCTTCCATCTTCGCTTTCCTTCCAAAAGACCTTGCTGCCTTCCTCCTTACGAAACTATGAGTAGCTCTCGTATCAATCAAAGCTGCAAGCCTTTTACCCTTTACAGTTGCCTACACAAAACTTAACTTCAAGGAGCCATCTTCCTTTGTTGGCTTCGTCTTGCGCCTTATCTCAGCAACCTGCTTCAAAAATTCGGCCTCAGAAATGTCAATAGGCTCATGCACCTTTTCGACATTCCTCTTGAGATATCTTACTTCCTTGTTTGGTCCTCCTAGGGAACTCGGCCCTGGTCTAGCTTGACTTGCCTCAAGCTTTTCCTCCACCGTGTCCTGTTCAAGTGCACCAACCAAGTGTCCATCGACCAAGCTCACAGAACTAAACTTCCGAATGTCCTCTGGATGCCTTCGGTATAGAGTTCCCAACCTGTCAATGTGGTCGAGCTCTTCCTGCTCAATTACAACAGTCTTCTTACCAAGAAGCTTCTTCTTTATCTCCTCCTCAATTTGCTTGAGTTCAGCCTTCAACCGGGCTCTTTCATCAAAGAGCTCTTGAAGATCATCGAGTTCCATATCTGTCATGTTTTCCAAGTCACCTGCTTTAGATCGAGCAGATTCACATTCAATTTCAACCAAGACAACCTTGTCCAAGTTTCCACGAGCAACCCTGCTCACCAGCTCTAAACCGAGCTCTGATACCACATGTCACGCCCCTGAGTCTACGATAGTCTTTCGACCGTTCTCTAGCGGGGTGCGGCACCAACGTGTATTTTCTTTTTCGTAATACTCATACACTTGGACTACGCCTTCCACATTAATATACTTAATTAATCTTCTTTAACCAAGTAAACCGTATCAAACTTCATATATGATCACAACCAATATAATCAATATGCAATGTAAAACCGAGCACATAACATTGACACACAATTATAATGGGAGGGGCAACTCCCGAACGAGTTCGCCCAAATATATATTATGAACCTCTTTCAATAATATAATTACATAAGCGTGCCGGGCATACCCACGGCCAACACTCAAGAATATTACAACAAGGCTAGAACGCCTTTCACAATCCGATACCAATTACCTACGGTAAGTGCGAGCTCGCCCGAGCCTCTAACACTCCACCGAATCAACTCTGCACCGAACTGCGTTATACCGTGAACCATCGTCCTCTGCTCCAATTCCCGGTTTGAACTGCACACTTATTCGCTTTATGCGCACGAGAGATGCGCACTTCTGCGTCCTCTTATCTCTAGTTCGATGACCAAGAGGAATGCGAAGTGCTTGCTGTCCCCAAATGAGCTTTCTATGCGATGTATATATAGCCAACTCAATTTGAGATGAAGGGGTGTCAGCTCTTTAAGCCGACCCCCGAAATACATGCGTTGAAGCCCCTTGTCTTACTTATGGGCAGGTTGGCCCTTGCCTAAGGGCAAGGCCTCCCTACGCCCTTATAAAGCCTTGTGACCTCATCGCATTATTTCCCATTTTTATTTAAGTGCTCCAACGTTACAGTCGGCTCATGGGAACGTCGCACGCTGCCTTTGTCGCCTTGTTGTTCCGCTGTCGCATGCCCGGTTGCTGTTCGCTGTCGCACTCCCGGTTGCTGTCCGCTGTCGCACGCCCGGTTGCTGTCCGCTGTCGCACGCCCGGTTGCTGTTCGCGTTTCTGCCCATCCGCTGTATGGAGGGGCGCCCGCCCGGGTCGCCCTCCCTTTGCCCGCATCACCGCACTCAACCTTGCCACGCCCGCGTCCACCAACTTGCGTCCATGTTTGCTATTCGTTGTAGCTCGTCCGCAGCTCGCCTTCCGTTCGCCGAAACCGTAGCTCGCCAAACCTGTAACTGTTCGCCGTGCACGGGTCGCGCGCCCGGGGCGCTTGCCCGTCGTGCACGGGTCGCCCGCGGGTCGCTCACCCGGGTTGCCTGCCCGTCGTGCACGGGTCGCCCACCCGGGTCGCCCGTCGGGTGAAGGCGCACCTCTGCCCGAATCACCAGGGCGTTACAGCAGGCGTGGCGTGGGAATCGTGGCCAACGCAATAAACTAATAGCAGTACATTTCAGAGGGCAGGCGTGGCGTGGGAATCGCGGCCAATGGTAGCGCCTTAACCAGTTTGATTCCAGACCTCTCCACCATATCCACCTGCTCGGCACTCGCGCCCTTGGGAGGTGCCCACTCAAATGAATGGAGGAGCGACGCTAACAACAGATGTGTAACGCCCTGGCGACTTGGGCAGAGGCACGCCTTCACCCGGCGGGCGACCCGGGTGGGTGACCCGTGGGCGACCCGTGCACGACGGGCGGGCGACCCGGGTAGGCGACCCGCAGACGACCCGTGCACGACGAGAGGGCTCCCCGGGCGCCGCGACTCGTGCACGGCAAGTGACGAACTGGTGGGCAAGTTGCGACATACGGCAGATGAGGGCGAGCTGCGGACGAGCTGCAGCAAGTTCAGACGCGGGTGCAGCTACCCGACTCGGCAAACAGATTGGCGGTTGAGGCTCGGGCAAGCTGAAACGGAAGGGCGGACCCGGCAATGGGCGGGCGACCCATGGGCGCACGCCTTGCCTCACGATGGGCAGCGGCATACGACGGACGAGCGGATGCGACGAACAACAAAGGTAGCGGGCAGCGTGCGACGAAATGATGAGCCGGTTGCAACGATAATGTGATGAACTCGTGCGACAGGAATATGACGAAATACGCCTGGGCCGAATTGAGGCTAAGTGTTGACAGGCATATTAAAGCACATAATTGCATATCGTATGAAGGCTTATAAGCATATATAAATATGCTTGGATTATTAAAATATAATATAATGTATACATGGACTTATATGTGAATAATGGGGGTTGGCCGTGAGTAATACACCCCCTTAAAACATATGAAGGGCGTATGTGTTAACAAATGGAACAAATGGCAGAAGGCCGACATGTTAAAAGTATGTTGTGGGCGTATGTGGCAAATATGGGGGTCGGCCAGGGGCTGTACACCCCCTCCTAAAACACATGCGTAGGAGCATATAAATATGGCATGGAGATGCCATTTGGATCATTCGATCTTCGCTCAAGGAGCTCGCATAAGAGGCAGGAGAAAGTGCGAAGTGTCTTGAGGAAATGCGCACTTCTCATGCACATAAGGAACAAGGGGAATTTCGCATATGTTGGATTGTCTTGTGTGGAAAAGGTCACGGGTGAGGAAGATTTCGGTACACGGTCCGGTGCAGAATTGTATGAGTGTCTTGGTAACCCGGGTGGGTGCCCGCTCATAGACAAAGGTGCATAATTGTGTATGTATAAGGCGGTCTTATGCCTTGTTGTAATATTGTAAAAGTTTCTAAGTGTTGGCCGAGGACTTTGCCCGGCACACTTGTACATTGATGTATTATTGAAGGTTCATAATATATTGATTATTGGGCGGACTCGTTCGGGAGTTGCCCCTCCCATTCTACACGGTTGTTTGCAATTGTATTTGGTTTAATTGCATATGGAAATTGTTATGAATGGTTTATGATGAATTATGAAGATTAATGCTTTCACATGGTTATAAGATAACGGTTAAAGCATGTTTATATCGGTTAAGGCGTAGTCCATATGTACAAGTATTAACGAAAAGAACGTACACGGTGGTGCCGCACCCCGTCGGGCACGGAAAAAAAGTTACCGTAGACTTGGGGGCGTGACAGGTGGTATCAGAGCTCGGTTTAGAGCTGGTGAGCAGGGTTGCTCGTGAAAACTTGGACAAGGTTGTCTTGGTTGAAATTGAAGGTGAATCTGCTCGATCTAAAGCAGGTGACTTGGCAAACACGACAGATATGGAACTCGATGATCTTCAAGAGCTCTTTGATGAAAGAGCCCAGTTGAAGGCTGAACTCAAGAAAATTGAGGAGGAGATAAAGAAGAAGCTTCTTAGTAAGAAGATTGTTGTAATTGAGCAGGAAGAGCTCGACCACATTGACAGGTTGGGAACTCTCTACCGAAGGCATCCAGAGGACATTCGGAAGTTTAGTTCCATGAGCTTGGTCGATGGACACTTAGTTGGTGCACTTGAACAGGACACGGTGGAGGAAAAGCTTGAGGCAAGTCAAGCTAGACCAGGGCCAAGTTCCCTAGGAGGACCAAACAAGGAAGTAAGATATCTCAAGAGGAATGTCGAAAAGGTGCATGAGCCTATTGACATTTCTGAGGCCGAATTTTTGAAGCAGGTTGCTGAGATAAGGCGCAAGACGAAGCCAACAAAGGAAGATGGCTCCTTGAAGTTAAGTTTTGTGCAGGCAACCGTAAAGGGTAAAAGGCTTGCAGCTTTGATTGATACGGGAGCTACTCACAGTTTCGTAAGCAGGAAGGCAGCAAGGTCTTTTGGGAGGAAAGCAAAGATGGAAGGGGAATGCAGTGCCTTTAAGGCCGTTAACTCTTCCATTAGAGCTGTTGATGGTGTGTTGAAAGACACCCCGGTAAAGGTTGGATCATGGTTCGGGAAGCTGGATTTGAGGGTCGTAGATATGGACGATCATTCTATGGTGTTGGGGTTGGACTTTATGAGGCTTGCCCAAGCCATACCGATGATGACCCGGGACCTTCTCTTGATCACAGCTGAAGGAAAGAACGTGATGGTGCCGATGAATAGAAGAAGTTGCTTGGGATATAGACCAAGAATGGCTTCTATGACCTTATATCCCAAAGATCCAAATGTGAAGCATGAAGATGTGGAACCAAGAGGACTTGGGAGTGTGGTCCAAACAACGAAGGAGAGGAAACTTGTTGACTTCGTTGCAAAGGCCGGAAAGAAGAACAAAGGGAGTGAGGAGAGGACCTCACGAACTTGGAAACACTTGTTGGGGACATCTTTTACTAAAGATCTTCACGAGGAAGTTGCAGATGAAGTAAGCCCGAGTGCTACTTCAGAAGCAGTGATTGGTGAAGATTATGAGGGTAGAGATCCTGCCGGGATAGTGGACTTTTGCAGATATGCTATGGGCATATACGACTTCCAACTGACAAAGGACAAGCTAGGCGAGCTTGGGTGCACATGTGAAGAGGTTGAAGCTGTACACAAATACTTAAGGACGCAGTATCAATCTGACACATGGGTGGATGAAAGCCAGGGAGGGAGCTTCCTGGCTCTCCTATCTTCTTAGATGATGTGGAAGATGGGGCTCATTGTTAAGCTGCTCATGGCAGTGAGCCCTCAAACTTGGTTGAGCAGGTATGGTGAACACAACGTGCTGCAGAAAGATGGGGTTTCCATGGACCTGGGCATGGGATCGTGGAAGTAAGTGTTGGCACATGACTAGGATGTGTAACACTTGGTATACATGGGCAGTTGGCACATGGAGATGACTTGGTGGAGACGGGACCTTATATATGTTGCAGAGGTGTTGCTTTATATGGAGGAGTCTACATCATGGTCGATATTAGTCTTGGTGAAAATCACTAAGATGGTATGTTGTCGGGATGACAACGTCTTCAGGTGGAGGAGAGTGTAACGCCCTGGCGACTTGGGCAGAGGCACGCCTTCACCCGGCAGGCGACCCGGGTGGGTGACCCGTGGGCGACCCGTGCACGACGGGCGGGCGACCCGTGCACGACGGGCAGGCGACCCGGGTAGGCGACCCGCGGACGACCCGTGCACGACGGGCGGGCGCCCCGGGCGCCGCGACCCGTGCACGGCAAGCGACGAACTGTTGGGCAAGCTGCGACATACGGCGGATGAGGACGAGCTGCGGACGAGCTGCAGCAAGTTCAGACGCGGGTGCAGCTACCCGACTCGGCAAACAGATTGGCGGTTGAGGCTCGGGAAAGCTGAAACGGAAGGGCGGACCCGACAATGGGCGGGCGACCCGTGGGCGCACGCCTTGCTTCACGATGGGCAGCGGCATACGACGGATGAGCGGATGCGATGAACACCAAAGGTAGCGGGCAGCGTGCGACGAAATGACGAGCCGGTTGCAACGATAATGTGATGAACTCGTGCGACAAGAATATGACGAAATACGCCTGGGCCGAATTGAGGCTAAGTGTTGACGGGCATATTAAAGCACATAATTGCATATCGTATGAAGGCTTATAAGCATATATAAATATGCTTGGATTATTAAAATATAATATAACGTATACGTGGACTTATATGTGAATAATGGGGGTTGGCCGTGAGTAATACACCCCCTTAAAACATATGAAGGGTGTATGAATTAATAAATGGAACAAATGGCATGAAGGCCGACATGTTAAAACATATGTTCGTGGGCGTATGTGGCAAATATGGGGGTCGGCCAAGGGCTGTACACCCCCTCCTAAAACCATACGATGGAGCATATATATATGGCATGTTGAGATGCCATTTGGATCATTCGATCTTCGCTCAAGGAGCTTGCATAAGAGGCAGGAGAAAGTGCGAAGTGTCTTGAGGAAATGCGCACTTCTCATGCGCATAAGGAATAAGGGGAATTTCGCATATGTTGGATTGTCTTGTGTGGAAAAGGTCACGGTTGAGGAAGATTTCGGTACACGGTCCGGTGCAGAATTGTATGAGTGTCTTGGTAACCCGGGTGGGTGCCCGCTCATAGACAAAGGTGCATAATTGTGTATGTATAAGGCTTCTTATGCCTTGTTGTAATATTGTAAAAGTTTCTAAGTGTTGGCCGAGGACTTTGCCCGGCACACTTGTACATTGATGTATTATTGAAGGTTCATAATATATTGATTATTGGGCGGACTCGTTCGCGAGTTGCCCCTCCTATTCTACACGGTTGTTTGCAGTTGTATTTGGTTTAATTGTATATGGAAATTGTTATGAATGGTTTATGTTGAATTATGAAGATTAATGCTTTCACATGGTTATAAGATAACAGTTAAAGCATGTTTATATCGGTTAAGGCGTAGTCCATATGTACAAGTATTAACGAAAAGAACGTACACGGTGGTGCCGCACCCCGCCGGGCACGGAAAAAAAGTTACCGTAGACTTGGGGGCGTGACAGGTGGTATCAGAGCTCGGTTTAGAGCTGGTGAGCAGGGTTGCTCGTGAAAACTTGGACAAGGTTGTCTTGGTTGAAATTGAAGGTGAATCTGCTCGATCTAAAGCAGGTGACTTGGCAAACACGACAGATATGGAACTCGATGATCTTCAAGAGCTCTTTGATGAAAGAGCCCAGTTGAAGGCTGAACTCAAGAAAATTGAGGAGGAGATAAAGAAGAAGCTTCTTAGTAAGAAGATTGTTGTAATTGAGCAGGAAGAGCTCGACCACATTGACAGGTTGGGAACTCTCTACCGAAGGCATCCAGAGGACATTCGGAAGTTTAGTTCCATGAGCTTGGTCGATGGACACTTAGTTGGTGCACTTGAATAGGACACGGTGGAGGAAAAGCTTGAGTCAAGTCAAGCTAGACCAGGGCCAAGTTCCCTAGGAGGACCAAACAAGGAAGTAAGATATCTCAAGAGGAATGTCGAAAAGGTGCATGAGCCTATTGACATTTCTGAGCCTGAATTTTTGAAGCAGGTTGCTGAGATGAGGCGCAAGACGAAGTCAACAAAGGAAGATGGCTCCTTGAAGTTAAGTTTTGTGCAGGCAACCGTAAAGGGTAAAAGGCTTGCAGCTTTGATTGATACGGGAGCTACTCACAGTTTCGTAAGCAGGAAGGCAGCAAGGTCTTTTGGGAGGAAAGCAAAGATGGAAGGGGAATGCAGTGCCTTTAAGGCCGTTAACTCTTCCATTAGAGCTGTTGATGGTGTGTTGAAAGACACCCCGGTAAAGGTTGGATCATGGTTCGGGAAGTTGGATTTGAGAGTCGTAGATATGGACGATCATTCTATGGTGTTGGGGTTGGACTTTATGAGGCTTGCCCAAGCCATACCGATGATGACTCGGGACCTTCTCTTGATCACAGCTGAAGGAAAGAACGTGATGGTGCCGATGAATAGAAGAAGTTGCTTGGGATATAGACCAAGAATGGCTTCTATGACCTTATATCCCAAAGATCCAAATGTGAAGCATGGAGATGTGGAACCAAGAGGACTTGGGAGTGTGGTCCAAACAACGAAGGAGAGGAAACTTGTTGACTTCGTTGCAAAGGCCGGAAAGAAGAACAAAGGGAGTGAGGAGAGGACCTCACGAACTTGGAAACACTTGTTGGGGACATCTTTTACTAAAGATCTTCACGAGGAAGTTGCAGATGAAGTAAGCCCGAGTGCTACTTCAGAAGCAGTGATTGGTGAAGATTATGAGGGTAGAGATCCTGCCGGGATAGTGGACTTTTGCAGATATGCTATGGGCATATACGACTTCCAACTGACAAAGGACAAGCTAGGCGAGCTTGGGTGCACATGTGAAGAGGTTGAAGCTGTACACAAATACTTAAGGACGCAGTATCAATCTGACACATGGGTGGATGAAAGCCAGGGAGGGAGCTTCCTGGCTCTCCTATCTTCTTAGATGATGTGGAAGATGGGGCTCATTGTTAAGCTGCTCATGGCAGTGAGCCCTCAAACTTGGTTGAGCAGGTATGGTGAACACAACGTGCTGCAGAAAGATGGGGTTTCCATGGACCTGGGCATGGGATCGTGGAAGTAAGTGTTGGCACATGACTAGGATGTGTAACACTTGGTATACATGGGCAGTTGGCACATGGAGATGACTTGGTGGAGACGGGACCTTATATATGTTGCAGAGGTGTTGCTTTATATGGAGGAGTCTACATCATGGTCGATATTAGTCTTGGTGAAAATCACTAAGATGGTATGTTGTCGGGATGACAACGTCTTCAGGTGGAGGAGAGTGTAACGCCCTGGCGACTTGGGCAGAGGCACGCCTTCACCCGGCAGGCGACCCGGGTGGGTGACCCGTGGGCGACCCGTGCACGACGGGCGGGCGACCCGTGCACGACGGGCAGGCGACCCGGGTAGGCGACCCGCGGACGACCCGTGCACGACGGGCGGGCACCCCGGGCGCCGCGACCCGTGCACGGCAAGCGACGAACTGTTGGGCAAGCTGCGACATACGGCGGATGAGGACGAGCTGCAGCAAGTTCAGACGCGGGTGCAGCTACCCGACTCGGCAAACAGATTGGCGGTTGAGGCTCGGGAAAGCTGAAACGGAAGGGCGGACCCGACAATGGGCGGGCGACCCGTGGGCGCACGCCTTGCTTCACGATGGGCAGCGGCATACGACGAATGAGCGGATGCGATGAACAGCAAAGGTAGCGGGCAGCGTGCGACGAAATGACGAGCCGGTTGCAACGATAATGTGATGAACTCGTGCGACAAGAATATGACGAAATACGCCTGGGCCGAATTGAGGCTAAGTGTTGACGGGCATATTAAAGCACATAATTGCATATCGTATGAAGGCTTATAAGCATATATAAATATGCTTGGATTATTAAAATATAATATAACGTATACGTGGACTTATATGTGAATAATGGGGGTTGGCCGTGAGTAATACACCCCCTTAAAACATATGAAGGGTGTATGAATTAATAAATGGAACAAATGGCATGAAGGCCGACATGTTAAAACATATGTTCGTGGGCGTATGTGGCAAATATGGGGGTCGGCCAAGGGCTGTACACCCCCTCCTAAAACCATATGATGGAGCATATATATATGGCATGTTGAGATGCCATTTGGATCATTCGATCTTCGCTCAAGGAGCTTGCATAAGAGGCAGGAGAAAGTGCGAAGTGTCTTGAGGAAATGCGCACTTCTCATGCGCATAAGGAATAAGGGGAATTTCGCATATGTTGGATTGTCTTGTGTGGAAAAGGTCACGGTTGAGGAAGATTTCGGTACACGGTCCGGTGCAGAATTGTATGAGTGTCTTGGTAACCCAGGTGGGTGCCCGCTCATAGACAAAGGTGCATAATTGTGTATGTATAAGGTGGTCTTATGCCTTGTTGTAATATTGTAAAAGTTTCTAAGTGTTGGCCGAGGACTTTGCCCGGCACACTTGTACATTGATGTATTATTGAAGATTCATAATATATTGATTATTGGGCGGACTCGTTCGTGAGTTTCCCCTCCTATTCTACACGGTTGTTTGCAGTTGTATTTGGTTTAATTGTATATGGAAATTGTTATGAATGGTTTATGTTGAATTATGAAGATTAATGCTTTCACATGGTTATAAGATAACAGTTAAAGCATGTTTATATCGGTTAAGGCGTAGTCCATATGTACAAGTATTAACGAAAAGAACGTACACGGTGGTGCCGCACCCCGCCGGGCACGGAAAAAAAGTTACCGTAGACTTGGGGGTGTGACAAGATGGACCATCCAACTGGCCAAGGGAAGCCTGTCACGCCGCTGAGTCTACGGTAGTCTTTCGACCGTTCTCTAGCGGGGTGTGGCACCAACGTGTATTTTATTTTTCATAATACTCATACACTTGGACTACGCCTTCCACATTAATATACTTAATTAATCTTCTTTAACCAAGTAAACCGTATAAAACTTCATATATGATCACAACCAATATAATCAATATGCAATGTAAAACCGAGCACATAACATTGACACACAATTATAATGGGAGGGGCAACTCCCGAACGAGTTCGCCCAAATATATATTATGAACCTCTTTCAATAATACAATTACATAAGCGTGCCGGGCATACCCACGGCCAACACTCAAGAATATTACAACAAGGCTAGGACGCCTTTCACAATCCGATACCAATTACCTACGGTAAGTGCGAGCTCGCCCGAGCCTCTAACACTCCACCGAATCAACTCTGCACCGAACTGCGTTATACCGTGAACCGTCGTCCTCTGCTCCAATTCCCGGTTTGAACTGCGCACTTATTCGCTTTATGCGCATGAGAGATGCGCACTTCTGCGTCCTCTTATCTCTAGTTCGATGACCAAGAGGAATGCGAAGTGCCTGCTGTCCCCAAATGAGCTTTCTATGCGATGTATATATAGCCAACTCACTTTGAGATGAAGGGGTGTCAGCTCTTTAAGCCGACCCCCGAAATACATGCGTTGAAGCCCCTTGTTTTACTTATGGGCAGGTCGGCCCTTGCCTAAGGGCAAGGCCTCCCTACGCCCTTGTAAAGCCTTGTGACCTCATCGCATTATTTCCCATTTTTATTTAAGTGCTCCAACGTTACAGTCGGCTCATGGGAACGTCGCACGCTGCCTTTGTCGCCTTGCTGTTCCGTTGTTGCACGCCCGGTTGCTGTTCGCTGTCGCACGCCCGGTTGCTGTCCGCTGTCGCACGCCCGGTTGCTGTTTGCGTTTCTGCCCGTCTGCTGTATGGAGGGGCGCCCGCCCGGGTCGCCCTCCCTTTGCCCGCATCACCGCGCTCAACCTTGCCATGCCCGCGTCCACCAACTTGCGTCCATGTTTGCTGTTCGCTATTCGGGTGTGGACCGCCCATGGGTCGCCCACCCGTCGGGCGCGGGTCGACCTTGGGTCGGCTCACCGTTTCGGCTCACCCGAGCCTAAACCGTAGTCTTGTATGCCGGTTCGGGTAACTGTGCCCACGTCCAAGTCCGCTGCAGCTCGTCCGCAGCTCGCCTTCCGTTCGCTGAAACCGTAGCTCGCCAAACCTGTAACTGTTCGTTGTGCACGGGTCGCGCGCCAGGGGCGCTCGCCCGTCGTGCACGGGTCGCCCGCGGGTCGCTCACCCGGGTCGCCTGCCCGTCGTGCACGGGTCGCCCACGGGTCGCCCACCTGGGTCGCCCGTCGGGTGAAGGCGCGCCTCTGCCCAAATTGCCAGGGCGTTACACTCTCCTCCACCTGAAGACGTTGTTGTCCCGACAACATGCCATTTTAGTGAATTTCACCAAGACTCATATCGACCATGATGTAGGCTTCCCCCCATATAAAGCAACACCTCTGCAACCTATATAAGGTCTCCGCCTCCACCAAGTCATCTCCATGTGCCAACTTCCCATGTATAACAAGTGTTACACATCCTAGTCATGTGCCAACACTTACTTCCACGATCCCATGCCCAGGTCCATGGAAACCCCATCTTTCTGCAGCACGTTGTGTTCACCATACCTGCTCAACCAAGTTTGAGGGCTCACTGCCATGAGCAGCTTAACAATGAGCCCCATCTTTTATGTCATCTAAGAAGATAGGAGAGCCAGGAAGCTCCCTCCCTGGCTTTCATCCACCCATGTGTCAGATTGATACTGCGTCCTTAAGTATTTGTGTACAGCTTCAACCTCTTCACATGTGCATCCAAGTTCACCTAGCTTGTCTTTCGTCAGTTGGAAATCGTATATGCCCATAGCATATCTGCAAAAGTCCACTATCCCGGCGGGATCTCTACCCTCATAATCTTCATTGACCCCTGCTTCTGAAGTAGCACTTGGGCTAACTTCGTTCGCAACTTCTTTGTGAAGATTTTTAGTGGAATATGTCCCCAACAAGTGTTTCCAAGTTCGTGAGGTTCTTTCCTTACTTCCTTTGCTTTCTCTCCCAGTTTTGGCAACGAAATCGATAAGCTTCCTCTCCTTTGTCGTTTGGACCATACTCCCAAGTCCTCTTAGTTCCGCATCTTCATGCCTCACATTCGGATCTTTGGGATACAAGGTCATAGAAGCCATTCTTGGTCTATATCCCAAGCAACTTCTTCTATTCATTGGCACCATCACGTTCTTTCCCTCAGCTGTGATCAAGGTCCCGGGTCATCATCGGTATGGCTTGGGCAAGCCTCATAAAGTCCAACCCCAATACCATAGAATGATCGTCCATGTCTACGACTCTCAAATCTAGCTTCCCGAACCATGTTCCAACCTTTACCGGAGTGTTTTTCAACACACCATCAACAACCCTGATGGAAGAGTTAACTGCTTTGAAGGCACTGCATTCCCCTTCCATCTTCGCTTTCCTTCCAAAAGACCTTGCTGCCTTCCTGCTTACGAAGCTGTGAGTGGCTCCCGTATCAATCAAAGCTGCAAGTTTTTTGCCTTTTACGGTTGCCTGCACAAAACTTAACTTCAAGGAGTCATCTTCCTTTGTTGGCTTCGTTTTGCGCCTTATCTCAGCAACCTGCTTCAAAAATTCGGCCTCAGAAATGTCAATAGACTCATGTTCCTTTTCGATATTTCTTTTGAGATACCTTACTTCTTCGCTTGGTCCTTCTGGGAAACTCGGCCCTGGTCTAGCTTGACTTGCCTCAAGCTTCTCCTCCACCGTGTTCTGTTCAAATGCACCAACCATGTGCTCATCAACCAAGTCCATAGAGCTAAACTTCCGGATGTTCACGGTAGTGAGTTTCCAATTTGTCAACATAGTCGAGCTCCTCTTGCTCGATCACAACCAGCTTCTTACCAAGAAGTTTCTTTCTTATTTCTTCCTCAATTCGCTTGACCTCGGCCTCCCCTCTGGCACTTTCTTTCCTCAATCGGGCTCTTTCCTCAAAGAGCTCTTGAAGACCAAGTTCACCTTGATGGATTTCCTCATCAAACTCATTGAGTTCAACACTTGCCGTACTTTCACATTGGCTTCTGAGTTCTTCAAGTTCCCTCCATAGTTCCGAACAGCTTTCCCAAATCTTCATATTCTCCGTTCGCATTGCAACCCAGTTGGAACTCCACCGACTCATGTGTTCTAATATTTCATAGTTGGAACTCCACCGACTCATGTGTTCTAATATTTCATATCGGAGAGCCTTAACTGCGCTATGGCCATCATCCACCATTACCGCCTTGTCGGCCTTCTCCATATTTGTTTAGTCACCTGCTATAGATCAAGCAGATTCACCTTCAATTTCAACCGAGACAACCATGTCCAAGTTTCCACTAGTAAACTGTCCACCAGCTCTGACCGAGCTCTGATACTACCTGTCACGCCCCTGAGTCTACGGTAGTCTTTCGACCGTTCTCTAGCGGGGTGCGGCACCAACGTGTATTTTCTTTTTCGTAATACTCATACACTTGGACTACACCTTCCACATTAATATATTTAATTAATCTTCTTTAACCAAGTAAACCGTATAAAACTTCATATATGATCACAACCAATATAATCAATATGCAATGTAAAACCGAGCACATAACATTGACACACAATTATAATGGGAGGGGCAACTCCCGAACGAGTTCGCCCAAATATATATTATGAACCTCTTTCAATAATACAATTACATAAGCGTGCCGGGCATACCCACGGCCAACACTCAAGAATATTACAACAAGGCTAGGACGCCTTTCACAATCTGATACCAATTACCTACGGTAAGTGCGAGCTCGCCCGAGCCTCTAACACTCCACCGAATCAACTCTGCACCGAACTGCGTTATACCGTGAACCGTCGTCCTCTACTCCAATTCTCGGTTTGAACTGCGCACTTATTCGCTTTATGCGCATGAGAGATGCGCACTTCTGCATCCTCTTATCTCTAGTTCGATGACCAAGAGGAATGTGAAGTGCCTGCTGTCCCCAAATGAGCTTTCTATGCGATGTATATATAGCCAACTCACTTTGAGATGAAGGGGTGTCAGCTCTTTAAGCCGACCCCCGAAATACATGCGTTGAAGCCCCTTGTTTTACTTATGGGCAGGTCGGCCAGGCAAGGCCTCCCTACGCCCTTATAAAGCCTTGTGACCTCATCGCATTATTTCCCATTTTTATTTAAGTGCTCCAACGTTACAGTCGGCTCATGGGAACGTGGCACGCTGCCTTTGTCGCCTTGCTCTTCCACTGTCGCACGCCCGGTTGTTGTTCGCTGTCGCACGCCCGGTTGCTGTCCGCTGTCGCACGCCCGGTTGCTGTTCGCGTTTCTGCCCGTCCACTGTATGGAGGGGCGCCCGCCCGGGTCGCCCTCCCTTTGCCCGCATCACCGCGCTCAACCTTGCCACGCCCGCGTCCACCTACTTGCGTCCATGTTTGATGTTCACTGTTCGGGTGTGGACCGCCCATGGGTCGCCCGCCCGTCGGGCGCGGGTCGACCTTGGGTCGGCTCTCCGTTTCGGCTCACCCGAGCCTCAACCATAGTCTTGTCTGCCGGTTCGGGTAGCTGTGCCCGCGTCCAAGTCCGCTGCAGCTCGTCCGCAGCTCGCCTTCCGTTCGCCGAAACCGCAGCTCGCCCAAACCTGTAACTGTTCGCCGTGCACGGGTCGCGCGCCCGGGGCGCCCGCCCGTCGTGCACGGGTCGCCCGTGGGTCGCTCACCCAGGTCGCCTGCCCGTCGTGCACGGGTCGCCCACCCGGGTCACCCGTTGGGTGAAGGCGCGCCTCTGCCCGAATCGCCAGGGCGTTACAAAGCCCCACGCACAGTCTCCTTCCTGCTCCGAACGGAATCAGCTCGAAGTTTTGTCCCCTGTACTCCACACTGCTCATCTCCTTCTCAAGAAATCTCTCTGGCATAAATTTCGAGGTGTCCTTCCAGATCGAAGGGTCCCTCCCGATCGCCCACACGTTGACGATTACCTGGCTGTGCTTCGGTATCACGAATCCCCCAATCTCACAACGCTCATCGGCTCTGTGAGGGATGAGAAAAGGAACGGCGGGATGCAATTGAAACACTTCTTTCGCAGATAAGGGAGACGTTCTGCGTCAGTCTCTTCAACCATTCGGTGGCGCCCGACTACCTCGTCCAATTCGGCTTGGACACGTTTCATCTTCTCCGGATTGCAAGATCAGTTCTGCCATCGCCCATTCTATTGTCGTTGCGTTTGTATCACTTCCTGCCCCAAATAGGTCCTGTAACAACAAGGTAAACATAGGAACCAGCTTCTAACTCTTACAGTAAAATTGTAAATAAGCAACGAAAGACTTACAGTTAAATAGCCTCTGATATGTGGGTGAGAAAATTCGTCGCTTCTCATATCCAGTAGAACGTCCAACAGATCGTTTTCACTGTAACTTCTATCACCGCTTTCGCCTGATCTGGTGGCCAGACGATCCTCCATGAATTTATCGATAACATCATACACTTTTTTCACAAGTAATTTTTTTTAAGTTTTATAGAAAAATACTCGAATATATATTAAGCAGATGAAAAAACAATCCGTTTTATAAACTCTTTAATTTTATAGACTTTTTTTTTTTCTTTTGATGTAACTATCCTCCCAAAACACTGCCAGCGAACCACGTTTGTTCTTTCCCTTCCGCTGAGTGAAACGCATTAGTTTTTAGGCTTCTATTCATCAATGGTTTCATTCTAATCGCTTTCTCGTTAGCTAAAGAGATATTGGACCCTATACGGCTTTCTCGTCTGCTGGTTTATACACGTCGAGGTTAGAGTTTCCGTTTTTTTATTTGTTGTAAAATTTTTAGTATCCATTCTAAAGATTACTTTATAATAGCCACACCTTTTATATATGTATATATATATCCAAAGGGTTCAACATGTTTTTTTTTTCCTCTTACATTACATTGTGCTAACCTCCCTTGGTATTCCTCACCAGGGCCTTTACAAAGTACCGAAAAGAGATAAGTTCCTCTAAGCTCACCGGAACTACATTAATTCACAAACTGGCTAAGTTTTTCCATTACAAGGATTACAGTATGCATGCAGATTTCTAATTAAAGTAAAAATAGCTTGTTCTAGTTTGCTCAGTAACGCGATATGCTAATGGCTACAGGTCAAAAAAATTCTCATCACGGGCTTGCTATAACCCAAGTAGGGTTTCCCCATATTTCATTGTTTCCAGGTTACATTTTCTTTTCCTTTTTCATTTTGATGGAAGTGTTTCTAACCTTGTAAGTATTAATTATTAATATAATTTAGATATTAAATTTTATAATCTAATTATTTTAATTGAATTTAAATAATAATTTCCGGTAGTTATTATGCTTTATTTTTAATATTTGGTTAAAAATATATCAGTAAATATTTTAAGTTTAAGTTTTAATAAATAAAAAAATTTAATATTTTATTAAAAATATATCAAAAAATATTTTAAGTTTAAGTATATATATATATATATATATATATATATATATATATATATATATATATATATATATATATATATTTGTTTGCACTTTTGACCTTTTGAAGCAATTCCTAATATAAAAAAAATAATAGAGAAACTAGAGAGAGTGGGCTGGAGAACAAGGACATAGGGAGGTGAGAGAGAAAGGGAGAGAGAGGAAGGAAGAGAGAGAAAGTGAGAGTGAGAAGGAGGGAGGGAGGGAGAGAGATGGAGTTGGAGGGAATGAGAAAGGGAGGTAAAAAGAAATACACAGAGAGAAAGGTGGAGAGAGAGAAGGAGTAATAAGGGAGATAAAGAGGGAGGGAAAGAGGAGAGCAGGAGGGAAGAGAGATAGATGGGGGAGAGAGAGGAAGAGGGAGAAAATTATATACATATATGGAGAAAAAGTGTGCATGTTTTGGGTGTGGTATAGAGAGACAAAGGAGAGGCAAAGGGAGATAGAGAAATATGTGGGAGGTGAAGAAAGGGAAGAAGCAAGAGATAGAGAGCGTGTGTGTCTTTGGGAGGGTGAGATAGAGAGACAAAGAAGGAGAGATGGAGTGAGATATAGATATAGATGGAGGGGGGAAAGAGGAAAGACTATTTCTTTTACTTTATGCATTGATTTCAGTGTAGACTATGATTTCTAAACCTATTTGATTGCTTGCACTAATGCATTGATTTTAGTGTAGATGTTGATATCTAATTATATTTGATTTCTGACAGTAGATGCATTGATTTCAGTTTAGATGTTGATTTCTAATCCTATTTGATTTCTTGCTCTAGGTGGATGGTGATTTCTAATATTATTTGATTGCTTATGCTAGATGCATTTATTTTAGTGTAGATGTTGATTTCTAATTATATTTGATTACTTGCACTAGATTTTTATTTTTATTTTAGTGTAGATGCTGGTTTCTAGATGGATGGTGATTTCTAATATTATTTGATTGCTTGTGCTAGATGCATTGATTTTAGTGTAGATGCTGATTTCTAATTATATTTGTTTACTTGCACTAGATTTTTATTTTTATTTAAGTGTAGATGCTGGTTTCTAATGTTATTTGATTGTTTGCATTATATGCATTTATTTCAATGTAGATGTTTCTTTCTAATCATATTTGATTACTTCCATTACATGGATTAGATGTTTTTAATATTGAGACAATAAATTATTAAAAATATTTTTCAAGATTAGATAGATGGCGGAGGGAGGGAAGAAGATTTCTTGCACTAAATGCATTTATTTCGGTGTAGATAATGATTTCTAGTCCTATATGATTGCTTGATGCATTGATTTTAGTGTAGATGTTTGCTTCTAATTATATTTGATTATTAGATGCATTAATTCAGTGTAGATTTGGATTTCTAATCCTATTTCATTCCTTGCAATAGATGCATGGATTTCAGTGTATAGCATGGATTTGAGTGTAGATGTGGATTTCTAATCATAAGACACATTGATTTCAGTGTAGATGTTGATTTCTAATATTATTTGATGATTTGAGTGTAATGTGGATTTCTAATCATAAGACACATTGATTTCAGTGTAGATGTTGATTTCTAATATCATTTGATGACTTGCATTAGATGCATTTATTTCACTGTAGATGTCGTTTTCTAATCCTATTTGATTGTTTGCAATAGATGCATTAGATGTCGTTAATCTTGAGGCTGTAGATTATTAAAAAAATTATCTTTCAAGATATATTTAATAATCTGTAGAGGGAAACTATTAAATACCTAGAATTAAAATGAAATAGATGTAAAAAATCAATCCAAGTGAAAATTAATCCTTATAAGATCATATCCCTCCTTCATCACCAACTAATTACTAATAGACAATTACATATATTTGAAATTACAGATATTCAAAATTACTAATAGAGTAATTGCATACAACAATGTATTCAAAATATTTATAAGAGGAAAATGTATTGTATAAACATCAACACAAATCAAAATATTCTTGAAGGAGATGTGATAATTGTTTGGAGAAACAAATAATGTAAAGATTTTATAAATGTGGTCACTCATTAAAAAAAAATTCAAAATACATTAGTTCTTGATTTTGCAAAATATATTATAGATAAAAAAAAAGTCATCAAAATATTTTTGAAGGAAATAAATTATTTCAAGCATAAACAACGAAACAAATTATTTCAAGAGTAATCTTGACGCAGTAAATTATTAAAACTAATCTTCAACATATATTTTGTAATATTTAGAGGAACACTATTTAGAATTAACTAGTTGTCAAAAGTTGTGATACCTAAAATTAAATGAAATAGATGTGCAATATCAATCCTACTGCAAACCATTGACAAGATTGTCTCCTTTCTTCATCACCAACTAATTACTAATAAACAATTATATACACATATAAAAATATAACACAACAACTGTAACATTCAGAAACATTACCAACCAAATCCAAATAGATAAACACACAAACCACTCAGAGAAAGAAGCACATACCAAAATAAACAAGAGAATGATATGGTCATGCCAAGCAAAGAAACATAATGGGAATTTTGAATTTTATATCAAAACATACATAATAATGATAATCTAAAAATGTGATATTGTTGCCTTCAACTAGAAGGATCTTGGATCCATCTAACACCAGATCTATCATGAGCCTCGAGGGATCAAATCCCTCAAAGTGAAAACCTTTCCTTAAGTTTTACACACCAAAAAGAAAATATGCCTATGGAATTTGATCCCTCTCGGAACATGATAAATCCAATATTATATGAATCTAAACTAATGTATACGTTATTACAATTACCAAAAAAAACCATAAAACCACAAGTAAAGCATTAAGATCCCATACCACTCAAAAATTTCAAAATATTCGATTGTTTGATCACAAAGGTCAATGCCTACCTAGAAAAAAATAGTGATATCACCTATTATTAATTAAAATATAAATTAATCCATTAGAATCATTCTAACTTTGAAAATAAAATCTTATTATTAAAATTATTCAATTTAAACTGAAAATATCACTTTTTAATTCCATTTTTTTCATATTAATCGAATTTCAAAATTCTTCATCAATTATAAACTCACAGTGTGATGGGTATCAATCCAAACGTAGGAATAACTTAAAGTACGAACTTAAATCACTAACCACCAATCACATAAATAAATTATTATAAATGAGTAAACTATTCGAACCCAGTATCCTATTTCAAACTCAACTGCCCCAATAATATGAAACATTACATTGCAAATACTTCATTATAATCTGAAAATTCATGTTAAATTAAAAGTCACATCCCACATGTAAAATGAGTAAGGTCACAAAAATAAATAAATGATTTTACACTAATGAAACTATTCCAGTTCGTTGTCGTATCTTGAATATATTACAAAACATTATATCACAAATATTTCATTTTAATCATTTAAAATATTTCTACATAAATATTGTGATATCTTCGAGAATAGGTAAATATTTTAATCACTGCCGTTTAGACAATCATTTATTTTTTTAATTTAAAAATATGGTTTTGGAAGTTAATATTTTTTTGAATGAAAACGTAAAAATTATTTTAATTAATATATAGTTAGAGAAACAATTATCTGTTTCTAATTAAGTTTTTGAAACTTATTTTTTGAGGTTTTAAGCAAGAGATCAAGAGGATAGAGGTGTCTAAGATCAAGGAAAAAAGAAGAAAGAGGAGCTACTAAGGAAGATATTGTGTTGATGAGTCAGGTAGTTCCATAATGCTTTGTTTGGTTTGGACCAGAGGGCGCAGAGGCGGTAAGTCTCAAAGAATTAAAGAGTTCCTATGAACATGAAAGCTCGGGGGAGACTACTGAAGTAGATCTCAAGGTTGGGAGGCAAAGGTATAGAAAGATTCAGGGCCAGTATCAAGACAGAATTAGGAATACTTCAAGCTAGACAGCAGTTCAGATAAGTAATGAAGTAGATCTCAAGGTTGGAGTTAGGATAAGTAATGATATTAGTGGTGTACTAGTTAGAACTTTGTCCTATATTATGGTATAAATATAATTATCTTTCTCAGTAAGATTAAGAGTGAGTTAGATTGGTTAGATTATGGTAGATTACGGTAGATTATCATGCTAGTATTTTAAGATATTGTATAAATTCAGGAAAATAATAACATTAATGAAATTCATGTCTTTTCAGAGGAGTAGAAGGAACAATGCTACAAAGATAAAAATAGAAATGAACTTAAACATAAACACGATATGTAGGCTACACGACCTCAATTTTATTAATCCATAGAAATAACCAGTATGATAATAAAAGATCATTAAATCCTTTGTTGAAAAAGAAAAACTCTCTGTTGAAAGAGCAAAACGAAGAGGAGATATTTCTTCATATCGAAACTCTATTATAGACTTCATCAAAATTATTCAACTATTCAACTCAGTAAACTTTTCGAAAACTCAGAGAGAAAGAAGGGAAATAATCAAAGTCACGGATATGCCCAGCATTGTAAATTTAATATAGTCTCTTTTCGAAATGAAATTCATAAAACATTTCAAACGAGAAAAGGAAATACTTCAGTAAGAACAACTGGTTGAAGAGCAATGCAAAATATCGACTAATCCCTCAATATACATAAACAAGAGCAGGAATAAAATTCCTGTATTACATGCAAGACATTTAAATAATACAAGATACAACAGAGGCATTATGCTTTGTAGATTATAAACGCTTGCTGCTAAGGCGACAGGGTGCTCAGACAACAGTTAAATATACCAAAATAAGTTAGCAAACATCCATTTAATCATAAGTGAAAGACTGGCAGTAGTATAGAGACAATTTCTGAAGAGAAAGCAATTAACTAAAACGAAACTTGCATTTCCAGAAATCGTTTAGAGGCGAAAACAAGTTTACATAGTATTTCTTCCATTAGTTTTTCACAATCAAAATATGAATTCTCCAGCTAGGGTTTGAATCACCCTCAGCCCTAATAAAAATATAAAAATAACAAAACCCTAGTCGAAGGACCGGTATAACCTCACGGTTTGTTCATAGCCAAGGGGCTTCATAAACTTAATTTGAAATACAAAATGCAGAGGGTAAACAGAAAACATAGTTATGGCCAAAAATAAGTGTCAAGCTCCCTACGAGAGCTATAACCTTAACCTTAACTTCAAAAGAAATCAAGCCATAGCCCTTGCATATGTGAATGAGCATAGCATGGTTTACAAGTAGACCAGAGAGCCGATCCCCATGAATGTTTGACAACTCACCCATCGCGCATCCTCTACAAAACCCCCACTCCGACTGGGTTAGGAAACAATAGAAATTAATACGCTTGTATAACAAATTAAACTAACAGGGAATAATTTAACAGCGAAAACACATTTGTTTACCTGGAGAGTTTGAGAAGATGAACCGTCTGCTGATAAGCTCACACCATGAGTATCAGGTCGAAGAATGGAACCTGAGACATCAAATATCCCTAACAATGAGACATAGGAAGAAGGAGATTCTCAGAACACCAAACAAACTTTAGTAGAGGGATTCTACAACCCTGAAGAAACCTTCTCAAAAGAAACCAGGAACAATAATCACAGAGGATAAATGAAAAGGCAACATACCCTTCTGGTGTTTAGAAACCCCAAGAAAACCCTCCTCAGTCTGATCTTTTGTAGCAACAATTTCCGTTGATCTAGAATGAATCCCAAGGTGATAGTAAATAGAGTACAACAGTAATGACACCAACAAAGCGCCACCTCCACCTAGGCCAAGCAGCGACAGCCAAAATTAATGCGGGGGATGAACCATGAGGTAGGTTTCAATTGCAGGATGGCACTAGACTAGCCATGACGGTGGAGCTATGAAAACTATACCAGAAGCATTTAAGAGGAAAGGCTGCGAAAAAGTAACAAGTAGGCTTGGTGAGCCAAGTCACCAGGAGAGACAGACAGTTGTCCTCCTCTCTCCCACGTAGACTCAGGATAAACCTTAGCTGAAAGTATGGGAGGAGTCCAGAAGGTAATGTCAAATTATTAAAAACTTAAACAGTTTACATAAAATGCACGATATGTTATTTCTATGTAGCAGTTTTTCATTAAAATAATAAAGTTCATATGCTAATGGAAATGCTTGGAGTTATTGATTAATATAAGCATTTTTTTTATACATGTAAATTCATCTAAGTAGATCTGTGAAATATGGTATCAGAGCACTCAAGTTGCTAAACTGAGGCCTCTGTGATAAATAAAATAAAAAACTTTGATGTGCACATAAGAAACAATCAGCATGAGGAGAATGGGAAACCTTCCCTATCGGACATCAATGGGCACAGGACCAACATCATTTCAAGAAGGTAATCCAAAAGTATGGGTGCAATTAAGAGATGAGCCACGAAATGATAATACAACCATCCTGGAGATTGTACAAGAATTAGAGTATGAAATGGCCTGACTGCGAGCAGACAATGAACGAGTAATGCAAGAGCAAGAGAAAATTATGAAAAGTCTATCTGAGAGACAAAACCATCAGCCACTAGCCCTTAGCCCTGAACATGGAAATATGACAGGGGAACAAGAATATTGAACTGAGAATATGGACACAAAAGGGGGTGAAGAAAATCACGAAGAAGAATCAGATAATGTGTCAAACCACAAGATACATAAATGACAGAAATAAGAACTTCAAGGAGAATTTTGAAAAATTAAACCTCCTCTCTACGATGGTGAACAGGAAGAGGCAGCAGAGGCATGGCTCATTAACATGAACAAGTATTTCTAGCTGCACGACTATGACCATAATCTAAAGGCCCAACTAGCCATATTTAAGTTACAAGGAAAGGCCACATTATGGTGGGAGGAAGTAAAAACAGTCCAAGGAGTTAATGAACAAAATATAACCTGGGAAATTTTTTAAGAGATATTTTAAGGAGAAATATCTAACAGAAAGATTCTATGATGAAAAAGCGAAAGAGTTCCATGATCTCCGATTGGGTCAGATGACCATGGATGAGTTCATAACCAAGTTCACGTCACTACTTCAGTATGTCCCTTACATACGCGAAGAAAAGGAAAAAGTACAGTGGTTCATCAGTAGCCTTCCACTCTTCATGAAGGAATGACTGGAGTTTGACAACCCAAAAACCATGGACGAAGTCATTCATAAGGCGCAGATCTGTTACCAGCAAAACGAACCCAAATGCGATTTAGCCAAGAAGTGGGGCTGACAAAAAAGGAAGTAGATTTGTTTCCCGCCACAAAGGGAGAAAAGGTACAGGAAACAAGGGATCATTTAAAGGCTCAATCAAGCAGAAAACAAGTGGAAACCAACCCAGATTTAAGGTACTAGGTGAAAATAGGATGAATGAACAAGCTAGTAGATCTAAAATAGAATTAAATAACAAACCACCTGTACAGTGTTGGGGATGCAGAGGGCCGCATTATGTCAAAAACTACCCACAACGCAGAGGAGCTGATAAAATTTCGTAGATATAGGAAGCATCTACTGTAGGAGAGGTGGCTAGTAGCATCCCTAAGATTAATGCTGCCCTTGAAGACCATTAGGTAGAGTTTCAACCAATAATGGTTGAATTTGAAGGTAATGTTTTTGACAAACCTATATCTATTTTAATCGATCCAAGGGCTACCCTAAGCTATATTAGCCCCAAGATTGTAGAACAGTGTAAACTACAATCTATCAAATTTAAAAATCCATGGCTAGTACAACTAGCCATAGGAGCAAAAAGAAGAGTCTTGTCCAAGGTCAGCAATTGCCCTTTGAGTTTAGCTAACCAGAATATTATAGCAGACCTTAATGTGTTACCCCTGGGGTCCTACAATGTTCTTATATGTATGGACTAGTTAGAAAAGCATTGGTCCCTTATTAACTGTAAGACCAAAACCATTAATTACGTGGATGAGGAAAGATTAAGGCAAGATATTTAAGGTATTCAAAAGTCTCTGCATATAAGACCTATAACAGCCTCCCAATTGGAAAAATGCATTAGAAAAGGCTGCCAAGTCTATGAAATACAAGTGGGATACATTGATTCTAAAGATAAATCTGTTTCTATAGAAAGTATTCCAGTAATACAAAACTTTCTAGATGTATTTCCTGAGGAAATCCCAGGCCTACCCCCAAAAAGAGACATAGATTTCACTATCGAGCTAATTCCGAGAGCTGCCCCAGTCTCTCGAGCCCCTTACCGTATGAGCATACCAGAGCTAACTGAATTAAAAATGTAGCTGCAAGAGCTGCTTGATAAAGGGTATATTCGACCTAGTGTGTCCCGTTGGGGAGCTCGAGTTCTCTTTGTCAAGAAAAAGGATGGAACTTTGAGAATGTGTATGGACTACCATCACTTGAACAAACTGCCCATTAAAAGTAAGTATCCTTTGCCCTGTATTGATGAGTTATTTGATCAAGTAAAGGTTGCAACTATCTTCTCAAAGATCGATCTACGCTCAGGATATCATCAAATCTGGATAAAGGAGGAGGATATCACAAAGACCATGTTTAGAACTTGTTATGGACATTATGATTTCGTAGTGCTGCCTTTTGGACTAACTAACGCCCTAGCCACCTTCATGTGTCTCATGAACAACATATTCCATTAATAATTAGATAAGTTTGTATTAATATTCATTGATGACATACTAATCTATTGTCGAAGCTTGGAAGAACATAGGGAACATCTTCGTATTGTTCTCCAAGTCTTAAGAGAACACTAGTTGTTTTCCAAATACAATAAGTGTGACTTCTTTAAGGATCAAATCCAGTACTTAGGATGTTTCATCACCAAGGATGGCATTGCAGTAGATCCAAAGAAAATAAGGACTATCATGAAATGGCCAGAACCGAAAGTTGTAGCTGACATAAGATCATTCATGGGTCTAGCTGGATATTATAGACGGTTTGTAGAAGGGTTTTCTAGGGTGGCATACCCTATCACTTCTTTGGAAAAGAAAGGGAAAGCCTTTAAATGGAACATAGACTGCCAAAAGAGCTTTAACAAACTCAAGAATCTACTCACCACTGCACCTGTTCTGAGAATCGCTGATCCCAACAAGGAATATGTGGCTTGTACAGATGCTAGCAAAGAGGGTGTAGGTGAGGTATTAATGCAAGATGATAGGGTTGTAGCTTATGAATCAAGGAAACTAAAGGAGTATGAACAAAAGTATTTTGCATATGATTTGGAACTAACAATGGTGATTCATGCCTTGAAAATGTGGCAGCACTACTTAATGGGTAAGAAATTTCTGCCATTGACAGATCATCATAGTCTGACAAGTTACTTTAAGCAACCCACTTTGAATTCTAGACAAGCTCATTGGGAAGATTTAGTAAGTGAATTTGATTTTGAAATCAAGCATTTGAAAGGGAAAGAAAACAGGGTTGCGGATGCTCTAAGTCGAAAGGTAAATTTTTTATATGAAATTTCTTTTAGTGAATCAAAAACAACTTTTTATGAGTAGATTCGTGAAACATCCATGCAATATTTAGTATACCAACATTTATGGTAGCAAGCAAAAATTCCTAATAGCCATGAATAACAACTAGGATATGAGGTAAATTCAGAAGGATTGCTGATTTATATGATGAAGTTATATGTACCTAATGAAAAACATCTTAAAATTTTAATTTTAGATGAATTTCATAAGCTTCCTTGTGCAAGCCATCCTAGACACTAGAAAATGATTTTTACCTTAAGGAAGGAATTTTTATGGCCTGGAATGAAAAAGGAGGTGGCACAATATTTAGCCAAATGTTTGGAATGTCAACATATAAAAGCTAAACACCAACACCCAACAGGTTTACTCCACCCCTTACCTATTCGTGAATGGAAATGGGAAACCATATCCATTGATTTCATCACCAAACTACCTAAGTCAAAAGGATAAAATGACTCCATCATGGTAGTGGTAGACAAATTGAGCAAATCTGCTCATTTCATACCAGTCCAGTCAACTTATGAAGCGGTGCAGGTTGCTAACATTTTCATGCAACACATTTTCAAGCTACATGGTATACCCAAAATGATCATCTCAGACCGCGATGTGAAATTCACATCAGCATTCTAGAAGGCCCTTTTCAAGGGATTGGGCACAAAACTACACATCATTACCGCTTATCATCCTCAAAGGGATGGACAAAAAGAGAGAGTAAACCAAGTGGTTGAAGGCATGTTGCAAACTTATGTTATGCAATAGCCCTCGAAATGGGAGGACTACTTACACCTGGTAGAATTTTCTTATAATAATTGATACCGTACATCTCTACAGATGATTCCTTTTGAAGTATTATGTGGGCTTAAGTGTAGAACACCCTTGAGTTGGAGTGGACTAGAGGACAAGTTGATGTTAGGACCAAATATGTTGGAATAAATGGAGGAAATGGTAAACAAAGTGAGAAACAACTTAAAGGCCGCTCAAGAACGGCAAAAGAAATTTTTTGATCGGAAACAAAGTTTTGGATAATTTCAATTAGGAGACCATGTTTACACTAAAGTATGAACTAAGAAAAGTACATTGCAATGGATTGGATGTGCTAAGCTAGCACCCGGTCTTGTGTGCCATTTCAAATCTTAGTTCGGATCAGGCCAGTGGCTTACCAGCTTGCTTTACCTAGCCACATTCAAGTGCACAATGTCTTCCACGTTTCTTTACTTAAGAAATACATTTATTATCCTAAAAACGTAATCAATTGGAAAAACATCCAGGTAAAACATTCAAGAATTTTTTTCTTTAAATACAAATATATTAAAGAAGTTGATTAATGACTTAAGTCATTTTGTTTCTATGTAGGTCAAACCAGAAGACGAGTTCTTGGTCGATCCTCTGGATATACTAGATCGGAGAGAAGTAACGCTTCGGAAATGAGTTATCACCCAGGTTAAAGTGAAATGGCAACACTTTGGGCCTAAAGAGGCCACGTGGGAAGATGTGCAGGTTATGAAGGAGACCTTTCCGAATTTATTTTAGAAGGAAAAACATCGGGATGACGTTACATCTTAGGGGTTGAAGATGTGATATCCCCCAGACTATGTAAATATTTTAATTACTGTAGTTTGGAAAGCTATTTATTTTCTTAATTTAAAAATATTGTTTTGGAAGTTAATATTTTTTTAATGAAGACAACAATTATCATTAAAAATTATTTTACTTAATATACACTTAGGGAAACGGTTATTTGTTCCTAACTAAGTTATTGAAACTAGCTTCTTGAGCTTTTAACCAAGAGATCAAGAGGATAGAGGTATATGAGATCAAGGGAAAAAGAAGAAAGAGAAGCTACTAAGGAAGATACTATGTTGATGTGTTAGGCGGTTCTATAAGGCCATGTCTGGTTTGGACCAAAGGACACAGAGACGGTAAGTCTCAAGGAATTAAAGAGTTCTTGTGAACAGGAAAGCTCAGGGGGAGAGTACTGAAGTAGATCTCAAGGTTGGGAGGCAAATGTACAAAAGGATTCAGGTCTGGTAGCAAGACTGAATCAAGAATACTTCAAGATAGACAACAGTTCAGATAAGTAATGATATCAATGGTTTACTAGTTAGAACTCTGTCTTGTATTATGGTATAAATATAATGATATTTCTCAGTAATATTAAGAGTGAGTTAGCTTGATTAGATTACGTTAGATTATCATGCTAGTATTTAAGATATTGTATAAATTCAAGAAAAGAAGAACATTAATGAAATTCATGTCTTTTCAGGGGTATAAAAGGAACAATGCTGCAAAGCTAAACATAGAAATGAACAAAAACATAAACATGATATGTAGGGTACAAGACCTCAATTTTATTAATCCATATAAAAAACCTGTATGCTAAGAAAAGATCATTAAATCCTCTATTAAGAAAGCAAAACCATCTGTTAAGAAAGCAAAATGAAGAGGAGATCTTTCTTCATATTGAAACTCTGTTATAGACTTCATTAAAATTATTCAACTAAGCAAACTTTTCAAAAACTCAGAGAGAAAGAAAGGAAATAATCTAAGTCACGGATATGCCCAACACTGTAAAGTTAATACAATCTCTTTCTAAAATGAAAGTCATAAAACATTTCAAATGAGAAAGGGAAATAATTCAGTAAGAATAACCGATCAAAGAGAAATGAAAAATATCGACCAATCCCTTAATATACATAAACGATATCAGGAATAGAATCCCTGTATTACATGCAAGACATTTAAATAATACAAGATACAATAGAGGCATTATGCTTCGTAGACTATAAACCCTTGTTGCCAAGGCGATAGGGTGCTCAGAAAACAATTAAATATACCAAAATAAGTTAGCAACCATCCATTGAATCGCAAGAGAAAGGCTAGCAGTAGTACATAGACAATTTCCGAATAGAAGACAATTAACTAAAATGAAACTTGCATTTCTAGAAATCACTTCGAGGAAAAAAAAAGTTTACATAGTATTTCTTCCATCAGTTTTTCAGAATCAAAATATGACTTCTCCAACCAAGGTTCAAATCACCCCCAGCCCTAAGAAAAATATACAAATAACAAAACCCCAGTCGAAGGACCGGTATAACGTCATAGTTTTTTCATAGCCAAGGGGCTTCATAAACTTAATTTGAAATAAAAATGCAGAGGGTAAACTGACAACATAGTTATGGCCAAACATAAGTGCTAATCTCCCTATGAGAGCCATAACCTTAACCTTAAATTCAAAAGAAATCAAGCCAAAGCCCTTACATACCTAGAATGAGCATAGTGCAGTTTACAAGTAGACTAGAGAGCCGATTCCCATGAATGTTTGGCAGCTCACCTATCGTGCAACCTCTGCAAAATACCCACTCCAACTAGGTGGGGAAATAATAGAAATTAATACGCTTGTATAACAAATTAAACTGACAGAGAATAAGTTAACAACGAAAACACATTTTCTTACCTTGAGAGTTAGAGAAGATGAACCGTCTGCTGATAAGCTCAAATATCAGTGGACTCCAAAGGTCGAAGAATGGAACCTGAGACATCAAGTATCCCTAGAAATGAGACATAGGAAGAAGGAGATTCTCAGAACACCAGACAAACTTTAGCAGAGGGATTCTATAACCCTGAAGCAACCTTCTCGGAAGAAACTAGGAACAATAATCACAGAGGATAAATAAAAAGGCAACATACCCTTCTGTCGTTTAGAAATAGCAAGAAAACCATCCTCTTTCTGATCTTCTATAGCAACGGTTTCCATTCATTTGGAATGAATCCCAGGGTGATAGTAAATAGAGTACAATAGTAATAACACCAGCAAAGCGCCACCTCCACCTAGGCCGAGCAACGACAACTAGAATTAATGTGGGAGATTTGGCATAACTCTTCCTTGGAGAATCCAATATTGATCAGACTTGCGGGGTTAGAAAGATGACTCAAAGGGCTACTACAAGATGCGATATCAGATATTCGAGATCCACAGTTACAGAGGTACAACAGATTCAATATGAGCCCTTACAAAGTGAAAAAAAGGTGTGTAGTTTTTTTTAAATTTTGCATAAGATTGGTTTGAAAAAATAGTTTAAAGGAATTCAAAGGGAATAGAGAAGAATTATTAGCATTAATTGATTCCCCAGAGAAAGAAAATGGAAACACCTAGTAAGAAACCTGAAAGCTCTAGCATGACTCGGGAAGAAGAGGAAGAAATGTAACATGATATATCAAAATTACAAGACCAAGTACAACAAATTTCACTCTCACAAAAGGTAACTGAAGCCAAGATGAATGGTGTGGAAGCTAATATGAATGGCATGCAAGTTAATATGGATGGCATGGACGTTAAGATGAATGGCATGGACGCTAAGATGGAAGAATTGAAGATAAATTTGAATAAGCTGCTGCAAGAAATTGTTAGTAATGGTGAAAGGGTAGTAAAGGAAACTCATGACGACAAGAAAAGAAATGTTAATCATTATTTCATAGACTCTAATGTTGGATTGAAGACCCACCATGTTCCAAAAATCAATATGAGGAAGTTTGATGGCAAGGATCCAGGAACATGGATACTACAAATGGAGCAATTTTTCGATCTCCATAATGTGCAAAACAAACAAAAGGTACGTATTACAACTTTATCTTTGAAACCAAATCAGTTTGTATGGTATCGATGGCTTTCCTCTTGTAAACAAATTGTCACTTCGGCAATTTTTACGGAAGAAATGATAGCACATTATGAGGATACAAAAGGAAACACCTTTTTAAGCCAATTGATAAATCTCAGACAAAAGGGTTCAATGATGGAGCACATTGAGGACTTCCAAAAATTGAACATAAGGGTAAAAGTCATAGGGACTTTAAAGGATAATATTCAACATGAGGTTTGCCTTTGGGAACCTGACTCATTGGAGAAGGCATTCAGGTTAGCAAGAAAAATGGAAAGAAAAATTATGGCAACCAGGAAGCCTACCACTCACAAATATAAAGATGGAAGTTTTGTTGCCCCTAGCTTTCCACAATCTACAAGGTTGACACCACAAAAATTGGAAGAAAAAAGAGTAAAAGGGCTTTGTTACAGTTGTGATAGCAAATAAACTAAAGGTCATAAGCGTGCTGAGAAGAATTATTCTACATAGATTGTGAAGAGGAGGAAGAAAAAGAACAAGAAATGTCAAAAGAAGAGGATATACTCTAGGAACAAACCCTAGATAAAGAAGAAATGAATCTTACCATATCTTGTAATGCATTGGATGGAATTACCACTCCTCAAACTATCAAGATAGAAGGACATATCAAGAAGCAAAAGGTAATAGTGTTGATTGATTTGGGAAGTACCCATAATTTTATTCATTGTAAGATAGCGAAGGAATTGAATTGCTTCCTATATCTAGCACCCGAGTGTCAAGTGATGGTTGTAAGTGGAGGAACCATAAATTGCTCTGGAAAGTGCCATAATATCAAGATATCCATGGGATAATATGTATTGAATAGCCCAATGCTTTCCATAGGTGGTGCTCGTGTTGTACTAGGAGTCCAATGGCTACAATCGTTGGGTACAATAACTTTTAATTTTTAAGAAATTTTCATGAAATTTTGTGCGGAAGGAAAGGAAGTTGAATTAAGGGGTATTGTATGGAAACCAAGAAAGATAATCAGCTCTAATGGTATGATAAAGCTTCTAAAGAAGGAACAACGAGGTGTAATTGCACAATTATGTTCACTAGAGGTTCCCACATCGAAATCATCTATTTCTTCAAATCTCCAAAAAGTCTTGGACAATCATTCCAAGGTATTTGAGACTCTGAAAGGCCTCCCACCTATTCGTGATCATGATCATGCTATTCATTTGATTCCAAGAAGTGTTCCTTTAAACATCATGCCGTACAGATATCCCTATGCCCAAAAGAGTGAAATTGAACATATGGTTGCAGAAAAGCTAGAGGCTGGTATAATTCAACCTAGTCAAAGTTCTTTCTCTGCTCCAGTAGTATTGGTGCACAAGAAGGATGGATCATGGCGCATGTGTCTGGATTATAGGGATTTCAACAAGCTCACTATTAGAGATAATTTCCAATTCTTGCCATTAATGAATTATTGGATGAATTGCATGGATCAATTTACTTCACCAAATTGGATCTTCATTCAGGATATCATCAAATCAGAATTACGACTGAAGACATTCTGAAAACAACATTTAGAACTCATGAGGGTCATTATGAATTTTTGTTCATGCCTTTTTGCCTTACCAATGCACCTTCTACATTTCAAGGTTTGATGAATTCCATTTTCAAACCCTTCCTTAGAAAATTTGTGGTAGTATTTTCTGATGATATCCTAATCTAGATCAAGTCTTAAAAGGATCATATTGAACATGTTGACAGGGTGCTCGAACTATTCAAGGAGAAACAATTATATGCAAAAAGCTCCAAATGTTTCTTTGGAGTACAAGAGGTGAAATATCTGGGTCATATTGTATCTCATGAAAGTGTTAAGGTAGACCCTAGCAAAATTAAAGCCATTAAGGAATGGAAAATTCCCACATCCATAAACCATCTGTGAGGATTTCTTGGGTTGACAAGGTATTATCGCAAGTTTGTTAAGAATTATGGGAGAATAAAAGCACCTCTAACAACATTATTGAAGAAAGATGCATTTTCATTGACTCCAAAAGCAACAAATACCTTCAAACATCTTAAAGAGGCAATGTGCCAGGCACCGGTCTTAGCTACGCCGGACTTCACAAAAACCTTTATTGTGGAATGTGATGCTTCAGGAAATGGAATTGGTGCAGTTTTAATGGAAAATAAAAGACCCATTGCTTTTGAAAGTCATCTAATCAAAGGAAAGTATTTACACAAAGCTATTTATTAGAAGGAAATGTTGGCAACACTACATGCACTTAAGAAATGGTGACCCTACCTAATGGGAAGACACTTCAAGGTAAATGGATCATGATAGTATTAAATACTTTTTAGAACAAATATTATCCTTTGAAGAGCAACAAAAATGGGTCACAAAGATGTTGGGTTATGACTTTGAAATCATCTACAAAAAAGGGAAGCAAAATGTTGTGGCAGATGCACTCTCAAGAAAGGATGAGGATGTGGAAGCATTGTTGTGTGCCATTTCTACTATCCAACTAGTTTGGATAAATGAAGCAAGGAATGAATGGAAGAATGACGAAGAAGTGTGGGAACTCATTCAAAAGTTACAACAAGATCCTAGAACATTTGATACATTTAGCTAGAAAAATGATTCGTTATGATATAAAGATCACTTATAGCTATGTAAGAATTCCAACTCAAACAAAAGATTCTGATGGAATTGCACACTTCTCCCTTAGGAGGGCACTCAGGATTTTTAGAAACTTACCACAGGGTTAAGAAGGAATTTTTTTGGGATGGCCTTAAATTGGATATTCAAAAGTTTGTTGTGGAATGTTTGGTTTGCCAACAAAATAAAGTTGAAAGAATTAAGAGCTCGGGTCTATTACGACCTTTATCCATTCCAAGCCAACGTTTGGAGGAGGTCTCAATGGATTTTATCACACGTTTACCCAAGTCCGGAGGAAAGAGTGTCATCATGGTGGTAGTTGACAGACTTACCAAGTATGCACACTTTTGTGCATTATCACATCTATTTAAAGCCAGTACAATTTCTACTGTATTTATGGAAACAATTCAAAAGCTACATGGAAATCCAGAGATTATTGTAAGCAATAGAGATCCCATTTTCACTAGAAATTTTTGGACATAATTATTTTCTTGTCTTGGTACTCAGTTAGCTCATAGCTCATCTTATCATCCTCAATCTGATGGGCAAACTAAGATAGTAAACAGATGTTTGGAAGAATATCTTCGTTGCTTTGTATCTGATAAACAGACATAGTGGGTCAAATGGTTGCCTCTGGTTGAATGGTGGTATAACTCTTCCTTCCATACTGCGGCAAAAATGACCCCATTTATGGCACTTTATGGATATCATCCACCGTCCATCACATCATATTCAAGAGAAAATTCTAAGGTTCAAGCAGTGGAACATCACATCGAGCGTCAACAACAAGTTCTCCAACTCATAAAGGATAACCTCACGTTGGCATAGAATAGAATGAAACAACAGGGAGATCAACATCACAATGAAAGAAGTTTTGATGTAGGTGACTGGGTATTCCTACAAATACAACCATATAAACAAATGTCCCTCAAGCAAGCTAAGAAGGATAATAAATTTTCACCAAAGTATTATGGTCTGTACAAGGTGTTGCAAAATATTGGTACTATGGCATACAAATTGGAGCTTCCTGTAGCTTCTTGAGTGCACCTAGTTTTCCATGTTTCATGTCTAAAGAAGGTTATAGGTGACAAGCTCCTAGCTCAAACAATATTCCTAGAACTTGACGAGGAAGGAAAAATCATATTGGAACCGGAAGCAGTCACAGAAACAAGAACTCGACAACTACGAAATCGATCAATTTCGAAGTATCTCATCAAGTGAAAGAACTTATCTGTTGAAGATTCCACATGGGGGGATGACAATTTTATACAGAAGCATCCAGAACTACTCAAGCGTTCAGGACAATGCTTTTTAGAAGGAGAGGATCATGTTAGGTCCCTATAATACTAGTGATTCCCCCATTACTATTTTCATTGTATCCCTTATTGTTATTATTGTGCCCCTATTGTCCCCATATTGTTATTAGTGTGCCCCATAGAAACCCACTATTGTTATTGTTGTGCCCTTATGTTATTACTGTTCGGTCGGCTTGATTATATTGTGACCCCTTACACTCCTATATATAGAACGGAGGTTTAGTCATTTGTATCATCCAAGAATTTTTCATTTGTGTAATGTAAAGGAGGTTGCATCCTCGAAGAGGCTGAATTCTAAGGCATTGATCTATCTTTTCTATCTTTTCATGCACTGGTTTTCTAACAAGTAGTTTTGCATTAAAATAATAAAGTTCATATGCTATTGGAAATGATTGGAATTATTGATTAATATAAGTAAAAAAAAAATTATACATATAAATTCATCTAAGTAGATGTGTGATGAATATTATAATAATAACCATAAATATAATAATAATAATAATAATTTAATTTTTAAATTATATTTATGAAATACTAAATTAGTGTGTAAACTCATTTGATATAATAATAATAATTTAATTTTAAAATTATATTTATAAAATACTAAATTAATGTGTAAACTCATTTGGTATAATAATAATAAATTAATTTTTAAATTATATTTATATAATATTAAATTACTGTGTAAACTCATTTGATATGTATTTTTTGTTTTTGTTTTTAGATAATTATTAAAAAACGTATAACATAGTAGAGATTTTTAGTGTGAAGTTTAATATTTTTTTCAAAAAATAATTATAACCAATTTTTTTTGGGGGGTGGATGATGTAACTGAGATTTTTTGTGATATGTTTTTTTTGTAATATGCATTATTGTAGCAGCATAATACTTGCATTAGTGTGTTTATAGTTAAAAGTAAAGTATTGATATTGGTCACATATTATGCCCTGGATTTATTATTTAGTAACAATACTCTTATAAATATTATGTTTTATATTTTTGCGTCTTGTTTTATAGGGCACTGGTGCTGTTATACCAAAAGTATGCATTAGTGTGTTTACTGTTATACCAAAAGTATGCATTAGTGTGTTTATAACGCATTAGTGTGTTTAAACCTAAAAGTAGAAGCATTTGTGCTGGTCAAGTATTATTCACTCCATTTAATGGATACTCTTATAAATATTATGCCTTAGATAGTTTGTTGTTTTATAGTGCACCAATGCTATTATACTAGTATAATTTTGAAGCATGGACGAGTCGATTAACTTTTATATTAACATAATTTTGAAGTATAGATACGCCATGAATTAGTTTTCAGAAGGTATAATTTTTATTTATAAAAATTATCTAATTATGTGAATTTTGATTTTTTTTTAATTATTGGTGGCTTATTTTTTATGCAAAATATAATAAATATGTTTGCATTACTTCAACTTTTGAGTATTTGAATGATGGAATTTTGTTTAAATTTTTTGTAAAGTTTTAGTGAATAGAGTGTTTTTGTGCATAATTATTTTTTCGGAATTTATGATTGTATGTGTATGTCATTATATCTTTGAAATTACAAGGCCTTTCGCTAGTGTGACCTAAAAGGGTCGTAACAGTATCAAACAATTCTTTTTCTTTTTAAGATTGTAGATCTTAATGTCCTCTAGTGCACCATATAATTTTTCCCCAAATGGTTAAGACCAAAAACATTCTATTGGAGATTAGCAAGAGAAGTATTTTAATATTTTGACATATGTCGACATACATATGAGAGAGAGAGAGAGGGAAAACTCTATATGTATATGTAGTTCCATGGACAATGGATTTTTCTATCCTATAGAAGAATAATGTCAAAGATATATGTGCGTGTGTGTGTGTGTGTTTATCCAAACATTGATATTTTAATGTATTTGCAACCAAAACCACCATGTTTTTGGTGTTATATTCAAATGAACCGACTCATTGTCCACATAAGCTTGTCACCATACAAAAAAAGGTGAATTGAAAAAATTATGTGCATTCCTAGCAGTAGGAACATGTGCATATTCTTGCATCTAATGACTCTTTCTGCAAAACCATATCGACTATCAACTATTCCTGAGCATAAAGAACTAAGTCCTCTATGGTATGTTGGACCTACTCCTCCTCCTGATTTAGGATGGAAGTCTCATACAATGTAAAATTTCTCAAATTCACCACTGAGTAAATGTGCATGTATGGGGGTAGGCTAAGTATGTAGGCATTATTTCCCACCTTTTATAATTTCTAGAAAGAACCATATTACATAGTCTTGATTTTCTTACCAGGATCCTATAACCTATCGTTATTAAAATGTAGGTATACTCTATCTCCAACTCTAAATGACGTTTCTATCTAATGTTGATCATGCTTGGCCTTGCATTTTTTGTTTGAATTCTTTATTTCCTCCTATAAATATAAATGGATTTGCCTAATATTCTCAACAAATTTCTCTACTTTTAAAACATCCCCTATGAGATCCTCCCTTACTCCTACTTGTTGCCCATATACAACATCTAAAGCTGAAGGTAGAAAATATCCAAAATAAGTCTCAAATGATGATTTTCTAGTTCAAGTGTGTGCTTCCCTTTGTAGGAGTGTTGTATTCAAACTAGATTTCATCTCAGGTCTTCGGATGTGTCTAATTGTAACCCCCTAAAATTTTTACCAAAGTCTTGTTAGCTCGTTATGTTTTTCCATCTGTCTCTATTTTTGAATGGAATGCTATATACCTCTTCAATTTTGTGTCCATCTTCTCCAACAACATAGTCCAAAATGCATTAATAAATTTGGAATCCCTTTGAAATGATGGTCCTTGGTATTCCAAAGTGCATCCAGAGTCGTTCAAAGAACAATTTTGTTGCTTCTTACCCCATGATAGTCTTTTTATAGGGCATGAGAATGTCAATCATGTTGAACTTGTCAACTACCACAAACAGGTATTCATGTCTCTTCCTAATTGTTGGTAAACCTCTCAAAAATTCCATGGAAATGTTTTCCCATGGATGAGTGGGTACTAGTAAGGATGGTATAGACCTTGTTTCCTATTACTTGTTTTGTTAGTACAACAAAGCATGAATCTTATAATGAACCTAGTTACATCTTCTCACATCCTCAACCAATACACACACCTCTACAAATTGGTAGTTGTCTTCCCAACAACAAAGTGCCTTGCAGCCTTGGAGGTGTGAGCATCTCTAATTAGCTTCATTCATTCACCTTTAGGAACACATGGATTTTCTAGCCTATAACACCTTTTGGAGATGATAGTAAATTGTGAAGTCAACATCATCCACATGAACCTGAAGCTATAGTTGATCATACAACTCCCTGAAGCCCCCATCCTCCATATATGCTTCTCAGTATACATCATGGGTGAATGGATACATGTGCATTAGAGTTCCTAAATTTGTGATTTATGATGTGGGTGGCCTTGAAAGAATGTTGGCCAACTTGTCTATGTTTCCCTTCTTATACTTGATCAGTAAATTGAAACGTTGTGAAAAACCAATCCATTTGTAATGCCCAGTATATCGTAACTTAATCTAAGCTTGCAGGTACTATAGAAGCTGGTTATATATGTGGATGACTATCTCTTTTCCCGTCAAATAATGTTTCCATTTTTTTGTAGCTTTCACCAAGACATATAGCTCCTTATTATAGGTAGGGTAATTGAGAACCACCCCATGAAGCACTTAACAATGGTAGCATACAAGTCTTCTTCCTTACATCAAGACCACTCCCAAACATACCTAATCACATCTATCTCCACTTTCAGGGGTTGTTGCAAGTTTGATAATGCAATAATTGGTGCTTGACTGGTTTTCTTCTTCAACTATTCAAAGGCCTTTTACTAACCCTTCCTCCATTGGAAACTCTTTCCACTCATTATTATGGCATGAAGTGGTGCATATACTACTAAAAATGAGGTTATAAATTTCCTCATTGACTACAGTGCCCCCAATGAAACTCTTAACCTTAGAAAAACTTGTAGGCACATGCCACTTCATGATGACCTCCATATTAGTATGATATATCTTGAGTTGTCCTCCATTAATCACATAACATAAGTACATCAAATACTATTGAGAAAACTCACATTTCTTGAGATTTTTTGATAGCTTATGCTTTTTCAAATTCTCTAGCACTTGGCTCAAGTATGAGATGTGTTCCTTGCAGAATGCATTGTATATCACTAAATCATCCAAATAAACAATAACACACACACATATATATCATTCATTAATATCATGAATGTAACTAGTGCATTACAGGGACTAAATGGGATGGCTAACCACTCATACAAACCTTGCCCAATTTTTAAGGTGTTATCCCAAGTATCTTCTACTTTGACTTAGACCTAGTGACATCCTAATTTTAAATCTAGCTTGGTGAAATATAATCTAGTAGAAATCGGTCCAACAAATCATCAATTCAACGTAGAGGTGCCTGTTATTTAGTGAAGTCTTTTTTAACACGATAATCAATGCATATTCACCAAGTCCAATCCTTCCTTTTCACAATTATGATGGGTGACCCACATGGTGACATACTTGGTCAAATAACAATTTTCTCTAACAACTACTACAACTACTTCTTCACTTTCTTTACTTTTAGAATGAACTACGTGTATAGCATAATTTTTTTCTAATGGAGAGTTCAACATAGTTGGATCTCATGCTCCACTTTTCTCTTGGGTGATAACCCTTTAGTCTCCTAAAATACTTCCTAGTAATTCATATAGTAATTCTTATAGTTCTATTTATTTCTTAGGGAACCCCTTGAGGGATGCCTTTTCTCTCACTAACTCTTCTATAGATTGGTTTCCTATTAAGAATAACAAAAAAGCCTTTTTAGTAGAACTAATAAATTTATGATATTTATTGGCACTTACTAGAAAAAATATTTGACTCGCCCTTGTGAATGTTGATGATGAAGGATTTTTATCAAGGTAGTATTAGTTTGTTCTCTGCATGAAAATTTCATCCCACATGTACATAAAGGTGTAGAAATATGGTGTAAAACTACAACTGCTTAAGAAATTTTAATCTAAATCAGTGCGATAACTTTCAATCCTGGTGTACCAAGAACGAGGTGCCTGTTTGAGACTGTACAATGCTCGCTTGAGTCTGCACACATAAGACTTTGAATCAAATGTCTCAAAATATTTTGGTTGCTTGATGTACACCTCCTCAATAAAACCATTGAGAAATGCTATTTTTACATCCATCTGGTCGATCTTCCACCCCATCTATGCAACTAGTGCAAGAATTGATCTAATGGATGAATACCATGCTACATGAGAAAATGTTCATAGTCAATTATCTCAACTTGAGAGAATACTTTGGCCACAAATTTGGACTTATACTTATCTATGCTTTCGTCTACTGCATGCTTAACCTTAAAGATCCATCTCAAACCCACAACGATTTTTTATCTGTTGGTCTTGGGACCACTTCCCAAACACTTTTCTTCATGATGGATTCGTACTCTTCCACCATGGAATCAACCCAAATAGGTTTCTCTAATGCTTTCTTGAAAGTGGATAGCTCAGTCTCTTCAAGCTCGATCATTAAATCCATGTAGTGAGTGTACCTCTCATATGGCCTCCTTTTTCTGGGCAAATTTGAAGGATCTCCCACATTCTCCCTGGCATCCTGCACAAGTGTGTTATCTTCCCTGGTTTTTTTCTACCTTCTCTAAATGGTTCTGCTTAAGTGGATGTCTCCACTCTCTGTTCCTTAATTTGTGGCTTCTCGACAATTTCTTGAGGCTCCTCCTTTAGAGTTAAAAGCTCCTCTTCTGGTGGGATTTGAAGCTCCCTCTCAAGAGAGCACCACAATTATTTCTCCTAATCAAACTTTACATACCTTCGCACAATTGTCATTCTGATGGAAGGTAAGTAAACATGATAGTTGTATGGAGTTTCTGTGTAACCCAGCAATACTCCCAACTCTGTTGTCGGCTCAAGCTTCTTCCTCGGATATTTGGAGACATGACAGTAAAGAGAGGTTCCAAAAATATGGAAGTGATACAAATTTGACTTCCTTCGGTGTAATCATACCAAGAATCCAATGAGGACTTTGGTTCTGCAAGTAGATTGTTTTGTTACATGTATCTTCGCACAAATGCAGTGGTGGGCCTTTGTCATGTAGCATAACTCTGGCAACTCCAACAATGCTCCGACTCTTTATCTCAACTACGCCATTCTACCGGGGGTTGTGGGGTGTTGTCAGCTCTCTTCAAATTCCTTCCTTTGCACAAAAATACTTGAACTCATTCGAAACATACTCACCTCCATTGTTGCTCTTGAGAGCCTTCATGTTCTTGTTAGTCTCTTTCTCAGCCAGTGTCTTGAATTCTAAAAACTTGGAGATTGTCTCATCCTTCCTCTGCATGAGGAAGATCCAACAATTCCTTCAGAAATCATTAATAAAAATAATAAAATATTTATGTCTGGCAATGCAGATTGTCGAGAAATGTCCACAAACATCATAGTGGACTCTTTCCAAGACTGCATGTGATTTTCTATCTCGATCATCAAATGTTTATTTTCCATACTTCCCTAAGGTACAACCTTTGCAAGCATCTTGATAATCAAGTGATATTTTGGGGAGGCCAATGGCTATTTATTGCATAATATTTAAGGTGCCATGATGCAAATGCCCCATTCTCATGTGGTAGAGCTCACCGACATTGCCACTCTACACTTTCTTTGCCTTACTTATTAATGTTGCACAATATTCCACATCAAATTTATACAGGTTCTTCACATGAACCCCAATCTTCTTCACTTTTCTAATGTCTATGTGTTTCAAGAATGATTTCCCTTTACTAAAGATCACACCATAACGACGGTCTTCCAAAATTGCAACAGAGATGAGATTATTCTTTAGGCCTGGCACAAACACGAAATATTTGATACAAAGAGGGGACCCAAACTACCTTTGAAAGGTTACTATACCAATCCCAATAGCACTGTACCTTTTGTCGTCCCCCATATCAATATACATATGGAGATCTTTCTCCTCCACGTCACTAAAAAACTCTCAACACCTTGTCATGTGGAATGATTAACCTGAGTCCAAGTACCACATGATCCCCATCACCATGCTAGTCACACATCCGATAAGAGTGAATTCAAGCTCGAACTATGAAGCTAATGCTTCACCTGCTACTCCTCTTCAGTTCTTCTTGCTTGAATTTTTATGTGGACACTTCGTGGCATAGTGCCTGAATTCATGACAATTGAAGCATTTTATTTTGGACAAGTATTTTTTCTTGCCCCATTGGATGGATTCTGGTTTGGTTTGAGATTTATTCCCTTTTCCCTTCTTTCCATTTCCTACCAATGCAAAATTTCCCTCATCCTCTGCTTTAGATGAAGTTCCATCTCGGTTATTTCTCTTGAACTTTTCTTGGACCAAATTGGACCATAATCTTTCCCACTTCGACAACATTTCCCTTCCATTCAGTGAAATCTGGTAGCTATGCTAGTTTTTTGGAAGGCCTAAAAGAGCTAGGCTCACCAGATAATCTTTTGCTATAGTCACACCAAGCCCTCCAAGCTCATCATGAACTTGTGTAAATCTATTGAGATACTACAAAATGGTTTCATTCTTTTGCATCTTGATATTTCAAAGTTTATCTTTGAGGGAAAGTTTTCTATGGTCATTGTTATTCTGGAATAGATCCGTCAGTGTCTGCCACATTGTGAAAGGAGTTTCTTTCCCATAGATATTTGAGACAATGTGGTCTCACACTCTCTCCAAGATTATTCCCCTCACCTTGGCTACATCTTTCTTCCATTGAGCTAGGCTATGGGCATCAACTAATCCTAGTTTTATAATGTTTGTCTTGAAATATTATAGAAATTTGTTGTCATCAAGCACCACCTCCATTTGATCCCTCCATGCAACAAAATTCGAGATGCCTTCAAAGGCATACTCTAATCTCAACTTGTTGAAGGTCATCTTCCCAACTCTGAAGAGATCTTACTACACTCAAGCTACTTATTTGAACCTCATAAGGAACAAGTTTGAAATTCCTATTCTAATGTGAATCCTTCTCTATTACCATGTAGAAATATGATGTTGAATTGCAAATTCTCAAGAAATGTTATATAAATTGAGAGACATAATTATACTATACTGCCCTGTGGAATTCAATCCACAATTTAGAACAACAATCTCAGACATGCAATAAGAAATCACACACGTGCATAGTATTTTTCTAGGGTAAAGAAACTGCTAAAAACCCCTTAAGCATGCTTGCATTAATAAGATGAATGGAGAATGTATTATAATTGCTAGCTCAATCTAATCTCAACCTACAAGTGAATAACCTATCTCTCTGATCAATGAGAAGCTATGAGCTAGAATTAGCCAATTTCTGCCTATAATTGAGCCTCTATTTCCTTAAACAATTCTTAAGGAATTAGGTCCCTATTATTTAGGATTTGTCCTTCAATTGATTGCACAATTCCCAAGGTTTCTCATCTAGTTGCATGCAACACATGTACACTCAAGACTAGTCTACAACTAATGTTACACTGCCTTTGAATCTCTACCATAGCTTAGGAACTCGAATTATCTACATGCACTAGCTATCTTAGGTTGATTGATCAGTTAACTGGATGATCACTAAGTTAAACTATTGTCCCACTGCACCATTGACTTTCCACTAGCTCCTTCAACATTTAGAACTAGTTTAACTAAAAACAACTTGAAATACCTGACCTTAATTGGTACAAATTAGTAATAAAACATGCTTAACTAAACTCCAAGCCCTCTAACTAGAATTTACTAAGCTAACTAAGTGACAAGAGCCACATCGCACAAGTTAACGACCTCTAAGTGTTCTACTGATGAGGAACTTTGAATTTTCTCAATTTAACCAAGACAAAATCAAATTTAGGCTTTCTTGCTGCATTTTTAAAAAATAGGGATGCTCAAACACAAATTCACATACATTAAGTGTAACTACAACAAAATTCTACTTCTTTAATAAAACCAACGCTTATAGCAAATTTAATTTTCCATTGTTTGTTTTTCTTTATCTCTCCTCCTTTTTGAACCATCCCAAAGGATATGGGTTAGAATAGTCATGAACCTTTAGTCCAATTTTTTTGACTAGATAACCTACTATGAGACTTTCCTGTGATCATCAGTCAAACATAGCATCAATTTGTGTCTTCTTGAGTTGTATCTTTATATGGAAGAATTTGGTCATTTCCTTTTCTTCTTGTTGATGAAGGATATTGAAATTCACCTCCTTCTACATTGAGGTGTAAAAAATAAAAAATATTTTCATCCACATAGGATCTATTTTCCATCTAGCCATTAAAATCTATGACAATAATATTATGTTTCTTCCTATCCTTTTTTAGTTCTTTGATTTAAGGTATGGGTATAAATTTCAGCACTTATCCTCAGTGTGACAACCAATGTTGCAGTGGTCACTATGATATTATCATTGGTGTATTGTGGCTATTTCCTTCATGTCCTCCCCCACTTTCCACTTCTTCTTCCCATTCTTTGAAGCTTCTTCGTGTTCCTTCTTCTTTGAACCACTTAACTATCCTTTCTCCTATGCTATATTTTCTAGGTTTTGTACCTATACCTAATCCTCATATATCATTACATTTAGGCTTCCTACAACAACTTCTTTCTTGGTAGATTTGTCACCTACTCTAGCCTTAAATGAGAAAACACTAAAGGAAGCCTAAATGTAAGTGAACCATATGCTTCTTACTTGAGTGTCATTGGTTGTGAAACTTATTTGCATTTACTTAAGGAAGATAATAAGAAAAATGGATGAAACAACCAAAAAGTGTGAATTGGATATGGGGAGCTTATTAGAGTCAATGGATACAAGTTATGGATTTTGAATGGTCTCATGAATAATTACATTTAAGATGTCATATTTAGGGAAGAGAAATATGAAAAAAAAAAATTAAAAAACAAAAATACCTTAAGAAAGTAATGGTAGAGAACCGAATTTCATTATTATTTGGAAAAACTAATCTAAAGAATTTATATATATATATATATATATTGGGAATATAATCAATCCAAGGGCCTTGTACATTTCTAAATCCAGAGTTTAAATTTAAATTAGCTCTAATAGTAAATATTGTTGCAATGTGGAAAACATAATCATAATATTAAAGGGTAGCACATTAAAAATAATCATAATAATACAAAAATATCCTAGTTGATGCCAAATATCTAGAAGATAAATGTTATGATTATGGTATTCTAGAGTTCAATTAGTTGTTTGTTTTATTTTTTTTATTAGTGTGGAATTTAAAGGTTTTGAAGAAGCTCTAAATTTTCTTGGTAAATGAAGGAGTCTTTAAAACAAAACAAAATATTGGTTTTAGAAGAGTTGCTAAAAAACAATGTTTTCTTTGAATTGGTATTCAATTTTCTTTTAAGAATCAATAGAGTCCTTGACAAATATAAAGCAAGATTGGTAAGAAAGTAATATAGTCAAGTTAAAGGAATAGATTACAAAAAGACTTTTCTCATTTGTAATTAATTGGGGTCTAATTTTACTTTACAAAGAAACTTCCTCACTTGTACTTTAAATGACTTCTAATTTTACTTGTAACTTAAATGATCTGTAGCTTTAATAATATTCTAACATCAAGAAATGGTGCAAATACATGTCAAAATAAAATTTATTAACATTTTAATGAAGAGATTTTGGTAGTACGAATATAAATTTTAACAATTTAAAAAATAATAATATAAAAAATCAAATAATATATATTAGAAAGTAGTTTAACCATATATAATTATCTTACTCATGCAATATATATTGCATTAACAAAAAAAAGCTGATTCCAATATATTACATTGACAACTTTTTTTTAATTCCAATATATAAAATTTATTAACATTTTATTCCATTTTACTCTTATTTTGATTGATGACTTCAGTACATCCTACAACATAATAACTATTGTTTCATGCTTTGTGTCAGGTCAATTCGGCTTCCTTATAGCCTGCAATATTTATAACATTTTTATATCATTTTGAATAACACATATAATCTGCATTAAGATACAACTTTGTTTAAAATAAACATAAGATTTCTCAAGCTTTATCTCTTTATATGTTACTTTCCATGAAATGGACAAATCTACTTCGAATATTTACGAGTAGATTGACTCCAAAATTTAAACCACTCAGGTAAAGTAAGCAAGTCTCTACTTTCCATTGGAAAATCAAAACACGCGATTCATAATACCTCGATGAAGTATGTTTTAAAGAATGAAACATTACTTTTTATTTATTCTTTTATTTTTTTTATAATATCTAGATCTAAATTAAGGCCTAACCTGACACATTCTTAGCCATCTCGAATTTAAAGTAAAAAATGGGTAAGAACAATTTATTTAATTAGTTTAAGTTGAAGTTCGTTCACATAGGGAAGGGAAACACTGTTTATTCAAGTATATGAGATTGTGATTCATATTTTGCAATATATCGTTGAACTTAATGATTTTTTTAGTAATTTTAATATATCACATTTTAAATAATTTTTTTAAATAAATTATTTTATATTTTATAAGTAAAAATTTGATATATATATATATATATATATATATATATATATATATATATATATATATATATATATATATATATATATATTATAGTTTAAATTTTATAAATCAAAATTATATACAAAATATAAAATTTAATTAAAATTAAAAAAGTTAAAATATAATCTAAATATTTTAAATTTAAAATATTGCAACATGTTTTTTTAATATTAAATTAATTTACATTTTAAAAATATAATTTAAATAATATATAATTATAATTTTGTAAATAATTATAAATTAAAGAATAGTGGAAAAGATAAAAAAACATAAAACATTTTAAGTAAAAAACTATTGAGTAAATGACTTTTTACTTTTTATTATTATTTTAGTTTTTTCATTATTTTGAATAAATAAAAATATCTTTCCACATTATTTTCCACAAAAATATTATAAATAAAAATATTTATTATACTGACTTATTTGTTTTTTTCAAAAATAATTATTATCTTAACTCATAGAAACATTGTTCTAACCATTGTATTACGTATTATTAATTCATACGTATAGAAATTTTCAATATAAGGAATCCAAAACTTGGTTGCTTAATTGATGTGTCTAAGTAATGACATATATAAATTTTATGAATTAAGATTATTTATTTCTTTTGTTGGTTTGACCCACACGGTTTTAAAGCTCATTATTTACATCATAGTTATTAAATGCATCTGAAACAACCAAAAAAAATATGGAAATCAAGATTCGTATGCCAAATTATTGGATAGGAATTCCAGTTTGTTAGGTTCATGGTAGCTAATTGAGTTACAGAAAATTGGTAGTTTGTGTGTTTGGAGTGGTAAGTGAAGTGTATAAGGTGGAGAGGGTGACACGTAGGGAACACAAACTAATTGTGAATGGGAGATTTCCCAGTGTTAAAATTTAGCCCTTTTTAAAGTTTTAAAAAGTTGAAATAATAAGAAAAGAAAGAGCTGAATGTAAACTCAAAATTTTATAAAAAAATAATTGATTTTAATAAATTTTATAAAAAGTATTTGGTTTTTTAAATATGTTTATATTAGAATGAATCTCATAAAAATAAGTTTTGAATATTTAGTTTTTAAATATATATGAACTAGAACGGATTTTAGATAATATTTCAAATTTAAAACTAGGAGAGATCTGGTTTTCACTTCTAAATATTTAATTTTTAAATATATATGAAATATAAAAAGATTTTAGATAAGATATGAAACTTGGGAGGGATATAGTTTTGAATTTTTAAAAACAATAGGTTTTGGAGATAATTGACAAGTGTGGTTGTGTTTTCGTTTGGTAAATTGAAATTTTAAAATTGTTATGAAAATTATAAAAAATATTTAATTTTTAAAATGAATGGGAAGAATATGATCGTGTGTCTATCTTTGCTAAACCAAAGGCAAAAGAAGTAATATAGGTATGGACCACAAGGGAGACAACACCTAGATAGGTAGGAGCATTATATATATATATATAAGAGATGTATACTATCAAATGTGTTTACAATTGAAAAATTTTCATACAGATTTTTATCATATGGTATCTAATTCGCATTCAAATTCGAATTTGGTAACTATGGTTTACATAGTACTTTATAACAAGCAATTACCAATTGAGTTACGTTAGTCATTGTTCAAATGTGTGAGCTAATTCATACCTTTCAAAGTTCAATAATTAAACTAAGCTACAGGAACACTAGCTATGTAGCCTTATTATTAATAACCATACATTTATTACAAAAATCCATCTAACACTGGATCTATCATGTGTCGAGAGGGATCTGCAAATCTTGTTTTTGGTGTGTAGAATTTGAGGAAAGGTTGGCGTATGATAGATCCAGTGTTAGATAGATCTAAGCTAGTTCTAGTTGAGGGAAAAACTATGACATTTTTAGATTATCATTATTATGTATATCTTTGAGATAAAATCTAAAATTCACATTATTTTTTCTTTGATTTGCATGACCATATCATTCTCTTCTTTTTTTGGTGAATGTTTCTTTCCTTGAATGGTTTGTACGTCTGTGTTTGGATACTTTGAGTGGTTTGTGTATTTATGTGTTTGGATTTGGATGGTAATGTTGGTGAATGTTACACTTGTTGTGTTATATTTTTATATGCTTACTTAATTGTTTATTAGTAATTAGTTCAGGATGAAAATGGGAGACAATCTTGTCAATAGTTTGTTGGGGGAATTGATTTAATTTTAGGTATCACAACTTTTAACAACTAATTAATTCTCAATAATGTTCTTCCAAATATTACAAAATATATCTTGAAGAGTATTTTTAACAATTTCCTGTGTGAAAGTTACTCATTAAATAATTTGTTCCTTTGTTTATGTTTGAAATAATTTATTTCCTTCAAGAATATTTTGATGATCTTTTTTTCTATAGTTTATTTTGCGAAGTCAAGAAATAATGTATTTTTGGATTTTTTTAATGAGTGCCGAGATTTATAAAATCTTTACACTATTTATTTCTCCAAACAAAGATCACATATCCTTTAAGAATAGTTTGATTTGTATTGATATTTATAAATATGCATTTTCCTCTTATAAATATGTTGAATATATTGTTGTATGCAGTTACTCTATTAGTGATTTTGAATATATGTAATTGTTTATTAGTAATTAGTTGGTGATGAAGAAGGAAGATAATCTTGTCAAGGATTAATTCTGCACATCTTTTTCATTTTAATTATAGGTATCACAGATTTTGACAACTAATTATTTCTTAATAGTGCGCCTCTATGTATTACTAAATATATCTTGATATTTTTTTTAATAATCCATAGCCTCAAGATTAACAACATCTAATGCATCTAATGCAAACAATCAAATACGATTACAAAACAATATCTACAATAAAATAAATGCATCTAATGCAAGCAATCAAATGGTATTAGAAATCAGCATCTACATTGAAATCAATGCGTCTAGTGCAAGCAATCAAATAGGATTAGAAATCCACATCAACACTAAATCCATGGGTCTAGTGAAAGGAATGAAATAGGATTAGAAATCCACATCTATACTGAAATCCATGCATCTATTTTAAGCAATGATTATAAATCCAAATCTACACTGAAATAAATGCATCTAGTGCAAATAATCAAATATAATTAGAACAAACATCTATGTTTTTGGGGTTTTTTTCCTTAGAAGGCAACCCCTCGCTATATATGAGGGAATTTCATTGCGGCTATGTAGATGGGTATTCTAAAAGAGAAAGAAAGAGGAGATTGTGTGAGAGCGAAGAGGGGATTATAACGGATCTGTTGTAGGTTGTATCTCTTCATTTTGCTGGATAATATTAAAGGTAGTATTGACTGTTTCTTCGTGGAAATAGCTCAAATTGGGTGAACCACATATATCTGCGTCTCTTGTTTTATGTGTTTTTCTATTTTTATATTTATGCAATATTTTATGTGTACCATTGCTCTGTAATATATAATTTTCTAATATCTAGTGCAAGCAATTAGATAGGATTGGAAATCATCAACTACACTAAAATCCATGCATCTAGTGCAAGAATTATTCTTCCCTCTCTCCCCCATTCATATAATCTTGAAAAATATTTTTAATAATTTATAGTTTCAAAATTAACAACATCTAATCCATCTAATGCAAGCAATCAAATAGGATTACAAAACAACATCTACATTGAAATCAACACATATAATGGAAGCAATCAAATAAGATTAGAAACAAACGTCTACACTGAAATCAATACATCTAGTGCAAGAAATCAAATATAATTAAAAATCGACATCTACATTAAAATCAATGCATCTAGCGCAAGAAATCAAATAAGATTAGAAATCCCCATCTACACTGAAATCAACGCATCTAGAGGAAACAATCAAATAGGATTATAAATAAACATCTAAAATGAAATCAATGCATCTAGTGCAAGCAATCAAATATAATTAGAAATCAACATGTACATTGAAATCAATGTATCTAGTGCAAGAGATCAAATAGGATTAGAAATCATGATCTACACTGAAATCAATCCATATAGTACAATAAATATTATTCCCTCTCTCCCCACTCCATATATGTCTATATCTCCCCCCATCTCTACTTAGTTGTCTCTCTATCTCACCTCCTAGAACACACACACACACTCCATATCTATGTATCTTTCCCTACCTCTCTCTATCTCTCTCTTCTTCCCTCTCTTCACCTCCCATCAATATCTACATCTCCCTTTGCCTCTCCTTTGTCTCCCTATATCACCCCCAAAACATACACACTCTTTATCCATATCTATATATCTCTCCCTTCCTCTTCCTCTCCCTCTCTCTTCCCCTTCACTCTCTCTCTCCCCCATTTATCTATCTTCCCCTCTTCTCTCCTTTTCTATCTATCTCCCTTATTACTTCCTCTCTCTCCACCTTTCTCTCTCTACGTATTTCTTGTTACCTCCCTCTCTCTTTATCTCCCTTATCACTCCCTTTCTCTCCACCTTTCTCTCCCTATGTATTTATTCTTACCTCCCTCTCTCTCTATCTCCCTTATCACTCCCTCTCTCTCCATCTTTCTTTCTCTATGTATTTCTTCTTACCTCCTTCTCTCTTTCCCTCCAACTCCATATCTCTCTCCCTCCCTCTCTCCTTCTCTTTCTCATGTTTTATCTCTCTTCATTCCTCTCTCTCCCTTTCTCTCTCACCTCCCTCTGTCTCTTCCCCCTTCTCTTCATCCTTCAACCCTATCACTATCTCCCTCCTCTCTCCTTCTCTTCCAACTTCTTTCCATCTCTCCTTCTTTGTCTCTCTATCTCACTCCAAAACACACACTCTCTCTCCATCTCTCCCTTGTCACCCCCCCCCCCCTCTCTCTCTCCACTCTTCTCTCTCAATGTCTTTATTCTTCATCCTATCGCTATATCTTCCTTGTCACTCCCTCTCTCTCTCCACCTCTATCACTTTATGTCTTTTTTCTTCCTTCCATCCATATATATATATATATATATATATATATATATATATATATATATAACAAATTTAATATCATATTAAATTTAATATTGTATTAATGCAAAGTTTTAAATTTAATAATAGTATTAATACTAGTTTTAATATTATTTTTTATGGCATGATAACAAGAATTATAATAAAACTACATCGAATTAATATTTTCAAATATTAGAACTTTGATGTGGAAATATTTATGTCTTTAAATACTTTAATATATCCATAGGATATGGTTTTTCCCTCTAAGTATTCGTTTTACAAATATTTAATCGTGGATCTTTTGGGATGAATTGACCTTTTTCCTTTGATTTAAGAAATACTATTAGCTTTAATAAATCTGAATAAAGATGTTAATATTTTACCTCATTTGGAATTTTAATGTGGTGATTTTTTTTGTTATAAGTAAATTTACTATCCATTCAAATTCACGATAAATGAACTATTAAATGCATGAGATAATTTATTATCCATTCAGATTATATATAATAATACATAGTTATATTTTAATAATTAATCTTAGTTGATTAATAAGATTGAAAAGTTATTTATAATATAAGATTCAACCGGTGACACTAGTAAAAAATTATTTTTAATATTTTTTTAGGACATGACATACTTACACATCAGGATCAAATTGGGTTGTAAAATGAATTTATAAACTCAACAAGAACATAATTATAAAAATTTAAGTAAATGTTTGAATGAAAAAAGTGTTGTAGAATAAGCGTATAGACCCAACAAGAAAATAATTATAAAGATTTAAGTAAATGTTTGAAGAAAAAAATAACAATATAAGTAAAGACAAAGAATAAGAAAAAGTTTGTAATTGAGAAGTAATTTGGAATATGGAGGAAGAACAAAAAAATCACCCAATAACTCTAAACCAGGAGGTTTATAATTTTTTTCACGGAGAGTATCGTACAAAGTTTATAAAACATGAAACTCATTCAAGTATTTTGACATATATATATTGTTGGAATTATTGACTCCATTTTTCATTGTTCATGAAGTATAAGGAACGGAGTGGATTGGCAGATGGCATGAAGATACATGAGAGCAAGAACATCAAGAACGAACCAAATAGGTCTTCAGTCCCGAACAACATGGTAGATTTAATGCTTGTGTTTAATACTTTTCAATATAAGATGAGTCAGGTGTTTACATAGAATCTGCGCGTTCTATTTGATGGTGAACCATCTCCATTAATTAGTTATATTTTTAAAAAAGTCTATGTAATGATTTTTTTTACAAAAGTCTACATAACGTGTAATACAAAGTGAAATAAATAGTCAATTATATAAAATTATTGTTGGAAAGGAAAGTGTGAGTTATATTTATAAATTGAATAGTGTATAGATTGCTATTATTACAATTAGTTTGAGGATTAAATTATAATAATTTTTTCCCTTCTTTAAAAATATATGAATAAATAAAAACAAATAAGTGATTTGTATATAGATGGTATTGGTGGCTAGTTCGATAATTAAGTTAGGATAAGTTTTCTGGTCATTTAAAAATAAATGAATAAATAATATTTTTTTTCTAAAGTGAGTGATTTGAATATTGATGGTTTGAACCGGCTTGAGTTAGTATTTGTTTTATTTTGATAAAAAAAAATTAAAAATAAATAAATAAATAATATATGAATAAATAATATTTTTTTTAAAGTGAGTGATTTGAATATAGACGGTCTTAACCAGTTGGAATTCGAATTTGTTTTGTTTTGATATTGGAAAAATTTGACCGTCTAAAATTCAATAGTGGAAAAATGTATACCATTTATAACTAGTAAAAAAATGTTATTTTTACGAAGATATTAGAAAATATAAAAATACTGAATAACGTGGCAAGTTCAACTTATAAATGTTATTTTTATAAGATATTAGAAAATCTAAATGAATAACGTGGCAAATTGAATTTATATTCAATTTATATTATATGGACAAATGATCTCGATAGAAGATTCGATAAATGATATATAAATATGGAAAGATGATCTCGATGGAAAAAGATTCGATAAATGATATATAAATATGGAAAGATGATCTCGATGGAAAATGATTCGATAAATATGGACAAATGATCTCCACGAGAGGATTCCATGTAATATATTTATAGCGATGCAACGTGGTTGAGGTGTATGTGACGTATGTAATAATAAGAAGTTACATATTATGGATCTCCTTTCGTTATATTAATCCTCTTCTTCCCACCTAGGCGGCTCTTGTTCGAAGCCTGTGACTGGTCTGGTCAATTGAACCCTATGGATCTTGGAGGGTTGTTTTGGTATTCTGTGCTTCTGGGAAGCACTGTTATCACATTCTTGCTTTTCGATGTGTGGAGGAGGAAGGCGTATTACAGGCTTCCTCCAGGTCCTGCGGGATGGCCAATTGTGGGAAATCTGCCGCAGGTGGGTAACAAGCCCCACGAATCCTTTTTCCACCTTGCCAACAAATATGGGCCGATCATAAGCCTCTCTCTCGGAATGAAAACCACAGTGGTGGTCTCCTCTTCCGCCATGGCAAAGGAGGTTCTCAAGACCCATGACCACATATTGTCTGGCCGGATCTTGACACAGGCAGGCAAGGCTCTTTCCCACTACAAAACCTCCATAGTCTTTAGCCAATATGGATCCCACTGGCGCATGCTCAGACGTGTATCCATTAACGAACTCTTTTCTGTGAAGAGGCTGGAAGCTCTGCTACATCTCAGAAGAGATCAAGTAAAACGAATGATTCATCAGATTTTTGAAGACGCCGTGAAGGGAAAGTGTATGGATATTGGACACACAGCCTTCCAGTCCTCTTTTAATCTGTTAGGAAAAATGGTGTTTGCAAAAGATGTGTTGGATCCTCAGTTGGGTACTCAAGAGTTGAAATATGCCCTTTCTAAAGTGATGGTGCTTTATGCAACTCCCAATATCGCAGACTTTTTCCCCTTCCTCCAGTTCTTAGATCCCCAGGGCGTCTACCGTGATACGAACTTCTATTTCAGAAAGGTGTATGGCGTAATCGACAAATTCATTGAGGATCGCCTGGTTACGAGATCAGAGGAAAGTAGGGACAGAAATTATAGTGAAAAGGATCTGTTGGACGTTCTTCTGGACACGAGAAGCCAAGAATTTACTGTCGACCATATCAGAGGCTACTTAGTTGTAAGCCTTTTTTGTTTATTGGTTCTTGTTTAGCTGGTTCTAGCACAGCTCCTTTTGATGGAAAATGTATTTCGGGTATGTATTTCGTGTCTTCTTTCTTTCTGATGTTTAGTTCCATTTTGGTGCAGGACATATTTGGGGCCGGAAGTGACACCACCGCAACGACAATAGAATGGGCGATAACAGAACTCATCCGCCATCCAGAAAAGATGAAACGAGTCCAAGCTGAGCTGGATGAGGTAGTGGGGCGTGAACGAATAGTGGAAGAAAGTGACGCAGAGCATCTCCCTTATCTCCGTGCAGTGGTGAAGGAAGTGTTCCGATTGCACCCGCCGGTTCCTTTTCTGATCCCTCACAGGGCCGATAACCGTTGTGAGATTGCGGGATTCGTGATACCGAAGCACGCTCAAATAATAGTCAACGTGTGGGCAATCGGAAGGGACCCTTCGATCTGGAAGGAGCCCTTGAATTTTATGCCGGAGAGATTTCTTGATACGGAGATGAGTAGTGTGGAGTACAGGGGACAAAACTTCGAGCTGATTCCGTTCGGGGCAGGGCGGAGAATGTGCGTGGGGCTTCCGTTGGCCAGTCGGATGGTCAATCTGCTGTTGGCGTCGCTCCTCCATCCATTTGAGTGGGCTCTTCCCCGAGGCATGAGTGCCGAGCAAGTGGACATGAGCGACAGGTTTGGGCTCACACTGGCCAAGGCGGTACCGCTGGAAGCGATTCCAACGCCACGCCTACCTTCGGAAATGTATTTGTTAGATTAAACCAGAAAGGAATTGGCTCTGGAGCAGCTCTTTCCTCAGCATAGCTTCTATCGTTTTGATGACTTTAATTGTATGTGGTAATGAACTTCTGCATCCATTCGATTGGTTGTTCTGTGATGATTTTCTGTGGTAATGAACTTTTCTATAGATGTGTGGTGTTTATTTTTTTATAAGATTTTAGGTTAACATCTCACAAAAAGAATGGAAAAGAGTTGCAAATGGGTTTACGAAAAAATAAACCAGTACAAAGGATATTTTAAGAAGGGTTTATATTGACAATATTTTATTAATAAGCAGATTATTTTTGCATACAAATTAAAGCTTACTTTAATGTTGTTGTGTTGTAAATAGTTTTATGAAAAAATAAACTAGTACAAAATAGACAAAATTTTGATAATAAGCAAATATTTTTAGTTAAAACAACTTACTTTAATGTTGTTGCATTCAAATATCATGTACAATTTTATTATTAGAAAGACAAAAAATGATTGTAACATAAAACAATGAAATTAATAGTCTTTCATAAAACAATGAAATCCATAGTCTTCCCTATATACATCCATTGACGCTATTAAGTTTAAAATATAGATAGAAAATGCTACTTAAGTTTAAAACATAGATAGAAAATGGTATTTATTGATATATAACTATTTCTATTACTTATTACAAAATAAAAACTAAATATATTTTACTAAAATGTACACTTTTTAATAAAGTCAATATCAGTAAATTTAAAATCATTGTTAAAATTTAATTATAGTTATAATGACTCATTCAAAATATATTTATTATTTGTATTTTTATATTTAAAAAATAAAAATGAACATAAATTAAATAAATATATATAATTATTTTAAAATAAAATTAAAAGAAAAAAGTGTAAAATATTGATAAAGTTTTTTGGATTAATGATGACTAAATTTCAAACTATCTAATATAATCTATCTAAAAAAAACTTTATCAAAATCAATATAAATAAAAAAAAAATCTAAAATCAAACAGTGGTCAATATAATAAGATCTCAGAAGATTATTCTGAAAAAACTTTATCAAAATCAATATAAATAAAAAAAAAATCTAAAATCAAACAATGCTCAATATAATAAGATCTCAGAATAGGTTTTCAGCATAAAACATGTCCTTACCCTATAAAACCAGTAGAAAATATCGATAACGCACGCAGAACAGAAACTCGGAGGGCGTAGAACCCTGTTCAGGAAAAAAATATATTGCCAAAGAGCTTTCTCACGCATGGAGACAATTAGTACAGCACAGGCTCCAAAAGTGAGACTTCATTTTGTTATTTAGAATAAATTGTTAATAAACTATTTATAAGGTTTTGAAATTAATTTCAATCATCTTTTATAATATTTAAATAATTTCTATATTTTAATTTATTAAAAGAAATTTATATTTTTATATTCATATTTTAATTGTACTAATATTTATTCTATGAAAATTTTAATTTATTCATAACTAGCATAATCATATTAATAAATGTGGTTGATATAGAACAAAATATCATTTTCCATCATTTATATGCTAATCAACTTTTGTAAATGAGACCAATCAAGTTTGGTTTCAACAAATCTATAGAGATTGCAATAATATTTTAAAATAAGTATTACCATACAACATCAAAAGATTGTGAAGCAAATTCCTCGTTTCCAAAAAATATTCTGTCTAAAAACTTAAAACCAATGTCTATGTTCATAAATTCCAAAGAAGGGTGAATTCAATTAATTTTTAAAAATTATGTTGAAAGAAGACAAATTTAAGAAAAACTTACCTAACAACACCAATATCACCATAGAGAATTTATCAGGAAACAAGAGATGCTTAGATTTAATTTATGCTTAGATTTAATTTAAAAGAAACAATGGAGAGGAAACTACCAAGTATCTAGAATGTGTGGTGATTTGATCTATTAAAGGGAAAACCTTACGAGGATACATAAGGATTTGAGGGTTTGTAGTAGCAACAATGTGAAGTGTGACATTGCTTTCCTCCATTGCAATAGAACATAACAATTTTCTAGCTTTCCATCATATGGTTTCCACTATATGAGAAGGCCCAATCATCAAGCCAAGGCTCAATGGGAGGAATAGATCAAATCTCTAAATGGAATTACACTAAGTTGAAAAGAAGCAGAGTATTTTATTATTAAAAAATTATTATTATAATGGATGAGTTGATCTAAGGGGAGAAGCGAGCCAAGGCTCAATGGGAGGAATAGATCAAATCTCTAAATGGAATTACACTAAGTTGAAAAGAAGCAGAGTATTTTATTATTAAAAAATTATTATTATAATGGATGAGTTGATCTAAGCGGAGAAGCGATAAAAGACAATGGAATTGTTGCGTTAACAAATGGCCAAACAGATAATATTTAAATATTTAAATTTATTTTGTAATCTTTATAAAGAAACTCAAAAAACAATTAAAATACTTTTGATTTCATGCATCAGATGGTGTATTAGATGAAGAATATGTGGTGTATTAGATGAAGAATATGTGGTGTATTAGATGAAGAATAGATGGTGTATTAGATGAAGAATATGTGATGTATTAGACAAAGAATATTCCCTTAACATAAAATCTTGTTCATTGTTTTAATAAAAATTCAAAAAACCCCACATTTAATTTCAATATAAACCACTTCTACTCGAAAACTAATTTGTTCCAAGTATTTCTAGTTTGGTTAACTTTTTTAATATTTTTCATCCCTAAAAACACTATAGTAATTGATGAAAACTTGTCCATTGTTTTAATAAAAATTCAAAAATCCCCAAATTTAATTTCAATATAAACCACTTCTACTCCAAAACTAATTTGTTCAAAGTATTTCTAGTTTGGTTAACTTTTTTAATATTTTTCATCCCTAAAAACACTATAGTAATCGATATAGTGTTCGCCAACTATTTCCCATAATCTTATAAATATAAAATTTGTGCTTAAACAAAGATCAACTTACCCTTATTTGAGCTCCTTTTAAATATTAATAATAATCTTTCCATGTGAATCTCCTTAACAAAAATGCTAGGCTGGAGGAGGGATCGGTATACCCATTCATATGTATTCTTTCCGTAGAAATAACAAGAGGGCTGCAGAGGCAGCAAGTCCCTGCCACCTTAATTAATTTTTGAAATAACAGAAAATAAAATTTGTTTAATTAATTTTTGAAATAACAGAAAATAAAATTTGCTTACAATGCAAGACTGCAGTAGTGCAATAGACTAGCTGTTGTAAAGCAACAGCGGTGGTTGTTAAACAATAGCATGTAAGAGTTCAGACAGACTGCAGTAGTGCAATAGACTAGCTGTTGTAAAGCAACAGCGGTGGTTGTTAACCAATAGCATGGTTGTTAAACAATAGCATGTAAGAGTTCAGACTTGAGTTTGCTTTACTTCATAGTTTACTTAAGATAAAAAAAAACTTTAAAAATAATACATTGTTAAACAATAGCATGTAAGAGTTCAGACTTGAATTTGCTTTACTTCATAGTTTACTTAAAGATAAAAAAACTTTAAAAATAATACATCAAGGAATAACATGGGATAGCATGTTTGCAATTAGCATGTAAGATTTGAGATTTGAGTTCGCTTTACTTCATAGTTTACCGAGATAAAAATTGATAATATTTCATAAAAATTGATAATATTTCATATACAGAAAAACTGTAAATAGAAAAAAAGCGTTAAAAATAATACCTCAAGGAATAACAACATGGGACAACAGGTTTGCCATCATTAGATCTACATCATGTTCAACAATTAGATCTACATCATGTTCAACAACGTGCATTCTTGGTTAATATTATAGCACAATCACTGAACTGGTATTTACAACTTTGAAGGCATACATTTATGGCCAACAATATCGGTTTATGTTTCGTTTTGTTTCGTAAATTTTCTTGCAGGAAGTTACTTGCTTTAAGAATAAATTTTGAAGTTTGCTATTGAACTTATGAATAAAGTTTGAAGTTAGCTATTGAACTTATGGAAGGATTACATCATACGAACTTACTGGTTTTGCAAATGCATAATAATAATAGATATAGACATAGCCTCATCAAAAATTACCTGGTAAAAGAGGAACCTGCACCACCCATCGCAAAGGCATGATAAGCACCCGTTTAATCACTGAGCAAGTCATTATAATATTCAAAGAAGAATTATGACCAAAGGGCGGAGCCTGAGGATGAACCTAAATCGAGGCAAGAATTCTTCTGGCGACCTGGAAATGAAAGGAAAACAATAATTGTTAGTTTGGTGAGAAAAATAGTATATAAGTAAGAGACAGTGATATTTGTTTTCAAGCTAAATAAAATATCTAAAAAAAATCTGAAAGTGAGGAGGAGCTTCCACCAACTTCTACTAGTATATTGAAATACTTAGTGAGATTAACAAAAAAGAAACCAGTCTCCATAATGGCAGTGTAGAGAACAAATGACAGAGTTAAAATGAAACTAGTTGCAGAGCTAGCGTAGCTCTGTCCAAAAGAAAGGGAAATGAATGACTATTGAATAGGCAGACGGGTAGTCATTACAACATTGAATAAGCAGTGAGAATGGAGGCAAATGCAGTAGTTGATATACTTGTAGATTCAGTGGATAACCCGACAATGGATGATCTATATTCTGTGTCGGGTGACCAAGTAAAATAAACAATGTGGCCAGACGTAGCATTCGTTCATTCAGCAGCAGAATAGGTAGAGGCACCACCAAAGATGAAGGCAGAAAAAGAGCGAATTTCCCGTGAACCATAACAAAAAAAAAGGGGGTCAAATGCACTCTCTCGCTCTCGATCGTCTATAGGTATTGATCTGTTGGTATCTCATCTTGTGATTATCAAATAGCTTGTTTATATAGGAATATGCATCCTCATTTCCACCACTATTTTCTTTGACTCATATAAGCACGTTGCCTTCATTCTCAAGTATCAGGAAATCAAGTAGCACTTTCCCTTCTTTGTCAAGTAGCAGAAAATCAGGTAGCAGGAAATCTAGTCATGCCACGGGGAGAGAAATTTGGGACTGCTGCCTTAGCAGTCCTCCTTCCTCCTTTTTAACCGAAGATAATGCTTCTGGCAATCTTCCTTACTCCTTTTTAATAGAAAATAATGCTTCTCGCATAGAGTCCCTCTGCTACAAGCTCTTGAACAAGCTATAAAACTAAAAGGGACGCTGCAGATTTGGACCAAAAATCTGAGAGCAAACAATTTTGTGCGAGATATAATCAAGCCAGACTTTGGTACGCTCTGATACAGCATTTGGTGACGAAGAGAATCAATTGTGTGTGGGATATAATGAAGCCAGACTTTGGTAGGCTCTAATACAGGATTTGGTGACCAAGAGAATGTGAAGTGAAGACAGGTAGAGTATGGTGTCATGTGAAGTGAAGACAAGTGGAGTATGGTGTCTAAACATGTGTAGGCCACGTGTAAGTGGAGTATGGTGTCTAAACATGTGTGAGCCATGTGTAAACCTTTTAAACATGAAGATATGTGTTTAAAGAGATACTCTTAATTGGTATAAACATAAAATGTTTGCTAACTAATGTTAGCATTAGTTAAGAGAAACTAAAAACCCAGTGAGATTTTTGTATCAATAGACATTTACTCTAAGTTTTAGTACGTATTGCCTCGATATGAGGCCAAATAAGACCTCCAAGTTGTTGTATTGGTTGAAATAATGAAAGGATGAAGCTCATAGGCAGATGAAAAAGTCTTTTATGAGATATAAACATTAAGTTAAATTGAGTTAAATTACTTTGGTTTTTGTGCAGAGAATAATGCAAAACTGAAAACCTATTACTATAGTCCCTGCCAGCCTTTTGGGCAGGGACTAATAAGATTGAGAAATGATTACTTAACTCTTTTAAGGTTCCCTTAATGAGAACAATAAGTTTAAAGAAAAGTTGGCCATCTTTTCACATGTTACTCCTTATAATATTATGGCTAAGGAATGGTTATGTTTTTTTATGTGAATAATATGTTTAAAGAAAGACTATTTACCTCTTCTTCATCCTTCCCTTTTATACACATGTGCCATTATTCCTTAAAATGAAAATCTTATAATTTTATAGCGTATCTATAAAGGATAATATGGAATATTAGAGATATCGCCAAAAGAAAATTTAGTACACCCTAATAAAAAATTTACTCACTTGAAAAAATAGGTTTTTATAAATATCTTCAAACCACATCATTTCATATAAGGAAATTTTAAATCTTTAGTTCTTTTTAAAATCAAACTATATTTCAATTATTTTCACGTTATTATAAATATTAATAAAAACAAAAAATACCCACCTTCACCAAAAATGTATATACTTGTTTTTCATTAGCTTATTTTATAACTTTATTTTAATTTTATATTATCAAATTTTAATTTACAAATCCAAATAATCTCACTTTTCATATTACTATTTTGCAAATTTATTATTAATTAATCTTATATATATACTAGTTTAACTATATAAAATAAAAGTTAAAAAATGTCTATAAGCATAAACATTAATCTATTTTAAAGGTATAAACATTTATTTTATTATAGATGTCAAATTTATAAAATTAAAAATTTCATAAGAATTAACTAAATTATAACTTTATGAATATTATTATTATTATAAACACATATAACAATTTTCTTAATCGTGGAAATTAACCTCAAATTTATTATGGAGTGTTACACAAAAATATCGTCACCATGATTATTTGCAGTCAGTATGGGTCTATCATCACTTCTATTGTCCTCCTAAGCAAGTCTAAGACCTCAGCTCTTCAAATCAAGCTTTGGAAGTGGGAGAAAGACATTAAAAATCAATGTAACTCTGCTTCCGCACTTTCTCTCATGGTCACCTGCGGTCCCGCACCTTCTGCATACAAAAGTTGCGTACCTACCGCTCTTTTCCTAACGGTGCAGGTGCGGACCCCTGTGAAAGTCAAAAGGCGCAATTTTTATCTCAAAAAACTCACTTTGGCTTAATTCTAGAGTTTTCTGGAAGGAATTTTGACGTGGATTGTTCGTTCTGAGGTGGTTCATGCATCCCAAAAGAGAAGGAGCTAAGCCCTTGACTAAAGGAGCTATCCCTTTGAAGGAGGGCTTTATCCCTTTGAAGGAGGACCTAGTAACTTCCCTCCATTGCACTATAAATACAGGCATTGGGGTGAGGACTAGAGGGGTTAGCAGCTAAACATTTTGAGGGTAAATGCTAGTGAAATTAAGACTCTTTGGTTGAGCTTGAGAGGAAAGATCACATACCTCTTGGTTCCATTTGAGAGTGAGTGAAACTTGTCAAAGTAGAGGAGACATCTTGTTGGACCCTGGGAGGAGCTTGTACAGCGTCAAGGCAAAGGTTGTAAAGTTCTTCTTCTTTTGAATTAATACAATCAAACTCATTTTTCTCAACAAGTATCTTATGTTATTTGTTTCATGGACTCCTTGACTTTCATGTTAAATATGTTTTATGCAATGGGTTTTTCAGGTGCTATTTAATTTGTTTGCCTTGTTTGTGTTTGCAGATTCGCGAAGAGGAGCTCATTTGGATCAAAAGAGCAAGGGCATCCACAAGCTTGCGTTGGACCAAAGGTAGGCCCTAAAAACACTTGTTTGCTATTGTCTATTGAAGCATATTTAGAGAAAGATGGTGTCTGGTTGGTTTCCTTGTCATTAGGTCTTCTTTAGATTCTAGGAAGGTCTATCTTGTCCGCAAGATCGACACATTCCGCGTGACAAAATGGCGACTCCACTGGGGACTTGATTGTTTTCTTTGTCTAGACTTTGACTTGAGAAACTGTATTTTTTGTTTCTGTTTTTGACTTGATGATTGTGGGATTGGGTGAATTTAGATTTTTTGAGTTAGTTTTCATTTTTCATAGTTTTGGGAGAGGTATGCACCCTCTGAGTTAAGCACAGTGCGTACTTGTACGCACTTTTGCTTTGTGCACAGAGCGTAGACGCACCTGTGTAAACAAGTTGCCTGCGTACCCTATCAAAAATTTGAAAAATTTTAAATTTTCCTCTTTTTTATCAGTTTAGAATTTGTTTATAGGTTTTAGCCATTGCCCAGACCTGCTTGTTCCCTGTCAAAAACTTTCCTTGGTTTAATTTCATTAGCATTAGGGTTTTAGGTGGAATTCCTAGGAATTTTTCTTGTTGGGTTTGTTTTTCATTTTTGGTTGTGTAGTGGCTCTGGGCTCAGAAGCCGTAGGGACCTTAGATTACCTTGGTGTCTACCAGTCTTCTTATGAGTCTGACCATTTATGAAATCTCCCCTTGTTGAGGAATTCGCTTTGAGTTTTCTCATTTCAAAATTTCGAAAAGCTTGTAGTTGAAAGTTTGGAATTTTCATTTTTAAAAAAGAAAACGAAAGATTGGTTGTTTTTTGACTAATTGTGATTCTGCATAAATTAGTCCTTAGCTCACATTTAGCTAAGTAAAACATCCTCAAAAAGACTTTTAGTAGGCTTTGACTTCAAGTAGCTTTTTATAATTTGTAGCTCTCAAAGTTAGTCATTTTTATTAGTTTTGAGTGTTTTATTTACGAAATATAAAAAACAAAATCTCTTTTGGAAAAGTTTGTCTTTTGTAGTGATTGAGCGCTTTGAAAAGAAAAGGGAAAATTGTGTGAAATAGCTAGTTGTCTCGTTTTGAGTGCTTTGGAAAGGAAAAGCTCTTCTTTTAATTTGTTTAATTGAGAAAGATTTGTATTTACAAAGTCTTTACATTCTCAAACTCTTTCTTAGTTTAGAAGTTCATCGAAGAGAAAAGATTGTTTAAATCATCCTAGGTGCATCTTTTTAGTGATTTCGAGTCCAGTCTTTACACCACGAGTTTCATCTCCGCCACCTCTTGACTTAAACAACAACCACTAAAATTAACGCTTAAAGTAAAATTCACTTAGTAACATTTTATTTCTAGGGCTCTGATACACCAACTTAGCTTAGGCTAGTGTCTTGGAGTAGGAGAGGAATTAACTCTCCAAGACAGTAAAACAAACAAGTAGTTGTATCTTGTGGTAGGAAGAAATCCAATTGTTGCATTTATGCTCAGGGAAAGCTCCTCTTAAAGGAGAAGCACGAGATCGTGTCTGAACCAGTGTGGGAATCAATCCTTCCTCATTGGGAACGACGCCAGATATTCACGTATTAAAAACGGTAAACCTCGAATTAACCATTGTCGAGGAGCCTGGGGTCACTTGTTGGTAAACCTTGGATTATGTCAAGGAGCCTTCAAGGGGATTGAGCTTGCTACTCTGCCCTTGCGTGCGTATCAGATCGTAGACTGTTCCCCCAGGTGTATTTGTCTCAATTGGTAACCTTAGTAGCCATATTCTTTAGGATTCTTCCTAAGGTGACAGTGGTTGAAAGATCCCACTATACCTGGAGCAGACGTCAGCTAGACTCACTTGGATTTTCTGGGGGGTTCACTTCACTTGAGACGGTTAAGTGGAGGAACTTGGTCTAGTCTATTCATTAAGCAGGTTACCAAGGTAACTGTTCCAACCGCCATTTCTGTACTGAATTCTGCGACGTTGGATTTCATCACCAACTAGTGTTTTCGGTCCGGAAAGTTACCGTTTGTGTGTGTTTGATCTCTAGATTCTTTAGGCGTGTGATTCAAATTTGTTTGGTTCTTTAGAGGCTTTAGGTGTTTTTCATTGAGATTTTACTTTGTTTGCGTGTGAAGTAGTTAAAAGTTTTTAAACTGTGGCTGAATTACCAAGACAGTCCCGTAGACTTCGGGGCCAGTCTCCTGAGTTTGTAACCGTGGCTGATTTATTGAGGAAGTCCCATAGACTTCGGGGCCAACCTCCTGAAGAAGTCCCGAGCCATCTTGAAGGCTTGAAAGTCCTTGTAATTCCTAGTGGCAGTAAAGTTGGGTCACCTGAAAAAGGAGAGTCTTCATTGGTTTTACATCCTGATTACCAAACTCTAGAAACAGGTTATAATCCTGAATCTATTTCGGTTTCCGAACTTGCTGGTAGCTTTTCATCTACCAGTGATATAGGTGAAGAACCTGAGATATCTGAACCTGTTACTCCAACATCGGGGTTTGTCTCTCCAACTTCTAGTGGTCCTAATTCACCTAGGGTAGAAAGAGTAATCACCGAAAATCTTCCTTCTGGTTTGATAGCCATTGAAGAACTTGCTCCGGAAGAAGAAGTAGGCATCCCTATCCCTGAAAATCAACCTATTATTGATCTAAGGGAGTGTGAATCAATTTTTTACAGTCCACCTAGAAGTACTACTTGGTATCTTTCTTTGACTAATTATTTTGAAAACCCAGTGTTAAGTTTTTCACCACCTCGTGCTCCTTATCATCCTAGAGGTTTTTATACTCCCGTAAATATGTCAGGTCAGTCGTCCATGTTTACTCAATCACCTGAATCTTTTTTGTATGGCGATCCTTCTGTTCCCTCTGGGTATCAGTCACTTTCTGGTACTTTTTCGGGAGCATCTCCTCAACCCATTGAACAAGGGTTATTCTCTGGAAGCAATGGTGCAAAGCCGTTGAGCGTAGAAGACATTCTTATGATGTCAGGTTCTATTCCCAATTCTCAACCTCAAGGTGGCCAGTTACCGCCTGGGGGGCAGCCTCAATTAACGCCTGGGGGGCAACCTCAAGGTACACAATTTGCATTTGGGGGGCAACCTCAAGGACAATACATACCTACGGTACAATACATTCCTCAAGGTCAACCCCAGACTCAATATGTACGCCAAGGTCAACCCCAGTATCAGTACATGCCTCAGGGGTATCTACCCCAAGGTCAGTACTCGAACCAAGGTTTCCAACCACCCCAAGGTCAATCTTATGTTCAAGGAACGGGAAATGTACCTTTCAATTATCAATCCTACCCTCAACCTGGTTATGGTCCTCAATATTCTCAACCTGTTATGGGTCAGTACCCCGGAATAAACATAGTCTGGGATCCATCGCAAACTCAACAAGTGTTGCAGCCAAATGTACAATTGTCATCTCAAACTGGACAACCCTTAGTTTCTGGTTCACTCCAGCAACGAGTCCAATCTAACATTCAAACTTCTGTACCTTCAGTAGTTTCACAGTCTGGGCCTACTACGCCTCGCACTCCATCTCAAACGACTGCTGCAACTGTCGCAACATCTGTTCAATCTACCCCACCTACTTCTGGAGTATCGACAACTCTAGTTTCTACTGTTCCTGTATCTACTCCTCAGACATCTTTACCACCGTCTGGATCCACCATTCAAACTACGGTTCAGATGCCTGTAAGACAACCTGGTTTAAGTACGGTTGTCACAAGTCAACCTCAATTCACCTATCAACCGTACCAGGGACAGTACCAATTCGGTCCTGCTGTCCAGCAGCCAGTTTATCAGTATCAACCTTATCCTGGGTACACTTATCAACAACCTCAACAACCCCAGTACGATCCGGTTAATCCTGGTTTTCCGGGAGGATACAATATCTCGAACGCGATTCCTATTCCTAGTTATCCTGGATATCTTCCTCCTGGGGCTGGTCTCATGACCCAGAGTTTTAGGGATCCTAATCAGCAGTTACCATTTATCGCAACTTTGGACTTACCAGACTTGTCGCGCCTAACGAACGATCCGATTAATTATCTTTCGTTTTGGCCGCCAATGCCGAATAAGTTGCCCAGTGACATTCCCAAGTTCGAAGGTAAATCTAGAGAGGACCCGTCGAACCATGTGATGACTTACCACCTCTGGTGTGCGTCTAATTCCATCACAGATGATTCGATCCATCTTAGACTTTTCCAGTGCACTCTAAGTGGTCTTGCGGCCAAGTGGTACATTGAGTTACCGCGAGGCACTTTTTATAATTTTAGTCAGTTAGCTACCTCGTTTTTAACTCATTTCCAGTTGCCAATCCGATATGACAATGGCACGGAATTGTTAGCTTCGCTAAAACAATCGACATCCATGTATATTTCAGATCATATTCATGAGTGGAGACGTCGACGACATTTAGTGAAGGTATTTATTCCGGATCAAATCTTAGCTGAGTGGTTTGTAAAATCTTTGTTTCCAAGGATCACTGAAGATGTTGCTAAAGCCGAAGTTGTTATTGAGGAGCAAGTGATTGCTCAAGCATAGTACCTTGACTTGGTCTATACTCAGTCAGGTACGTTGAAAAGATCCCCGATCTTCCCAAGTCAAATAAAATCACTGCAGCTCCTTCGGGATCTCATGCCGCTGACGGTATGATTGGTACGGTTAACACTAAAAGTAAGAAGAAGTCTTCCAAGAATTCTTCTCCTATCATAACCTTGCCTGATTCCCCGACATGAGATTCTTCTGCAGAGGTTTCCGCCGATATTCACGTTGTAGAATCATCTACAATTAAATCAAAATCCGGTGGGAAGAAGAAAGGAAAGAAGAAGAATAAAATGGACAAAAGTTCAAAGGAGAAACCTAAAAAGGCGGAATCCAATGATGAAAAGCGCAAACCTTGTTATCCATGTCTCATTTGTGACAAAGAACATTTTACAAGAGACTGCCCTCATCGATCAGAGGTTGCGAAGATCGTCAAAGGTTCCCAAACTCCTGATGCCTTGAAGGATCCATTTCCAAGTCAAGACAGTAAGATGATAGGTTCTTCCTCAAGTGCCAATGAAGAACCCATATTGATGATGTCCCATGTAAGGATTGTGACTCGATTGCAAGATTATGGCAGTAAAAGTCTTGTTGATGGTAAAGAAGCATAATCTTCTCATTCTAATCCATCAACCTCAGCTCCCGGTTCTGATCCACTACGGATCGAGAAACCTAATCCAGACTTAGTAATCAAACCACCCGCCAAGGGTGTACTTCGAAAGTCAGCTTTCAATCCACATGCGAGAGCAGCTCAGAATTATAACATTGTTGAGGATTTAGCTGTTTCGCCCTCAGCAATGTCGGCTTTGGAAGTGCTGCAATCATGCCCAGCACAGCGTAAATTACTTTTGTCGGATATAGGAGCTGTTGATGTTCAGGACTCGAACCTAATAATCTTTGATTTAGAAAATAGTACACCGCGTTTGCCTCATCAAATGGCTTTCCAGATTCCAGTGATAGTAAAAAATAGGCCTATTCATCAGACTGTAATTGATGAGGGAGCCTCAACGTGTATTATGTCGATACAGTGTTGGAGATCGCTTGGTTCTCCTTCACTAAATCAATCCCTGACAATTCTTAAGGCCTTTTATGGCCGTGGGTTTCATCCTTTTGGCATTCTACAGGATTTGCCTATAGGAGTTGAAGGAAAAACTGTTAGTCTAGATGTGGAGGTGGTTGATGCCCCTCTAGACTACAACCTTCTCTTGGGTCGAAGTTGGTTTTATGCTATGACAGCGGTCGTTTCAACGGTCTTTAGAGTCATAAAGTTTCCACACAATGGAAAGATTGTAACAATAGACCATCTGGCTTATTTTTCATCTGACCCAGCCTCTTCGGAGAGTATTCAGCATGTCAGTAAAACGACTATCCCATATAAGGATGTTGGAGTAGGATTAGTTAAAGATGTCGGTTTACTGGGAACTTTTCCTTTTCCTCCGATCAATGCATCATCTTCATTTGCAACTATTCATATGATTACATCAGACACTATTTTTTATGACGATCCTTGGATCGTTCCTTCTGAATCTGAAATAGACTCATTTGGTATTTCCATGCCTTTGAGTCCATATGAAATTGCCTATGAAGCTGTGCAGTCTTTTGCCGACCCGTGTTCAACCGAAAAAGACTTAATGAATGTGGTCCGTGAGGAATCACTTTTCACATCAACTTTGGATTTAACTACGTTTTCTAAACTTGTTCACTCTGATGAGCAAATTCGTGAAATCCTATGTGTAGATGATTTACCATGGGAAGATCTCCATCACAGATCTTCGTTTTTACCTGAGGATGATCATTTTAAAAATGATTTCTCATCAATCTTTACGACTGAATATGTCAAGGAACCTCAGAATCCAATGAAACATCCCGATTCAGAGTTAAATTTGGGAAACATCTCTCGAACTATTCCCATTGACATTTCAGTTAAGCCCGGAATTGTTGAGAACATTCATATAGGTGCCTCATGTACAGATGACGAAATCCAATTATATAAGGCCCTATTTCAAGAATTCTGCAACGCGTTTGCCTGGTCCTATGAGGAAATGCCAGGAATTGATCCCGCAATTTTTGTTCATGAGATCAAGACTTACCTGGATGCTAAACCCGTCCGACAACGTTTACGTCAGATTCACCCACGAAAAGCTGTTGCAATTAAAGCAAAAGTTGAGAAACTGTTGAAAGCAGGTTTCATTTATCCGATCCCGTTAATGGATTGGGTATCGAATATTGTTCCGGTTAACAAAAAACAGGGGACAATAAGAATATGCATCGATTATAGGGACATTAATCGAGCCTGTCCAAAGGACAACTACCCAACTCCCTATATCGATCAAATCATTGATGATTGTGTCGGCAGCGAAATATTTTCCTTTATGGACGGTTTTTCCGGATACAATCAAATCAACATTCTACCTGCTGATCAACCAAAAACGGCTTTTATTTGTCCATGGGGGACATTTGCTTATTGCAAATTACCTTTTGGGCTTAAGAATGTCGGAGCAACTTTTTAGAGGGCGTTGTCTTATGCGTTTCATGACATCAAGCACATTGTGCAACCCTATCTCGATGACTTGCCTGCTCATTCACTACATCGAGCTGATCACCTCGTCCATTTACGAGCAATCTTTATGAGGTGTAGGCATTATCGTATTCGGTTGAACCCACAAAAATGTGTCTTCTATATAGAAACGGGCCGATTGCTGGGATTTGTAGTTTCGAAAGCCAGCATTCGCGTTGATCCCTCGAAGGTCGAAGCTATTATCAATTTGCCTCCTCCTTCGAGTCTTCGCCAACTCCAAAGTTTGCAGGGGAAAGCAAACTTTTTACGACGATTCATTCCTAACTACGCCGAGGTTACAAAGGGTTTTACACGGTTGTTGAAACAAAATACTCAATTTTCTTGGGATGAGATAGCTCAGAAATCTTTTGGTGCACTCAAACACGCGTTGACCCATGCACCGTTGTTGCATCCTCCCAACTAGAACCAGGATTACTTCTTGTATCTCGCCACCTCCCATTCCACCATTGGAATGGTCTTAGTTCAGGAAGCTGAATTCGGAACGGAACATGTGATATATTACCTTAGTCTAACGTTAAATCCAACTGAGCTAAAATACTCACATGTGGAGAAATTGGCATTGGCAGCCGTTCAAGCTGTCCAACGTTTTCGTCACTACATTTTACTACGTAAAACTACAGTAATTTCGGATTGCAACCCTATGATCTACATTTTGACCAAACAATTGCTAGGGGGCAAGTACTCTAAATGGATCGTTATCCTGCAGGAGTTCGACTTGGAGTTTGAGAAATCTAAGTCTAAGAAATCTTTAGTTTTTGCAGAGTTAATGTGTGACTTCCTGCGTGCTGACACAGAAACTGTGGCAGAGGAGACCATTGCAGACGAATCTTTGTTTCTAATCAGCACTTTAGATACGTGGTATGGGGATATCATCGTCTATCTCCAGACCCAATCCTTTCGGCCAGAAATTTCAAGGTCGGAACGTCGGAAAATTCGCTTCCAGTCCCAACAATTCAAAATTATTGGAGATACTCTTTATCACCGTGGGGCGGACTCTATTTTTCGACGTTTCTTAACCCACAAAGAGGCTGAGAGGGTTCTAAATGACTATCACTCTAGAGCATGTGGCGGTCATATGTCTGGGTATGCCACAGCCCAAAAGATGTTGCGCGCTGGCTATTTCTGGCCGTCCTTGTTTAAAGATTGTATTACAGCGGTCCGAAAATGCCACAACTGCCAGATTTTTGATCGTAAGATGCGCGCTCCACCTGCTCCTCTCCACCCTATAATTGTCGTTGGTCCTTTTGCCAAATGGGGTATCGATTTTATTACATGTAACCCTCACTCAGCTGGGGGGCATGCATATATCATCCTTGCTGTAGATTATTTTACTAAGCGGGCCGAGGCGATGCCTACATTCGAGGCAGACGGAAAGACAGCTGCAATTTTCATGTTCAATCATATAATTGCTAGGTTTGGTGTCCCACAAGCAATAATCACTGATCATGGGCGTCATTTTCGAAACGTTATGATGACCAAACTTACAGGCCAGCTTGGTTTACATCACGATAGTTCAACCCCTTATTATCCACAAGCAAATGGTCTGGTTGAATCCATCAACAAAGTTTTAGTTATCATGATCTGACGAATCATTGGGATTCATCGATCGAATTGGCACAACATGCTATTTTTAGCGCTTTGGGCGTACCGAACTTCAGTAAAAACATCAACAGGGTTCACTCCTTTCCAACTAGTCTATAGTTTGGAAGTTGTGTTATACATTGAGTGCGAAATCCCATCACTGCAAATGGCCATTGAGTTACTTCCAGCTACTTCTGAAGAGGAAAAGCGTTTGTTATACTTAGCTCAATTAGATGAGAATCGACGTGATGCTGCATTGGCGATCGAGACTCACGCAAAACGTATGAAAGCTCAGTATGATCGGAATGTGACCCCTCGAAATTTTTCGGAAGGAGACCTAGTGTTATTGTATGATCAAGATAATGATAAATTAGGCACTGGGAAATTCATTCCTATGTGGCATGGTCCCTATATTGTTAAGCGAAAGCTAGCAAAAGGGGCCTATGAGTTGGTGGACTTTGATGGGGACTCTTTGGGTAAACCCAGAAATGGCCTTTACTTGAAGAGGTACTATGCTTAAACGAATGGGGTATGGAGATTTTTTAGTTAGGGTAGTTTTTCTTTCTAGCTGGTGTGTTTTAGTTTAAAAACAAAAGTGTGCTTAGCTTAGAGAGTGTTTTTTCGTCATTATTCTTGCTTATCTTGGTTTTCCTCTTGATATTGCAGATGTCGATGCCTCTCCAAACATACATTGGATTTGCTGATGGTGCTTGTCGTAATACACGGAACATCTCTTCCGCAGCTTGGGTTATCTATTCACCCTCTGACGAGTTAGTTTCTATGCATGGGGTAAGCCTCGGTCAAACAACAAACAACATTGCAGAGTATAGTGCAGTGATTGAGTTATTATCTGAATCTATTTCATCTGGGATTCAGAGTTTGATAGTGAGGTTGGATTCTGAACTCGTTGTATTACAGCTTAATAGAGTGTATGCCATTAGAAATCCAGTGTTATTAAGATTATTTTTGAGAGTGCATCTCTTGGAACGTGAGTTTGATTACATTGAATATCAGCATATTCCAAAGTCTTTAAATACATTAGCAGATGCAATTACTTCTCGAATGTTAAATAGACATTTGCAATAATCATACATGTAAATTTAAAACCATTCCATAACATGATTTACAAGATAAGCCGGTAATAGTGATATATATATATATATATATATATATATATATAGGAGTGTGTCAAAAAATACATCGTCTTCGATCATAGGTTGAAAAACACCTTATGATCGGCAAAAATGATAAGTACAAAAAACAAAAATGTCACATGTGCCCACAAAAGGCGATCATCCTATCACTGGTGATGATCTCTATAAGAAACCACTGCCCGAGCCACCTTGCAAAGGAACCTCCTAAAAGGTCCCGGGACTCCAATCACATAGCGCTGAAGTCGACGAGGAATGTCGTCGATAGTGGTCTCAGGAATATCTCCTGTCAAGCGCTCAAGATGACTCTCCAACTCGGCGAAAACCTCTGCTGATTCGTCCTGTGGGGCTAGCGCGGGTGCAACTGGTTGCCTCCTCTCGAAAGGCCGAAGAGTGGCTGGTCGCTATGGACCCACATCTGCATTTGAAATTTTTACTATCAGTTTTGAGACGATGAAAAATATAAAAAAAAAAAATTAAACAGGAAAAGTTGAAAAGGATTTTACCTGACTCGTCCCACTGCTCTTGTTGTGGGGAAAAATGCCTATGCAGGACGATCCTATCCTCCTAAGGCGTGATAGTGCCTTAGCAACAAACGAATGCAGCTACTTCAGTTTCTTTCCTTTATGAAAATGAAAGAGAGGAGATTGGTAGACTTACCGTTATCTTTCGGTTGTCCCTCGATCTAGATCCTCTCCGCTTTGTGTGTCCACAGCTACTTGCCTCCTCGCTTTTGCACCCACAAGATCACAAGAGAACAGCTACCTGTGACAAGAGAGCAGCTACATGCAACAAGAGAAAGACACAATACAAAGGCAAATATACATATTCATAAATGATTCAGGATTAGAAGTAAATCAAATACACTAATGCAAATCATACAATAAACACCAGCATATAGGAAAGAACCAAGAAGCTTTATTGATTGATAAACAGGGTTCAGGAAGAGATACAACCCATAGGGTTCCAACCCAGCATCTCCTTCCCAGCACCAAGGAATTCCTTCTTCAGCCCCTTTCAAAAGCATAAACACCCAATGATCCAACCACAATCCAACAGCAATTCTTTGCAATACAATCCAGCCTCCTTAGACCTCATGAGAGAGCTCTATATATAGGAGTTTTGGAGAAAGGATGAGTCAGCTTGAGGCTTGCATGAAGCTGACTAGTGTCCTCTCCCACTTCAGTTCTTGAGTCCACTTGGAGATTCTTACTTCCACTTGGAGATTTGGAACCTCTTACTCATCACCAGTCGAATTCCCTGATCCAAGTGTCATTTTGGAAGCTTCCTGGGCATTGACACCTTGAGGAATGAGTCTGCCACTTGTCCAAGTATGCTCAGCGCAGGTGGCCTTCTTTGCAGTTGACATTCAGCACAGGTACAGAGTGGAGCACTTGACATTCAGCGCAGATGCTCAGTGGAGCAGTTGACATGATCCAGAAATTGCTTGTTTTTGAGTGTTTTCAGGTGGAGAACTTTTATAAACTGCTGTGGTTTGCTGGCCTTGTTCCTCTAGGGGTAGGAACAACATGTTTAGGGACTTTTGATCCCTTAATTATTGACATTTCATGCTCAGTGATGCAAGGCACAAAAATGTCTATAACAGCTCTCCTGGTGGAAGAGCCATGTCTGGGTCACCACAGAAATCTATCCTAGCGTAAGGGAAATCCTGAATGGAAAAGCCCTGGTTTTCCAACCATTGGAAATACTCAGGTTTGAACTGAGCAACCTTTTTCCTCTCGTTCGGGTGACGGGCCATGACTGTGACCCATCGCATCAGTTTGGGCTCTTGAGGAAGCCCAGCTCCAACAGTAAGGTGCTGTGGGATCAGCATAGGAACCCTCTCCAGGCCAAAACTCACGACCAAAGCCCCATAACCAAAGGTCTTTAGTCGTCCGCTCTTGGCCCTGGTCAGTTGGCCTTTCACATTGGCCAGCACAGCATTGCACCAGTTGAAGATGGTGCCCTTAAAGCAATCAACTGCCATACGCATCTGGGATCCGGTGGCAACATGTAATGCGGCAGCTCCGCAAAGTCTGGTGACAGTAAATGCAATCACCATGAGCTCAGGACGGGATATGGTCTTTATGTCTATCCCTTTGTCTTTAGCGTGGCTGTTGCAGTACTCTAGCCGGAGGCTATCGACAAACTGGCCACCTGGCCTAGTCCTGAATAGAGTCAAGTCCTCGCCTCTCTTAGGCAAACCAGTCAAGAAATAAATGTCCTCCGGCTCGATTTCGAGCCGGTGCCCACCAATGAAAAAGCACTGGTCCTGTATGCTCCATTTGTCAACCAGCCACTGTAAGAAATCTACCTGGGCCCTCATGCTAGGAATGGTCCAGAATTTGTACAGTCCGCATGCCGTCAAAGCATCAAGTGAAGGCTGATGATTCCATGCGACGGTATCCACGTCCTCATGCTCCCGTTCATGCCAATCTAGCATGATATATTCTCTGCATCAGGTATAAAGATTAATTAGATTGCTAGAAAACATTTTGATTGGTCCATTTTTGAGAAATTTTGGGTTCAAAACCCTTGTTGCGGGGTACGCACCCTCCACGTTAGACACAGTGCGTGGGTCCGCACATTGTCTGAACGGAAGGTGCGGACCCCGAGCTTTTTCCCAATGGAGAAAAAGTCGGGGTCCGCGGGTCCGCAATGGTAAACCTGCGGACCCCCGCGCACGGGTTTTGCGCCTAAAAACCCTCCCAAAAAATGAAATGAGGGAATAAATCAAAAATCTAAACGGTTGAAAATGAAGAGTAGGATGATGTGGATTACCTGGAAAAGACGGCGCTCGATTCCGACGGTTGGATTTTCCACAATCTTCACGGGAAGTTTTCTAAGCAAAAGCACTATTTTCTCGCCCAAACTCGAACGATAAAAATGAATTGACAAAGGCCCTTTTTATAAGTTTTTTGAGTAAATAAATCGCAAATTTGTTTATGTTTCACTTTGAAAAGGTATTTTGCAATGCTTTTATCCATTTCAAACAGGTATGAGTAATGTTTGTGTCTTTGTGCAGAATAAAGGATTATTCAGGCGAAATCTATCATTTTCAACGAAAAAACAAGTAGAGTCATCTTTAAGCCCTTTTCTAACTCCTAAAACATGAAAAGGTTGCTGAGCGTTTCTTTTACACTCGTTAAAACGGAATTAAAAGATGGTGTACTTACAGCTCTTTTCCAACCGTAAAAATACGAAAATATTGTCGGATTTTTGTCGTTTCGAATTCGATATTGTTTATAAAACGACGTGTCGTTGATCGCTTTTTTACTTTTTCGGATCAGTGACACTAATAATGAAAAGTACTCCTTGGTCATAAAAGATCAAGTGGTTCTCTCAAGTATTATTTTATACTTTTTCGGGCTCGGGAGACACAAATTTAGGAAAAAGGTCAACCCTAGAGTCTTCTTAAGTTTTTCAGACTCTCTAAAATTGAAAAACACCGAGTTTCTCCTATACTGGACTCGTTAAAATTCCATAGTAAAGGACCTGTTCAATTACAAACAGGAACGAGCCACTCCTTCTTAGGGTTCGAATTTAAACTAAGTTGGACTCATCCGAAGGATGAGCTTATAATCAAGCAAATGTTATCCTCCTCAAGCTTGTCAAAAATAAAGAGGTACTTGCCAGAAATGGTGGGGAAAAAGAGAGGAAAATGAGCCTGTCTGTCATACTTTGTAACCACTCTTGAACATGACACTTTTATTCATCTGGGTTGGGAAATCCTTTGCCTAACAGTTGATCAAACCACATTGAAAGTCTTCAGCCGGTTTCTGGGTATTAACTTTGGGTCAATTGTCACCAAGCCATCTGTCGTATCGTTATGTGTTCAAGAGGTCACTGCCAATAAGCCATTCATCTGCAAAATATCTGTCATCCATTTTGACCATCCCTGAGTCAGTCCTTGCAACTAAATTTCTTCAGCTTGATCTATGATTTCGTGTTGTGGGCTTGCCTACGATGGATCGCTTTCTATCGACATCAGCTCATTATCTAGAGAGATGATCTAGAAATCGTCAGTACCTTGAGATCTACATGCCTCAATGGCAAGTTTCTCGCCTTTGACGACAAATTACATCATTGTCTTTCGATCGAAGGATTCCGTGATATGTTCGACATCAACACATTTACTCACATCTCATGGATTGTACTGGGTACTTTGAGAGCCATTGACATCACTGGTGGTTTCTCTCACACTTGTTAATAGTTTACATCATTGATTGGTAATCAAGTGGATTCTACCATGTTCGACATCAACACATTTATTCGCATGGATAGAATCGTACTATTTAGGGAAGTAGAAATGAAGACCCTAGATCTAGTTTCCACCATCCAGGCTGCGAGGAATTTTGTATTCATTATGTTGTGGACTATTCATAAACAGATAGCTGGGTCCATACTGTGTTCACACGAGTCTATAGTTATGATGTTTTACAAGATCATTCCTATATCAGAGCAGTAGATAGGTTTCTAGTTAGTTTTGATCTGAGTATGGGATGCCTACCTCAGCGATGATATGATCTCATATATATATATATATCTTGCATTGAATGTTTTTACAGGTTCCGAACGGGCTTTCCACAAGATAATCCTCGAAATGATAAAGTACTTCACTCTCCCTATATGATAAATGAAATCCTCATCTACTACAGACTTTGCACTTTAGGGGGCAATCTGTTACACAAAAATATCGTCACCATGATTATTTGCAGTCAGTATGGGTCTATCATCACTTGTACTATCCTCCTAAGCAAGTCTAAGACCTCAGCTCTTCAAATCAAGCTTTGGAAGTGGGAGAAAGACATTAAAAATCAATGTAACTTTGGTCCCGCACTTTCTCTCATGGTCACCTGCGGTCCCGCACCTTCTGTGTACAAAAGCTGCGTACCTACCCGCTCTGTTCCTAACGGTGCAGGTGCGGACCCCTGTGAAAGTCAAAAGGCGCAATTTTTATCTTAAAAAACTCACTTTGGGTTAATTCTAGAGTTTTCTAGAAGGAATTTTGACGTGGATTGTTCGCTCTGAGGTGGTTCATGCATCCCAAAAGAGAAGGAGCTAATCCCTTGACTAAAGGAGCTATCCCTTTGAAGGAGGGTTTTATCCATTTGAAGGAGGACCTAGTAACTTCCCTCCATTGCACTATAAATACAGGCATTGGGTTGAGGACTAGAGGGGTTAGAAGCTGAACATTTTGAGGGTAAATGCTGGTGAAATTAAGACTCTTTGGTTGAGCTTGAGAGGAAAGATCACATACCTCTTGGTTCCATTGGAGAGTGAGTGAAACTTGTCAAAGTAGAGGAGACATCTTGTTGGACCCTGGGAGGAGCTTGTACAGCGTCAAGGCAAAGGTTGTAAAGTTCTTCTTCTTTTGAATTAATACAATCAAACTCATTTTTCTCAACAAGTATCTTGTGTTATTCGTTTCACGGACTCCTTGACTTTCATGTTAAATATGTTTTATGCAATTGGTTTTTCAGGTGCTATTTAATTTGTTTGCCTTGTTTGTGTTTGCAGATTCACGAAGAGGAGCTCATTTGGATCAAAAGAGCGAGCGCATCCACAAGCTTGCGTTGGACCAAAGGTAGACCCTAAAAACACTTGTTTGCTATTGTCTATTGAAGCATATTTAGAGAAAGATAGTGTCTGGTTGGCTTGCTTGTCGTTAGGTCTTCTTTAGATTCTAGGAAGGTCTATCTTGTCCGCAAGATCGACACATTCCGCGCGACACGGAGACTCTTAATCTCTAAATAGACTTTGTTACAAATTCATGATGCCATAGCAGTGGCTCAAGAATGCTTACACTCATAAAAACAATATATCAAAATGCCTTCATCATGCAATTAGACATTTTGTATGAGATGAAAAATCAAGTATTTCATTTGTGGTTGAATTACTATAACATAGAAATCAATGCACAACGTCAATATTTTTTTTTCTTACACTGAAAAATGCTCAATGTTAATCTAATTATCTTCAAATTAATATACACCATACATCTAGTTACATTGAATCGGAAATCAACATCTTCACTAAAATCAATGCAACTAATGCAAGCAATCAAATAGGATGATAAGTCAACATCTACACTAAAATCAATGCATCTATTGCAAACAATCAAATATGATTACACCTCAACATCTACACTGAAATCTATAAGCAACCAAATCGGATTAGAAATCAACATCTACATGAAAATTAGTGCATCTAGTGTTAGCAATGAAATAGGATTAGGAATCAAGATCTACACTGAAATCAATGCACCTAATGCAAGCAATCAAACATGATTAGAAATTAACATCTAAGTTAATGAAATCAATGCATCTAATGCAAACAATTTTCTTCCATTTCTCTCCCTCATCCATCTATATCTATCTCCCCTTCTTTTTTCTCTATTTCACCCCTCCAAACATACACACTCTCTCTCTTCATATCTATCTATCTCTTCCTCCTTGCATCTATCTCTCTCTTCTTCCCTCTCCCCCCCTTCCATCTATATCTCTACATCTCCCTATGTATATCCTTCTTTGCCTCTCTATATCACCCCACAAACATACACATCGTTTCACCATGTCTATCAATATCTCCCTCCCTCTCCCTCACCCTCTCCATCTCCCTTTTTCTTCTCCTTCTCTCCCTCTGACTCCCCTTCTATCTCTCTTCGCTCCTACTCTCCTCTTGTCCTCTCTCTCTCCATCTCCCTTGTGACTCCCTCTCTCTCTCTCCACCTTTATCTCTCTATGTCTTTCTTCTTACCTCCCTCTCTCTTCCCCTCCATCTCCATCTCTCTTTGTCCCTCCCTCTCAAGTCCTCTCTCTCTTCATTCATCTCTCTCCTTTTCTCCACCATCCTCTTTATCTTCCCCTCATCTCTCTCTCTCTCTCTCTCTCTCTCTCCATCTTCCAACTTTGTCACTATTTTTTACCTCCCTCTCTCATTCTCTATATCTCTCCTTCTTTGTCTTTCTATCTCACCTCCAAACATACACACTCTCTCTCCATCTCTCCCTTGTCACTCCATCTTTCTCTCTCTATATGTATTTCTTCTTCCCTCCCTATCTTTTACTCCAACTCCATCTCTCTCCCCCTCTCTTTCTCCTCCTCTCCCTCTCTCTGTCTTTGTATCCCCCCTCTCTTTCTCCTCCTCTCTCTCTCTCTCTATCTCCATCTTTGTATCTCCCGTCTCTGTCTTATCCTTCTCTCCTTCTCTCTCGTCTCCTTATCTCTTTCTTCACTCCTCCTCTTCTCTCTCCCTCACTTTATCTCCACTTTTCCCTTGTCACTCCCGCTATGTCTCCACCTCTATCACTCTAGCTCTTTTTTCTTCCCTCCTATATATTATTATTATGCAATTTTAAGGTCACGACCAAGCGAGACACCAAATTGGTGTATGAGACCCCCTTGTTTGTGGGACAAGGGACCCACCTTCGCACAATTATTTGACTGATATGTCTACGAAGGCATACATACTCTACCTCCCTCTGGTTTTGAACGTGTGACCTCTTGGGAGGAAACACATGCTTTTAACCATTAGGCCGACTCAAACTATATATTTGGAGCTAACATACATCCTAATATATTAATATATATTATAATATAGCAAATTTTATATTATATTAATTTAAAATTAATAAAATTAATAATATTAATATTAAAATATATTAATATTAAATTTTTAATATTATATCAGATTTCATAATTTAATATTAATAGTAATATTATTTTTTTTAATATTAATGTTAGATTTAATAAGATTTCTACATGACACGATAATAAAAATTATAATAAAATTTAGAATTTTAATGTGGTATTTAAACTTTAATTTTAATTTGGAATTTTAAAGTGGGAAGAAATTTTGTGGAAGATAAATTTATGATCCATTCAAATTCAAGGTATATGATAAGGTATATTTTTAGCACAGATAGATATACTTATACCTTGTCCCCATATTGTGTTGTAGAATGGCCTATCAGCTGAATAACATAAAATCATAAAAAAATTCTAATGTTGTTCATAACCTAGATACACTTGAATTCTCATTTTTAATAAAATAATATCATATCAACTTAGTTATATTATTAATGGATTAAATTTTAGATATTTACTAATTTTAAAATCTAAATTATGGGATACTCTATCTTAAGGTTTTTCCTTATCCCATAGACTGAATTGATATGTCTGTAGTGATGATATCATTACTAATCTGAAGCCTATAGTGGGTTCATCACTCGCCTATAATAGATCTAGTAATATATATGAGATCCTATTTTCTTCATTGTTTATTCAAGAGTGATATGTGTTTTCGGGGTGAAGTAATGATGAGGGAACAAGAGGTTTGAAAACAAAATTTACATAGGCTTGCTCAAGCTTAATAGCTCAATTGAGCCCCTAGTTAAGCACGTAAATGGCTCACTCTTTGAATTTAAAATTCAAGAGCTTGATTGAGCGTTTAGCTTCTAAGGTCCTTAAAACCATAATTTTAGCACCCCTTCTGCATTTTTTCCCTGCAACACCATTTTGTAACCTAGTGGACATAGGGACAAATTTGTCCTTAGGTGGCAGAGTTGATCATGTTGGATTCATGATGCAATTCCCTATCCTATTACATATGAGTTTGATCTTTTGGAATTCATATGATATTTTTTATTTAATTTATTTTAAACATAATGCTTGAAATATAAACAACTAAAATATTTCAAAAAATACCACTATCTTCGTTTACGAGTCATATTCAAAAGGGTACTATTGCTTTTTCATTTTATCTAAATAGTTGAAAAAACCTTTTTGGAAGTAAAATGAAATTGAACATAAAATATACACAACGAAAAAATTTCAAAAAATACCACTATCTTCGTTTACATGTCATATTCAAAAGGGTACTCTTGTTTTTTCAATCTATCTAAATATTTGAAAAAACCTTTTGCCAACACATGTTTGCAAAATGCATTTGAAATACTAGGTCGCCAACTTTGAAAAATAATAAAAAAATATAATTTTACATAAATAATATATATATATATATATATGAAAACCTTAGTTCTCTCTAGGTAGATGATGCTCCTACATATATATATATATATATATATATATATATATATATATATATATATATATATAGAAATTACACATTTTAGACTAAGCTATGATTCGTGAACACACACGCCTCTTAAGATGTGTGAAAATTTACAAGGACAAGTATTGCATTTAAAGGAAAATTGAGAGACTATATGACACTGAATTTTTTTTGCAAAAAATATCGTTGGGACAACAACATAATTCTTGACATACTGTCTTTGTACTCAGAATCAAAATTCACAATGTTTATATCAATTTTGAGAGCTCCCAATTAAAATTCACAATGCTTATATGAATTTTGAGGGCTTCAATTCAATTAAAAAAAAAATGAAATTTCATAACTACATTTCGCGCAAAAATGTAACCTGTCTTCATGCATTCCCTAAAGTTCAAAAGAGCACAAAAGGAATGGATTAATAAATCTAATAGAAACTACTCTTATAGAAACTACTCTTAGAGAAAAAGTGATAATAACATATTAAAGTATATGCATTTGTATTGAAAAGATTCTTACAAAGAAGTTGCAACGAAAAGATCTCACATACAAGAAATAAACGTATGGAATGATTTCTTACTTTTAAATTTATAATTGCTTGTATCATATATATATATAGAATATACATAATGTATGGTGTTTAATGTAACATTATATATTGATAAATACAAAAAATAAGAAAAAAATTTAAAAGTAAGAAGGTTAGTAAATGTATAAAGATAAAGATAAAAGTAAAATACAAAATTAATATTTAATGTGAAAAATATTTTAGAGAAAAAATCACACTAAAGGAAAGATTTAATGGTAAAATTAATGAATAGTGAATTCCATAATTGATTGAAATTATTAGGATGTTTTTTAATGTCTAATTTCGCGAGTGATGTTAGAGAAGTGATGTGTTGCATATGCAAGAATTTTAGTTCTATGAAAACAATTAATGTGTTTAAAGTTATTAGAGCGTTTTGTAATATTTGGTATTTAAAGTTATTTGAAAGTGTTTGCTATATGTTCATTAAGGCTACCTTTGGAATACCTAGTAGTTTAGTTAGTATATATTATTTTATAGAAGCAAAAAAATTAGTATGTCAGAGATAAAAATAATACGAGAGAAATAATGACAAAAATCATACTTACCAACACTACATATAAACCATACACACTACAATAATTAAATTAACTAAAAGTCAACCAACAATAAATCTATTATTATTTTTCAGTAACATTTGCTAGACCAAGTTAACCCTCTTGCCACTCTTGAAAAGTCATCAAACTTTTTATAAATTTCATCACATGTAATCCATGGTCGTAGACCACCAAAACCATATGCCTTAAATCACCATTATAAATTTAGAAACTTTAACTTTTTCTCCAAGTAAAATTCACAATATCACAAAAATGGAATAACAATTTGAATGCCTACTATCCACTTTGTAACTCTGTGAAATGTTTTACTATTAAATTATAACTTTGGGTAATGGTTTATTTTTTAAATGGTTACTTTTTAAAATGTTTTAGAATTAAATTATTATACCACTCCGTAAATTTTAGTAATTGTTTATATCAACCATTACCAACACATCTAGAAAATCGATACCAACACATCTATCTACATTGCGTACTGGTCTGTCTCATGTGAAAGCTAAAGCTAGACACTCTAAAACGATCCCTTAGTACTCAGTGGGATTCGATATCAACACCTATGACGACATTGCATTATTGTTTAATCATTGTTTTACCTCAGGGATAAAGCTAAATGTAGCCATATAAAATGTTGCGTGAAACTTGTCCAGTTTGATTTAATATTGGGTTGTCTTGAGAAGCACGTTATACATTTTACTTGAATTCTACCTAGTGCCCTCCATTTTCAGTACCAAAAAAGTGACAAAGTTGGCACCCTAGTTGTTATATGTTTAAACCGCTCTAGCCAAGCTCTGTAAAGCTCCAAAAGAGGTTCAATGAAAATGATTTTGATGCTTGGTTACCTTTCTTGTAAGCTAATTTTACTTAGATGTTTCAAATTCATATTGCATTAAAGAAGAAGGATAATGAGGAAAAGTAATTGCTTAGATGGTTAGGAATCTTGGCAAAAAGATTTCGAAAAATTTTGTTCTAGTATTTTTTGATGTACAAGCCCAAATAAACTCCACAATGGAAGAACAAAATGAAATAGCACAAGAAAAGAGCATCATATTAATGATAAAATTACTTATTTATACATGTGAAATATAAGTACGAGACAGCTGTGTCTCCGTAACTTATTAACCGTAAAAACGGAATGTAAAACTATTTACATATTATACAATATACAATAACAATCCCAAAGGATTAGTTAACATTCCCCCTACATCCGAAGGGACATCTGACATGCCGAGTAACATTCTAAACTTTTCAAAATTTTCACGTCCTAGTGGCTTTGTTAATATGTTTGTGATCTACTGTGAAGTAGGACAATGTGTCAGATGAATAACTTTGGCCTCTACATAATGTCGAATCAAGTGATATTTGGTGTTAATATGCTTGCTTCAATCATGAAACTTGGGATTCTTGGCCAACTGAATTGCAGAAGAGTTGTCGACAAGTAGTGGAGTTGAAGCCTTTTGTTTCTCCTGCAAGTCTTCAAGTATTTTGTGAAGCCAGATGATTTCTTTTGTAGCTTGAGCTGCTGCAACATATTTGAATTAGGTGGTAGAATCAACAGTAACAGATTTCTTGCGTGATCTCCAATTGATGGTTGTTGATCCAAGACTCATCAATTAACCAAAAGTAGAGACTCCATTCTCCTTATCTCCATCAAAATCAGAATCTAAATAGCTGGTGAGATGGAAATCTACAACTTTGGAATATTTGATGCCATATGTTCAAGTGACTTTGAAATATTTGAGCACTCGCTTTGCTGCTTTCCAATGACCTTCAAATGGCTTATGCATGAACCTGGAAAGTATCCCTACAACAAAAGCTATTTCAAGTCGAGTAGTAGTTAGAAAATTTAGACTTCCAACAAGTTGCTTGTACTTTCTTGGATATTCAAACATACTTCCTTCAGTGGAAGTAAGCTTCAAATTCTGCCCCATAGGAGTAGCGACAAGATTACAATCCTGCATCCCAAATCTATCCAAAAGTTGTCCAATATACTTTTTCTGAGAAATGAAAATATATTTGGGTTTCTGATCAACTTCAATCCCTAAATAATAATGTAATAAACCCAAATTGTCATGTCAAAAACTTTCAATAATTCTCTTTTAACGGATGCTATATAGTAATCATTATTTCCTGTGATAATCAAATCATCTCCATACACAACCAAATACTGACTTTCAAATTTTCCTAACAAAAAGAGTTGCATCATCTATATCAAATAACTTGTAATTAAACTTGAGAAGGTGTTTAGTTAGCTTTGCATACCATGCACGAGATGCTTGTTTTAGTCCATAGAAAGCCTTAACCAATTTTCATACCTTTTGCTCTTTGCCTTTAACATCAAACCTTCAGGCTGAAACATATAAACATCCTCCTTCAAATCGTGACTCAAAAAAGTTGTTTTAACATCCATATGGTGTATCTTCCAACTATTCTGAGCTACAAGAGAAAATAGAGTTATAATTGTGCCCCATTTTGTTGTAGGAGCAAATGTCTCTATGTAGTCAATGCCTTCTTTCTGAGCATAGCCTTTTGCTACAAGTCTTTCCTTGTATTTATCAAGCGAACCATTTGTTTTGTATTTGATCTTACAGACCCATTTGCAACCAATGGGTTTGACACCTACAGGAGGATCCACTAACCTCCAAGTTCCATTCTCAATAAGAGCATCATATTCCTTTTGCATTGCATCCTTACATTCATCACAATTATCAGCTTCTTCAAAACAATTAGGTTCTATAATTGTATAATGGTTGAATTCACAGTCATGAGAAACATTACCTAAATCACATTTAGAAGACATTCCTATTTCAAAATCTTCATACTTGCTTGGAAATTTTCGAGCACATGTAGATCTTCGTAAAGGTTGCTGAAGTGGTTGTGATGGTTTCTCATCTTGAAAAATAGGCTCAAGAACAGGCTCTTCAAGAGCAATTTCTGGTCCTGTAGAAACATTACTATCATCCAAATTTTATTCAGAAATAACATTCTCATGAGTCAAAGATGGAAGACCCACAGACTGATCCAAAATGGGAACCCCCACTTCAGTGTGTGGAACAACATTATCAGATTCAAAATAGAACTTCTTAGATGCAAATTTCTCCAAATGAGCCCACTGCTTATCAATAGTGGAATTCTTTTTATCCGATTCAAGGAAAATAACATCTCTAGAAAGAATGAACTTCTTATTCTCCTCATCATATAATCTATAAGAATTGTAAGTAGCAGAATATCCCAGGAAAATACATTTGTGACTCCTAGCACAAGAGAACTAAAGACTCTAAAATGTTGAATAGCAGGAAGATGATTATACCACATTTCATAAGGAGATTTGTTATTGATGACAGAAGAAGGACAACGATTGCAAATATAAGCTGCACAAAACACTTCTCCCCAAAACATCAACTTAACACTCTTAAAGAACATCATAGATCTAACCATATTAAGCAAAGTTCTATTAATACATTCTGCGATGCCATTCTATTGTGGATTATAAGGTATGGTAGTCTGATGTTTGATTCCATTGTCCTTTAAGTATTGTTCAAAAGCATGCGAAGTGTACTCGCCACCATTATCAGTTCTGAGAATGCCTACATTCTGTTGAGTTTCATTTTTAATCATCGAATGAAATTTTTTTTAAACACCAAACACTTGTGACTTATTCTTCAACAAATACACCCAACACATTCTCGAGTAATCATCAATAAATGTTTGCACATATTTATTTCCATTTGTAGTTGCAATAGGCATAGGTCCACATAAATCTGAATGTATGAGAGCTAATTTTTGTGAAGATATGAAATAATAACTATGAAAAGGTTGTTTACAATGTTTCCTAGAATACAATCATCACAAGGTGTAATATTTCTTGGAACTGTTAGAAGACCTTTAATACCTTGCTTTTCCATAATTTTGATGTTGTCATAATTGATGTGACCAAATTGAGCATGCCACAACAAGCTGGGAAATAGGATATCACTTTGTTGTGCCAACAAAACAAAAATTTCACGAGAATTAATAGATGAAGTACCATTTAATTCAAAAGTACATACCTTCCTCCACACTGGTCATAACAACTACATGATTATATGCTCTTCTTATCTCGATGATGCCATAAAATATATGAATAGAATGCCCCTGCTGCTGAATATGGATAAGAGACATCAAATTTTGCTAAAACTGTGGAATATAAATTACCTCCTATATAACATAATCTGAAAAATTCGGTATCTTCAAATGAATAGACCCAATTCCAAATGGTTTAATTTCAGACTTGTTAGCAATCAAAATAACACCATCAATATCGTCACTGAACGTTTCAAAAAAAATCTTGCCTAAATGTCATGTGACAAGTGGCTCCTGAATCCAAAATCTAGGTATCTCGCCATGAAGAAAATGCAATGTTGAAAACATCATTCATATTAAAATTACAGTGAGAAACAATGTAATGTGCAGACTCTAATGATTTTCCCTTGTTTGGTGGTGGTTGATCTTTCTTTTCATTTGATTGTTCTCTCCTTTCACTAACTTTCTCCCAAGGGATTTTAAATTTAGTAGAAATATGACCAATTTTACCATATCTAAGACATTTGATAGCTGATCTATAATTAAAATTCCTGTGTTGTCTGTTTCCCTTACTATTTCGCACCCCCCCTACCTCTATAATTTCTCCTACCACGACATCTACTACTTTTATCACCTCTAGAAGTTTCAGCATGAGACTTCCATTCCTTTTGTGCAAGGCACAAAGTTTCTATATTAGAGTTAGGTGGAACCTCTTTCTTCCCAAAGGATTTTTCACTCTCAGCTATTTTTCTTACTAGTTTATCAAATGTAATGTTCTTTAGCCGCCCACTAGCTTGGAGATATTCCAAATAGATTGAATAGATAGGGTGAAGGACTTTTATAAAAGTTGTAAGTTGCAAATGTACTTTAGTTCCAGTGGCTTCTATATCAAGAAAAGTGGCTTTTATTTCAAAGGCACTCTTCAAAGGATCATTATCCTTCATCTCCAAATTAAACAACATTAACAATAACTGAAAAATTTTGAGTTCTGAGTGTGAATCATACAATTTTTCAACTTCTTTATTGCTTCGAATGCAGTACCACAAGAAATGATATATCTACTTACCTCTTCTATCACCGATGTAGTTATTAATGCATATGCCTTGTTGTCTTTTGTCTCCCAAATTGCATGTTGCTTCTCATTATCAGGCCACTCTAGTGCAATTTCTTTTCCATCACTATCCTTTGTTGGGCGCAGGATCCCCCAAGGGAAGTTTTGGGGCTTAAAGTTCAGATTTTGGCTAAAAAGTGTAAATCTGATGTAAAGAATCCGCATTTTGTTCACGCGGAGCACGAAGTTGTAAATGAGTCATAGGGTTGTCCGCCCTCAATTTTGTAATATAATGTCAGCTTTAGAAATCTACCCATGGTCTGCGAACCATGGGATAATATAAATAGAGCGAGGCTCTAAGTTGTAAAAAAAGGAGAAGGAAAAAGAAGGAATGATGAAGAATTCAGTCTTGTCTGAAGTGTAGAGTCGAGTCTTGGGGTCGTAGAGTAGGAAAAGGCTCTGCAGCTGAGTGCGTAGAGGCCTAGTAGTCTCAGATGAGTGCATGAACCCTTACAGCTAAGTGCGCAGGGCGAGTTGAGTCTGTAATTGTTGAAGCATTAATAATGAGAAGTTTTACATCAATTATGTGTATTTATTTCCTGATTTCTAAATCGAATACAATGGGTATAAATTGCATTTCTATTGTCTATATGGTGCGCGAATCTCTATAACTTTGTTGATTAAGTAAATGTGAGATAAGTTATATGTTTACACGAAGTTAACTAACAATTGTTAGAAGATAAGTAAGATACGCGGTGTAACTTGGGTAAATAGCACAGATCGTTTCCCTGGCAGCGCGAAAGCATCTCAGCCCCTAGTTATGGCTGCGCGAAAGGTGATCCTAATAGATCCCGAAGGTCTCGTAGATCAGGATAGTGCGCGAAGTGACCTGCGGAAAGGTAGGCACAGTTGGATTAAATTGACCCCTCAAACATCTCTAGGGTGTGGAAACTTGGTTCCATCATCCTCCCATACTGCTTCGGGTGAGACTTCAGTCCGCGCACCACGGGCTAATGCTAAAAGGACTAGTAGTGTAGGGATTTGTTTTCTTAATTAACTCCGAACCTAGGTTAGGCCCCCTCAAGCCAACAAATTATTCCGTTGACGGGACGGGAATCTGCATAGAGATGTCTGATGTCATATCATTGGAATCCAACTAAGAAGGAAATTCACGGTTGGTTGAACAGGAAGATTTACGAGTTCATGGTGCACAAGAACATGAACCTGTGACTCACAAAAGAAGAGTGGTTAGACTGCTACCTGTACACAGAGATCCATGAGATCTTATTCGTGTTTTCTCCTACTGAGCTATACAAGTGGATTGCGAAGCTAGCAGATAGACAAGGAAGGTGGAAACTCGAGAATCCTATTGTGTGGACCCCAGAGCTAGTACGAAGGTGGGAAGCATCGGAGGATAAGATCATGTGCATTGTTTATCAGTAGCTCAATCGTATTATAGGAGGATTCACTACTAAGTTCACGGTTGACACTTCAATTTGCTACAGCAAGGCAGAGCGACGCTTTCTCAAGGGACCGTGAGGTAAGTACTAAAGTCCCTGAATACTTGGATTAAAGTGTTATTGTGTGAAAAGAGGGTTATGCAATTACCTTGATATTCAGGTCTATGCAAAGTGGAAAAACTTACAGGAATGAAGGAAATAAGGGACCAGAAATTAGCCCCTTGATTTCAGCTCCGCCAGGGGACGGCGAATAACTCACTAAGGTCTCTCCGCGAAGTGCAATCCATCTGATAAGGCAAAGAATTCCTCGAATAACACCCCCACCCACATCACCACCAGCTTCATGGCCTTCACCTCCATCTTCTCCCGCACTGCTTTCGCCACCACCATGAGTCAATATGGCATGCACGATAAAGTTGCATGTGTTCAAGGGATTGGAAAATGAGGATCCAAACCAATTTTGGTTCTGGGTAAGAGTCGTATGGAAAGCATAGGAAGTTACAGATGACAATATAAAGAAAGCAACATTGGCTAGCGCCCTGCAGGACCGCACGCTAACCTAGTATATTAAGCACTCCAATGATAATCCAAATGCGAAAATTGCGGATATCCAAGCAATGCTAAAAAGAGAATTTAGCAGGTCAAAGTTTGAAGAACAGTCGATCATTGGATTCAAAGAAATCATGATGCTACTAGGTGAGACTCGGGATTTGGATCAAAGGTTGAAGTGTACGATTCGCGAAGCTAATATGAATCTGATGGATGGTCAACATCGCGTATGGTTTGTAGCATTGCTAACACCACATTTAAGGAGCGTGATCTCATAGCAGAAGTTAACGACTCGGGCAGAGGCCTTCAAGATCGCAATGAGGCTTCATGAGACCCCAATGCAGGATCCTAACTTGGTTGTTCAGCAGATCCACACGCAGCTGAAAAACTTATGCCTTGAGATGCAGAGTCTGAAACAGAACAGGATAGCTCGATCAGAAGTGCAGGAAGAGGTGTGGTGCGTAAAATGCAAGGTTCAGGGTTATGATAAGGACCATTGCCCATTGTTCGTGAATTACCTTGCGGGAGGAAGACCGATGACATTAAGGCCGGAAGCACAAGCAAGACCTAGTGTGGTGCCTGCTTTGTGGAGTGTGATTTGTCAATTAGCTGGAAAACACGCTACAGACAATTGTCATTTGATACAGAAGTATACACAAAATGCACAACAATTGTTCTGTAACTTTTGTAGGTCAGTGGGACACGATGAGCGCACTTGTAGAATGTATGAGTTGATGATGGATAGAACTCCCACCTACAGAGTTCAAGCTAAAATGCGACCCCTAGACCAGAACGTAGGAGTGGTGTGAACAGGATTTCAGGTGCGCGAACAAGGCCGAGGTGGAGGAGGATCTGGAAGAGGTCGCAGATAGCTGATATGCTACAATTCTGGAGGGCCAGGACATTATGCCCGCGATTGTATGAACTCAACATGTCCATCATGTCTATATTGTACTTTGTTCGATAATGAGACAGAAAATTGTCCTATGCTGATAGCCAGGATACCCGACAAGGGAGCACTACCGCCTCCCCTGACTCAGAACCTGCAAATGATGAGGTTTGAGCCGTACAAGGAAGATCCAAATGTGAACATTGTGCTCCAAAGTGGAATCGCGATGGGGGATGATAAGGGAAAACAACCAAAAGATAGTACTTGGGTTCGCAAAGCTCCAGCGAAAAAAGCGAAGTTTGATTTGGAGCACACTCGGGAAACCTTCATGGAAGCTAAGAAGAGCTTCGCTAATGCCTCCACTTCAAGAAGCAAAGATAAACCAAAGCTGAAGATGGACCCATCTATGATCATGACATTCCTCAAAATATGCATGAAGTTATTGCATGACATTAAAGTTGTAAAAGGATTACAGGAACTCATTAACAGATGCATTGGGACTGCGCCAAGAGAATCGCGTGTAGTCCGAAAGATTGGAAAACATAAGACAAGGACGGGATAACAAATGAGGTTAATGGCACAGATTGGAGAATATGAGATGGACTAAGTAATTCTGGATTTAGGATCGGACACGAATGTTCTGCCGAAGCAAACATGGGAGCACATGGGTAGGCCTACAATGTAGTGGTCTCCTATTCAGTTGCGAATGGCGAACCAGCAAAAGATAATACCCATGGGGCGATTATAGGGACTCACTGTGGATATTGAGGGAGCAAGCGCACTGGAAGACTTGGAAGTGATAGATATTGTTGATGACATCAATCCATAACTTGCACTCTTAGGAATTGATCGGGCCACTGACATGAATGGGGTGATTAATCTGAAAAAGCACAAGATGATTTTTGAAAAGAAGTCACTACATGTAGTTATACCTCTAGACCCTGCTGAAGGATCACGCTATACAGATCCAGTGCGTAACTATGAAAGCAATGATGATTTGGACTGCATCTATAAGATAACAATGTGAAACCAGGACTAGGTGAATCCCACCGCGGATGGACAGCTTGCATTAGAGCGCGAGAGATCCTGTACTTCGGATTCAAATGAGGAAATGGAGCGATGGCAGAACCGGTTACATGAGGTGACTACACTGAATTGTAATATGATGACAAGGTCACTGCACTGCATATTGACAGAAGTAAGAGACCTGCCTACTTATGATGGGTTAAGTGAGGTAGATGTCTTCTTGGACAAATTTGAAAGAGAAGTTTTGGAAAAGAAACGCTTTGAGGGCTTGAATTGGGCACTGCGCGCTACACTCGTGAGGTGGTGTGTACACACAAAGGGAGCTTTGAGGACTGACGCGAATGCAGGAGAATGATGCACACATGTTTTGGGAAGCCTACAATGTGACTAATAGACAAGTATGATGGACGGGATGATCCACGCGCACATCTATCCAGGTGGATACAGGCATATGGAAAACAACCTACGCAGATGCGCTTGAACTCCATGCTAAGAGGTATGGTCAATAAGAGTATGTTTGGGGGACAGATGTGCAGTTGGTTCTTAAGGTTGGATAGACAGTATGTGGGAAAAATAATCGCGCAGAAGGTTACCCAGGCGGAAGCATTTGACAAGGTGTGCAATGCGCTGAACAAGGTATGCAATTTGCAACAAGGTGATTGGGACCTGTGCATACCCAGACAAATTCCTTTTCAGTTGGTCGATAGAGTAGAAGCTGTAACGCATATGGAGTCTATCGTGTCTAGCCCACACATAGTGATGCTCGCAGGGGTAACGGACCGCAGAGCCCTGGAAGAAAAGATCACACTATTGGAATAGCTCGAAGACGAACGGTTAGGACTTGATGAAGAGATCCAGCAAGGTGATCTTAGGCTCCAAGAACTCATGAATGAAAGATTTCGGTTGAGGGAGAAAGGCACCATGGCAGACGCAGAAGACAAGAAGCTTGAGGCAGGAATAAAGAAGAACTTTCTTGATAAAAAGACCATAGTAATAGAGCAGGATGAGCTCGATTACATTGACAAACTTGGGGACCACCGTCGAGAGTTTCTCAGTTTGTTGCATGGGATGGGACCATATTTTATTAAGGAAATCACAAACGGAGGCGCGGTGCAGTTAGTAAAGTTAAATGGAGAACCTTTCCCAGGAAAAGTGAATGGGAGTCTATTGAAGCCATACACAGGTGGTCCGGCTATCTGACCAGCCGATAGAAGCACAATCTTAGCGGTCTAGGCAGCCGAAAGGAGGTGTGGGACTATAAACAGGTCTAGAGCAGCAGTTCAACTACAACAATCTCTAAATAGCGCATCCAGGAAGTGCACCAGGTAGCTGCTCAGTGCGTTGCCGATCTTGCAGTAGTCCAGGAAGAGTTGGGAGGTCTCCGTGCGAAGATCTTCGCACCGACAAAGTGACTCAAGGGTGAGTCACGATGTCTGTGTTGGGGGCTTGTTGGGCGCAGGATCTCCCAAGGGAAGTTTTGGGGCTTAAAGCCCAGATTTTGGCTAAAAAGTGTAAAACCGATGTAAAGACTCCACATTTTGTGGGCGCGGAGTGCGAAGTTGTAAATGAGTCGTAGTGTTTTCCACCCTCAATTTTGTAATATAATGTCGACTTTAAAGATCTACACATGGTCCGCAGACAATGGGATTGTATAAATAGAGCGAGGCTGTAAGTTGTAAAAATGGGAGAAGGAAAAAGAAGGAATGATGAAGAATTGAGTCTTATCTGAACTCTAGAGTCGAGTCTTTGGGTCATAGAGTAGGAGAAGGCTCTGCAGCTGAGTGCGGAGAGGCCCAGTAGTCCACATCTGAGTGCGCAAGGCGAGTTGAGTCTGTAACTGTTAAAGCATTAATAAAGTGAAGTTTTACATCAATTCTATGTATTTATTTCTTGTTTTTTGTATCGAATACAATGGGTATAAATTGCATTTCTGTTGTCTATATGGTGCGCGAATCTCTATAATTGTGTTGATTAAGTAAATGTGAGATAAGGTATTTGTTTACACGAAGTTAACCAACAATTGTAAGAAGATAAGTAAGATATGCGGTGTAACTTGGGGAAATAGCATAGATCGCTGCCCTGGCAGCGAGAAAGCATCTCAGCCCTTGGTTAGGGCTGCATAAAAGGAAATCCTAACAGATCGCGAAGGTCTCGTAGGTCAGGATAGTGCGCGAAGCAACCTGCATGAAAGTAGGCACAATTGGATTAAATTGATCCCTCAGACATCTCCAGAGTGTGGAAACTTGGTTCCATCATCCCCCCATATTGCCTCGAGTGAGACTTCAGTCCACGCACTGCAGGCTGATGCCGAAAGGACTAGTAGTGTAGGGATTTGTTTGGCTAATTAACTGTAAACCTGGGTCAGGTCCCCTCAAGCCAACATTCTTCTTACTTTGACAAACTTCCCACAAATCATTAAAAACAAGGGTACTTTTAAGCTTTCTAAACCACTCTTGATAATTTTCCTTTCCATTAAGAACAACTCCAACTATGGAAACTATTGAAGTTATAATTGTTATGTAGCCAAATATTCTTCAAGTCCTTTCAAATTCAAAATATATGCAATACAAGATATGAATTTGTTTCTCCTCTTGGTTTAACAAAGTTGACTTTGTGGTTTAGTAGTAAGTTTCAAAAAAATAGCCTAGCAAAGAGCTAGATACAAATCTTATTAGCATTCAAAGATAAATTTTGTTTTACGAATGGCCTCTTAAAAAAATATGTATTTCAAATCACTAGAAAATTAACCCCACCAAAATATATACTTCATTTTAAGTATCCTTCACAAATACTTCAATAAAAAATTGTAAATTTTTTTGTATTCTTCACAAATCTTTCTGTAAAAAACTTGTATCATTCAAACTTTGCATCCGACATCTCCATTTTGCAGTAAATGTATCTTATTATCCTTCATAAATTTTACTGTCATTAAACTCATGTTTACTGTGGTAAATGCAAACACTGTGATTAAACTCTTGTTTACTGCGGTAATTACTAAAACAATTGTCACTCAATTCCTCCAATCGTCTTTCACTATCACTTAAAGATATGAAACTTATAGAGAGTCAATAGTTTGGGCATCCCATTGCATTGCTCCACTAGATTAACCTTCTACTGCACTCTATCTTCAGAGTCTTCACCCCCCGTGTCTCCTTTACCATAGACTTCAATTACCTGGAATCTAGGAACAAATCAACGAGGGCTCTGATACCACTGTACAAGCCCAAATAAACTCCACAATGAAAAAACAGAAGAAAAGAGCATCATATTAATGATAAAATTACTTATTTATACATGTAAAATCTAGGTACGAGACATGGTATCTCCGTAACTTTTTAAGTGTAAAAACGGAATGTAAAACTAATTACATATTATACAATATACAATAACAATCCAAAGGATTAGTTAACATTTGAATCATGTTTTTATGGTGGAAATAGATTCAGCACCATCAAAAAGCTTTAGCACACCCAAAATCTTGAAGTTTGACAACTGTAACTTAGATTTACAAAAATCTCTGCAAGATTTTATCAAAATCTTACAGGAATTTCCATAATTTTCAAAATAAAAAACACTCTGTTTACACAACTGCTTGCGGTAAATGATGATGTAGATTTTATGCGTGTAGTCTAAACAACCCACCTCTGTCAGATTTCAAGATAACACCGATTTTATGAGGTGATATCAAAATCCGAGTTAAACGGAACGCTGTCCGACATTTACCTTTCGTTAGCGCGGGGCTGTCTTTATGCAACAGATTCTCAAGATTGGTCAAATTATTGGATGTTTCATTGCATCAGTATTTCGAGCCCTAAAGTGACAGCACTCTGTAGTCATCTCTCATGAAAGGTCAAAATCTAATGTTCATTTTCCAAATGGTAGAAATCATTGATTTAAGCGTTTCAAAATTTAATTATTTTAAATTTTAATTTAATGTGAAAACTTTGGAAGTAGTCCCTGAAGCGACCTTTTGGCAGCCTCGAAGTTTTAACCACACGGCTCTAGCGCAGAGCATTCATTTGCCAACCTATCTTGTTTGTACTAGGTTTGGCTTGGACTCCATGTGTCTCTGGTCCTATTTGCTCAGGGCTTTGCTTATTTCCAAAAATAATTTGGAATATATAACTAGTTGAAATCTGCATGAGTCAAGGAAAGAACGACAAATCTCGCGTCTCCACAAAGTTTAGAAAAACTGAATGACGTCAGTCACATGACTTACACTAAAAACAATTGTATATGGAAATGAACTTTTACATCGATTCGATTAGTTGTTGTCATGATTTTGATGATTATGTGATAAGAAAAATGTTTGTTTTTATTTTAAAGGTTTGAATTTCATCGAATAAAAATTGAAAAGAGTTTTAGGTTTAAATATGATGAATTTTTTTTTTCGAAGTTGATGTTAGTTAAATAAAATAATAAATTATTTCAAGATGGATTAAACGTGACCATTAGGCATTCACTGTGCATAACCTTGCCTTACCTTTCGCCGGCGCAGGACCCGAAGAATTGACCTACCTGTAAATGATCAGAGGCACACAGCACACCAACACACTCAGACACATTGAACACAAGAACCTGAGAACTTGCTTTCATTGATCAGATATATATACATGCAGGAGAAGTTTCTGGAGCAGGGTTTAGTCGGTGGCTTCCATGAGAAGCCTCCCTCATTGTCAATTCCGCCGACTTCTAGAACAACGGCTGATACAACACTTCTAGAACAGCGGCTGATACAGCATTAAATAGTTTGTTGAATATTGCGGACAGGTAGTTGGAATTACTTATGGTTTCCAACACTCCCCCTTAATTTCAACTACATACAATAAACAAGACACTATACTCTTAATTGTCATGCCTGCTGGTCTAAGTCTCAGCTAGGCTTACAACATAATTTGGGTTTTCTACAATGTACATCTTATTTCTACATATTTCAAATTTAGCCTTTCCAAGAGGCTTGGTGAATATGTCAGCCACATTTTCATTTGTATTACAATATGATAAGTCAATTTCTTTAGATTGCAATTTTTCTCTTACAAAATGATGTTGTGTCTCTATGTGTTTTGTCCTTGCATGATATATAGGATTGTTTGCCAATTTGATAGTGCTTTGATTGTCACAACTGATTACTGTAGGTGCATTTTGTGTTTCCCCAACATCTTCAAGTATTCTTTTAAGCCATATTGCTTCACAGGTAGCACTGCATAATGCTTTATATTCAGCTTCAGTGGATGACAATGAAACTGTTGGTTGTTTCTTACTGCTCCATGATATCGGTCCTGAACCAATGTTGAAAACGTATCCAGTAGTCGATTTCCTATCATCTGGATTTCCAGCCCAGTCAGAATCAGAATAACCTGCCAATTCAACATCAAATTCATCAGTATACATAATACCAAAATTAAGTGTTCCTTTCAGATATCGAAGGACTTTCTTTGCTGCTTTCCAATGGCTTTCACAAGGCTTAGTCATGAACTGACTAAGTATGCTGACAGAATATGCTATATCTGGTCTGGTAGTGGTGAGATAATTCAGACTTCCCACCAATTGACGGTACATAGTTCCATTCACCTCTTTGGTTCCATCATCACTGCACAATTTGACATTCTGTTCTAAAGGAGTAGATGTTGCCTTGCATTCAATCATATTGAATCTTTTAAGGATTTCCCTTGTATATTTGCTTTGTGTGATCAGTGTCTTACCAGGCTCCCTCCAAACTTCAAGACCTAAACAATAATGCAATTCACCAAGATCCTTCATCTCAAATACATGTGACAACTGATTTTTAATTTCTTCAATCAACTTGCATGCATTTCCTGTTATGATTAGATCATCAACATATACAGATATTAAAGCAACATTCTTGTCTTCATCTTCCTTGATGTATAAATTAGGATCATTCTTGCTTCTTATAAAACCTTTCTCATAAAAGAAAGAATCAATTTTAACATACCATGATCTTGGTGCTTGTTTCAAGCCATATAAAGCTTTATTTAACCTGCAAACCAGATGCCCCTGTCCCTGTTTTACAAACCCTTCAGGTTGAACTAAATAAACTTCTTCTTTTAACTCACCATTCAAAAATGAAGATTTGACATCTAATTGGTGCATTTTCCAATTATATTTTGTAGCTAATGTAATCATAATTCTAATTGTGTTCATCTTAGCTACAGGTGCAAAAGTATCTTCATAATCAATTCCCTCCTTTTGTGAATATCCTTTGGCAACCAATCTAGCTTTATGTTTATCAATACTTCCATCAGCATTAAATTTAAATTTATAAAGCCATTTGCATCCTACGGGAACTTTGTTTTTAGGCAATTCTGTTAATTCCCATGTGTCATTCTTCATTATAGAGTTATATTCTTCATTCATTGCATTTCTCCATTCTTCATATTCTTTAGCTTCATCATAGCTTGAAGGTTCTACAACATTCATAACCTGAGACATTAATGCATAATCTTTATACTTTACAGGTACCTGACTTTGACGTGATGACCTTCTTGGAGTTTTACTACTTTCATCTTTCTTTTGGCTTTGCAGAGTCTCCTCTCCTCTCTTTGGAGTGTCATGACTGCTTGATGCTACTTGTTCTTGATCTTGTACCTGTTCCTGTGCTTGTTCCTGTTCTTGTTCAACACTTGTGTCTAATTTGACATAATCATCAATATTATGCCATACACTATTATTTATTTTATCACCTTCATTTGCATTCTCATGAAACACCACATCCCTACTTGCAAGCAGTCTATGAGTACTGGGATCAAACAACTTATATGCTTTCTGATTATCACAATAGCCAATAAATATGCACTTAATTGCCTTTGCATCAAGTTTTCTTCTTTCATCTTTTGGAATATGAGCATATGCCTTGCAACCAAAAACTATTAAATGACTCACTTTTGGTTTGTAAACATAAAATGCTTCAAAAGGTGTTTTAAGCTCTATCAGCCGCTATTCTAGAAGTCGGCGGAATTGACAATGAGGGAGGCTTCTCATGGAAGCCACCGACTAAACCCTGCTCCAGAAACTTCTCCTGCATGTATATATATCTGATCAATGAAAGCAAGTTCTCAGGTTCTTGTGCTCAATGTGTCTGAGTGTGTTGGTGTGTTGTGTGCCTCTGATCATTTACATCATTAGAGATATTTTTACCTTGAAGCATACTACGTGCACATTCAACTAGTGTTCTGTTTTTCCTCTCAGCAACTCCATTTTGCTGAGGTGTATGTGGCACTGTAAATTGTTGCTGAATCCCATTGCTTTTACAATATTGATTAAATTCTCTTGATTTGAATTCTCCCCCTTGATCAGATCTCAAGATTTTGATATAATTACTAGTTTGTTTTTCTACCATATTCTTAAATTCTTTAAAATACTCAAAAACATCACTCTTCTTTCTTATGAAATAAACCCATGTATATCTAGATCTATCATCCACAAAAATAAGAAAATACCATGCTCCACCAATAGATCTAGTTTGCATAGGTCCACATACATCAGTATGAATTAATTCAAGTATTTCCCTTTGCCCTTTTTCTTTATGTATAGGAAATTCCTCCCTATGTTGCTTGCCAAGTACACATGCCTCACATTCAACATGATCATTTTTCAAGACAGGAAGACCTTCAACCATAGTGTTCTTTTGCAGTAGCATTAAATCTTTGTGATTTAGATGTGCATACCTTTGATGCCATAAATCTTCTGTTGATATTGATGTAGATGCTAATGCTTGATGACTTTTCCTGGTCACATCCAACTTATACAAACCTCCAACTCTGGTTCCTGTGGCAATAACCTTGTATTTATCTTGAATGTCTTTCACTACACACTGTGATTTAACAAATTCCACCTTCAAATCTTGGTCAGTAATAGTAGAAACAGAAATTAAATTCTTTTTAATATCAGGGACATACATCACATTATGAATCTGTTTCTCTTGTCCATTAGGCAAATTCACACCTATTACTCCATAAACTTGAACTTTAAGTGATCTGTTATCACCTAGGCAAACATATGTTCCATCAATATTTTCATGATATTCATCAAACCACTCTTTATTACAAGACATATGGAGTGATGCACCAGAATCAATGAACCAAGCATTCTTATCATCATTTTCCACAGACAATGCAACATCAGAAACAAACAATTTAAGATTTTTAAATCCATCATTGATATCTTTGTCCACAAAATTTCCATTATGCCTTCTGTTTCTCTGCCTAGACTCATTATATTTCCTTTTATAGCAATCTTTAGAATGATGCCCAGGTTTGCCACAATAATAACACTCATCATTTTTCTTTGGAAATTTAGACTGTATCATACCTTTTTGCTTTGCTTGAAACTTGCCTCCTTTGTTCTTGTCCCATGGTTTGCCTCTGTATGGATATTTGCCCTTGGCCACCAATGCCAAATCTGAACTACTAGAGCCCAAAAAATTCTTCATCCTCCCCTCCTCTTGTAGAAGAATTCCTGTCAATTCATCAAATGAAGGGGGTTTTTCTCTAGCTGCAAGACTTGAAACAAAAATTTGATAATCTTGCACTAAGCCATTTAATACGATGGTGACTAAGTCAGTATTAGACACCTTTTCATCAATATCTCCTAACTTATCACTTAAATATTTGACACGAGATATGAAATTGCTTATACTTTCATTTGCTTCCATTTTTAAAGATAAAAGCTTAGTCTTCAAAAACAAGATCCGGTTTGTATTTGTTGTTTCATACAAACCCTTCAATGTATCCCATGTTTCTTTTGATGTCTTGCAGTCTCTGATATGAGGAATAATGTTGTCCTTTACGGACATACGCAGTAGCACCTTTGCTTTTGTCTCCCTTCTCTCCCAACCTGGGATAGAACCTGCAACAGTGGGTTTGGGCTCATCCCCACTTACAATGGACCACAAATTATTACCTTCTAAAATAGTCATTAGCTTGAATTTCCAGTTTACATAATTTTTGCCGTCAAGCTTGGTGGATTCATTCATATAATTATCAAGCAATAAATTTGCCATGAAAAAAAACTTTATCCAATCACCAAAATACCACCAAATCCAAATGCACCAATTTTTCACTATATCTCAAAATCTTTTACACCACTCATGCACCATAAAAATCTTTTTTTTTTTTCTTTTTTTTTTTTAATAAACCCAATTAAAACAAAAATACACTCAAAAGTCTCCAAAATAATTTTGACGTAAGGTTCTTTTACAACTTTAATGACCGTGTGTAAATATATTAAATTCTTTCCATTATTTCAATCGACCCTCATTTATTTTATTGCATTTTGAGAAAATTCAACACCAACGCACATGACTTTTACTCCATACTTGGCCAGGCTTGAGCAGGAACAAGCTTCACGACTTTTACTCTAATGCACATGACTTTTACTCCATATCAAAAAGCGCATCAGAAACAAACATAACTTTTACTCCACACCATATCAAAAAACGCATAACTTAAAACAACACAGCTTACTCAACATATCTTTTTCAGAAAATCAAACCAAACACTAAGAAGTAGTTAACGTCTGTCTTACTATCCATTAATTGACCAGACTTCTCACAAAGCAAAAGTTTCAAATCCGCTGGACTTGATTCCCTCCGAAACGGCGTGCTTCGCAAGCTTCTCCACGCTCACCGCAACAACCCACAGTTCACACCTCACTTTAAAGCGATATTTCACCTCCTTATATACTGCACCGAGCTTCACACAGCTCTTGACCACACAGCTCCTCTGCAGCACAGCAACGCACTCCTCACACAGCGCTCAACTACACAGCGACACACAGCGCCTCTGCAACACAGCGACACACAGCTTCTCGACCTCACAGCTCTGATACCATGTAAATGATCAGAGGCACACAGCACACCAACACACTCAGACACATTGAACACAAGAACCTGAGAACTTGCTTTCATTGATCAGATATATATACATGCAGGAGAAGTTTCTGGAGCAGGGTTTAGTCGGTGGCTTCCATGAGAAGCCTCCCTCATTGTCAATTCCGCCGACTTCTAGAACAGCGGCTGATACAGCACTTCTAGAACAGCGGCTGATACAGCATTAAATAGTTTGTTGAATATTGCGGACAGGTAGTTGGAATTACTTATGGTTTCCAACACTACCTACCTTTCAGGACCATCCGTTAGATCCTATAGATATTAGATAGTTCTATCGATGAGATAGATAGAAAAAGAAATATTAGTGGCGAAGAGAGGCATCGGGCCATGTGTCGATGTGATGTTCAACAATGTGAAAACCAAGTCTGGGCATCTCCTCATTCTCTGTCTCTGCACGAATCCATCTCCTCCATCATTCTCTAAACAGATTGGGTCGGAAACACAATACCTCTACTCATTTTCTTAATAGGCCAATCTTAATTTTAATGTTGTTGTATTCAAATATCACATAGAATTGTATAGATGTGTGGTTATTTGTCATTAGATTTTAGGTTGAAATCTTAGGAAAAGAATTAAAAAGAGTTGATACGGGATAAATGAAAAAATAAAATATTTCACAGGATATTTCCAGATAGATTCAAGAGTGAAAATATTTTATTAGTAAGTAAATTATTTTATATTTAAATTAAGATTAAATTTGATGTTTTTTTTGAAATATCGTATAAAATTGTATTATTAAATTGTAATTAAAACGATAAAAACATATATATAGTTTTTATTTATAATAAAATGAAAATTAAATATCTTTAAAAAAACAATTTTCAATAAAATTAATATCAATAAATTTAAAATTATATATATATATATATATATATATATATATATATATATATATATATTACTTGTATAATAACAATATAAATTAAATTATTTTAAATTAAAATTGGAAAAAAAGTGTAAAGTGTGTAAAATACGTTTTCCTCAAAAAATAAAGTTTAATTTTATCATTTACAATAAATTATTTATAATATTAGAAAATTATTTTCAATAAATTTCATATAATATTTAAATAATCAAAATAATCTATCAAATTTAAAAACTAACTTAAATATAAAACAATATTTTTTATTATACAAATTGTAATTTATTATAAAAACTTATATATTAATATTTATTTTTGTATTTAAAGTAATTTGTTAAGAAGGTAATCATATTTCTTTTTCCACTAATATTTACTCATCATCCAAAGTTTAATTTATTCATAACAATTAATCTATTTAAAATGTTTCTAGTTTAGTACATCCTGTTTGATGACCTTTCTTATACTTCTCTTCTGCAAGAATACTATATTTGATTTAGTGTTGGCTAACTTTTCATCCTAATTTTGTAAATGTAAAAATTATACTTAAACAAAGATAAACTCACTCTTCATTAAGTTTCTTCGCAATATTGATACTAATCTTGAGAAATGGCCAATTAACTTTCCATATATGATTTAATATTGACTCACTTTTCATCATAATTTTATAAATGTAAAATTTATACCTAAACAAGGATCAACTCACCCTTCAATAAGTTTCTTTGCAATATTGATATTAATCTTCAGAAATGGTCGATTGACTTTCCATGTGAACCCTTTTGACAAAGATCAACTCACCTTTCAATAAGTTTCTTTGCAATATTGATATTAATCTTCAGAAATGGTCGATTGACTTTCCATGTGAACCCTTTTGACAAAAATGCTTTGTTTAGGAAGGATTGATATGCCCATTCATATACTCTCTTTCAATAGTAATAATAAGTTTGATAAATGATTTTAATGGTGCGAACAATAAGTTTAAGAAAAAGTTGACCCACGATTTTACATAACCCATCATAATACTATACTTAAAAATATCAATTGTTACTTAACCATGCTCCTTCTATATGTGAATACGAAGTTCAAAGAAGAACCAACTAACTCTTCCTTATGAAAGCTTTAACCATGCTTCCTGTATATGTGAATACTATGTTCAAGGAAAAACCAACTACCTCTTCATTATGCAAGCTTGAAGAAGAGTTGGTTAATACTTGGTTATAATCTTAGGAATGAAAATCCTATAATTGTGTAATGTAGCTAAAAGGATAATATAAAGGAGATGAAGAAATAGTCAAAACGAAATTTAATGTATTTTAATCATAATAATATAATATATCTACTCAGTTACTGAATCATTATTTTAATTTATATTCTCAAATAAAACTTGATTTATAGCTATTATTTATATTTTTTACATAACTCAAATTTCTATATTTATAAATATTTTTATTTATTAGTATACATTTATTAATTAAGTTTTTATATATATCTAATTTTTATATTTAAATATATTTTTATTTTTAGTGATGTGTTTATATTAACCAGCCTAGATCCATCTTAACTCTTGATCTACCAAGTGTCGAGAGGGATCAAATCTCTTTGCATCTTAAGATATTTGTATCTTAGGAGATTTGATCCCTCTCTACATTGTAGATTCAAAGTTAAGATAGATCTAGGTTGGTTCAATTCCCCCCTTTAAATTGGCTATACTCCACATGAATACTATGGGAAATACCATGGGTTCTCATAAACCTAGAGCTCAAAAACCATTTACCTTTTTTTTGTAAGTTGACATTTTTCTATTAATTCAAGAAAATGATACATCATTGGATGAGCAGAAAGCATGAAAGCATGAAAATAAGGCCTCAATCCTATCGAATTTGTAGGCCATTATATAATACAAAAAAAAAACCTAAGAGGATCTACAGAAAACCAGATAACATCATATCAATAGCCCACCACACACAAAAATGAGCAAAACCTAGAAAAAAACCAACTTGCTTCACTGCAAATTATCATCATTTGGGGCTTGAGCTTTGTTTCCTCTATCATCCAGGTGACGAAACGCATCATGGATGTGAGATTCCATATGTGCCATCTGCCCTTCAAAACCATCCATCCTATCATGCAAACTTTGTTAATTATGCCAAAGTGATGTTTGGTAGTCTAGAATGCATCCATAATTGTGCCAGATATCATAAAAGAAAGTAATCATATCATGTGGTATGTTTGGTGGTCTTGAGCTATTTGGTCCACCGAGGCTTAGAACAAGCAAATTTGGGGTTCAATGGAATCTCACATCCATTGGCTGAGCCCTCTGTCTTCATTCTTCCTTACCCTCTTGTCCACCCCCCTCCCCTCCCTCCCTGCTCCGACATGGATAACCACATTGTCTCAGCATTGGCTACTCAAAACTAACACAACTACGGCTCGCACGGATTAGACACACCAAACAGGAGCAAACAGAGGCACTCGACCAACACGGAGAGACAGGATTCCAAAGGCTTGACTAACAATGACTCCTCAAAAGAAGTTGGCCTGAGACTCCCTCATCGAGCACCACAAGGGTCGAGGGAAGGCTCTCTTGGAAGCCAATAAAAGAAAAAACTAAGACCATTATTTTCTCAATATTTGTGAGCCACCAGATAACATAATTCTTCCAAAGAAATAAAACAACACAATGGAAAACCTCTCGAGGAGTTTGACCACAAGCACAGCGGAATAATTCAGTTACCCTTGAGGGCAATGAAACCCATATGTCATACAATAATCATAATACCCTTTTGAGGAATACAAATGGGGTAAGAGTTACCTGAGAACATGTAGTACCCGTGTTCAACCTAGAAAATACCAGGCAGGGGTAAAAAGATTGATTGTGAATGGAGTCCATTCACCCAATGGCACCAAAAAGGATTCAATCCCCGTTCCCAGACTGAAAATGCATCATCACTCAATTCTCGTTCTTTGTCATTCCCTAGCTTGCAAGTTGTAGAATGAGCCTCCCACCCACTCGTAGAGTCGGAATCAACACCACCCTCCACTATACCAAATCTTATTTCCTTGTAGTTACAATAACAAATCTAGACTAGTGCCATCAATATTAAACTCAGAGGAGCCTCGAGAACATTTGTCGAGCAACTTCACAATGCCCACCATCGATCACGTTTATGCATAATTGTTGCCGTGTCAGAGATTAATACTCCCTTTTGTGTCATGAATTAATACTCCCTCCTTCCCTCGTCCCCATTCCTCACCATGGTGGGGAAAAAATCATTTACCTTAACTACCAAACAAAAATGAATAAAAAACCAAAAATAATATAGAATTTTTATTTTTATTTCAAACTGGACTTTAACTACTCAACAAGAATTTTTATTTCGACATAGAGTTATTTTTATTTTTATTTTGATCTAATCAAAATGTTTACATGACAACACATTACAACATCTCTTGCATACTAGCCATACCTCTAGGTACAAGTAATTTTATTAAATTTTTATATATTTATTAAATATATGTTATGAAATATCACAATTATAAATATAAATCATTATTATTTTAATTTATTTTAACATGATATAGATATTATAATTTTTTTTTATAAAAATAATACTTATAATTTTATTAATAAAAACAAAATTAAAATACAACAAATTAAATTAAATAAATTTATTATTTTTTATTTAAACTTATATTATATTATATTTTATTATTATTATTTACTATAATACTGTTTATATTAAATTTAAATATTTACGGTCATTTACAACAACATATAACTCATGTCATTCTATCCAACCTTACGACCTACCAATCTTGGAATGGCAAGTTGCAAATATAATGAGTTAGGCCCTAGGCGGGCATCCGATAGTTGTAACAGATTTCAACATTGACTCTGTTTTGGCAAATAGTGCATGAATATGTGGTTTGTTGAGAACTGAAATGGTCATACATAATCCAGATAACATTTATGCATTCAATGCTTCCAAATGAAGTGGAGTGAACGACAATTTTCTAATTTGAAAGGTCTCCAGTACAAGTGAAGATAGCCAACCCCACCGACCAGGGATGGAATTTGACGGGCATTTTGCCCGTCATAAGGCTTTTTGAACGTATTTGACCGCTGGAATTTGTCAATGCCCGTTTTGAGTGACGTGCCTGGAAGAGTAAAAAACGTATTTTTGACGTTTGGAACTTTTTCCAAAACGTTCTTACGCCTTTTTATTTTTCATATAATAGAGTAATTTTTGGGCAAGTTTTTTTCACTGAAAATATGCTAAATTCTATTCAGCGTCGGTAACCAATAAGCATATTAAATTACGGATCACATTATCTAGATACAGAGTAGGAACGGTAACTTTCCAGATGGTATATAGAAAGCCCAAAAAACTACCAAGAGTTTCTTTTTGTTTTTATTTATTTTTTCTTTTTGCAAAATTTGGGCTTTAAAATATTTGGGTATTTTTTCTGGTTTGAATGGGATTGATGTGATGAAAGATGGGTGCAGATTCATCGCTGCCAAGGGCCCCCTCAACTGCCCTTGTCCTTTCCCTTGCGTAGAGCAGAAAATAATAATTTAAATCAAACGCTGGGAAATTGTGTCATCGCAGTGCAAACATTTCGTCAAGTAATTTGCTTGCAAATTTGAGCGCTTGCCGATGATTTTATGGCGGTTTCTTGCGTTTTTCCGAGTATTCTTGTTTGAAGGATTTTAATGCATTTGACCTGCCAGCCAGCCAGGCGCCCGTATGGTCCTCGGGAATACGCACCCGTCTTGAGAGGACGGACAAAGGAATTCATCCGGTGGGGGAGCGCGGGGGATTCTTGGAATCGCGAAAGGCATTTTCATAGGATATGACAGTTGATTCGATTGCTTGGTTGGTTTGACTCTTCTGGGTCGAAGGAAGGAACTCAGAGAAGCGAATTTCTGTTGGATTTGGATTCTTGGGTTCTATTTGAGCGATGGATTGGGTTAGTGAACGCCTTCTACTGCTGTGGGGGTAATTGATGAGAATTTATGTCTATTTCTGGTGTTTGTGGTAGATTTCCATGGAGGTGGTATTGGAGCGGGGGTTAACAGTAAGGCAGCGTTGGGACTGGCTGTGGCTTGCGTTGCAGTGTCGTGCAAGGTTGCCTTTTTGCTGGCGGCGAGGCCGGTGAGGAGTCGAGGCAAGTGGAACCGTGTGTTGGGCATTCTGCGAGATTTCGAGGAGGGATGCTCTACTCCTTTGTATCGTTTGAGGCAGTTGGTTGACGCCATCACTGTGGAGATGCATGCCGGATTGGCCTATGACAGGAAGTAAGTTCAAGATGCTGCTCACCTTCCTCGTCAACCTGCCCACCGGGTATTTTGTATCAAACTTTATATTAGATAATGTCAGAAATTATCTCTGAATTTATATGCAAGTTAGTTTTATTAGAAATCTGGTTGATTTTAAATGATAATTTAAAGATTAGGCATCTAAATATTCAGGTTGCATAATATAAATGGTTGGTTTTAAATGATAATTTAGATATATGCAATGGATAACCATTTTGTATTTTACTTAGGACTAATTATATACAGCGTAGTCTAATTAGCGGGAGGAATTGCCTGGAAAGTTATGGAAATTCCGGTTATATTTAGAAAAAATCCGGCAAGGATTTTTGTAAATCCAAGTTATAGTTGTTAAACTTCAAAATTTTAGGTGTCCTAGATGTTTTTGATGGTGCTGAATCCATTTCCACCATCAAAAACAAGATTCAAACACTGCCTCTACAAGATCTTTTGAAATTTTTTTGCCCAGATTCTGGCCACTTTTGGCTGTCCAAGCAATTCCTCCGACGACTCTTATATATACTAAGCAAATTTCAAATGCTTAACATTTTTTTTGTTGAAACTTCCACAATTGAGTTACAAATTGTTGGTTTTAAATGATAATTTAGATATATACAATGGATAACCATCTTGTATTTTAGTTAGGACTAATTATATACTTTCAATCAACAAATTTCAAATGTTTAACACTTTTTTGTTGAAACCTCCACAATTTAGTTTTTTCATATTTTGGTTTTTTGAAGGGATAAATATATGAAATTTTTAAACATAATTATGTTATTGAAGGGTAATTTTTTAATCAAACATTTATTGGTGAAGGGTTAATTTATTATGAGAACGTCACTCTTGAAGGGCAAAATTTTCAACATAACGTTTATTGACGGGAAGCCTAAATACCCAAAACGTCAAAAAAAAATTGTATGACGGGTAAAGAGAAATCCAAATTCCAACCCTGCCACCGACCTACCTTTAATTGGGATGGAAAGTTGCAAATTTGTTGTTGCTATCCATAAAATGAGTTAGGCACTAGGCGGGCATCCGATAGTTGTAATGGATTTAAACATCTTAATAAAATTAACTCATAATTATTATTGGAATGGTCGTTTCCAAGTTATTATGTACTATCCAATGTGTACAAGATGCAATCGACGAAATTTATGCATTGTCTTGATTATAGTGGTTGGGTTAAAACATATTTAGTATTTTTTTCACAAATAATTAGGTCTGCATATGATTATTTTTTTTCATTTACTCGATATTCACTATTATTTGGGATCACTTTTTATTTTTAGCAATTTTTATTTTTAGTAGCCGATGACACTTATGATGACACACGGAAGTGACTATGCACTAACTAGGCAATGACATGGTTATTTCCTATCCACTAGTACACATTAACTTATCTAGAGAATCTCTATCTGATGTGCATTTCCTCTCTTATGTAGGGGATTTCCTTATCTACAACCCTTTTCACTAACCTTATCATTTTATCCTTTGATATTTAGTCTTACTTTTGGACATTTCTTGGTCTTTTTGAGTCAAAATTTTCCCGAGGAAGTTATTTCTATAGTCCTGAATTATTTTTTGCACCACTTCTATGTATTCAACCCTATTTTAGATATTCTTTCTATTTTAGGGTCTCCTACTCTAATTTAAGCCTTCTAGCTATTTAAGGAAAGTACTCTTTTATTTTCTAATATGCATGGACTATGTCCAACTTAGTGCACATCGGTTCCCTCTCAAGGAGGGTTATTTAATTGTATTCATGTCAAGAAATAATACACACAATAGTTATGCAGTAACCCGAATTGGTATCTTGAGCTACTTAGTCTTTTTTAGTACAATTTCATTCTCTCTTCTTTCTTGTGATGTAATTTCTAGTGCAATGTTTTCTACAAAACTAGATCTTGAGTATATGCTTAAAACCCAACAATTTTAATATGGATCTTTGTAGGGCATCATTCCTAATTAAGTCTTTGTTATAATGGCTTCAGAATCATTGGATTCAGTCCTCTTATTAGCATATTTTTCTAATGATATAGAATTGAGAAATTATAAAAGAATTGAGTCACCTTTTTGTAACAAGGAAGTGGAAAAGAAGAGAACGAATCTATTTTATGTGATATATCACTCTCATTAATATATAAATAACTTTCCGCTATGGTTCATAATTCATATGCATCGAATAATTTTACTTTGTAGCTTTTGAAGTCATCCAACAACATTTTATTCTAAACAGGTAGGGCCTAATCCTTAGAGCAAGTGTTGAATGTTGAATTATTTTTTTCTAGAAAAATGCATATTTTCATTCATATTTCTGAAAGAAGAAAAAATAAATATGTATTTAACATATACACCTGAAGTGCATTCACTAGGATCTTCCTAGATCCTACATATGGCATAAGAGTTGCAAACCCTAGGGAATGAAATCCATAGACCACAGAACAAACAAAACAAAAAATAAGGCACACAAACCCTTCAAAGAAAAAACTCCAAAGGGGCCTCAAACATAGCCCAAAATAGACAATTAAACATTACATGCAAGAAAACCCCAAAGGAAGCATACAACAATGTCCAATACAATCCATGAAACACTTGTAAAATAGGATGAAATCCCAAACAAAATAGAGGCCAAAATCCCAAAGAAGTGTAGGGCATAGGCCGCCTGTAGAGCCTAGAGAACCCAACAATAAACACCCAAATAAACAGGGAAGCAATAACCAAATCTCAAACAGACGTTAAGGAACCCTCAAGCCAACAACAGTCAGCCAAACAATGAGGACAAATTGCGACTTAAAGGAGAAAGGTGACAACTCAAGCAGTGAGAGTGAATGATAACACCATAGAACCAATATCAAAGAACCTTGACCCACACACAACCAACAAACAAGCTCAAACACAGATGTTGATGACATCATAAAAAGGAACCTCAACGCCATGGATAGGCACAAAATGAACCTTCGAAGGCAGGAACCACGGAGGAGGCGACTAGGCTTCTAGCCACCCCTCCCCGCTCCCTCAACTCCCATGTCCCATGGCAAGATTCATTGAATGTAATTAGCATAGATACCTTTATATTTATTTTTTATATTTAAAGCTAATTGCTTTGATTTAATTAGTCATTAATTTGTGTGATAAGTTGCAAGCATAGTATGTTTAACTGTGATCAATTATCCCATTTATTTTCAGTGTGAGCACAAAACATAGTTGTAGCTCTTCATTTTGTGATGAGAGGTTTAATTTCAATAGTAAACTAATTAAAAATAAAAGTAAAAATCTTATATTTTCACTTTTTAGTGTGAGGTTGTTGTATAATGTTATACTTTCTAAAATATTTTTGTATGAGGCTTAAATAAACTATTTCATTATCGATGTCAACACATTTATTTAATATCAATTTCATATATGTGTGAAGAAAAAGTGTATATATATAGAGAAAATGAAAATGAATAATTGAAAGTAAATAAATAAAAAAAAACATTACTTTCCAATAAAATAATTCATTTAATTCTTAATATGAAAGTAATATATGACATTTAAACTGTGAGTCATAAATAAAATATCTCAATATAAAAGATTAAATAATATTAACATATATTTAAATAAATATAAATAAAGAAATAAAAAAACATGTTGAAGCTTGCTACCTTTAAAATTAAAATAAATCTATATTGATTTATTTCATCTCTATAATTATAGAATATAAAAAATTATAGTTAAAATAATTTTAATATTGTAGAAATTTTCAAATCAATTAATTTAATTGTAATATAAATTTTTTGTTAAGGATTTCCCAAAGAAACTGTATAATGGAAATGAACTGTGTTAATTTTTTTCCTTAAATATGTATGTTATCAAAATCGACACATAAAAAGTTAAAAGTGATTCCCTTAGACCACGACAAGTATAAGTAAATAATAAAAATTGCCAGGCGGCTCAAACTTTATTGGAACAAATGGGTCATCTTATATCGATATTTATGGAAATATACTGCAGGAACCGCCTCCCACCACCCAATAGGACAAAGTGTTATCTATATTAAATTTTCAGATTTTAGAGAATTATTTAAAATTTCATACGAGTAATTTAATTGCTTTATTTTATTTTCTTTGAGAGAAAAAAATGTTTTTTTAAGTTTGAGAGTTAGAGTGACCATTACGCTAGTGCATAAATATATTTGTTCAAGAGTTCATAAAGTCGGAATTTAATACAATAATATTTAAAAGTATTATATTTCATTATGTTTAGTAAGTATTTGAAATTCCACTTAATCACTCAAGATAAAATGAAATATATTTTTAAAATTAATCTATTTACCATCCAAATTAATAAATATATAATAAAAAATCATTAACATAATAATTAAATAATTTTGTTCAATTACTTTTATGATAATAAAAGGGAATTCCTAACATGAAAATTAATGACTATGTTACCTGAAAAGCAACGCTATTTATTGTTGTTTTGGATTTGTAGAGTCAAACTAATAAATAGTTTATATGTAAAATATAAATAAAGATATATGTTTTTAGTGAAGGTGTAATTTTTTTTTTTAAATAACAATAGTCGTGAATAATGTTAGTAAATATAAATTTGCAGTAAGTATCAAAACATTTCTTTTATAATATATTTTTGAATTTTAAATTCAAATATTCATAAAAATTAATTAAATTATTATTTCAGTTTAAAATATTATTTTATTATTATAAATTATATTTTATATTTAAGTTAAACGTATATATATATTAAAAAAACATTTCAAAATAAGACTCTTAACTGTGTAGATTTACTTTACTTTATCATGGAGATTTTTTATTTGCAAATAGGCTTTGTTACAATGCTATGGAAAAACATCATAATTTTTCAGTGCAACATGTTCAAAAAGCTATAATAATTGAAAAAACAAAAAAAAAATTGTACTCTTAGCTTTTGAATTGTATATACTATTAAGAATATTCTTGAATATTCCATGGAGGTTAAATCCCTACCATCCGCATAATAATTATTAATACTTAAATTAAAATTTTGTAAGTCTTATTCCAAAATAGATATCTCTATTGACATAAATATGAACAAAATTGAAATATAAAAATTGTTTTAATAATGCTTTGTCAAAATTTTTAAAGTTACATTATTAAAAATAGTGTGCATAAATTTATTTTAAAATAAATTATCAAGTTTAATAATAATTATTAGTTACGTTTTCGTCTAGAAAGAACTCCCCTATATGCCACCCTATCCTATCTTACACCATTGATCTGATTTGTTAGACGATTAAAAATAATTGTGTCTTTGGATCATTATAGAGCGCGGAAAACAAACACAGTGGACAACACTTTGTTGGAAGTTAGTTAAGAAATCCCTACCATCCACATAATAATTATTAATACTTAAATTAAAATTTTGGAAATCTTATTCCAAAATAGATATCTCTATTGACATAAATATGGACAAAGTTGAAATATAAAAATTGTTTTAAAAATCCTTGTGAAAATTTTTAAAATTACATTATTAAAAATAGTGTGCACAAATTTATTTTAAAATAAATTATCAAGTTTAATAATAATTATTAATTATGTCGTAAGGTGCTCCCTCTGAAATCAACTATCCTAACTACCTCTATGTCATAATCTGTAGCATTAGATATCTTGTTAGACGATTGAGTTAAGATGATCCATAGATTTGAATTGCATGACGATTGCTAGCTTTCCCAACTGTACATACTTTGGCTCGTGAGTCAAACGTGTTTATTTTCCCCACGTTTCGCTTTGGATAGCTAATCGGTTGCAACCGCTCTGGATAGTTCCTTTCGCTAGTGAGTCAAGCGTACGTTCCGCTTTGGATAGCTAATCGGTTGCAACCGCTCTGGATAGTTACTTTCGCTAGTGAGTCAAGCGTGTCTGTTCCAACTGCTCTGGATAGTTACTCTGGCTGGTGGAACTTATGCGCTCGGGCTTGTTGCATGTACTCAGTGTGCTTGAGATGGGCAATTTTTCACAAACAAAACAAAGCATTCAAGACTGTAGAGACTACCTTGTTTGGATCTGTAGGCTGTCTCGATGTTGGAGGGGAATTTATAATATTCCCCTAGGTGGATGTCCTCTCCTACGATCTTGATGCTCTCCAGGTCTCTCTGATTGTGTAGTCACACAGTACGGATAGGAGATCCATCTCTCTCGTTCCGTAATTGACGACTTGACTTCGAGGCCCGTATATTTCAAAGCTCTTGTCTAATGATGCTAATGCTAATTCTTAATGCGATGCGAATGTTGAGAAATTGAAACCGCGCAAAGAAACCATGAATGAAGAAGTCGAGAAAGTTTTTACAGTTTAAGAGAAGACAAATCCGCACCCCTTCTTTCTTGTTAGACAGCTTAGTGGAGTTGTGTTATTTGGTTTGAGGAAAAAGCAGTTGCGGATGAATAGAATTTTGTGCTTTGTTAACTACTTTTTGGCTGCACTGATTTTTTTTATTATAAATTCCATGACAAGTTCTCACAAATTTAGCGTTGGTGATTTGCACTAAAATTGAAATTCGACATGTATATATTTTTCTTACGAGTTTTATCTAATAAAAATATAATTCTATCACTAATATAAACAGTGTTTTATTTGTGCGGCCTTGCAAGGTCAACTTACTTTAGTGTAGGGTATTGCAAAATGTATTTTTAATGGCTTCACCAATAGGGTATTTCATAATAAATCAAGATAGAATATTCTTCGGTATCAACTCAGCAGTTCAACTTTGTTTTTATTATCAAAAAATATTTAATTGCACTTGGAGTATTATTTTACAACTAAATATGAGGGAGATGTGTGATTCTATCAATGGTAAATATGGAGTTGACACATCCTTCTTAAAATAAAAATAAAATAATTTTTTAAATATTAAAATAATATTTGGTATAATATAAAACAAAAGTAAAAAATAAATATGCATGTTGCGTTATTTTTAATTAATTAAAAAAATTATAAAACATCAATAATCCCAATCTTATTATGATAAGTCCATTTGCTCTTGATATTACAAATAATTCACTCAGTATGGGTCAACCCAAATATGGATTGCAAATAAAATATAATATTTCATGTCCACATAACATAATATAATTTGACATCAACTTTAAAAAGAGAAAGTAATTAAAGATTAAAAAGGTGTAAATAAGATGTTTGAACCTTACACATTACAAAATATTTATATATTGTTTTAAAACCAACTTAGATCCATCTTAACCCTAAAGAATATATATAGAAATAAAATATTAAAGGAGAATATTTTAATGTTGTATATAATAAAATATTCAATTCCCCCAAAAAATAAAAGATTGAATGTTAAATAAAATAAAAAATATCAATTACTATAAAATATATGAATGTCAAAATATTTTAATGTCAAATGTGTATATATTTATATATTGTTTTAAAACCAACCTAGATCCATCTTAACCCTAAATCTAAAAGAGGGATGCTTCGATCCTAAGTATTGTGGCATGCAAAATAGACCAAATCCATTATATGAAGATCATCAAGTCCATTTGGGATGTAAATCCATTATGTACTCTTTGAGGCTTTTCTTTGTTGTTTTTTTATATGACCACCATAGGCATAATCACATACAATGCATTTGATTTTGAAGTAGAATTTTTTCAAGGATATGAGCTTTTTTAACTCCTAAATTTGGGTACAGTAAGTGCTACGACATATAAAAAATGTGATTTCTCTTCTTATTCTCGATCCTCTTACTCAGAAGCAGCTCATCCCTTAGCATCCTATGACCCTCAGAATCTATGGGCAATCAATGATCATCCCTCGGCATCCTATGACCCCTAGAATCTATGGGAAATCAATGATTTATAAAAAAGATATCCCGTTAAGAACCATAGTTATGCCTTACGGCGTTTCCTTTGCAACATCTAATGCAAATGCTAGTTCCCTCGGCATCCTATGACCCCCACATTCTATGGGCAATCAATGATCATCCATTGGCATCCTATGACCCCTGGAATCTATGGGCAATCAATGATTCATAAAAAAGATATCCCGTTAAGACCCATAGTTATGCCTTACGGCGTTTCCTTTGCAACATCTAATGCAAATGCTAGTTCCCTCGACTTCCTATGACCCCCGAAATCTATGGGCAATCAATGATCATCCCTTGGCTATTGAAATTATAATTCTAACTGCAACATTTATTTGTGTAAAACCGCCTATGGATTCCCCGCTATTTCCGTTCTCTTCCTTTTGCGATGCGATTTGATCGGTATCGCACATAAATCCGTTGCACTCCTATGTATTCTAATTGCGATTTCGCGATGCGATCATATCGCTATTGCGAATCGCATCCACACCCTATTGCCTCCATTACGCCCTATGTTTTTCTGCCGATTGCGATTTTGTGATGCGATCTGATCGCATATCGCATATCACACCTTCTTCAAGTTAATCTTCGTCGTCCATATTTTTAATCCAATGGCCATATTTTTTCTCGCCCTAAGCACGCCTTCGCCATACTGTCTTTACGCTTTAACCTGTTTTGTGTTCCCAAAGGAGGAAGAAGGCCAGATCCAGCCTTTGCGTCATTAATTCCTCAACAGCTACATTTAACAAAAAGCATGGCCGAGAAGGAAAAGGACATGCCTCGAGCTGGTCGTAGCGTTTATCAATGATGGAGTTCCACTCCACCTGCTCGAGAGGTACAACAGACCATCCGAGAATATCTATTTTGTCCACTTAAGCAAGCAGTTTGTAGCAGAGACTCCATCAGAAAGTTAAAGGAGTTGGTGGACACTTATGACCCCTCCTCGCATAGCTTAGTAATGCAGAAAATGTAATGCACAGTGTGTGTAGATATATTAGTGTAAAAATCTAGTTTTTTTTTAGTAACGCACAGCAGTGCTGAGACAAAAAAAGTCTTTTTTTTGTGGAAGTGAAGTGTTCTTGTTTGTAATCTCTCTGTAAGAGGAAGACCTGTTGTAACAACAATTTTTTTTTTATGAATACAAAAATTTTTGTGTGTGTGTGAAACTTTGTTCTTCAGAAAACAAATTTTCGCTTCCCTGTGTTAAGATCCTGTGATAAAATAGAGCATTGTTCTCTGTTCAGTTTATTTGTTCTTGTTTGGAATCATCATAAATTGCCAACATGGTATCAGTGCTTGTCGAGGGTCTTTGAAGGTGTCAAAGAAGCTGAAGGAAGGGTTTCTTGCTATAGCAGCTTCTTCAGCAGAGTGAAGACTCAGTCAAGAAAGAATCCAAGGTATACAGTCAGTTATTTTAAATACATAGTCAAGTATTTTGAAGCATAGTTAAGAGTGCAAGAATGGCTGGAGCCAGCACTAGCATGGGTATCTTTAATACTCAGCTCCCACAATTTAATGGGAAAAACTATGACTATTGGGCAATAACCATAAAAGCTTTGTTTGCTTCCCAAGACTTATGGGAATTTGTTGAGGATGGCTTTGAAGAACCAGCAGATGAGAATGAGTTTAATAGATTAACTCAGGCAGAGAAAGATCTGTTGAGGAGCAATAAGAAGAAGGATTCTAAAGCCCTCTACTTATTGTATCAAGCAGTGCATGAGAGTGTGTTTCCAAGGATAGCAGCAGCCAAGACATCCAAAGAAGCATGGCAAACTCTAAAGATAGCCTATCAAGGCATGGAGAAAGTGAAGAAAACAAAACTACAATTGCTGAGGAGAGATTTTGAGAATCTCTGCATGAAGGAGTCAGATAATATTGACTCATTCTTCACACATGTGATTGGTCTCGTCACACAGATAAGGTCTCATGGAGAAACTCTTGAAGAAAGGAGGATTGTGGAGAAACTATTGAGGATCCTACCCTCAAAGTTTGATGTAATTGTCACCACCATAGAAGAGACAAAGGATCTCACAAACTTTTCAGTTGATGAATTACATGCATCACTGATAACAAATGAGCAGAGATTGAGTAGAAATGAAAACTCATCTCTAGAGCATGCCTTTAAGACCCAGATGTTCTTTGGAAGAAGAAGAAGTAAAGGCAGAGGAAACAAGAGAGGAATAGGTAGAAGCCAAAACAGAGGTGGAAGAAACAGTCCATCAAATGCTCAAGGAAGAGGCAGAAATCCAAATCAGAACCAAGGCCAAGGCAGCAGCGAACAAAGTGGACAACATCATGCTTAAGGACAAAGGTATGATAAATCCAATGCCTAATGTCACTATTGTAAAAAATATCCAATTATGCAAACGAATGTAGGAAGAAACAACACGATGTGAATAATAGAACTAGTGCAAATATCACTAGAGAAAATATCAGCCAAAATAGTTTATTTTTTTCTTATAATATGACTGAAGCAAAGAGTGAAGATATATGTTTTCTAGACTCCAGTTACAATAACCATATGACAGGAAACATAGCATTGTTTTCTACATTAGATCAAAGTGTGAAGTCTCAATTCACACTAGGGACTGATAGTAAAATTTCTGTTATGGGAAAAGGAGAAGTAAAGGTTTTAACAAAGAAAGGTGAAAAGAAAACCATAGCAGATGTTTATTATGTTCCTGGAATGAAATGTAGCCTCTTGAGTATTGGATAGCTTACTCAAAAGGGGTATAATTTTTTCTTTGTGGATGATGTATACACCATCATGGATAAATTACCCAGCAAACAATGTATTGCTGAAGTGAAGATGACAAGGAATAAGATGTTCCCTCTTAGGATGAAAGCGGATTTACAAAATAAAGAAGAAATAGCTGCAGTGACACGAGGCTTTCCAAAGCGAACCAAAGGATAAAAATTGGTTGTGGCACTTGAGATTTGGACATCTCAACTTTGGAGGTCTTAACTTGTTGCATAGAAAAGGAATGGTAAGAGGATTACCATTGATAGAAAAACCAGACAGCCTTTGTGAAGGTTGTATCTTGGGGAAACAACACAGAGAAATTTTTCCATCTGGGAAAAGTATAAGGGCAAAAGTACTCTTAGAGATTGTCCACTCAGATTTATGTGGACCAATGCAAACTCCATCATTTGCAGGCAGCCAATATATATTAACATTCATTGATGATTTTACTAGAAAAACTTGGGTCTATTTCCTGAAAAACAAAAGTGAAGTGTTTGAAAAATTTCGCAATTTCAAAGCACTTGTAGAAAACCAAAGCGGGCTGCATATCAAAGTTTTAAGAACTGATAGAGGAGGTGAGTATATCTCCAAGGAATTTCTACATTTTTGTAGAGAAAATGGAATTCATAAGCAATTTACCACTAGGTACACTCCGCAGCAAAATGGAGTTGCTGAAAGGAAGAATAGGACAATCATGGATATGGCGAGGAGTATGCTAAAGGAAAAGCATTTGCCAAATGATTATTGGGCTAACACTATACACTGTGCAGCGTATATTTTGAATACAATCCCTACAAAATCAATCATGAACAGAGTGCCGGAAGAAGCATAGAGTGGGAGAAAGCAAGGAATCACCCACATGAAAGTTTTTGGATGTGTGGCTTATGTACACATTCCAGATTAGCTAAGGAAGAAGTTGGACAGCAAAGGGGAGAAATGTATTTTCATTGGATACAGTGAGGAATACAAAGCTTATAGGTTGTATAACCCATCCACCAAGAAGTTTTTTGTGAGTAGAGATGTTCAGTTCATTGAGGAGGAAGCTTAGAATGGAAGCATAGAGAAAACAATGAATGCTAAAAATTGTTTGTCTCATGATGAAGATGATGAGGAGTTGGCTGAAATACACCTCCAAACAGCAGCACCAACACAAGGACATCAATGGACACCCTTGAGGAGAAATGAAAGTGCTTCTCCAAGCACACCACAAGGAGGAAATTCAAGTGCTTCCTCAAGCACTTGTACACCAAATGAAAGAGGTAAGAAGTTCAGAAATCTAAGTGACATTTATGAACAAGAGGCAGCAAATGAAGGTATGAATTCTTTGTTTGCTTTATATTGTCATGTTGATGACCTTGTTCATTTCGAAGAAGCAATGGATAGAAGCTATGGATGAGGAAATGAATGCCATAGAAAGAAACAAGACATGGGATTTAGTTGAACAACCAAAAGGAAAAGAAGTCATTGGAGTTAAATGGATTTACAAGACCAAGAGTAATGCTGAAGGCAAAATAGAAAAACACAAAGCAAGACTTGTTGTCAAAGGATATAAGCAGCAGTATGGGAGAGACTATGAGGAAACTTTTTCACCGGTTGCTAGAATGGAAACCGTGAGAGCAGTGCTATCCATAGCAGCACAAAACAAGTGGAAAGTTTACCAAATGGACGTGAAGTTAGCATTCCTAAATGGAGTGTTAATGGAAAAGGTTTACATTGAACAACCTTTAGGCTATGAAAAGAAAGGCCAAGAGCACAAAGTGTGCAGATTGAAGAAAGCTCTTTATGGGCTGAAGCAAGCACCAAGAGCATGGTACAGTAGGATAGATTCCTATCTACTGGAAAATGGATTTGAAAAATGTGAGGGAGAACCCACCCTCTACATCAAAGAAAAGGATGGTAAATTACTAATTGTTGTGTTATATGTTGATGATGTTATTTTCACAGGTAATGATGAATACCTCATTGAAAATTTCAAAATAGTCATGAAAGAAGAATTTGAAATGACTGACATGGGTTTGTTGAGATACTTCTTAATAATAGAAGTAAAACAAATGGAAATGGGATTTTTATCTCACAAGCGAAATATGTCAATGAAGTGTTGGAAAGATTTAATATGCAGGAGAGCAAGGCAGCAATCACTCCCACAGTGATGGGATTAAAACTCAGCAAAGAGGACAACAACAAGGATTTTGATCCTAGTTTGTACAAGAGCACAGTTGGCAGCCTCATGTATTTGACTGCAACAAGGCCGGATATAATGCATGCTGTTAGTTTAATTTCCAGATTCATGGAGAGGCCAAAAGAAGCACATTGGCAGACAGAAAAAAGGATTCTAAGGTATGTTAAAGGTACTAAAAGGTTTGGCATTTTATATATTGTTTCAGAATGTTCAGATTTAATTGGATACACTGATAGTTGGGCTTCTAAAAAACAGCCTATTGTAGCATTGTCTACAGCAGAGGCAGAATATGTGGCAGCTACAGCAACAACATGTCAAGCAATTTGGATAAGAAGGATGCTAAGGAGTTTATGCCAAGAGCAAGCAAAAGGAACTGTGATTTTTTATGACAATAGTTCAACTATTGCATTATATAAGAATTATGTGTTTCATAAGAGAACGAAACACATTGACACAAAGTTTCATTACATCAGGGAATTGGTAAATAATGGAGAAATTGTTTTACAACATTGCAGAACACAGGGGCAGGTCGCAGACATCCTGACCAAGCCATTGGGGCATAAAAGTTTTGAATTTTTGAGGAAATGTCTAGGTATGACTAATAACCCAGCAGTTGAAATTAAAGGGGACTGTTGAAATGATAATTCCAACTGCAACATTTATTTGTGTAAAACCGCCTGTGGATTCCCCGCTATTTTCGTTCTCTTCCTTTTGCGATGCGATTTGATCGCTATCGCACATAAATCCGTTACACTCCTATGTATTCTAATTGCGATTTCGCGATGCAATCATATTGCTATCGCAAATCGCATCCACGCCCTGTTGCCTCTGTTACGCCCTATGTTTTTCTGCCAATTGCGATTTCGCGATGCGATCTGATCGCATATCGCATATCACACCTTCTTCAAGTTAATCTCCACCGTCCATCTTTTTAATCCAATGGCCCATATTTGTTCTCGCCCTATGCATGCCTCCGCCATACTGTCTTTACGCCTTAACTTGTTTTGTGTTTTCGAAGGAGGAAGAAGGCTAGATCCAACCTTTGCATCATTATTTCCTCAACAATTGCATTTAACAAAAAGCATGGCCGAGAAGGAAAAGGACATGCCTCGAGTCGGTCGCAACATTTATCAGTTATGGAGTTCCACTCCACCTGCTCGAGAGGTACAGTAGAGCATCCGAGAAGATCTATTTTGTCCACTGAAGCAAGTAGTTTGTAGCAGAGACTCCATTAGAATGTTAAAGCGGTTGGTGGACAGCTATGACGCCTCCTTGCATAGCTTAGTAATGCAGAAAATGTAATGCACAGTGTGTGTAGATATAGTAGTGTAAAAATATAGTTTTTTTTTAGTAACGCACAACAGTGCTGAGACAAAAAAAAATAAAAAAATTGTGGAACTGAAGCGTTCCTGTTTGTAATTCCTCTTTGAGAGGAAGACATGTTGTAACAACAGTATTTTTTTATGAATACAAAAGTTTTTGTGTGTGTGAAACTCTGTTCTTCAGAAAACAAATTTTCGCTTCCCTGTGTTAAGATCCTGTGATTTTGTTCTTGTTTGGAATCATCAAAAATTCCCAACATCGGCATCCTATGACCCTCGGAATCTATGGGCAATCAATGATTCATAAAAAAGATATCCCGTTAAGACCAATAGTTATGCCTTTCGGTGTTTCCTTTGCAACATCTAATGCAAATGCTAGTTACATTTTCTTGTGGGAACAACTTCCCTATATGCCATCGTGTCTTATCTTACACCACCTATCTTACACCATGAATGAAGAAGTTGATAAAGTTTTGAGAGTTTAAGAGAAACCACAACGTAGACAAATCCGCACCCCTATTCTTTCCTGTCAGACAGCTTAGTGGGGTTGCGTTATTTGATTGGAAGAAAAAGGAGTTGTGGATGAACATAATTTTGTGCTTTTTTAACTTCTATTTGGCTGAGGGGTGATCTGCCCTAAAATTGAAATTCGACTTGTATATATATTTTTTACGAGTTTTATCTAATAAAATTATAACTCTATCTGTGATTTGTTAGACAATTAAAAATAATTGTGCTGTTGGATCATTATAGGCCGCGGAAAACATCGTGGAGAACACCTCGTTGGAAGTTAGTCAGGAAGTTGGTTACAGTAAACACGGAGTTGGAAGTGTTGGAAGTTGGTTACTGAGATCTTCGTAGCCTCCTCGGAGAGCTTCTTCATCAAATCCTTCTCCGTCCCACTTCTTCTGCGCCGTTGCCATCTTCAAGTAGAGTTGCACCGTCTCCACCAAAATCCGGATCACATGTTTCTGTTCCCCTGCCATTTCCGGATCACATGTTTCTGTTCCCCTGCCATTTCTGACTACCAATAACACGAATGGACCTCCATCGGCTTTTGGATCGTCTGGTCTTATCCCCAAACGGAATGCTTATATTGGCGCGTATGAATCCATCATGATCTCGCATTTCCTCAGTTTCTTGGCTGATTGTTTCATTATGCTAAATTAGGAGTTATCCTATTCTCTATAGTGGATGTTAGAGGAGTCAATACGATAAGGGGCAAGAAAATTCATTGTAATAAGCAGCCCTCCAAATTCAAGGCTCGGAGTGAAGGCATATAATGGTGGGTCTAGGGGAACTGCAAATCGACTGACAGTGGCATTTAATGATAGTCTCAGGCTGCTCGTCAATCAACTGAATAAAAATGATAGTCTCAGGCTGCTCGAAAATCAACTGAATAAAAAATTAGACGGAGCAACGACGCTGCTTGCTAATGCTTATGATTTCATATTAAATTTAATTCAACACGACAAATCCTATGGTAAAATTTAGAGATGTTTGAAAAACCAGTGCAAATTTCAAAAACATTATAGGTGTGGATTGGCTTGTGAATTGACTAAATGCAATATGGGACGTGGCTTTGGTTGCAGGTTTTAGAAACACGACGTCTGCGTGCTGGGGAGCGGGGCCATTTAACACGACTGTCTTGCGGGTTGGAGATTCCAAAGAACCGAGCGTGTAGAATACAGTGCTTTTTCTGCAAACGTCCAGAGAAATACGCGTTTTGGGATGGAACCCATCCCACTGAGAAAATCTATCGAATGGTTTCTCGCCAGATTTGGCCACGGAATACATCCTTCATCAAGAGATCATTATTTTCGTTGACTTTGTAATTGGGAAATTGTGCTAAAGCATTTTAGATTGGTCACTCTTATCAAATATCAGTGGTATGTCACTCTTATCAAATATTAGTGGTATGTCATGGTCGTCCAGTTGACCAGTGGGCAAACATAATTGTTTACTTCAATTTTTTTTCGTGGTCCAATTTTCCGGTGGGCAAACATAATTGTTAATTACTTCATTTTTTATTTTGGTAGTCCAGTTGACTGGTGGGCAAGCATAATTGTTGGCCTCTTGTATTTTTCTATTTTTTTAACATCCATACATATGGCCATAGCTGACATCATGATTGTATGCAGATTTTAAATCTTGATTAATTATGAAATGCAGAAAAATTGTTTCTTGGTGGTTACTCAGACGATTAATCTTACCATAACCAGTGAAAGTGTAACAAATATCATGGAAATTTTGATATTGTGCAAAATGGATCGTAAAAGTTAAAAAATAAAAATAAAATAATTATTAAATAACTATTGAATTTCTCTTTAGCCAGCGGAACTGTTACAAAACGTTGAACAAGTTTGTTTTAATGAAAATAAAATGAAAAACATATTCAACAGGTTTCTCTGGTATACATATTAAAAGTTGTATGTATATTATCTTCTTTGATTATTTTTAAAGGTATTATATTCGATCATTTATTTTGAACTGTTTAATTAAATTATATTTAAAAATAAAAATATTAATGATTAATAATAATAAATATAAAAAAATATTTCTTTTAAATTTTTTTATAAATATTAATATTAACTCCAAGCTTTTTGAGCATAGGAATAAAGTCTTAAATCAAATTAAATAATTTGTTTTTAGGTCCAATAGACCAATGTTTGGTCTCACGGGACGTTAACCATCATCATCATCATTATCATCATCAATAATTAAAAACAATAATAAATTTATTTTTTATAATTAATAATAAAAATTAAAATAAATATTAATATATAGAAATGTTTCTTTATATCAACGACACTTATATTTTATATTTAAAAAGTTATTTGTTAGACTTTTTTATTTTATTTTATTTTTTAAATTAATAACACATCAATTATATTAATATATTTCAAAAAATTAACACTATTAATATATACACATGTTAACTAAATTAATATATTTCAAAAAAATTAACACTGTTAATATATACAAATGTCAGTGTGTATTAACTACATTAATTAATATAATTATACTAGTGTAATTGTATTCCATATTTAAATGTATCATTGGAGAAATCATAAATCAAACCTTTTCTGTTAAAGCAAATATAGATATTTTCGCTCTGAGAAGCTAATTCATGTAATCCTCAATTAATTTGAAAGTATGGCGCATTTGTTTTTCCTTTAAAAAAACAAAAACATCATACCACTCTGCGCACTGGATGGTGTATTTGATGGTGTCTTTGCACTGAACGGTAAGCGGGCTTTGAAACGGTCACATTAAATGACATGCTCATCCAAATTCAGGAAGTTAATTGTTAGATCCGAATCATCTTTCTTTCTTTCTTCGAGGGAACTCATACGTCAGACCACTCTGCGCACTGAATGCAAAGTGGCATCGAAAATAACATCACACTACTTTGCGCAGTGCTCACTGAACGCAAGGTGGGCATTGAAAGAGTGTACAGTAAATGCGCTGCTCATGTGCAGCAGAGTCTAACATAGTTAGGTTAATTGCAGTCAGGTTTGGAATTTTGAAAATGAACCACTTTTGAATTTGATTGATTGGGTTTTGCAATAAGTGGGGTTTTTCTTAATTTTTTTAAGAAGTTAGTAATATAATTTTGAATGATATTGTAATTTTTTTTATATATAAATTAATTTAAAAAAAATATTTGAATTTTGTAAATATAATACAAATTATTAATTAAAGTGTTGGTTTAAATCTATTTTATTAATTAATTTTTCATTTGGAAGAATGGTTGATTTAAATATATGTTATTAATTAATTTTTTCATTTCAATGAAATCTATAACATCAAATACAAATTATATATATATATATATATATATATATATATATATAATTGTTTCAATTACTCAACGTCTAACATTTTGCAAGATTTGTAGTAAGTAATATAATTATGGATGATATTATTATTTTTTAATACATAAATTGATTTAGAAAAAATGGATGCTTGAATTTTGCAAATGTAATACAAACTATAAATTTCTAATAATTGTTGATTTAAATTTATTTTATTAACTAATTTTCATTTTAATGAAATGTATAACATCAAATAAAAGTATTAACACTTTATTGTTTTAATATTATCATAAACAATTATAACTTAAAGTTTAACAGTGAGATGAGTTGGTTGCATTAAATATAGAATGCATTTACCACTCAAATGAAATTTACTAACATGCAATAGAGGATAAACACACATTCCAAATTTAAATTGAATTTGAAATGGCCCTAATTTAAGGGGTTTTCAAATAAAGACCTTTCCCTAGTTTCTTTAATGATGAAATACATTTACCTCTCAAATGAAATTTACTAACATGCAATAGAGGATAAACACACATTCCAAATTTTAAATTGAATTTGAAATGGCCCTACTTTTAAGATATGCTCGTCGCATGGAAAACTAATTATGTTTAGAAACATTTAATGAGGTGACTAATATTTCTTCTAACTGGAAAATCTTATGTCCAGCAACCTTTCATGAGATAATGAATTCAGTCCATTAGGGATAACTTACAACTTCATTTGGGATAACTTACAACTTTTAGATCAGAGTTGGTTGACGTAAAAGAGTTGGGATAACTTACAACTTTTAGATCAGAGTTGGTTGACATAAAAGAGTTGGCTGTTGCTCTCCTTCCTTGCTCGGTGGGTATACCTATGTCTGGCAACTTTTAGATCAGAGTTGGTTGACATAAAAGAGTTGGTTGTTGCTCTCCTTCCTTGCTCGGTGGGTATACCTACTTTTGCTTGATGATGGACCTTTGTAATGCAAAATATCTGATGCAATTTCCATTTAAAAATAAATAATAGGCAAGAAAAATTAGAAAGAGGGGGTTGAGAGAAAAATTTGACTATTTTCAAATGAATATCTACACACAGTTCATTTTCAATTATTACAAATGGGTATGTACATCATCTTTAAAACATACAACACAATACATATCATATTTTACATATGAAGTCAAAAAGCATCTCTTCCAAATAGTGCCAAGGATCTTAAGGACTCTATATTTGAACTCTCAAGCACAATCCTAGAGCGTGAAAGATACACACAAGAAACCATAAATTGGGAAAGAAAAACCTTGATTGGGAACAATAAAAGGTGACTATATACAAATTTTGAAATGAGACTTGGTAATGAATATTGTATTTAATGCACATTAATAACCAATAATATGGGAGGTACAATATCTATCTAAAAATATTTATAGTTTGGAAGCTTCATTGTATGCCGAACAATAAAAGGTGACTATATACAAATTTTGAAATGAGACTTGGTAATGAATATTGTATTTAATGTATATTAATAACCAATAATATGGGAGGTACAATGCGCCAAGCTACCTAAAAATATTTACAATTTGGAAGCTTCATTATATGCCATTTGATATTTTGATTGATCTTCCCATTTTTTAGAGGAATAATCATGGAAATCAGTGCAGACCCCATAATACCCACCAAGTAGATCTTTTCTTTGCTTCTTGACATTGCTAAAATCAATAATGGATCCCAATGTATGGCTATGGCCCACCAAATGAAAATTACTAGTTGAAATGATTCAAATTCTCCGCATGATGTATGAAGATTTGATTAAAATTTTTCAATGGATTGGAACATGTTTGTGTAATGCAAGAAGATATGATTAATACAATAGTAAATTAGTTGAAGCATGAAAAAATTGAAAGGATTCAAATTATTTGTATGATGCATGTGGATTTGATTTAAGAATTTGAAATGATTTGAACTTATTTGTATGATGCATGCGAATCTAATTAGTATTAGACATGCTTCGTACATGCTTCGTTGGGAAAAACCCTCATTGTTATCCTTAATCCATATCTATAATTCAATGGGAAAAACTCTCGTTGTTATCCTTAAGTCATATTTATACTTTAAATATTGAATTAAATCACATAACATATCACATCTCCTTTCTTCTATGCTACTCTTAGACATGCTTCATTTGGAAAAACCCTCATAGTTATCCTTAATTCATATTTATAATTCAATGGGAAAAACTCTGATTGTTATCCTTAATTCATTTTTATAATTTAAATATTGAATTAAATTGCATAACATATCACATCTTCTTTCTTCTATGCTACTCTTTCCCATGCCTTACGGCATTTCCTTTGCAAAATATGGTGCAATTTTTAGTATATTTAATTTTGAATCATGTAAAAGGAATTTATATTAAGTAAATGCTGGCAACTAAACATGAGGGTTGCGCTCGTTGCAAGAAATATCAATTTTTTTTGTAAGCTCATGATTCTATATTATTATTGAAAATATTTACAATGCATACAATTTATCAAAAAGTTCTATTGTATTTGCTTATGTGGTAGGAAACTAGACGAAAGGAAATAGATAGCAAGTTTGACATTCCTTATAACACAAAATACATGATTGTAATTAATCCAAATACAAAAAATAATCATAACATCCCATAACATAAAAATAGAAAAATAGACCACTACGAAGGACATGGAATTACATGAACTATCTAGTAGAAAATAAAACATAATCATTATTAGAAACATATGCAGTTTCAAGACTAAGGTTGATTGGTAGGTGCTTGTTGATTAGCATTTCCTAGAGGAGGATTCTATTGAATAATAGTAGCCTCCATTGGTTCCATGTGATCGTCCATGAGTTTATATTATAAGTGCAACTCATCCATGTGGAGGATAAGCTCCTTTTTCCTTTCATTTATTTCATATAAAACTTTCCACGTGAGGTTATAGATATACTAGTAGAAGTTAATGATGTATAAATATTGGTTCTGGTGACCACGAACAATCCTGATGTGAGGGACTAAGCTTGATACCAAATCCATGACCTTTGAATCAAAAAAATTCTCCATTTCCTTTAAAGATTCTTGTTTAATGTCCTCATTATCTTATTGAATTCCCAAGGCGGTATGTTGTTGAAATATATCAGTTGAAGCATAAACTCTAGCCTTGGGTTAGGCATGGCTAAGAACTCCATGGGCCGAAGCTCCTCGTCTCGTGCGGTTTCTTTAATGGGGCATATTGACAAAAATGAGAGAGCAAGTTCGCTCAACATAGAGATGGAAAGGAGACATAACTAACATTTGCACCAAATGCAGCAAAGGACACGTCATAAATCGGTAGCGCATATGGAAGAAGATCATAGATGAAAAACATATTATATGTTAGGTGATCTAACTATAGCCAAATTTGAATGAAAAAAGAAATCTTAATGTTAAATGTAATATAATCAAACAATCTACTCAAAACAGAGGTATGTGCAAATTCTTTCCCAAGTGCTCAATCCAGGAGCTTACTTTCATTAAAAATGGCATCCCAGACTAGACCTTTCTCTTTCATTGCCTCATCTAGATTGAACCCTTCACACTCATTGCCTCATCTAGATTAAACCCTTCACCCTCATATGGTAATGTTTCAGATCAAATTTTTGTGCAAGTATTTTCCAATGGTGTTTCCATTTATACATGTCACTATTAGCATAATCAAATGCCTAGTTCTTTTGATAAGGATCCGCGGAAGCCCAAATTTCCTGTTCTACCATCAATTCTGATCAAGATGCATCCATAAATTATTCCCATGAAATATTGTTCCCTAGGTACTTGAAAGACAACCCCTCATGTTTGCAAATTTGCCCTGTAAACACACAGTGTGTCTAAAACATTCATCAAGCTCCAAGGAGAGAAGCAAAATATGTGTGCCAGAGGGTGAATGTACAAATTTAATCCTTCTTTATTATTTGTAGCATCAAATACAATATCGTTGAGAGTGTAGTAAAAATTGGGCATATGTAGTATAGGAAGCTCTTCACAAGGGGGCATGGTCTTCCTTTCTTCAATTTCTAAAAAGAGCATACGCCACTTACTGATATTATGTCCTTAATAAAGGGAAGTTTGGACTGAAATGGATGGTTTGACAAGGATAAAGGACCATGGAGAAGGAGGTTATGCAGAAGAGTGCTTTAAAAAGTGGTAGAAAAACTCGGATTTCAAAGACCTCAAATGCCTTCCTCTAATAGTATCATGGGGAATATGGAATGATAGAAATGTTGAAATCTTTGAAGACAGATATATAATTCTTTTCTAATGTGCCTTCCAAGGTCAGTCAATCTTCTCAATCTTTAAATATTTTTCATCAACCCCTACACAGAAAAATTTGATTCTTGCTCCTATGGACAAATCTGGAACATGGGGATTAATTTGATGGATTTAGTCAAGGTATCCCAAAAAAGGGGAGCCAGAGGTGTTCCCTATATCTCAAATTCTCAATAAATCTCATTCTATCAAATTTCAAATAGATTTAGGTGAGGATCAAATAACTACACCAAGCTTATTTCCCTAACAGTACTCTTAAAACTAGCAGCCCACAGTGGCATTTAAAAAATACAAGTGTTTGGTGACTCATTGTTGTTAGCTAGTGTACCCGAGATCATTTTCTACTGGGTTGGCGCACACATGGTAGATATGGGCACCTTCTATTACAACAACATTACACAAATCCATGCATCATTAAATTCCAAACAACATAATGATCTGCAGGTGAGAATGCAACAATAAATAGACAATAACGACACATCACAAATTTTAGTATTCCAGCAGTAAGGGCACATGAATGCATGTATGCACCAGTCATAAATATAAAAGGATAATTTTATCATTAGATTTCAGATTAAAGATAAAGTGCTAAAGTTAGATGAGGAAGTTCTGTTTTATTTTTCACAGCCTTTCTAAATTCATTTTTTATCATTTAGATAGAGTGCAGATCGAGATATCTAAGCACTATATATATATATATATATATATATATATATATATATATATATATATAGATATAGATATAGATATAGATATAGATATAGATATAGATATAGATATATATCTATATATATATATCATATATATATAGATATATATATATATCATATATATATAGATATATATATATATATCTATATCTATATCTATATCTATATCTATATATATATATATATATATATATATATATATATATATATCTATATTTATATATATATATATATATATATATATATATATATGAACCCTAGGTGTCACTTATAAGAGAGAGTGAGAGTATGGATCTGTAATAGGATTAGTTTTAGTTCTTACACAAAATCCTTTCAAACAAATTTTCTAGCAGATTTTTGTTCAACAGTATCGAAATAGCAATAACATGGGCTTTTGAAATTGATCTATTTGTTCCAATGTATGTATTCCAACTGTGTTTATAGATTATAGTGAGATTCATATTGCAGTTTTGATTAGCCTTTAAATTTAGACAATGTTAGTTTCCATTAGAAGAAGAATATGTTTACAATGTGCTAGACAAATTCATAATGGTATCAGAGAGGTTTGTTGAAACCTTCTAAAAATCCTTGAATAGATAGTAGGAATACTACCTATGAAAGGGAGTTGTCACCAAGCTCCAGGGGTTAGATGCGGTGACCAGTGCTTGAGAAAAGCATAGTGAAGTTGTGATCAGGTTGTCGAGTTCTTTGTTAGGTTGTTGATATGTTTTAATGTTTGTTTAGGCAATATTCCAATGTAGCAGTATGGGTACAGTCAATATCAAATACAATGACAAGAATTTGAGAGGAGGTGAAGGGTAAAGAGCTAGTGCCCGTTGCATTAAGTAGGTCCTGTTCCTTTTCGAATCTTTTTGGCTATGACATCTGCACCGAAAAAAGCTTCCCATTTTTAATAGGCTATGGAATGACTTCAAGTAGGAGAAAATACTGGAGACTATTGCAGGTATTGAGGAGGAACATAATGTCTCTCCCAAACACCCATGTTCTAAACAAATTTGATAAAAACAATATGTTAGGCAACCCTCAAAACATCTACGTAAGAATTACTCGATTGTCTAGAATTCAATGGAGTGACATTTACAGAAGAATCTCATAGATTAAAGTATGTGAGGATGAGTTAATGTTTACCTATAATGATATTATAAAATTAATATAAACCGTCTATATGAGGATTGTTGGATTGTCTTAAATTCAAATGGAATTATGTTATTCAATGGATTATCAAGGCAACAAGAAAAGAAGTACTAATAAGGGTTAAAAAGGGAAGAAAGAGAAACCTGTTTTTTGTAACCAGGGAAAGAAGGATTTGAGCCACATCAAGAGGTTCACATGTCAAAAGTTTGGGCTCTTTTCTTCCAATGTCATCCAAAGAAGGGGAAGGGAAAGAAATGACACCAGAAGCGACTTGCAAGGAGTGCAAAAGAATCAACTCAAGTGGATGAGCTTTTATCCAATCTTGAGATACAATTCTCGATGGTCTCATGTTTATCATCTAACATTATGTTTGATGTCGACTCGTATGTGGACAGTGGAGCCTGCAAACATACAACCTCTAACAAGAGTACCTTTAGTAGAACTTGGTGATGATGCCACGTATCCAGTTGCAAGAGTGGGATACATCAAGTGATATTAAGATTACTAATTTATTGATGTTTTGTATGTACCTAGCTTAACTAAAAATCTCTTTCTAATTTCAGTAACAATAGATCTTACATATATGGCTAACTTTGAAGATCAACAATTCCTCATCCTAAATTGCAAGGGAATCCCATAAGAACTTTAGGGAATGATAGCGACAACTTGTGTGAGCTTCGAAAAAAGAGACTACGTCACTTGCTCTAGTGAACGTTTGTAATCTTGAAGAACATGGTGTGGGCATTGGAAATCTTCAACGCTGAGAAAAAAGGAGTGTGAAAGCATTGTGAACTTGGAAATCATGTGAAGGATGTTTTCCTAGTAGTGAACATAGTTCAAGAGGGGTTTTTGAACTAAACCAGCCAAATGTATGTGGGCCCATGTCTTTAACTTCCTTATCAAGTAGAATTTACTACAAATATTTTATTGATGATTCTTATAGGAAGTCATAGACTTACTTCACGAAAACCAAGGATGAGGACTTTGAGAAGTTTCAAGGGTTTAAGGGTCTTGTAGAAAATCAAATAGGTATAAATATTAAGGTGTTAAGGTCTGACAATGGAGAGGAGTATACCCCAAAGGAGTTTGATACCTTTTGCATGAAAGAAAGAATCAAGAAAATGTTGATAGTTCCCTACAATCCTTAGTAGATTGGGGTTTCGAAGAGGTGGAACATATCTGTCATAAAACAGTCGAATCCATGATTCATGATCTAGTTCTAATCTTGTGTCTCTATGTGTAAACATGTCTTATCATTGTCTATATTTTGAATAGGTATCCTCACATAATTTTGAAGGATAATACACCAATGGAGGAATTCAGAAGCATCAAGTAACACATCTTTGAGTTTTTCAGTTGTCATATCTACATTCATATTCCAGATGAGAAAAGGACCAATTTGGAACCTTCTAGTTTGAAGGGCAACTTTGTAGGTTAGAGTGAAACCTCAAAAGATTATAGAATATACATTCCATCTCAACATAAAGTAGATGTGAGAAGAGATACCAAGTTTGAAAAAAATTCATAGTCCTCTAAGTCACAAGAACCTCCAATAGTCACCATGGAGGTAGAAGAGCTTGGTATTCCAAAAACATATATGCAGAAATTAAAAAAGATCATGAAAATCATATTTAGATCAGCTAGATTTTGGAGGTGCAAGGGGTGCCTCTTTACCTTCAAGTTCAGCTAGAAATCCTAGATGGCTAATCTTGACATTACCATAGGCAACAGAGTAAGTTGGTGCTCCAACTACTTCATTTCAAGTAAGCCACCCTCCTAAAATGTTCCCTTAAATTCCAAACAGCATAATGATCTGTAGTGAGAATTCAATAATAGATAGACAGTAAGGGCACATCACAAATTTTAGTATTCCAACAGTAAGGGCACATGCATGCATGTATGAACCACCCATAAATAGAATAGGATAAGTTTATCGTTAGACTTCAGGTTAAAGATAAAGTGCTAAAGTTGGATGAGGAAGTTCTGTTTTATTTTTCGCAATCTTTTTGAATTCATTTTTTATCAATTAGATAGAGTGAAGATCCAGATATCTAAAAAATATATCTAGTTTTATGAACCCTAGGTGTCACTTATAAGAGTGGGTGAGAGTATGGATCTGTAATAGGGTTAGTTTCAGTTCTTACACAAAATCCTTTCTAGCAAATTTTCTTGCATATTTTTATTTAGCAATACTTTGACATTGATCTATGTGTTCCAATGTATGTATTCCAACTGTGTTTATAGATTATAGTGAGATTCATATTGCAATCTTAATTAGACTTTAAATTTAGACAGTGTTAGTTTCCATTAGAAGAAGAATTTGTTTAGAGTGCGTTAGACAAATTCATAATGATATTAGAGAGGTTTGTTGAAACCTTCTAAAAGACCTTCAATAGATAGTAGGACTTTTACCTATGATAGGGAGTTCTCATGAGGCTCCAATGGTCAGATTTTGTGATCCATGCTTGAGAAAATCACAGTGAAGTTGTGATCAGGTTTTCAGGTTCTTTGTTAGGCTTTTGGTATGTTTTTACTTTTGTTTAGGCGATATTCCAATGCAGCAGTATGGGTACAGTCAATCTCAAATACAATGAAAATCAATTGAGAGGAGGTGAAGGGTAAAGAGCTAGTACCAATTGCATTAAATAAATCATGTCCTTTTTGGAAAATTTTTGGCTATGATATCTACGCCAAAAAAAACTTCCCATTTTTAGCAAGCTATGGAATGACTTCACATAGCAGACAATATTGGAGACTATTGTAGGTATTGAGGAGGAGAATAATGTGTCTACCAAACTCCCAAATTCTAAACAAATTTGATAAAAAAATATGTTAGACAACCTTCAAAACATCTATGTAAGAATTACTGGACTGTCTAGAATTCAATGGAGTGACATTTACGGAAGAATCTCATAGATTATAGTATATGAGGATAAGTATTAATGTGTACCTATAATGATATTATAAAATTAATATAAAACCTCTATATGAGGATTGTTGGATTGTCTTAAATTCAAATGGAAGTATGTTATTCAATGGATTATTAGGGCAACAAGAAAAGAGTAACTAAGAAGGGTTAAAAAGGGAAGAAAGAGAAGCTAGGTTCTTGTAACGAGGGAAAGAATTAATTGAGCCACATCAAGTGCTTCAAGTGTCAAAAGTTTGGGCACTTTGCTTCTAATGTCATCAAAAGAATGGGAAGGGCAAGCAACAACACTAGAAGCAACTTGCAAGGAGTGCAAAAGCATCCGCTCAAGTGGATGAGCTTTCATCCAATATTGAGATACACTTCTCATTGGTCTCATGTCTATCATCTGACATCATGTCTGATGTCAACTGGTATGTGGAAAGTCGAGCCCGCGAACATACAACCTCTAACAAGAGTACCTTTTATTACAACTTGGTGATGATGCCACCCACAACCACAATGGCATATGAAAACCCTTGTCATTTGACATAGTTTGCATATGGATTTTGCACATAAACCACTTTAGTAGAGGGGATGGCAGCTAGTTTGATAGCTTCAAGAATTGTCGTTCCTGAATAACAAAAAAAATATTAAAAAGGTAAATTGAATAACTCACTGTTAATGTGATAGTGGATAATAAATTATGGTTGATCTAACATAAATGTAATGGAACTCACCTTTCCATATAATCCTTGTCATTCCATTATCCATCCACCACACTCATATCCCATATTATTAAGATGGGACCCTACAACAAGAACCTTGGATACATTCTTCTCCAAAGGGAACAACGGCTTGTTGGTTGACTTCCCATTTTTCAACAATACTAAATATTTCCTAACAACTTCTCTTTCCAAATCCCCGTGCTCTTGTTATTTTAAAAGTTAGTGTTTTATGGCATAAAAACAAAGCATTGCAATGCAAGCTCCAATCTCCCAATAGCGTTGTCCACATGAAATCTATGTAATTAAATTTCCATTCACTATTGTGTATCTAGATCATCCACATAATAGCTTATGTTAATGTTTTAATAGGAAAAACATATTGAAAAACAAAATTCCACAGAACATCAAAAGCGACATCACATGTGGTCTATTGCTTGGAAGATATGGTAAAATCCTGCGACCTATTTATGAAAAACGCCATGTATAACACCATGGGTATTAGTCATTCACCAAAATAATATTTCAATGAACAAAAGAAATAACATGCGCTTAAGAGTTGACCTTGCTGCCAAGTTGGTTGGCTAGGCTTGGATTGCCTAGAGGATGCTCAAATAGCCCCATGATGAATTTTACTCTCAATATTCTTCTAACTACATCATTTATTCTAGTCATGGGGATGAAACCACTCTTCATTTGCAAAGTCAAATTGTTAATAAAGTCTTTGAAATTGTATGGAACCTTCACCTATCAAACAGATTTCCATTAGAAAAGGTCAGGTGGGCATGAACGTTATTTTATCAGGGCTACTGAAAATTGGAACACTATCTAGTGTGAGAGAGAAATATAGTACCATGTCAATCCCTGCACTCACACCATCAAAAACTGGCAAAGAGTAATTAGCATCAAGTGGGCTAATTATTCTATTAATACCTTGTCAATCTAAAATAAAAAGTTATATGGGAAAGGACAAATGAATAAAACACAAGGTTTTCAACTGACTGTCTAGCTAGGAAGGGCACCTCTTTCGTGGAATTGGTAGGAGGCTGCCCCTGCAGGCCAAAGATTATCTTTGTCATCGCCTTGAAAATTTTTGGATCCTCATTGTAGCTTTCATAGCAGTGCCCCCATCGAGGATCTCTGCAAACCTATCCACACCAAACAAAGCACTCTAAACAATCCAAACTTTACTCTCAATTTGAATAAATGTTCATCAAGAACACTTAGTGCAAGACTCTTACAACAATACATGGGGAAAATGTGTATTGAATGTCAGTAGCTTGAACTTCCAAAGGTGTAGCAGCTCCTATTCTTCTAGCCAAATCAGGATCCCTGCATCAATAAAACATCGGTACAAGCTGTAAATGAAGCTTCCTAAATGATTTTGACTTTGAACCAGGGAAGCTCAGGGATCAACCCTAACATGGTGCCTCACCCACAACCACAATGGCATATGAAAACCCTTGTCCTTTGACATAGTTCACATCTGGATAAACCCTAACAAGGGTTTATTAAGCACCAGAATTCTCAACCTAATGAGGGCATAATGTCTATTATTTCCTAGAGATGAAGGGTTTTTATGCCATCTAACTAATCACTGAACCAAATTCAATAGTTTAAAGCATTTCTAATAAGATAAAAGGGAAGATTTAATACTGGACTTGCTTGTTAGCTCCAAGCCCTATATTGTGATGGAAGATAGTAGCCCCATCGACATTGTTGTGGCCATGCATAGCATCAATGCCATATATATCCAAGCGAGGAAGCTTACTATAACAATTTTTATCCGATGGTAGAGGATTCTTTAATCGTCTAACATTGGATCCAACATTGCACATCAATACACGATGGAACTTAGGGGAGTTTTTTTCAAAGGGAACACCTTACGGTGTAACTAAAATAAAGAAAAGAAACACTGGGATGCTTCCTTAAGACAAAAAAATTAACCATTCCATAGTACAAATGAATTGGTATAGATAAAGTTGACCAACATGAGAAAGAGAGCACTTATAAGTAGGTGAATCTCCCACTAGAATAAACCATGCACAATGTAAATAAGAACTGTGGAAAGGAATTGAATATGTGGGGAATATAGCTGAAGCCTACATTGGTAGTGGGAAGGGTTGAAAAGGGGAGATCAACCCAAGATCCAAAGTACCCCACTCTCTAATAGGATTTTCTTTCCCTCATTAAATAAATTGATGAAATTCAACATTCACTTGCATAGACAACAACAAGATGAAAGTGGAAACGAAGCGAGGAGAGCTTGGTCCTTTCATTCAAATATTTCTATCAAAAAAATAGAATAAATATTGAGCTCGTAGAAAGCTTCCAGATTAGCTTTAGATCCAACTAAAATCACTCCCACAAAGTAGAGAATGACCTCTTCACATTCCAATTTGAACTAGAAAATATTTTCCCTATGCATTGGAACTACTAACACCATCAATGGTGGCCTCTAAAGCATGCTGTGAATTCATTGAACTTTAAAAGTTGAATGAACCTACAATCCCCTTGACATGGTTTCCAAGTTGCCAATTTAAAGGCTGAGTAAATTTGAATAGTGTGAGAAGGTGTCTCGTGATATGCTTCCTTCCATATCCTTGTGAAGAAGAAACTAGCAACCATTAATGGCCTCCCTTTGTTCATCCATAAACACCCCCGTCGGGGATATAAGAAGTAATCATTACATATATACATAAACATGAAAAGTTAAAAAAAATTATATTAGGTATAAACATTTTTAAATTTAATATTAATGTTATATTTTAGCGTACATTAACCAAAAAAATCATTTTGAATATTATTTTTTTGAAATGCCAAAGAAAAAATAATATAATCATGTTATGTTTAAGATTAAATTTGACTAAAAATAAATTTCATTGAGTAACCTAGGATAAGAATTTCACATTTTGTTTCTTTTTTTGATTGAGGAAAACCAATTTTGAGAATGTTAACCACCTTTCATCTCATTCATACATACGTTTTATAAGGTATTCGAAAAAATGTTTACATATAAATCTAAAAAATAAATCATTCTAAAATCTCCCTAATTCCCCTCCTAGTAATTAGTTGAAAAGGAAAAAAAAAAAAAAAAAGTTCTTGAAATATTCTTATCTTTCCTCCCTATCGATTCTACTAGTAGTTAGTTGAAGAATGTAACTTCATGACATATTCCTAGCCCTATTACTACTAATGAGTCTTGTCAATGAAATTATAATTTCTATCAAAATGAATTAGTCATCATCCATGCTTATCTTTTCTCCTAACTGTTGGACTTGGCAGCACTCCTCGTGTGTTTCATGACATGTGATTGATCACCTCTCGAGGATTCGTTAACTCTGGAAAGGTGTCTATTTACTAATACTTGTGAGATTTGGTGTAATTGATGGGGCCAGCCCACGTGGTCCCGCCGTCAATGCGTTGATGTGTTATGTGACCGTAATGAATATAATAATAATATGGATTTTGGATATTTATGTTTGTTGATTTGTAATCTGCGCTGTATTGATTTTAGTTTACAATGATTTGTACCTTGGTGGCTTACTCGTTGAACACATGTCCCTCCTCGGGATCCCACGAATCCGCCCTGGTTTGGGGTTTTTACTCCTTCGCACTCATTTGTTTCTCGTTGTTTCTCCCGGTCATTTGCTCTGTGAGCTCTACAACTTCGGTGGCTTTTGGTTGTGGTTTTCTAAGGCTTGTCTGCACGGTTTGCTGGTTGTGAGCTTCTGGTTATCCTTTCAACTTCGGTCGTTGGTTCTCGGCCTGGTATGCCTCTGCTCTTTCGGCGATTTATTAAGGCTCTGGTAAGTTTCACATGGCACTATTCCTCGGCTTGCATGTTGGCTGCTATTGTGAATTGGGGTTTTTCTTTTAAGGGTCCCCACCTCTGTGTGTGCTATTTGTGTCTTGCGAGTGGTTACAATTGCTCTGTTAATGGTTTCCGCCTCTGTGTGTTGTTGTCTGTATCTCGTGAGGGTTTAAGTTATACGATAGCTGTGTAATGCTTGATATTTCTTTCAATACTGGTTCAGCCCTTTCCACAGACTTCGGCAATCTGGTGGCGGCGTTCTCCGTTGGGGTCTCTGCCAACTCGTTCGGTAAGTCTTTGTTTTATGCCGGATATTTGCAGTCCTCCTTTACCTGTACCTGATGTCTTGGCTCCTTCGTGAGCAGGGGTCTTCTCGTGGTCGAATGGAGGCTATGGTTCACCGAACATGTATGGTGCCATTTTTGTTTGCTTCTCGTTCTCTTCAGTTTCTTTTCAACTTAGTTGGTGCTGTTACTTGGAACCTAACCACTCTTGGTCACTCTCTTGCAGGTGAGATCGTTCGAGGGTTCCGGTGTTTGAGCTCTCAGCTATTCAGGCAAACACGGGTAGCTTCTATGTTGTTTAGTAGCTTGATTGTTGGGGTGTTTCGACTTTATTGGCTGAACTTTGTTTGCTGGCCTTAGGCTGCTCTCTGTCTGTACTTAGCTTTCTTTGGTCGCTGGGCACGACGTTGGTTGTGGTTCTGGGTCATACGGGAAATTGGCTTCTTGTTTGCTGTTAGGGTTGATTTCTCACGACTGTGAATTGAGTCCAGTCTTCTACTTTGGACAGTATGTAAATGTATATTGAATTTTGGCCAACTGTATTATTGTAATCATATGAATTTAATGATGGAATAGATTAGACTTGCGTTTGTAATTTTCACATACCTGTTACGAGGTCTTTTTTATTATCTACTTATATTGATTCGTGTTGTTACTCGTCGTCCAACTGGTTTATCTTCTCCTCTGGGTCCAGAACCTGTAGCAGTACATTCGACAGTATTCGTATAATAACTTACTAGCAAAGTTATACAACCATTGAGGACACGGTAGGATTATAAGTGCACCCGAAGGTTTATATTACTCTCTCTGTTTATTTTCATACAAAGTCGAACCCTGTAATGGGCTTGTTTCTCTCCTTTAGTAGCACTGTTTTCAAACAATTTTGTAACTGCTGTTAGTTTGTGTTGTTGGTTACATCAGTTATTTCTTATGTGGAACTTCTTCATAGCTAGCTAGCACATTTTTCTTTTCATGCTTTTACAACAGTAATATAACTGTTTGGAAACAAATGATTCTAACTAATTACTACTGCTCCTAATTAAAAGTCATTACATTATTCTTAGGCAATTAAAAAAAAAAAAGTAAAATAAACTAAAATAAAGACAGATATACTATCCATCCAGCGAACTGTGTTCTCTATCCTTTTCAGAAACCATGTCAACCTTGCTTTCGTCTTTGCCCTGTTAGCCAGATGCTCCTGCATCAGGCTCCCGGGGTAAAAGAAATTCATGGCTCCGTTCCATGAGTTCCTCCACCGAATAGCTAGCCTTCTGTATCTGCGCCGCGTCGAGCCATGAGCTATCCTCCATTGGACGGTCTCTCCACTTGACGAGGTATCGTAGATATTCTTTCCTACGTGTCTTCTTGGCTACCTAGGTACTGAGGATCCCTTCAATCTCATGGGACTGGGCCGAAGGCAATTGTTTCTTCCAAGAACTGTCTCCAAGTTGGGTGTCCCGTTCTGGCCGTACCACACTGTCATCCTCTGCTTGGGCATTATATGGGAACAGATCCGCCACATTGAAAATAGGTGATATGCCTATGTTAGGTGGCAGCTGAATCTCGTAAGCGTTGGCTGAAAATTTACGTAAGATCTTGCATGGACCAATTTTCTTATATTTTAGTTTATTATACGTGCCCTTAGGAAACCGTTCCCTGCGCAGGTGCGCAAGGACCTCATCCCCAACATTAAATTGCACTTCTCTTCGCTTTGAATCTGCTTGCTGCTTGTATTTCTGTACGCTGTCCTGCAACCTTAATTTGACTTTTTCATGAAGTTCGCTCATTGCTTCGGCAAAGTCTTCCCCATCCGCGCTTCTCCGTTCCAACTTTCCCAAATCTCGCAGTTCATGTATTCCCCGAGGATGCATGCCATACAAAATCTGAAATGGGCTGTGTCCGGTGCTACGATTGGGCGAATCGTTATAAGCGAATTCTGCCTGAGCAAGAGCTCGATCCCATAACCATGAATTTTCTCCAGTTAAACTCCGTAATAAATTCCCCAAGCTCTTGTTCACCACTTTCGTTTGTCCATCAGTCTGCGGATGATATGCAGAGCTGAAATTCAATTGCGTGCCCAACTTTTTCCACAGGGTGCACCAAAAATGTCCTGTGAATTTTACATCCCTGTCTGAAATGATAGATCTGGGTAGGCCATGTAGTCTAACAACCTCCGTGAAAAACAGGTGTGCCACATACGTGGCGTCACTAGTTTTCTGGCAAGGAATAAAATGAGCCATTTTCGAAAATCTATCTACCACCACCATTACTGAATCATATCCCTGCTGTGTTTTAGGCAGTCCTAGGACAAAGTCAATGCTGACTGAGTCCCATGGCTTGCTTCAAACAGGTAGTGGTGTGTAAAGTCTAGTATTCAGACTGTGTCCTTTCGACAGTTGGTAGACTTTACACCTGTTTACATATCTTTGTACATCCCTGCTCATTTTAGGCCAATAATAAAAATGTCCGAGTTGCTCCAAAGTTTTGTTGATGCCAAAATGTCCCGCTAATCCACCACTATGCTTCTCCCGTACAATATTCTCCCTCATTGAACAGTCCGGGATACATAACTGCCCACCTCTGAACAATAATCCTTCCTGTAAATTATAGTCTAACCATGGGCTTGCATTCCTCAATACGGGATTTTGGCAGGCTTCAAAAGCTTCCCTGAAATTTGTGTCGGTTTGGTACAAATCTTTCAAATGTTCAAATCCCATCACCTGTATGCTACTTTCCTGTAAGAGCAAAGCTCTTGTGCTCAGGGCATCCGCCACTTTGTTGGCTTGCCCACTTATGTGTTTTAACATGAAAGTGAAACTCTGCAAGTATTCTACCCATTTGGCATGCTTATGGTTTAACTTGTGCTGCTGCATTACATATTGTAATGCTAAACTATCAGAAAATAATATGAACTCATTGCCCAGCAGGTAGTGCCTCCAATGTTTTAAAGCTTGGACCACATAAAATTGCTTGTCATACGAGGAATATTTCTGCCACCTCTCATTTAGTTTTTCACTAAAAAATGCCGCTGGTCTGTCTTCCTGACTGAGCACATCGCCAATAGTTGTTCCACTTGCGTCACACTGAACCTGAAAGAGTTTATTAAAATTGGGCAGCCTCAAGATTGGCCTCTCCGTGATCTTCCGCTTCAAAAGCTGAAAACTGTCTTCTGCCATATTGGTCCAACAAAAAGGCTGACTGGCCTTTTTGATGGTCTCTAACATTGGTGCGCAGATTTCACTGAAATTCTAATAAATTTCTAATAAAAACTTGCCAGTCCATGAAAACTACATACCTCAAATAAGCTCTTCAGTGACGGCCAATTTATAATTGCTGCAATCTTTTTGGGGTCCATTTTCAATTCATTTTCAGGAACTACAAACCCCAGATAGACCAACTCCTTCTACAGGAAAGTGCATTTCTTTAAGTTTATCAGTAGTTTGTTCTACTGTAACTTCTCTAACACCCTTCGAACATGTTGAAGATGCTCTCCTTTTGCTCTGCTAAAAATTAAGATATCATCAAGGTAAACTATCACGAACTTGCCAATAAATTCCTTTAACATCTCATTCATCAATCTCATAAAGGTACTAGGAGCATTGCTTAATCCAAATGGCATGACCAGCCATTCGTACAGCCCTTCGTTAGTGTTGAAAGCTGTTTTCCACTTATCTCCTCCTCTAATCCTGATCTGATGATAACCACTCTTCATATCAATCTTTGTAAAATAAGCTGCTCCGCTAAGACAATCCATCATGTCGTCCATTCTGGGTAAGGGAAATCTATATCGAATAGTGATTTTATTAATAGCCTGCGAATCTGTACACATTCGCCATTCTCCACCCTTCTTAGGTGCGAGTACTGTTGGTACTGCACAAGGGCTCAAACTTTCTCTGATCATTCCCTTATCTAGCAACTCCTGCACTTGTTTACAAATTTCTTCATTGTCTTTCAGACTCATTCTATACGCTGCCTTGTTCGGCAGGCTTGCTCCAGGTATAGAATCAATATGATGGCTAATACTCCTCTTGGGAGGCAACTTATCTGGTAGATCATCAACTATAATGTCCTGAAATTCTTTTAACAACTCCTGAATTTCTCCAGGCAATTCTGACTTTTCTGTGTTCAGCAACATCAGTTTTGTCCTCCTTACAATCGCATAATTGACCTCATTTTCCTCAATCTGCTTCACAAACTGTTTTCCTCCTATTAACAATGCTTTTTTTCCACTTGATTCTACTGCATCCTCCTCTTTGATGGGTACAAGCATATGTTTAATCCCATCTTTCACAAATTTATAACAATTCGTCCTCCCATCGTGTGTCACCTTCCAATCATACTGCCACGGTCTCCCTAGCAGTATATGGCACACGTCCATTGGCATAATATCACAGACCACCGTGTCTTGATATTTGCCAATGTGAAATTCAACCTCGCACTGTTCATCAACTAATAGCTGGTGGCCTTTCTGTAGCCACGACACCTTGTAAGGTGTGGGGTGTTTAAGCCGCTTCAATCCCAGCTTTTCCACCATTTCGGTGGCAACTAAATTGTCTGTACTTCCGCTGTCTATAATCAATTTACAACACTTTCCATGTGATTTGCAAACTGTTCGAAACAACGCCTTTCGCTGGGTCTATTCAGCCATCTCCTTAGCTGGCTTCAACAACACTTTGTTCAAAATTAGAGCCTCTCCTGTTTCTGCCACGTTTTCTATCTCCCGGGGCTGTGCTTCAGCTTCGTCAGGCTGCGCAACCAATTCTCCCCTCTGGCCAGCGCGCTCAACTTCAGGGCATTCGAAGGATCTGTGCCCCCACTTATGGCACCTGTAGCACTGGACATTAGTCCCCCTTCCACAACCATTTCCTCTTCCCCGCTGATATGGCCGACCTCCTTTAGTGCTATCTCCCTTCTCTGTTGTCCCTGAAGCTCTAGAACTGTTGCCTTCTTCGTTGTTAGTGGCAGTTCTCCCTCTGCCATAGGACTGTCCTCATCCTCTGCCATTTCCTCTCCCTCTCATGTTGTTCTGTTTCCTGTTAATTTTCTCTTCAGCCTTTACAGCACTCTGAAAGGCCTCTTCTATATTTCGGGGAGAGAGAATACTGATCTCGTCCAATATTTCCAACCTCAAGCCATTCACGTACCTCGCTGTTTTTTCTGGAGTATCATCCGTATAACCAGCACGTAAATTTACTCGATAAAACTCCTCTGTGTACTCCTTTACAGTCATACCTTTCTGCCTTAAATTCTGTACTCGTCGATAAAGTTCAACCTGGTAGTCTTTAGGCAAAAACCTGCCCTTCAGCTTTGCCACCATCCTTGGCCACTTTCTTATTGGCAACTTGTTCATTCGTCTCCTGTCCGCTTGGACACTATCCCACCATAAGGCAGCGTGTCCTTTTAACTTAGTCGCAGCAAATCTAACTCTTTTGTCCTCACTGATCTCCTCATTTTAAAAATATTTGTCTAACTCACTTACCCAATCCAGCAAAACATTGGTCGACAGACTGCCATCATTGTTAGGGATCTTAGGTTTGGGTTTGCTGCTAGCTAACAGTACCAATCTCAATAGTCTTAACTCCGGGGCTTCTTCCTCTGACCCATCTGTAACAGTTGCTGCCTCGTCTTCACTATCATCCCCAAGTTTCGGGTCTCTTCGCCTACCTGCCTCTACTGCTTCCAAGCGAGCAGTAAGGATTCTCAACTGTTCTCTCAAGCCCTCATCTGCTACTCTGCGTGCACCTCTTCCTCGTCCTCGTCTTTGTACTTCCATCTTCCCCTGTTTCCTTAAAATGCTGCTCTGATACCACTTGATGGGGCCAGCCCACGTGGTCCCGCCATCAATGCGCTGATGTGTTATGTGACTGTAATGAATATAATAATAATATGGATTTTGGATATTTATGTTGGTTGATTTGTAATCTGCGCTGTATTGATTTTGGTTTACGGTGATTTGTACCTTGGTGGCTTACCCGTTGAACACCTGTCCCTCCTTGGGATCCCACGAATCCGCCCTGGTTTGGGGTTTTTACTCCTTTGCGCTCATTTGTTTCTCATTGTTTCTCTCGGTCATTTGCTCTACGAGCTCTGCAACTTCGGTGGTTTTTGGTTGTGGTTTTCTGAGGCTTGTCTGCACGGTTTGCTGGTTGTGAGCTCCTGGTTACCCTTTCGACTTCGGTCGTTGGTTCTCGGCCTGGTATGCCTCTGCTCTTCCGGCGATTTATTAAGGCTCTGGTAAGTTTCGCATGGCACTATTCCTCGCTTGCATGTTGGCTGCTATTGTGAATTGGGGTTTTTCTTTTAAGGGTCCCTGCCTCTGTGTGTTGCTATTTGTGTCTTGCGAGTGGTTACAATTGCTCTGTTAATGGTTTCCGCCTCTGTGTGTTGCTGTCTGTATCTCGTGAGGGTTTAAGTTATACGATAGCTGTGTAATGCTTGATATTTCTTTCAATACTGGTTTAGCCCTTTCCATAGACTTCGGCAATCCGGTGGCGGCGTTCTCCGTTGGGTTCTCTGCCAACTCGTTCGGTAAGTTTTTGTTTTATGCCAGATATTTGCAGTCCTCCTTTACCTGTATCTGATGTCTTGGCTCCTTCGTGAGCAGGGGTCTTCTTGTGGTCGAATGGAGGCTATGGTTCACCGAACAGGTATGGTGCCATTTTTATTCGCTTCTCGTTCTCTTCAGTTTCTTTTTAACTTAATTGGTGCTGTTACTTGGAACCTAACCACTCTTGGTCGCTCTCTTGCAGGTGAGACCTTTCGAGGGTTCTGGTGTTTGAGCTCTCAGCTGTTCAGGCAAACACGGGTAGCTTCTCTGTTGTTTGGTAGCTTGATTGTAGGGGTGTTTCGACTTTATTGGCTGAACTTTGTTTGCTGACCTTAGGCTGCTCTCTGTCTGTACTTAGCTTTCTTTGGTCGCTAGGCACGACATTGGCTGTGGTTCTGGGTCATACGGGAAATTGGCTTCTTGTTTGTTGTTAGGGTTGATTTCTCATGACTGTGAATTGAGTCCAGTCTTCTACTTTGGACAGTATGTAAATGTATATTGAATTTTGGTCGACTGTATTATTGTAATCATATGAATTTAATGATGGAATAGATTAGACTTGTGTTTGTAATTTTCACATACCTGTTACGAGGTCTTTTTTATTATCTGGTTATATTGATTCATGCTGTTACTCGTCATCCAACTGGTTTATATTCTCCTCTGGGTCCAGAACCTGTAGCAGTACATTTGACAATATTCGTATAATAACTTACTAGCAAATTTATACAACCATTGAGGGCACGGTAGGATTATATGTGCAAAGAATGTTTATATTACTCTCTCTGTTTATTTTCATACAAAGTCGAACCCTGTTATGGGCTTGTTTCTCTCCTTTAGTAGCACTATCTTCAAACAATTTTGTAACTGTTGTTAGTTTGTGTTGTTGGTTACATCAATTATTTCTTATATGGAACTTCTTCATAGCTAGCTAGCACATTTTCTTTTCATGATTTTACAACAGTAATATAACTGTTTGGAAACAAACGATTCTAACTAATTACTACTGCTCCTAATTAAAAGTCATTACATTATTCTTAGGCAATTTAAAAAAAAAAGTAAAATAAAATAAAGACAGATATACTATCCATCCAGCGAACTGTGTTCTCTGTCCTTTTCAGAAACCATGTCAACCTTGCTTCCGTCTTTGCCCTGTTAGCCAGATGCTCCTGCATCAGTAATGAGAATCATGATCCCAGCAATTGTTATCAGAGCCGAAGGTCTCGAGTTCCAAAAACCCTTGGTTTGCGCTTGGGGGGGGGGGGATTGCTGGAGTTGGCAGCACTACCCATGTGTTTCACAACATGTGCTTGACCTTCTCTTGAGGATCCATTAACTTTGGAAATGCATCTATTTACTAATACTTGCAGGTTATGGTGTAATGAAAATTGTGATCCCAACACTAGTCTCTATCCTTTCATAAATTTCTCAAATCCAACATAATGCAAATTGATATAACCACCTTTGGTCTACACAACACTTTGTTTTCTACCTCACATAACAATGAAAATAACTTGCTTCCTAAGATTTGGAAAGGTGGTTTACTAATCACAAAGAAATATTAATTGTACGTCACAGATATATGACATATGAATATAAAGATTTACACCTAATTCTAGAAAATAAAGAATTTATCAAGAATACAAATCATAAACAAACCAATATATTCATTTTCTTCATCTCGAAATACACATTGAATCATAACATAGATAATTTTAATACTAGAAATTTAAATAAGTATATATCTATATTCTTGCAAATCTCTACAAGAAAATAAGAAAACCTATTATTCTAAAGACGCATAACCAAAAAAATGATGTCTTACCAAACTATAATGCCCTCTTGCTTGCCCACATAGTTCCTCATAACATTTAGCTCCTCTCAACCTACCTAATCCTTTCCTTTTTTTCCAATTATATAGAGACATGTTAATCTCTTTATACCAAAAAAAAACAACAACAAAAACAAAAAACCATGTTAAATTCCTTAATAGAAATACATTAAAATGCTAAAATTATTGCTAGTTGAAATTACAACATCAACATTTAATCTACCATGTTTTCGGGTCTTAGAGACCCACCACATTGTGTACCAAATTCCTTCTTGATGTTCTTTATCATTTATATTCATACCACTTTAGCATGGTATATGATGGTGTTTTTAGTGTATAAAGAGGCCAACGTGTCTCTATATAACGGGAATAAAGGAAGGGATGAGGTATGTTGAGACGAGCTAAATGTTATGAGAACTATGTAGGCAAGTTAGAAGGCATTATAACTTGGCAAGAAATCATTGTTTTCGCCCATGTGCCTTTAGAATAATAGTTTTAATATTCTTGGAAGGATTAGCAAAAAGATAGTTGTATATGTATTTAAATTTATAGTATTAAAACTATCTAATCTATGATTCTATGTGTATTTCCATATAAAGAAAATGAGCATATTGTTGTGGTATTCTTGATAAATTATTTATTTTCTAGAATTAGGTGTAAAATATCTCTATTCCTAGATTAAACCCCCTCTCAAAATCTTAAGAAGCAACTTATTTGCATATTTGTGTGAGGTAGAAAACAAAATGTTATGTAAACTAAAGGTTGTTGTATCAATTTGCATTAAATTATATTTGACTAATTGATGAGAGAGGAGAGAGACTAGAAAGAACAAACATGGATCATGCTTCATTCATTTTGATAAAAATTTTAGTGTCATGGACAAGACTCATTTGTAGTAATAAGATTAGAAAAACTTAATGAAATTAGATTTTTCAATTAACTGCTAATAGCAATACGAGGAAAAATAAGAATATTTCATGAATTTTTTTGGTTCCTTTCTTTCTCTTTTTTCAACTAATTACAAATAGGAGGAGCATGGGGGAGATTTCGTGAAATTCTATTTTTTGGGATCCCAACAAAACCTCTATTGGCATATCAAGAACCTCTTTGGGAAAGTTGTATGGGAAAGAAATGTAAGCAAAGGCGAGTTTCTCCTCCACATGATTTAATCAACACGTGGATGATTGCATGGCCCATCGAGGTTGTCATTCTTTGATAGTGTGTTCTTTTAGGAAAACTTAAACAACAAGCACCTACCCATGTGCCTTAGTCTTGGCATTGCATGTGTTATTAATATTGGCTATTTCTTATTTTCCTGTGGATAGTCATGTAATTGCATAGTCTTGGCATTGCATGTGTTATTAATATTGGCTATTTCTTATTTTCCTTTGGATAGTCATGTAATTGCATGTCCTCACTACTCGTTTGTTTTGTTATTCCTATGTTATGGGAATTATGTTTAATTTTTGTATTTCGATTAACTATAGTCATGTCCTCCCTTTACTATGGACTATCAAATTTTTTATCTATTTTCTTTGATATAGTTTCGTACCAGACAAGACAAGATAAAATTGATTGATTTTTTATATTTTGTATCTATGGGAAATATTTTTAATATTACTATGAACTTACAAAAAAAATATTTACTTTTTATAAATAAATAATTATTTAAATAATTTTTTATAAATAAATAATTATTTAAATAATTATGATATTAATTATTTATTCAGATTTCACTTAATATAAATTATTTAATATTATTTAAAATTAAATATATTAATTATTACACTTGATAATTTTTATAATATAATTTTAAAATTTTGAAAATAATTTTTAAAATAATATTTATCTTTCAATTTGTAATTTTAATTTAATTATCAATAATGATTAAATGCATGGTATAAATTTAACCTCCATGGAATAGTCAAGAATTTTCTTAGTAGTATAGAAAAATCAAAGATTGGATTTATCTCCAAAGTAGTTATTCACTTTTTTCTCTTTTAATTAAATTGATTAATTATAAAAAAAATGTCATACTACCAGGTACCATATAAAATGACTTATGGTTTTTTGAGCATAAAGTATTGAGAAACCATGGTATGGCAATAAAACCTATCTACAAATTAAGAATTTCCATGATAAAGTGGAGTAAATCCCAATAGTTAATAATCTTATTCCATGTTTTTTAAATGTATATATGTTTAACTCATATACTAAATATTTATGATAATAATCATTTAGTTAGTTTTATGATTTTTTAAATTTAACAACCTAAGAGACATAATAAAGAAGCATTTTGATATTTATTATGCAGTATTTATTAACATTTATCAACCATTTAATTTATGTAACTATACTATTATTACAATTATTTTTAATAAAAAAATAAAATAAATTACACATCTACTAAAAATATACATCCCTATTTCTAATGTTGCATTAACTCTAAAAGTTCAAAACAAAAGTAAGTAGTCTTTCTTCCCATATAACTTCTTTACATATTTATTATTAATTTACTATAACTCTTTACATTTCATGTTAGTTTTCACATCCATATTATAAATATAATTGTTTATTTTTATATTTCTTTAATTATATATTTATTAATTTTTAATTATGATATAAGTGGTTATATAAAAATATTTAATCATTTAAATATTATTATTTTTAATGGTATATTTATTAATTTTAATTGTAATTTAACTAATTTTAAAAATATATATTAATTAAGGTTATTTTAGTTTGTTAAATTAAATGATTTTTTTTGTCCACCCAAGTTCAAATCACTACTAGTTACATGATAAACTATAATACATATAAATATTATTGTATTGACTTTGAACCTTGTAAACTCTTAAAAAATATATTTATGATTTAATTTAATACCAAAAATTTCACTTCATGATATCAACCACCTCACTCTAAAATTCAAAATGGAAAAAAAATTATATTCTCAAATAAATATTGATTAAATTATATATTATTAAATTTTAAATAACTCTCTAAAATCTAAAACTTATATTTATTATAAGTAATATTTTATCATATATAAATTGTTTTTTGACTAAAATTACTACTCGCCCCAGACTCATGAACATTTAGCCGGATGAAAATCTGCCCTTTACTGACCACTAACTTGTTTTTCTTGAATATCAATGATGAATGAATTCTAACGTAAAAAGAAAATTGTCCACCACTGTGTGGAGGCGGTGCCTGCACCATTCTTCCACGTCACATAAATATCAATGTCAAATCAGCAACTTGTTTACATAAAGTTTCAGCCCCCCAAACTTTATTATTTTGTTATAAAAACATGTCAAGGTCAATACCTAGGATTTTGATTTATATTAATTTTTGCGTTGATTTTGATAATATACCTGTTAAAAAAAGAGAATAACTAAATTACTTCGGATGGAATAATTTTTGCGTTGATTTTGATAATATACCTGTTAAAAAAAGAGAATAACTAAATTACTTCGGATGGAATATCTATAAAAGGAAAGAACAATCATATTAAGCGATATAAAGAAATCTACAGAACATTGAAATTTACCCAATCTTGTGATGAAATAAAAAAATAAAAGATAGAACATTGAAATTAAAAAATAAAAAACACTGAATAACGTACAGGGATGAAACAAGAAATTCAAATCATATGGACATATGGACAAATGATCTGGATAGAAAGATTTGATAAACGATATACAAAGATATGGACAAATGAAATTCCATAAATGATATACAAAAATATGGACGATAGATATTCCATATAAAGACATATCATTTATAGCGACGCAACGTGGTTGAGCTATATATATTATGGATTTCCTTTCGTTATATTAATCCTCTTCTTCCCACCTAGGTGGCTCTTGTTCGAAGCCTGGTCTGGTCAATTGAATCCTATGGATTTTGGAGGGTTGTTTTGGTATTCTGTGTTTCTGGCAAGCACTGTTATCACATTCTTGCTTTTCGATGTATGGAGGAGGAAGGCGTACCACAGGCTTCCTCCAAGTCCTACGGGATGGCCGATTATGGGAAATCTGCCGCAGGTGGATAACAAGCCCCACGAATCCTTTTTCCACCTCGCCAACAAATATGGGCCGATCATGAGCCTCTCTCTCGGAATGAAAACCACAGTGGTGGTCTCCTCTTCCGCCATGGCAAAGGAGGCTCTCAAGACCCATGACCACGTATTGTCTGGCCGGATCTTGATGTTAAAATTGTAATTTCAACCGCGCGGTGGTTTTTGGAAAACCGCCCGGTCTCCCCGCACCACCATTCGCAGAAGGCGGTATCCGTAGCGGAGGCTCCGAACACATTCACACTCCGCCACGCGCCCCATGTACGAGCGCCGAAACCGCTTTCCCCGGACGCTAAAGGTCATTTCGTTTGCCGGACCTTGGCGTGCGAATTCCGTCGGATTGGTTCTGCGGGCTCGGATCGGCGCGAAGCTGCGCGGAGGTTAATGACCAGGCCCAACGAATGGGGTGGCGACACGTGGCACCGAAGTGACGTCAGCCGACCCCGCCCGCGTCAAATCAAAAATTGCGTGGAGTGAAAGATTTCTTGTTGACCGCCGAGAAGGGAATTCAATGGATTTTAATGCTTGATGTAGTTTTTGGTGGAGGCCTTTAATAAGGTTATGGGGCATACGCTTTTTTTATATACATGTTTTTTTATAGATGTTTTTATATATACGTATGGTGGCTGCGCAGGATATATGTGTGCGTGTTTTTTTTTGTGTGCCTATGCACGGTGTCTGCGGGTGGAGTTTTGTAGTGGTGCCTGCGCACTATGTTTGTTGGAAATGTATTGTGGTAGTGTTATGTATGTGCGCAGTGTATTGTGGTAATGTGATGGTGTGGTGGCTGCGCAGAGTTCCAGCAAAGTTTTTTTTATGTAATGTGTATTGTGGCTGAGGCAACGCACAGTAGTGCGATATTTTTTTTCTTTGTAAACGCACAGCAGTGCGAGACATCAGGAATAGGGGCTGTAATGTTGCTTTGGCCCCTCAATGTAAAACTGATTATGTAATTTCCACAGCAGTGGAAAATCTGTAAGAGCACAGAACGTTGTTTAGTGAATCCATCTTTGGACAGAGGAAGAAATATGTATTAGTGTTTTGTTCTAAATTAATAGAAACGTCTTTGTGACTGTGAAATGCTGTCTTATGAGTTATTTTGGTTTTAAAAGCTTCCCTGTGCAAAGGTCCTGGAAGAAATGAAATAGAGCATTGGCTCTGTGGTATTTGCATGTTTGGTTTTGGTATTTTCCCATTCAAAAATACCCAACAGTGGTATCAGAGCTAGTCCAGGCTCTTTGAAGACTCAAAGAAGCTGAAGGAAGGTGTTGTTGCAACAGTCAAACCTCTCCAGCAGTGTGAAGCCTCAGCGAAAAGGATTAAGGTATTCCTCAAGCTTTCCTTTGTGTTACTGTTGAAGGAACAGTCAGTGATTTAAAAGAAAACACAGTCAAGTATTTAAAGCCTAGATAAGAATGGCAAGGTCAAAAAAGAAAGCCTCCAGGCCTGTTAAAAATGTGTCTCCCTCCTCTATTAAAATAGAAGACAATTTATTTGAATACATTTTATTTGAAACCCCAAAGTTTGATGGAAACTTTGATGTATGGGAAATAAAGATGAGGGCTTTCCTAATGTCTGAGGGGATTGAAGTCTGTGAGTCAGTGATTGATGACAGCAAGATGGATAAAGAATCCATGGAGTATGATGCACAAGCAGCAAAGACTATCTTGGATGGACTCCCTGATTCTGTGAAGAGGAATCTAGGAAAATACACATCAGCAAAGGATATATGGGACAGACTGCATGACCTTCATGCAAAGGGAGCACTGACCACGACCATCAGTGAAGAAGAAAATTCTGAACCCATCATAGAAGCTGAGAATGAAAAGATTGACCTCATCAAGCTTCAGGTAAGAGAAAGGGATGAAGAGCTTGCCAAGCTTAAGAAGGATCTTGACCATTGCAAGAAGAAACATCATGAAGAAGTCATATCCATGACAAATCAGCTGAATGAAGCAAAGAAGCAGGCAGATGCCTTGACAAGTCAACTTGAACAAAGACACAAGAGAGTGAATAAGCTTGTGGAAGAGATTGGACAGTACAAGGTAGAGGTTTCCTCCCTTAAGTCTGAACTACAAGAAGCCAGGAAGCAGGCACAAGGAGCTGAAAAGAAAATGAAGAGCAGTCAAGCAAAAGATGAAGAAATCTCCAAAATGAAGTCTGATATTATCTCCTTCAAAATAGTAGCAGATGAAGCTACTCGTAGCAAGGAAGAAACTGAGGGACAACTAGCAAAGAAAAATAATGAATGTGAAAAGTTAGAAGAAGAGATTGTCCTCCTCAGGAAGAAGGTTGAAGGGATGAACAAAATCATGAAGAGCTCTCAAGCTTTGGATGACATGCTCAGCTATCACAGATCTCCATCTGATAAATCAGGACTTGGGTATGTAGCTGAACCCTCAAACAAGGATGAGGATGCTTTAAGCAAAGGAGATGTGAAGAAGCCAGAAAGAGATGGTGATGCTCCTAGTTCCAGCAAAGGCAAGGAGAAAAATGAAGGCAGCAATAGAAGAAATCCTGCTCCAAGCAGAAAACCAGCTCCAAGAAGAAATGTAGCTGATGGCAAAAAGGCAAGAGGCAATGGTGATCATCAAAGGATCTCAAGGCAGCAAGGCTTCAGAAGTGCATCAAGAAAACCTCCATCTCCCAGGTACCAAAGTTCATTTTATGGTTATTGTTATTCTTGTTCAAACTTTGGTCATATGGCAAAAGACTGTAGAGCATTTAATAAAGATAAATGTTGTGGTCCCCGAAAACCTCCAAGAAACAATTTCACAAGAAGAAATCATGAATTCGTATTCATGAATAATGTTGAATGTTTCAAGTGTCATAACATTGGGCATATGGCACGTGACTGTAACTTGAGATGGGCTGCTATGCAAGCTAGACCCATGCAAAAGAAGAAAGTTACACAAGTATGGAGAAGGAAAGTAATACAGTGTGAAAACCCCTTGAACTCCCCAGAGGATCTAAATTTGTTTTGAGAAGAGTCTGCCAAAAGAAGACAAGCATACACTAAAGGGGAGCTTGAATTTTTTTTTGTTTGCTGAACTGTATTAACAGTCATTTGTTGATGGAAGATGTATTGCAGCGCAGCAGTTGCAAATGAAATCTTTGTTAATCCCTCTAAAAGGTAATATGCAGCAGTGATGAAATCAGCAATGTTTTTGCTTTGTGTTTATGCAATATGCACAAAAATGCATAAAGAAGAAAAGGGGACAGCGCTCAAATGTAAAGTGCAGCGGCGCAATAAGGAGTATGCAGAGCATGGAGACCCTCACAGCAGTGGGAGGACAAAACATAAAATAGCAGTTTGAATTTTTTTTGTGTGGTGCGCATGCATTGAAATGCATAGCAATGGAATGTAGTTTTCCTTTTATGTAAAGTGAGGGAATATACTCACAGCAGAGTGAGTATAATACACAGCAGATGGAAATGTTTTATATTGGGAATGAAAATGCAAACCAGTGAGAAGAAAATGAGAAGAAGGCAAAACACAGCAGAGCGTAAATGCCCAGTGGCTGAGAATGCAATGAAATTCTTTCACACAGCAGTAAAAAAAATGTAATGTTTTTTTATGCAATGCAGGATGCAAAGAAATGCATAAAGAAAAACAAGGACAGCAAATTTTTAATGCACATGGGATGAATGAGAATGTGTATGGCAGCAGAAAAACGAAAGGAATTGCACAGCAGTGCATTGTGTAATTAAAAAATGAAACTGAAGATTGTGTGAAGCAAGGGTGTAAAAAGTAACAGCCCGTGTTATTTTTTGTGTGGAGAATGAAGTGCCAAGAGTATGGGCACACAGCAGTATGATGAAACAAAAGGCAGCCATAGTGCAAATTGCAGAGGCAACGCAACAGCAAATAAAAACCCAGGGATAACAGTCTATGGTTATGGGTATGGACAGCAGTGAATATGAAAAATGCAGCAGCAAGAAGTTGTGGACAACAGCATGATGGCAAGAAGGAGAAACACACAGCAATGCAAATGTGAAAAATGCAGCAGCAAGAAGTTTTGAACAGCAGCACATGCAAAATAAATTTTCCTTACAGCAGTAAAGGTAAATGTAATGAATTTGTTGTTCATTGAATTGAAATGCAATATATGCAACAGCAGTGAGTGTAAAAAAAATGTTTACACACAGCAGTGTAAATTTGTAAGTGGGGACAGTGTAATTGTTCCAGAAAAGACAGAGTATTTGTCTTTGAAAAGTGCACAAGCAGTGCAGGTGTAGACACAGCAGTGTGGGGTAGACACAGTAAAGAAGATGGCACAACAGTGCAGCAGAGAATATGCAGCAGCATAAAAGAACATTGTAATGAGTTTGCACACACAGCAGTGCAATGATTGTTTGTTTTGGAACTGCATTTGAAGCAGTCATTTGGTGAATCCCTCTATCAAGAGGATGATGCTTTTCAGCATAGTCATTGGTGAATCCCTCTGTTGAGAGGAAGATGCTCTTTAGCATAGTTTGGTAAATCCCTCTGTTAAGAGGAAGATGTTTTTTTATAACAGGTGAATCCCTCTGTCATGAGGAAGGTGCTCTTCAGCACATTGTAATGGTGAATCCCTCTGTCATGAGGAAGGTGCTCTTAAGCACAGTTTCAGGTTAATCCCTCTATTAAGAGGAAGACAACTTTGTTTGTTTGTGAACTGCATCAGAAGCAGTTGGTGAATCCCTCTATGTGAGGTTGATATCTTTGTAACAGCAGTACTGAGGAATCCCTCTACGAGAGGAAGTGTTTGGGTATGTCCTAATGCCCAGCAGTTGAAATTAAAGGGGAGTGTTAAAATTGTAATTTCAACCGCGCGGTGGTTTTTGGAAAACCGCCCGGTCTCCCCGCACCACCATTCGCAGAAGGCGGTATCCGTAGCGGAGGCTCCGAACACATTCACACTCCGCCACGCGTCCCATGTACAAGCGCCGAAACCGCTTTCCCCGGACGCTAAAGGTCATTTCGTTTGCCGGACCTTGGCGTGCGAATTCCGTCGGATCGGTTCTGCGGGCTCGGCTCGGCGCGAAGCTACGCGGAGGTTAATGACCGGGCCCGACGAATGGGGTGGCGACACGTGGCACCGAAGTGACGTCAGCCGACCCCGCCCGCATCAAATCAAAAATTGCGTGGAGTGAAAAATTTCTTGTTGACCGCCGAGAAGGGAATTCAATGGATTTTAATGCTTAACGTAGTTTTTGGTGGAGGCCTTTAATAAGGTTATGGGGCATACGTTTTTTTTATATACATGTTTTTTTATAGATGTTTTTATATATACGTATGGTGGCTACGCACGATATATGTGTGCGTGTTTTTTTTTGTGTGCCTACGCACGGTGTCTGCGGGTGGAGTTTTGTAGTGGTGCCTGCGCACTATGTTTGTTGGAAATGTATTGTGGTAGTGTTATGTATGTGCGCAGTGTATTGTGGTAATGTAATGGTGTGGTGGCTGCGCAGAGTTCCAGCAAAGTTTTTTTTATGTAATGTGTATTGTGGCTGCGGCAGCGCACAGTAGTGCGATATTTTTTTCTTTGTAAACGCACAGCAGTGCGAGACATCAGGAACAGGGGCTGTAATGTTGCTTTGGCCCCTCAATGTAAAACTGATTATGTAATTTCCACAGCAGTGGAAAATCTGTAAGAGCACAGAACGTTGTTTAGTGAATCCCTCTTTGGACAGAGGAAGAAATATGTATCAGTGTTTTGTTCTAAATTAATAGAAATGTCTTTGTGACTGTGAAATGCTGTCTTATGAGTTATTTTGGTTTTAAAAGCTTCCCTGTGCAAAGGTCCTGGAAGAAATGAAATAGAGCATTGGCTCTGTGGTATTTGCATGTTTGGTTTTGGTATTTTCCCATTCAAAAATACCCAACACTTGACACAGGCAGGCAAGGCTCTTTCCCACTACAAGACCTCCATAGCCTTTAGCCAATATGGATCCCACTGGTGCATGCTCAGACGTGTATCAATTAACGAACTCTTTTCTGTGAAGAGGCTGGAAGCTCTGTTACATCTCAGAAGAGATCAAGTAAATCGAATGATTCATCAATATTTTTGAAGACGCCGTGAAGGGAAAGTGTGTGGATATTGGACACACCGTGTTCCAGTCCTCTTTTAATCTGTTAGGAAAATGGTGTTTGGAAAAGATGTGTTGGATCCTCAGTTGGGTACTCAAGAGTTGAAATATGCCCTTTCTAAAGTGATGGTGCTTTATGCAACTCCCAATGTCGCAGACATTTTCCCCTCCCTTCAGTTCTTAGACCCCCAGGACGTCTACTGTGATACGAACTTCTATTTCATAAAGTTGTATGGCGTAATCCACAAATTCATTGAGGATCGCCTGGTTACGAGATCAGAGGAAAGTAGGGACAGAAGTTATAGTGAAAAGGATCTGTTGGATGTTCTTCTGGACATGAGAAGCCACGAATTTACTGTCGACCATATCAGAGGCTACTTAGTTATAAGCCTTTTTTTTGTTTATTGGTTCTTGTTTGGCTGGTCTAGCACAGCTCCTTTTCATGCAAAATGTATTTCGGGTCCTCTTTCTTTCTGATGTTTACTTTGATTTTGGTGCAGGACATATTTGGGGCTGGGAGTGACACCACCGCAACGACAATAGAATGGGCCATGACAGAACTCAACCGCCATCCCAAAAAGATGAAATGAGTCCAAGCCGAACTAGATGAGGTAGTGGGGCGTGAACGAATGGTGGAAGAAAGTGACGCAGAGCGTCTTCCTTATCTTCATGCAGTGATCAAGGAAGTGTTTCGATTGCACCCACCGTGTCACGCCCCCAATTCTTTTTTTCGTTAAATTGGCAGGGTGCGGCACCGCCTAAGTTATTAAGATGTTCCATCGTTAATAAATTTTACGAACTACGCCTTAACAATTCATAATACACATGAATTCATATTATTAATGTGCGGAAACCATTAACAATATACAATAATAAAATCAACTCGGCAATAATAATAATCAATCTCTTTTATTAGAAATGCGGAATTTTACAATGATCGGGAGGGCGCCCGCCTGTGCAAGAGCGCACGGTGGTCTTGCCAAAACTCCACCGAAATACAAGTTACAACGAAGTGTTAACTCCTTGCATCGTTGGGCGGGTGGGCGCACCCATACACAAACCCACACCCGAACCTCAACACTCAACAAGGTCACACCTCTGTGCGGTGGGCGCCCGTGCGCACTACACACACAACCGACTTCCAACTATAGTGCCCAGCTCGGCGGGCTCATCTAAGTCTTTGTCGAAATGCGACCTGTGCCTTCTCCAATCTGCGCACCTCTCCTTGTGCGTTGGAGCAAGAGCAAAGTTCGATGTCTCAAATGTACCGCAGCCTCACCAATATATATGCGCACAATGGTTGTGCGCCCAACCTTGGCCGACCTCACAATCATAACAATGAGCGCCCATACTTGGTTTGTCCACCGTCGGCTCGCCCCAAGTGCGGGTATGCTCATCGCACACTCATCCATTGCATATACATAACCGTCGTCAGTCATATTACTCCGCGCGTATGTGTGCGATGGTGACCAACACTTAGTCAAATTCATGAGTCGGAGGTGTGTGCGCCCGGTATGAACCGCAAGGCGTTACATCCTCCCCCACCAGAAGTCATTGTCGTCCCGACAATTCCTGCCTTCCTTCTCAACCTTCTGTCATATTTCGCGATCTTGTCCTTCCATCTCCAAAGTGAGTCCTCCGTTTCCCAGCTGTCCTCCTCCGGTGCATCTTTCCATCTGCAAAGAAATTCCCGTCGCATGTGGCAACCAACTCCTGTAGTTCTGAGACTCAAAATCTTCTCCAACTCTAGTCCTGGTCTGTCCACAATCCCGGCTGGTCCTCTCGTCGGTTCAACCCTCTCTGGATGGTCTGAATCAAGTCTACATCTCTTCAACTGACTCACATGAAAAACTGGGTGTTTCATGTTCATATGGCGTGGAAGCTCCAGCTCGTAAGCAACTTCCCCCACTCTCTTCTTCACTCGGAATGGTCCCTCATACTTCCGTGTCAGTTTGCTCGTCGTCCCCTTGGCTGGCTGAAACTGCTCCCCGGTAATCCTGAGAAACACCATATCTCCCACACTGAAGTGTGCCTCCCGTCTTCCACGATCAGCATACTTTTTCATCCTCCTTGCAGCATCGTGCAAGCGTAACCGTGCTAACTCCAAGGTCTCCTCCCAAACCTTCATGAACTTCTTCGCATGAGGAATTCTCAAGAAGCCTCCTGTCACTACGGTATGCGGTGCAACCGGCATCTGTCCATTTACCAACTCAAATGGACTATACCTCGTCGCAGAACTCTTTTGAATATTGTAGCTAAACTGAGCAATATCCAAGCGTTTGGGCCAATTCTTCTGATCAGCCGTCACATAATGTCGCAAGTAGTCCTCCAGCAATGCGTTGATCCTCTCGGTTTGCCCATCTGTCTGCGGATGGTAACTTGAACTCATCAACAACTCTGTCCCGACCAACTTGAACAATGTGGTCCAAAATCTCCCTGTAAAACGCAGATCTCTATCCGACACAATGCTCAATGGCATTCCCCAATACTTCACTATGTTCTTAAATAACAACTCTGCAGTCCGCTCGGCTCCACAAGGTATCTTTGTAGGAACAAAGACAACATACTTGGAAAAACGATCAACCACGACCATAATCCCATTATACCCCTGAACCTGTGGTAACTGAGTGATGAAGTCCATCTAGACGCTCATCCATGGCCTCTCTGGAATCGGTAAAGGTTGCAACAGTTCTCCTTGCCTCTGAGTATCCGATTTGTCCTGCTGACAAATTATGCACGTATGTACATACTCCTCTACATCCTCCCGCATCTTCTCCCAAAAGAATCCTCTCTCCAACAATGCCAAAGAACGACGCATCCCTGGGTGGCCAGCGCATGGCGAGTCGTGGCACTCCTTCAAAAGGTGCCTCCTGAGTCTGGATGACTTTGGAACATAGAGTCGGTTTCCAAAGAACAAGAACCTGTCTCGTAGAAAGAACTTTCGTATCTTCCCCTCCTTTATCTGCTTCACTATATTCTGCGCCAAAGTATCGGTTTCAACACTTTCCTTGATCTTATTCTGCATCTCTTCTGACATCTGAACTCGACTCCTACTCCTTGCTGCTCGGTCTTCTTCCTGCTCCAATACTGCAAGTTGTCCCTTTCTGCTAAGGGCATCTGCTACCGCATTGTGTCTACCTGGTCTATACTCGATAGTCATGTCGAATTCTGCCAAGAAGTCCTGCCAACGAGCTTGCTTCGCAGAAAGCTTCGGTTGTGATGCAAAATAACTTGCTGCAACGTTGTCAATCTTGACAACAAATGGCTTCCCAATCAGGTAATGCCTCCACACATGAAGACAATGGATGATGGCAGTCATCTCCTTCTCATGAACCGGATACCTTCGTTCTCTATCCTGCAACTTCCGACTCTCATACGCCACCGGATGTCCATCCTGCATAAGAACTCCTCCTATGGCAAAATCTGAAGCATCAGTGTGTACCTCAAACGGTCTCTCGAAGTCAGGCAACTTCAGTATCGGTGTTGTAACCATCCTCTTCTTCAAGTCATCAAATGCCTCTTGACATTTGCTCGTCCAACTCCACCTCTTGTCTTTCTTCAATAAGTCTGTCAGTGCCGATGTCACCTTGGAGTACCCCTCTACAAACTTCCGTTGGTAGTTGGTCATGCCCAAAAACACCCTCATCTCATGGACATTCTTTGGTTCAACCCAGTCCTCGATCGCCTTCACCCTGCTCGGCTCCATCCGTATGTACCCTTGACCAACAATATGTCCAAGGAACGAAATCTCGGTCTGAGCGAACACACACTTAGACTTCTTCAAGAACAACTGATTTGCCCTCAGTGCCTCGAATACCATCGCCAAGTGTTTCTTATGATCCTCCATGTTGTCACTGAACACCACTATATCGTCCAAGTATACTACTACGAACGAATCCAAGTATGGTCGTAGAACATCGTTCATCAAAGTGCAAAACGTAGCAGGAGCATTGCACAACCCGAATGGCATAACAAGGAACTCAAAGCTACCATACCTTGTTACTATCGCGGTCTTCTTCTCGTCTCCTTCAGCTATCCGCACCTGATAATACCCATGCCTCAAGTCCAGCTTGGAAAACACTCGGGCTTTCGCAAGCTTGTCAAAGCAATCAGTAGCCAATGGCAAAGGATACCTGTTCCTTACCGTTTGCTTGTTCAATGCACGGTAATCACAACGCATCCGTAGCTCATTCGAATCCTTCTTCCGCTGGAACAATACCGGAGCTCCATAAGGGGACCTGGAAGGTCTAATGAAACCTACCTCAGTTAACTCTTTTAACTGGCGTTTCAATTCCTCCAACTCAGGCCCTGACAATTGATAAGTTGCTTTAGCCGGGGGTTGCTTTCCTGGCTCAAGCTCAATGCTGTGGTCCACTGCACGCCTTGGTGGAAGTTTCTTCAGAAGCTCATCAGGCATCAAATCCGCATATTTGGTAAGCACATCAGATATTTCAGCTGGAACAGGCGTCCCCACTCCATCACCTTCAACATCCTTGAACATCACCGCATATGTCTCCATATTTGAATCCTTCATAGCCTTCTCCAAACTTAGTGCCGAAACATGCTGCACCTTGACTTCCCTTCTTTGCCTATGAGTGGGCAAAGTCCAAGTTTGTGACTATCCAACCAGCACCACCTCATCACAGAAGGGGACAACAATAGCCTTGTTGCCCTTCAAGAAATCCTGTCTGAGTATCATATCAAAGTCGTTCATCTCCATCACCGTGAAGTCCAACTGACCCTTCCAGTCTTTTATCTGCACAGGTACTTCGTGTACCAAACCCGCCACCTTAGCTCTAGAGTTTACTGCCTTGACTTCCATATTCGATGGGAAGATCATCAGTCCAACCTCTTTTGCCAACCGTGTCGTCATAAAGTTATGAGTGGCACCCGTGTCCACTAGAGCTTGAATGGTCTTGCCATGAACCATCAAGTCCACGAAACCCAGACTGTTCATCCATGATTTCTCCATAACCTTATCAGCTTCACCTGTCATGAGCAACCTAGCTCTATCAGGCTTCACCATATCACCTTCGTTACGAGCAACCTTTGCTCCGATACCAGCTTCACTTCGGTGAAGTTGTGTAGCAGCTTCAATATCCGGATCAGCTAGCTCTGATACCAACTGTCACGCCCCCAATTCTTTTTTCGTTAAATTGGCCGGGTGCGGCACCGCCTAAGTTATTAAGATGTTCCATCGTTAATAAACTTTACGAACTACGCCTTAACAATTCATAATACACATGAATTCATATTATTAATGTGCGGAAACCATTAACAATATACAATAATAAAATCAACTCGGCAATAATAATAATCAATCTCTTTTATTAGAAATGCGGAATTTTACAATGATCGGGAGGGCGCCCGCCCGTGCAAGAGCGCATGGCGGTCTTGCCAAAACTCCACCGAAATACAAGTTACAACGAAGTGTTAACTCCTTGCGTCATTGGGCGGGTGGGCGCACCCATACACAGACCCACACCCGAACCTCAACACTCAACAAGGTCACACCTCCGTGCGGTGGGCGCCCGTGCGCACCACACACACAACCGACTTCCAACTATAGCGCCCAGCTCGGCGGGCTCATCCAAGTCTTTGTCGAAATGCGACCTGCGCCTTCTCCAATCTGCGCACCTCTCCTTGTGCATTGGAGCAAGAGCGAAGTTCGATGTCTCAAATGTACCGCAGCCTCACCAATATATATGCGCACAATGGTTGTGCGCCCAACCTTGGCCGACCTCACAATCATAATAATGAGCGCCCATACTTGGTTTGTCCACCGTCGGCTCGCCCCAAGTGCGGGTATGCTCATCGCACACTCATCCATCGCATATACATAACCGTCGTAAGTCATATTACTCCGCGCGTATGTGTGCGATGGTGACCAACACTTAGTCAAATTCGTGAGTCGGAGGTGCGCGCGCCCTGTATGAACCGCAGGGCCTTACACACCGGTTCCTTTTCTCATCCCTCATAGAGTCAATAACTGTAAATGTGTTAGAAAACCTGCACAGATGAATCTAGTTAGTAGAGGTTGAACACACAACTTTGCAAAGCAAAAACACTAAAAGAAAATCGAAAGAAGAAATAATTCATTAGAATAGCTTACAATGCTCATGATATAGCATTACTGGGTGAAGATCCCAAGGTAATACACCATAGTGGTGATCAATGAGAAGACTCAACACCTACAACAAGTTCCAGAGATAACTAGCCAATTTCCGAGTGAAAGAAGGAGCAAATCATGGAGTAAATCATGCAAAAGAACTAACCAGTTGCGGAGTTAAAGAAGGAGCAAATCAAGGAGTAAATCATGCAAAAGGAATCTTGCATGTAGTCCCATGCTCTAACTAAGAGTTTGCATGTAGGTGTGTAGTAGTTCCAACACCCCCCCTAAACACCACTATGGGGAAAAATAGAAAATGGGCCCTGGCAACTAAGGCCAAAGGTCACCCAAAATAGAGTTCAACTTGTACTAAAATTGAGGAAAGAGGGAAAACCTCGTGGGACCCCCCCCCCCCCGCGCAAAATACAATGTAATCAAAGGAAAAGAGGAAGAAAAGACAGTTGTTAAGCAACTGTGTCCTGCACTCCAAGACGATCACGCAGAGAGCGAAACTTCTGCTCAGTGAATGTCTTGGTGAAGATTTCTGCAGTCTTTTCTGCTGAGGGACAGAACTGCAAATTAATGACCCGATCATGTACTAAGTCTCTAATTTAGTGCATATGGATCTCTATGTGCTTCATCCACTGCCATTGTACTGGATCCCTGCAAAATTGTAGAGTGCTCTGGTTGTCACACCAGATGACAATGGGCTGGTGGAACTGGACGCCCAACTCAGTGAGGAAGTGTTATAGCCACAGAGCCTGAACGGTGATGTTGACTACTTCTCTGTACTCGGCCTCAACTGAAGAGAGAGCAATAGCAACCTACTTCTTACTCGACCAACAGATAGGGCTAGATCCTAGATTGAGTGAATATCCGGAGGTGGACTTGCGATCAATGTTGTCTTTCGCCCAATCAAAATCTGTGAAGACAAGGAGATTCAATGCAGTGCCTGCTGCATAGTGAATCCCGAAGGTGATGGTGCCCTGCACATATCGGAGGATGCACTTGGCAGCATTCCAGTGTAGCTCATGCGGCTCCTGCATATATCTGGAAACTGCCCCCACTGCATATGAGAGGTCTGGTCTGGAGTGGGTGAGGTACAATATGCTCCCCACTAGCTGTTGGTAGAGAGTGTTGTCAACTAATGGAGTGTCACCTGCATCCTCAAGGTGGACCCCAGACAGAAAAGGAGTCGGTGTTGGCTTGCAGTCAGTCATGCGAAATCTCTTGAGGAGATCTCGTGCATACTTAGCCTGAGAGAGTTTGATGCCTGTGGCATCCTGAGTGATCTCAAGACCAAGAAAGAAGTGTAATGGACCCATGTCCATCATCAAGAACCTATCATGCAAGGCCCTCTTGACTATAGCAATGGCTGAAGCCCAGCTGCCAGTGATTAGGAGATCATCCACACACAAAACTAAGATAAGAAGAGAATCATGTGTCCTGAGCATGTAAACATTCGGATTAGACTTACATCTTTCAAAGTTTTTTGATAAGAGAAAAGAATCCATCTTCGCATACCAAGGTCTTGGGGCCTGCTTAAGGGCCCTATTTCTACTTTTTTATACCTACTTCTTATTTGGATACGACGCTCTTCCGACGACGCTCTTAGACCTGAACCTCTTCATATTAGGAGGGAAATTTTTGATATACGCTATATAAGGATCTTCCTTATTGCGCACCCGCCTTTTAGAGATATTTCTTCAATCTCCAGACCAAAGATGAATCCTGAATGAAACCATGTAGCTGCTCCATGGAGATCTCCTCAGATAGGTCTCTGTGAAGAAAGGCATTCTTCACATCCATCTAATGTACTTCCCACCCCTGGGCAGCCGCAATGGAAAGTGTAAGGCGTATGGAATCCATCTTTGCTACTGGAGCAAAGGTCTCGTCATAATCAATGCCATGCACTTTTTGGAAGCCTTTGGCGGCTAGCCTTGCTTTCTGTCTGGTGATTTGCCCATCTGTAGCACTCTTGGTCCTGTAGACCCATTTGCATTGGACAAGTTTCCGTCCTGAAGGAAGGGGGACCAGATCCGAAGACTAGTTCTTGAGGAGGGAGTTATACTCCTCCTCCATGGTGGACTCCCTAGATGGATTCCCAGCAGCCTCAGCATAACTGTGGATCAGAAGACTGAACTCAATGACAATGCCAAGATGGCGATGGTTCAGTGGCAGTGAGGACAAGAGGAGGCTCAATAAACACTGAGCTAGTCCTCTGTAGATCAAAATTATCCCCCACAAGACCATTTCTAGCAGCCGGGTGGTCTTGTGCATATATCTCACGTAAGCTCCTTGTTCTCTGATTTATGATAGGGGAATATGATTCACTGCTGGAAGCCCGATCTCAACATGGATGTGGATCTTCATTTGCATGCACTAGATTTGTATATGAAGACTCTATCTTCACTTATGTATGCTCTACCTCGGCATCTGCATGCTCTGTATCTGCATCTGAGTGTACTGAGTCATCATCTCGGACATGAGGTAGATAAAAGGTGTCTGCATGCGACGATTGAGGTGCATGCGAGAGAATTTCCTCAAATTTGACACTTTGCTCAATGATGAGCTTGTCCGTAGAGGGAATCAAGAGTTGGTATCCCTTCACATCATCAGGCTATCCAACAAAGATGCACTCAATGCTCTGTGGATCAAGAGCTTTCCTCTTTTCAGAGGGGATCCTGGCCCATGCTCGGGAGCCGAGAAAATGGAAGTGAGTGACCTCTGGTTTAGTGCCTCTCCAAGCCTCAAAGGGGGTCTGATCCTTGATAGACCTATGAGGAGATCTGTTCTCGATGTAGTTAGCACAATTAAGTGATTCAGACCATATTTTATGACGCAGTGACTTAGCATGCAACATGCAAGAAGCCATCTCTTTGAGAGATTGGTTCTTTCTCTCAGCAACTCTGTTCTGCTGTGGAGTGTATGGAACTGTGTACTGCAACTGTATGCCGGACTGAAGATAAAGGTTCCGAGGTGTTGTGTTAACATATTCCCCCCCATTGTCTGTATGGAGGGCTTTGATCTTTCTCTCTGACTGTGTCTCAACTAGTGCTTTAAAATCTTGAAAGTGCGCAAAAACTTCAGATTTGTTCCTGAGAAGATACACCCAAGTATACCATGAGAAATCATCAATAAATGTAAGCACATACCTTGCTTTTTTGATGGAAGGATGAGGAAAATGCCCCATGAGATCACTATGGATCAGATCTAGACGAGAGGATGCTCTGTGAGTCTTGCCAGTGTCAAACTTTTCTCTGGGATGTTTGCCAAGGACACACCCTTCACAAACTCCTTTCGAGAAACTGATATTTGGCAAGCCTTCCACCATCTCATGCTTACTTAGCTACTGCATATACCTGTAATTTATGTGACCAAACCTCTTGTGCCAAAGCCTACTACTATCATCAGCATGTGTAAGCAATAAGGAGGATTCAGATTCAATAAATTCAGAAAATGTATATAGTCTGGCTCCATTGTTTACCTCACCAGTTGCAATTTTGGAGCTACTATGTAAGTCATATATGTTCACTGCATTTGGAGTGAATTCCACTCTCTTTTCGGTGCTGGAATGAGTGATCTGATAAACCGAAAGCAGGTTTACCGAAAGTTTTGGAACATGAAGCACATCTTCAAAGCTTTCGTGTAAAAGTTCCACTCTACCTTTTCCGGTGACCTCAACAGGTGAGTCATCTCCCATTTTCCGGTGACATCAACAGGTGAGTCATCTCCCATGAGGATGGGAGGTCCTTTGCATCCATCCAAAGAGGAATAGACTTCCTTTGCAGCAGCCATATGATGTGATGCACCAGAATCTATAATCCATGCATCAGGGGAAGAATTAATTGCAACTAAAGCATAAAAATTGTTACCCTTCCCGTGTGGCGGATCCTCAGTTTTCTTCTTGGCCCTAAGGGATGTGGTCCCCAAGGTTGTGATTTTGAAGAATTTCTGCTATTTGGTCAATTTGTTTCTTCATGCAAAAGCATTCTAGATGGAATCCTCTTTGACAATAGGTGCATCTATTTCCTTTCTTCCCTTTCTCATTTCTCGAGCTGAAGGAGTCATTGAAGGGCTTGGTGTACACTTCCTTCTTTGGATGGGAATTCACTTTTCCCTTGTCTTTTTGCTGCTGATTTTTCTAATTTGAATCAGATCTATGATTTTTATTGTAGCTGCCATCATGCACAACAAGTGTATGCGCTTTTGGAGATTTGATTTTCCCCATGCCAATGAGTTTATCTTGCTCAAAAATAAGGGACTCCATAAATTCTTTGAGAGAAGGCATAGTGTAGGATTTCCCTGTTGCAAGACTTATTGAATGAAATGTAGACACAAAGACGAAGTATTCCGGTCTGAGCTTTGACATAATAGAGAGAACTTGGCGACTCTCCTCCTTGGATTTATCAATTCCACAACCCTTGAGTTGCAGCAATAGATCATTATATTTGGTGAAGAAGTCTTGAATTTTTTCATAGTTCCATGGATACAATGACAGCAGCTCCACTTCAAGCAGATGTCCTTTTATCTCATCCTGTTTCCAGTAGAGATCTTCAACCTTTTGCCAAATCTCATTGGGAGTATTGCAGGCAGATAGATGAAACTGCAACTCTGGAGAGATGCACATGCATATGGATCTGTGGCCCTCATCCATACGGTTGATGTACTTGGATTTCTCTATGGCTGAATTGGGTTCCACTTCTGTAGCCATGGTAAGCCTATACAACCCTTTATGACGAAGGTATCGAGCCATTTGGTCCTTCCATTCATGATAGTTGTATGGTGTTAAGATCGATGCTTTGGTAAACTCCATTTCTTTGTCGATCTTCGATCTCCAAGTTGTAATACCTGAAAAATAAAGTACTGGTGTGCCTTTTATCTAGCAACTTGTGGGCTCTGATACCATGTAAATGTGTTAGAAAACCTGCACAGATGAATCTAGCTAGTAAAGGTTGAACACACAGCTTTGCAGAGCAAAAACACTAAAAGAAAATCGAAAGAAGAAAAGAATAATTAATTAAAAAATAGGTTACAATGCTCATGATATAGCATTATTGGGTGAAGATCCCAAGGTAGTGCACCATAGTAATGACCAATGAGAAGACTCAACACCTACAACGAGTTCCGGAGATAACTAGCCAGTTGCCGAGTGAAAGAAGGAGCAAATCAAGGAGTAAATCATGCAGAAGAACTAACCAGTTGTGGAGTTAAAGAAGGAGCAAATCAAGGAGTAAATAATGCAAAAGGAATCTTTCATGTAGTCCCATGCTCTAACTAAGAGTTTGCATGTAGGTGTGTAGTAGTTCCAACAATAACCGTTGTGAGATTGCAAGATTCGTGATACCAAGGCACGCTCAAATAATAGTCAACATGTGGGCAATCGCAAGGGACCCTTCGATCGGGAAGGAGCCCTTGAAATTTATGCCGTAAAGATTTCTTGATAATGTGGTTGCATTCAAATATCATGTACAATTTTATTATTAAAAAGACAGAAAAACTTGTACCATTAAAAACACAAACATAAAAGAATGGAATTAATAGTTTTCCATAAAACAATCAAATCAACAGTCTTTCATATATATTCATTGATGTTATTAAGTTTAAAACATCAAAAAATGGTATTTATGGATATATAACAATTGCTTTTACTTATTAAAAAATGAAAACTAAATATCTTTTACTAAAATTTATAAATTTTAATAAAGTTAATATCAATAAATTTTATATAATTATTATATTTAATTATAGTTATAATAACTATTCAAAATATATCTATTATATATATTTTATAGTTAAAAAGATAAAAATAAAGACCAATTATATATATATATATATATATATATATATATATATATATATAATTATAATTATTTTAAAATAAAATTAAAAAAAAAAAAATATATATATATATATATATATATATATATAATATGTATTTTTTACTAAAATTTTCCAAATTAAAATTTCATTTTTTTTAATTACAATCTTTTATTACAAGCTCCCTCAGAGAGTTTCTTGAAATTGAACTTCGATGGAGTGTCTAAGGGAAACTTAGGTAAGGCTAGAGCTCGAGGAATCATTTGGAATTGGACAGGTAAAATTCAAAGGTTATATTTCATCAATATGAGTTAGGCCACGAATAATGCTATAGAGTTTCAAGCCTTGGAGCAGGGGCTGGAATCATTACGAAGAGAATGAATGGTGAATGTAATAGTGCAAGGGGATTCTGCATTAGCTATTCAAGAAACACATCGACTGCAATGTGGCTCTCACATGAACAAAGTCATGAATAATTAGCGCCTCGCCCAGATTATCCAAAGGATACAGAGCCACCTGAAGGAGTTGGAAACGATGGAGCTTTCCTAAGTATGACCCTCAGCTAATGCGTTGGTGGAGAGAGTGGAAAAAGAAGGGGTCAAGAGTGTTAGGTTGATAACCGAGGTGGCCTAGGAGGACATGTTGGATGGACATCTAAAGGAACACTATCGATCACGGGTAGAGTGAGACCAATCCATGCCAGAAGGGAGGAGCAACAGACAAGGAGTGTGACAGGATCAGGGAAGAGACCCACCTCGTGATATGAATGTTTAATAATTATCATGGTTCGATAACTAGTGAATGTTAGGAATTAGCAAGGTGATACATGTTGTCACGATACAAAGGAAAGGACGGTCGAGGATGGGAAGGAGAGGAACTCAGTTTCAATTAATCATTCATCGGGAGGCCACATTAATTGGAAAGGATGTTTAAAGGAGTTTAGAAGTAAGACGCTGAGCGAGGCGTTGTACTGGAATAGGACTATGGCAATAATGAGCCTGCATAAACCATTTTTAGAGGCAAATGGGGAGGAATATGGCCCCATCCTCACACAAATGTAGTGTAATATCATCGGTAAGTGGAAGTTGTCGAAAATAGATGGGAAAGGTGCACAAAGGATGGGGTGGCATGATTTGTTTTGGATGTTTCCTTTATATGGGAAGGATGAAAGGTGCATAGGGTAGAAGATAAAAGGTGGTGTTGTAGCAAGAGAGTTTATGTTCCTCTGATAACTATAGAGTTAGAGATAGTAATGACCAAGGGATGAAATGTTAGTGGCAGGCCGAGGGGAATGTCGCGAATGAATGATCATAGCTCCACGACTAGTAAGAGGTCTAGAATGGAGTATGAGGTGAGTAAGGCTGCCCTAAACTATCGTGCAATGGTCCCAAAGAAAGGAAAAGAAATCGTTGAAATTTGGGAGAATGAGGTGAGGCTCTTATGCAAGAGCATCCTAGATAGAAAAATTGAAGAATAAGTCATATGGATTATAGATACTCGGAAATCCTGAACGCAACAAACGGATTATATAAAAACATTGGAGATGGTGTGGCATGTTGAGAACCTAATGGGGAAGCTGGAGGCGGAGGTGATGGAGGATAGTACTAGGCAAAAAATGGAACACCAACTTTAGTTGAAGGCAATGTAGTAGAGGTTACGGGTTTTTTAGGAATCACTCGAAAGGGTAACGAATATAGAACGTTTTCAAGATGATAGAATTGGAGACATGAACAAGATGTTCTCCATCCACTTCAAATATATCCATAACCTGGATATCACATTGGGGTAGGAACTCGGAGAACTGGCTAGATCTATGAAATGTCAGGTCACGGAGGTAACTATAGCAAGTGACAAGTAACCAATGACATAGGGAGCAAGGGCAGCTGCAGCACCAGCTCCAGCAACAAATATTTCACTTGCATCTAGGTCAAGTGTAGCGGAAGCAAACAATAATGCCTCTGGTTAAATTTCATGCATCTGTCTTTTTTTGTTATATTTTTTCGAATGGCTGAGTAGGCCAAATCATCATAAAATGTTGATAGGTAGGTTAGTAGGTGTAGAACAAATTGGCATACTTATAGGCAGACCACCTTCAAGATGTAAATGGGTAAGGAGGAGTAGTAGTAAAGTAAATTTTGTAGATATGTATAGGAGATGCCATAGACAAAAAAAACCTTATGGCATGTCTGGTTAAGTGTTTGGTTAAGACTGTATTTTACTGCAATTGGTCTCGTTTCCAATCTAGAAAACCAACTGCTTATGATGTACTCTACGGTTATATAGTAATATAAGGTTTCTCTCTTGACTTACAAAAAAATATTATTATTATAAAATTAATTATATATATATGTATAACAAAGTTCTTAATATAAATTAAAATACATATATATATTGATAACATAATTAATTCTAATAAGAAATAATATAAATTTAAATATAAAATAGTTAGAAGATTTTCTTTTCAAACGCAATAATAATATAAATTCAAACTCTAAAATATCTAACACAACCATATACATTAAAGAGATTATGAACATCGATAAATCCAATATCGAGATACACTAAAACACTTTTGATTATTAGTCAACCTTCAACCCCTTATACAGGCAAGGAGCCCAAACTTTCTCAACCCTTGGCACATTACAATGGAGACTAATAAGCCTATATATAGGTTTATTTTCAACAAAGTACAACTGACATAATACCATGCGCCAAGAAACCATGTGCCTGAAACCACCTAGTCCCAAGTCAAGATTAATCCTAACAATCACCCCTTTAAACTTGACTCCCACATGCCCCCTATCATTCTAGACTCTTAGGTTCGCATTCCTACCAAGTCTTACAACAATATGCCCAATTACATAATCTCCATTATAATTAATATCTTTCTTGGTTTTTTTGTAGGGAGAATTTTAGGGATTAAAATAGGCTAATTTTCCATTTTTGTCCCAACAAAATTATCAATTTCAATTTTTTCTAAAATTTATTCACCCAAATTTTATAGGATAAAATTATGATCATCAAAATTTTATAGATATAATATGAAATCAATAAATATAAAATATTTTTACAAAAATATAGTTAAACATCTTAAAATTTACATATTAGAGAACATTAAGATTCCCCAGGTTTCTTACATTTTAATATAAGCTTTTTTCCATAAAAATTTTCATGATTTATTGCTTCTTAGATCTTTCTTTTCTTTTCTCCATGACCACACATTTGACATTGAGATCCATATAAAAATAAACCACCCATCTACCATATTACATGGGTTACCGACTGATATAACCACCGGTTCTCTTAAAAATTCTCTTCCCATACATAATTCATCAATTAATTAATTCACATTTACATCTTTCGTCATTTTTTTTTTTTGATTAGATCTTATGGATAGATCATGTCACTCATGCCACAATTTACCTTCTGCAATTCATCCAGCCTCCCATAACTCGTTGTTATCATAGAGTCGTGTTTGCATCCTCGTGCTTCTAGGCCCACGATGCCGCCAAAGTCACATCTTAGACTAGAATTACATTTGGACACAACAATTTCTTGGTCTCTGCTCGATCTTTGACCACTTCACGAACTTTTTCCTTCGTGCCTAAAATGGGAATCCACTCTCTCTGTCACTTTCGCTCTAGCTCTCTAACTTCTCGCCTATGCTACTTCTTGAGTTGTTCTTTTCCCACAATTGTATCCTAATCATTATATCAAATGTATCCCCCAAATAACCTTGTCACAACTATTGACTTATTAAAACTTCTATTGACGCCATTTCTTAGCCACTAGGCTTGGCCATCACTTCGTCCCGAGCTCTCAGCCTCTTATCCTCCAATCAGACCATAATGCATTATTGAAAGTCCCTTAATAAGAAATCTTGTGGACATCATGGATTAAAATATGTCACATATCACACTTTTGGTTGCATTAGCTCCTTTTCTGAGCTTCAATCACAGTTATGTTGCCCACCCCCAGGTTTCTGAAGCCAGCATGACCGATTAGTATTTCAATCTGCTTCAACACGTAGGTTATAACAACATAGTGTTCAGACAATGCAACATATAGTGCCCTCTATTGGTGCCACTTTCATATTTCTTGGTCTCAAATGCCTCCATCCTCGAATCATTCACTCAGGTGATTTCATTGCATGCAAACCCTATCCACCTTAGTTTGTATTGTGCTCTTTTTCTCTCTCTCTCTTCATCTTGGCCATAGCCAGCACCTCGCCCACTCCATGCTTAGCTATTATACTATTGTAATGAATTAAAAGGAAATAAAATAACGATAATAAAAAACACAAATAGAAGACATCATGCATATAAAAAACATCAAGAAATACTATGGAAAACCCCAACCTCTAGGGAAAAACTAAGCCCAAGATAATTCTATTAGTCCCTGGCCAAGATCCTGGCCAACCCTGCGAGGGAGCCTTGCTCAACCCTTGGCCCCTTACATTAGTTAGGGAGTCCAAACTTCTCAACCCTTGGCACATCACAATGGAGACTAATAAACCTATTTATATGCGTATTTCCAACCAAATACAACTAACATAATACTATGGATGAAACCATTAACTGTACACTGTCAAAGTTAATTCTCACAAAGAATGGAATCAATTTTTTTCCATTATGATTGTGACAGTTCATCCTTACTCAAAACCCCAACTCCATAAAGAACACCAAGAAATACCATGAAAAAACCCCAACTCCAAAAAAACCAAGCCCAATAGAATTCCATTAGTCCTTAGACAAAACTATGGCTAAGCCTACTAGGAGCCTTGCTAAACCATGGGCCCTAAGCCCCTTATGCTGGCCAGGAAGCCCAAACTTGTGCAACTTTTGACAGATTACAATGGAGACTAATAAACCTATTTATAAACTTCTTTCCAACCAAATACAACTAACATCATACCATAAATGAAATAATTAACTTTAAACTATAGTCAAAGTTAATCCTAAGAAATCATGGAATGATTTTTTTTCAATTAGGTTTGTGACAGTCCATCCTTAAAACTATCAAAACTGTCGAATTGAGTTATCACTAGGTGACAAAGTGGCGGCCATGCATTTAAAGGTTACTATTAATCCCAGGGCCAATTTAACATTTGAAAGTGAAAATTAACAAGAGGGGTTACGGTGCAATAAGTCACTGCCTTAAGTGGGCAAGTAGTTGACCTGCAACCCTTATTAAAGCATCATTGATTCAAAGCAATTGAAAGATAATTTGACAAGCATCACTAGCCATTACGATGGGTATTTTAGCAGTAGAAGCATCAGACCCTCGGACCAAGGTAGTTGTCGTCATAATTAAACTAGAAGGCAGTCTCAAAGAACGAGCATAAGGTATCACTAGCCATTGCGATGGGTATTCTAGTAGTAGAAGTATCAGACACTTTGAGAAAGGCAGTTGTAGTGATAATTAAACTAGAATGCAGTCTCAAAGAATGAGCATATGGTAGCTGGGAACAATGTAAAACAAACTGTGTAGATCACATAACACAAAGTACACGTGTGACATGGAGGAAATTTTTGGTTTGCCTATGCAAGTCATACAAAATTTCCATGGAGGGTAATATGAAGCATTGTATGCCATCTCAAAATCCCCCCTTCCTTCTTCCTTCATAGAATTGTATATAGCTAACAGTCATTGCAAAGTGTATAATAAGTTCAAATTTAAAACAAGCATAAGAAATTCAAACCATTTCAAGAGTATGCACTTGGCATTGTGGGTTTGCATTGTTCAGGAATGTTGAGTGAACAGAGGATTGAACTTTATGAACACATTCATGATTCAAGATAGTGGGGATCCAAAATGGACATGCGAGAAAAAGGGTTTTCAAGGATTGCACTTACAACCACATTTCTCTATCCACTAAGGAAAATCCAATAAAACCATGACACATAAATCCAATGCATCTAAGAAAAGATATTCACGGAATTTTAATTCATAATAATAATAAAATGTATTTCTCAGTGCCAACCCACTTTTGTATTTTTAATAATATCACAAAAAAATACAATATGATGATCTCTTTAGGTACAGGTGCAACCTTCGTTTAGAGAATTGTATATAGCTAACAATCCCCGCAAATTGTATAATACGTTCAAATTTAAAACAAGCATAAGAAATTCAAACCATTTCAAGAGTTTTCACTTGGCATTATGGGTCTGCATTGTTCAGGAATGCCGAGTGAAGAGAGGATTGAACTTTATGAACACATTCATGATTCAAGATAGTGGGGATCCAACATGGACGTGTGGGAAAAAGGGTCTGTATGGATTGAACTTACAACCACATTTATCTATCCACTAAGGAAAACCCACATAAACCATGACACATAAATCCAGTACATCTAAGACAAGATATTCACAAAATTTTACTTCATAATAAATAAAAAAATCTACTACCCAGTGCCAACCCACTTCTGTATTTTTAATAATATCACAAAAGAAATAAAAATACGATGATCTCCTGAACTACAGGCGCAACTGGGTTTTACTACCAACTTTCAGAAGTTCCACAAAAAAAAACAAAAATTTTGACATTGAATGCACAAGCCCTACGGTCCCTTCTTGGCAATGATGCATATGTTGAAATCAGTATTACCTTGTTCTCGTATAGTGCAGATCTAAATTTTTTGACAATTGAAAGAATGTGGAGTGAACAGAGTCATAAAGATCTATTGTGTTTCAATATTATTGTAGCAATAAATGGAAACTCTTTTTTGAATTGAAATAAATTTTCCTCATTTAATCAATAGACTGAGATGAGTGCATCATTAGCAAAAAATTTGTAAAATTATATATAGATTCTTCCCTGCAACATGAAATAAAATTATGAGAGCACTACAAGGGTAACCAATACCAGAGTTTCATGTAAAAGCAAACAACAAATAAAAATCTACAACAATCCAAGTGCCAATATGATGTAAGATTCAGAAGACAACAAAATATATATAGGGAGGAGCCACCAAAGAGACAAAATGGGAGTTGTTGGCTTAGAATAAGGTATGTAATATTACTGTTTGGAAATATTATTGTATGTAATATTTTGATAAAAGGATAAAGACCAAGTAATCAGAGGAACTGTGTAATCAAAGAAGCCTCTGAATTAATAGAATGGGTTATGTTTTATTATTCCTGCTTTGTGTGTCAACAAATCATGGGGATCAACAAAGCATGGAACAATGTGATAAGTTGTAGAAGTAGGCTATGACACATATATGAGTCATTAAATTGTTTCCTTATTAGAAAGCTTGTTAATGGCTATGAGATGGTGGATAATGGTTATGAGAGGTGGAGAGGGGTCATGATCTCTAATATCTCATTTGGGATGCAATATGGAGCTAGCAGCCAGTTTTTCCCTTGAAAAGAGATGGACAAGGGATTTTTTTACTCACCCAAAATCATTTTTCAAGTGTCAAAGTTTGAGATATCAAAAGAAATGAACTAGAACATCATGTGCTTGTCAAACATTTTGGAGGATTAAAATGGTTGATATAGAAGTAATCATGCCCACAACTGGTAACACTTCATTTCAACTCTTGCATTCAGATAGTGGGCTATAAGAATCAACCACATGATAGGAACAAATTTTTTGGCAAGAAACACCATAAGCCTTCACATGTTTTTCCCTTTCCAGCGTATCAATACTATTTGACTCTATTGCAAGAAGGAAATGTAGAGGTCCAAATCAACATTGAAACAAATTTTTTTTTATCAGTCCTATATAACAGTAAATACAATACCAAATGACCTTGCAATGTACATGTCAAATACTCGAGATTGAGTTGAGAATTGTTTCTCCATGCTCACAATCAAAGGAGTTGAAGAAAGGTATTAGTTTGAATGAAACATGAGTTCAATGGGTCAATTTTCATATTAAGGTTTCAAACTAGTTGTGCTTTCTGACCAACCTAAATAGTAAGGGGGTTATAGTATATATAGATCTATAAATGGCCAAAGTCACCTTATCAAACCTCCACGATTTTTTTCACCCATAAAATTTTCCTACCTTTCTTTGTTTTGGAAAGTTTTGATTATTGATGAGGATTCATCTTTGTTGTGGTGCAGACAACATTAGACCTACTTCCTTGGCAAGATAATGTGATGTCTAGAATGGAAAGAACAGGTCAACTAAAAATATTGTTGTGTTATAGACAACATTAAACCTACTTCCTTGGGTAACATAATGTGATGTCTAGAATGGAAAGAATAGGTCAACTGAAAATGCGAAATAATCAGCCGCTAGATAAAGCCTTAAAGGCAAACAACAGTTAAAATCGTTCAACCAACAGTCGAAATAGAAAGAGTAGGTTGACCTTGAGGAAAAGCATTGAAGAAAGATATCTAGAAGGAAAAAAAGGTCACATCCTCTTTGAATGAACAACCTTTTCCATTTTGGAGCTTTTTTCCCCTTTTCTCAGCGTTAAAGGTAAATTGAGTTGAAGGAGATGAGTTTTCTTATTTGCAGATCTTAGAACCATTGCACGGATTAGATAGTTCATTATTGAAACATCCATAGGATCTTGACTACCACCTCCACTGCAAGCAAGAAGTTTAATGGTAGCCAATCACACACCACCCATCATAATGCCAACAATCTTCTAGGTAATGTCTCATTTAATATAGTTATGCTTCATTCTAGCTCTCTAAATCTCATGGTTGTGTTGAATTAGTTTCTTTCTTAGTACCATGTTTATATGCATTTACTTTGAAATCATTTCCCTTAAAGTGTATTTCTTTCAATACTTACAATTTGATTCCGTAATCATTAAGGTCTCTGAAATCTAATCTCAACAACTAAAAATCCTCTTCTAAATTTATGCTCACTCTTGATTGTTTTTGGATTCCCTAAGTGTGGGTTTTAATATGCTGACCATCATTTAAATAGATGCAGAAATCTTATTTTAGATGGTCGCATACACCTATTTGGGACACTCCATTGAGATTTCAACTGACTATGATACTGTACTTATTTTTCCAACATGATACATATAGGTAAAATATTAAAAAAATTGTTCAAGTTCAAAACCACTTGACGATAAGATTGGAAACATGTTTTAACGGAATAAATTTTTAAACAATACTCATTTTGTGTGTTTGGGAGACAACAAACTATCGAATACATTTGTTCTAGAAAGACTATCAAGAAATATTCCATATTAAAATACTACCTTATACTAACTATACATCTGAAAAAAAGACAATGCTAATTTAGATAGCACAGACCATACAATGAAACTCAATCAAGATCTGCCATAAAATTCAGCACAAAGAAATCATAATAGAAATAAGCTCAAGATTCCTAATTTTCTCCCTAATAAATAGTCAAGACAGTGTAGTGAATACCATAGAAATAGACAACACGAACTATATTCATAAAGAATTATTCATTGTACTTGAATGCATTGTGTGTTTACAATTGAGCCAGCAAGAAACTTCCATTCCGTAGTTTTAATCCATTCATAGTAATTTCCTTTGAGACTGATTGGCCTTCATTATAATATGCACAGGACCATAACATGACCATTCTTATATGCTTCATTTTCCTGATAATTAGAACATTATTCATAATTTATATTTATGGTTTGAAAATCCCAAAATGTTTAACAAATCTCACAAGTTTCAAAAGCCCTCTAAAAAGAAAATAGTAATTATCAACTAGTAGCCAAATCTGGTAAGCTTTAGATACTTTATGCTATTTCTAGGTTGTTTGTTGTTCATGGTAGTTGTTCTTTTTCCTAATTTTACGAGCATCCCTTGACTTTTACATATGTACAAGTATCTAGTGTTTTTATGTATTATTCTTTGATGACATAGAACTGAAAATGCTAGAATTTTTTGTCACTAAAAAGTGATATAGAAGTCAAGTAGTTCATGACTTCTTCAAGAGTACTTGAGTATCCCAAATAAATAGCAATCAGGATTATCAATCAAAACCGGAAGCGTGAATTAATGAATACTTCATTAACACCTTAAACAAGAAATCCATAGAAATTCAAAGTCTTGGGATAATTTTATCTAAGGGCTTCATTCAGCAACTTCTTAGATAGAATGTCAGTAAACTGAACATTCTATTAATGCACATCAAACAACCGGCTGATGAAAGTAAAAAAAAAATGTCCTAATGCAAGAGAATAAGGTTCTATTACAATTTTCAGAAGAGAAGGAATGAATTAAGTGAGTCGAACCATACCCTGCCACAGCAACAACCAATGCATGATGAACAAAAACAATGATCACAAATGCACCTTGTGGTTTACTCATTATAACCATCTTCCCTCGAGCAACAACAACAACATACTCCCATTTCTCCTTCTGATTCATTGACCTTCCGCTTGTTCAAGAGGATTTCCAATGATCCTTTGCACACTACTCAATCGTGAACACCATGATTAAGTGCCCACAGTGAGCTGTGAAGGCCATTCCACAAGCCTCAAAATTATTATTATGAACCTTCCAAATATAGATTCAGCACCATTTCACTTTCAGTAAATCTTAACACTACCTTCTATAACCAACAATCATGCAGTTTCATAGACATGGATATGTATTTGAATCTTTAAAAATTCTAGCTTGTCCTAGGTTTCACCCTGTTCATTCAATGATCAATGCCAAATTAGCAAGACACGAAATTTAAAGGTGACAATTTTCAAAATTAAAATCATAGTCTAGAATATGCATGCAAGGGAAAACACCCCAATATGAACATAAATCGTAAACATCAATCTAGACTCTAGAAATAAAAGAAGTGAACAGAAACGATGAGACTAGAAGCCATAATTTTTTTTCAAAATAGAAACAGTGAACATAAATTATTGGATAAAATCAAATTAATTCTTTATACAATGACAATAACCACATGTGAAATGAGGATTTTTGAAAAAAAGGTCCATTTTTCTTTAACATGACGTCAATATTTTCTTTACATTGTCTCTCTGATATCCCTTGTTTCCTATTTTGATTACCCTTATCTCCAGCCTCATAATATCTAGTAATCCATGATTCCAACAAAAACCTTGATGAATTGGTCATATATTTAAAAACTAGACCAAGATGGGGCTACTTGCATGCCAATAACCACTACTCAAAATAGTGCACGAGTCATGAACATACATGCTATAAATATTTTAAGATTAGACACTAAACTAGACATACGATTCTCATAAGCTACCATACTCCACATTATAGTTATGCAAAGAAAAAGAAACCAGTAAACATTGCAAAACTGAAAAAAAAAAAAAATAAAAAATAAAAAAAAAAAAAATAAAATAAAATAAAATAACAACAGTCCCTTGAAAAGAAATCCCTAGTAAAGCCAACATACCCTACTAACCATCAAAAATAAATAAAAACATCGAGATGCAAAATATCTAATCCAACAACTGTAACCATATCATAATCTTATCCTTCAATCATGTTTACATGCAAAACATGTAAAACCTAAGGTCAAGTAGTAAGGGTATTGGTGTCACATAGGGATGGATATATAAGTATGGCAAGGTAGCAGTATGGCCTGGTAAGAAATTAAACACAAGACTCAAGTTATTTTTGGTACTTTCTTTCATGAAAGTCGTCATCATTGGCCAACCAAATTTGAATACAACCCTCAAACTTGACTATATCACAGAATTACCAACTCAATAGGCTTGATTAGTATGTAAAAAAAATTTGAACACTAATCATGTGCCAAACAACTTGGCCCCATACTTTGTTTTATACCATGGGTCACAACTGAAAACTTGGGCTATGCATGCAAGTTACAAAATTCCCAATTATAACAACTCACAAGAGGGCTTAACTAGTGCCATCATCTGTATACAGCTTTCGTGATATGCAAACAAGATAAGATAAGTATATAACCCTTCAAGAACCTAAGGTATATCAACAGTTGTAGAAGCCAATAATAGAGGAAAACCAAGATGGATGTAGCATGCTCCACTTACTGCAAACTATCCCACATATGTAACTCTATACATTAAAAAAAGAATTTTAAACAAAATGGGTAATCCATTGTCTAGCCCAACATAGCATTCACTCGACACCTACAAGGGTAAAGTCTGCCATGATAAAAAATGCTCAAACAAGAAAATGGATAGTTTTATTTCCATGCTCGTTCTAGGTATCAAACCATCAAGTATCATAAACAAAATATGGTTTGAACTATTTAAAAATACTGCCAACAAGGTTGCGTCATGCTATCTTAACGCTTGGGGAATTTAAAAGAAAGTGCTTTGTGTCATTCAACCCTTCAGTTGTGGCTTTTATATTTTGTGATTACAACATATTGTTCCTAGTTTTATTGCTTTTGTTGAGGAAAACCTTGCATGTGGAGGTTAAACTACATTCGACCTCTTGGATGCAATTGAGTCTAAAACAATATTTTTGCTGTCTTATGACTGCTATTGGCCTGAGCCAAGCATCCTATATGCATTCTATATGAACATAACTCTCCTTTATTGATTTCAAGCACTAACTTTGGTTAATATAGAGGCACATAAATAATCTAGTAAGGCACACTAGACAAAGACAACCACCCACCTTTGTTGTGAGAAGTGGGAAACATTTTCGCAGATTGAACAACATCTGGAGATATCAACTCTCATTTTCAAATATTACACACATGAACTTGGATTCAAAGGAGATACAAAGAGGAACTTGGATTCAAAGGAGATAAAGAATAGGCTGCAAAATAATCTTCAGAGTATTATTAACACTCTTGGTGTTTATTTTATTTAATATATTAAAAATAAAATAACTAAATACAATAACTAATAAATAAGGTTAAATAAAAATAAAAACAAATAAAATGAACTTCCCAACTGCCAAGTGGGCTTGCATGCATGAAAATGCCTCTGGAATTTAGGCGTGATCAGACTCTTCATCAGGTTTAGGAGTTAGGAGCTGAGCAACGTAGATTAGGCATGAAAAACCACATGCACAACCAAAACCAAAACCAGGGTAGTGAATCTATTACAACAGACCCAGTGTAGAGAGCAACACTGAATTGAACAATTCTTTCATTGTAGAGATAGAGACTTGATGGCGCTGAGAACCATTTATACCATGAGAGAGCCCAGATAGAAGGAGATCCTCCAGGTCGTTCTTACTTGGCAACTCCACAGTCCTAAAAGAGCACACAACATATACAGCCGCCTAGCGTAGTGTATAGAAAAACCAATTGAAGTGAAGCAAAGCATAGCCAAGTGTATAAAGCACAACAACCAAGCATAATTGAGTTTACCTAACCACGGGGCCATAGCCTATTTCAGAACCAACAATAGCAGAAGGAAATGCAAGCAATATGCATTCTATTATGCCCTCTTATGTGTCTCCAAAACCCTGCAACTTGTGGCCAAGTGTTTTATATTGCCCTTTTATGTGCGTGCACCCTAGCTGTAGTCACTCTACCTAAAAGATGATCAAATGAAGGGACTTCAACTGGGTTGGGTCGATAGTTTATGCTTATCTGTCTATTGGTCATTAATAGAGTGACTCTAGCCAAAATGTGGCACATAGAACAAAGTCATTATGCCAAACTTGTAAAGGCTCCTCGTCCATTTCTTTCCTAGAGTTCACGACCTCGGCACCATAAAGAGCATGGTTAGTTTAAGCATAACCTGAGAATTTGAGATCAAGGAACAACTGACTATCCTGGATGATGTAATCCATAAACCTGAGCATTAACATTGTTCCATAGAGGGACCCTAACACTTGGAATTTAGATGCCAATGGTTTCTCCTGCATGAGTGTAGGCTTAACACGAAGTTTAGTGGGTGTTGCAAGAACCTGAGTGGATCTAGTGCGGCTACAAGATGTCATCTGCACTGGAGGAATATCATGTGTAAATTGTTGATTCAACCCAATCTACTAGCTTTCAAAAGGGCTATGCTCCGTCTCTCTATTTTAGGTATCAATCTTGCACTAGAAGAGATGATGAGCGTGATTCTCCCTCCTTATAGTCAAGTGAGTGGGTCCGCCCCTTAGAAGCTCGTATCACTTCACTCAGTTCAATAAGGATATACCCACACTAAAACAACCAAACATAAGTTATGTTAGTTAAGGTTTCAGAGGTCGAGACCTACCACTACTTTCTACTGATGAATGTAGGCAGAGAGCCCTGACTTAGAGACTAGGATTGAAGATTGAACCCAAGTACAAAGGTAAGTAGAGAAGCTCCCATCTTGAAGATCAATGGACAAAGGTTAGATATTGATATTTTTAGGAGAAGATATAATGAATGTTGAAGCTCTTTGGTTTTGGAAAGTTTCCGAGATACCTCTGCTGAGACTTGGAAGCCTTGATCTAACTAACTTCAAATAAGTGAGCTAGGTATGTAAGGTGAACACTATAGGCTAGGCCCAACACCCAAACCACCTGTTGTTGCTCTAGATGTAAAGGCATATCTTGTTGGTTCAGTAAACTATTCTAAAGGTTCTATCATTGATGAAGTAGATGACACAGGTGCTTCAGTTGATCCATCAGTAGTAACAGAACCTACAGAGCACAATAGGATTTGAGGTGGCATCTCTTGCAGTCCTAGACTCTCGTCCACCCCTGTACAAGACGAAGTAGACAAAGAAAGAGGTAGCTAGAGCCTAGAGCGCAACCAACGTAGATGATAGCAATGCCCCCCCATTCTCGCTAGCTTCCATTCCATAGGCCACACAGTAGACACCGAAGCAACAAGGTTTGCATTCACAGGTGACGGACTGATAAGATCATAATCATAGGTGGCAGACTGATAAGATAAGATCTTTCAATGTCCCTGGTGTTAGGATAGTGCCATTGCCAAAGCCTTCGGGTCTGAGTCAAAGTAGTTCCCTCTCTCCCCACTCGGGAGTTCCCTTCCTTCCCACCCTGGTCAGGTGCATGAACATGTAGGAATGATTCTATCCCTAAATTAGGGATGAATTAAAGTTAATATGTTTAAGTATTTAATTCTCTTGACTAATGCCAACATTAGTTTTAGAGTTTGAAAATGCGAAAAAAAAAACAAAAAACAAAAAAAAAAACAAACAAACAAACAAACAAAACAAAACCAATAATTATAACTTATGGTTTTTCCTCCCCACCTTGGGAAGAGGCCAAATAAGATGATGAAACAATCTTCTTCCAAAAACTTTTCTTTATCGGTGATCGGTAATCATTGGTAAGAACTAACAAGCAATTGTATTAATGTATGACATCGCCATATTGATTACAATAGTCCCATCCATACCTACAGTGAAAACTAAAAAAACGATTAAATATATCTTGATGTTTAATATAAAACAACCCATTAATTCCAATATATATTAGCTTATAGAAATAAATACATACCGCCTCTCACCATACTTCACATTATACATAACAACTTGATGGGTACTAATTAAAAATGAATTATAACGACTTGTAGTTACATCCCTGAGTGTGCATTGGTTTTGTGGTTTATCTTATTATCGTGCTATAAATTTCATTGTTCACATTATTATATTTTCATTTATTTATATATATTTTACACACAAATTTCTTTCAGATGAAGACAAAGATATATGCATGTGCATTTGTTTTACCTGGTCAATTGTGTTTGAAGAATATAAATTCAACAGGGATCAAAAGTTTCATATATGGTTGAGTTCTAGAATTTGTGTAAGCAAGATACCAAGATTAAAGGATTGAAAAGAGACACACTGAGATGTTGCATTCCAACCCTCTTCATAGATTTAGAAATGTATGTGCTTCACTATGTGGTTTGAATTTTAGGAAGAGTTTTTAGTAAATCATATCAGGATTAAAAGTAATTCAAAATTTATATATATATATATATATATATATATATATATATATATAGAGAGAGAGAGAGAGAGAGAGAGAGAGAGAGAGAATGCAATTAGAGATGGATTCTTAAGTGCTTTGTGGTTTAAAGTAGATTTTCATAAATTTTTTAAGTATAAAATATATGAATAGAAACTAATACATTGAGGGTTTTATTTATTGGTGAGCTATTTAATCTCAATTTTTTTTTATGTTTGTTTTGTTTTTTTTTTGCACCATTTACATGTTTAAGTTTATTTATTATAATATAAGTATATTTGGTTTCTTGAGCTTGTGTTTTTTTAAGTGCATTATGTTTTTTTAAGTTTCTTATTATGTTATTTGAATTTGAAATTTTTTATTTGAAAATACATGATTTAAAAAGGATGTTTGAAACCCAAGACATGGGAAGTATGTTAATTTGAAAATAAGTTATATAAGAATATTTATGTATAATTTATGAGGATGACATTCATGTTTTATATGAAATAATTAAGTAATTAATTATTGGATAAATTTACGAAATTTATTTATAGTTGTGTTTATTTATATTTAATTTTAGTGTTCTTATGTTATATAATGTATTAATTTCTTTCCAAATTGAAACATAATAAATTTGAAGTTTCAATTAAACTATTAGTTAATAATTTCCTTGGATGGGTTGATTATCAAGAGTGAGGAGGGGAGGGGTTACCACTGTGCCATGTAGTAAATGGGCCAAGGGGTTTGGAAACAAACCCCTTGGGAGTTTTCTATCCAATATACGAGTGAATGCTTATTTACAGGCTATGGTGGATATGAGATGTTACTATGGGTATTCAGAATAACATGATACGTGTGGAGCACGAATGAAGAATTTTTAAGGCCATGAAATCACCCTTACGAGAAATTGCAAAGGTGTTGGTCATGAACGAGGGAAGACAGGGCTTGTTTGATGAGGGGAATGACAGAGTGAATTTGTGTGAGGAATGTCTAATGGTGGAGGGTAATTTGGAATATCTCAATGGAGCAACAGGGTCTAAGCTCCAGCTAACCTTTCAATGTGATATTTCTTAGGCAAGATTTCAATCTACATGGTGTATTTATGTAAAAGGTAACATTGATTATTGCTCCAATTTGAGCAATCTTTAGTTAAACCGGTTTTGTTGTGGTTGTCTTGGTGGGGAATTGAGTCAAGGATGGAGCCAGACACTTTTTTCATTTTATCTCTGGTTCTCTTGCCTAGATTTTTCCTATTTTGGTCATAGTGACCCAAGGGAGTAGGCATGGGTTCAATATATGGTCAGTAGTGGCGATATTCTCAAAGAATTAGAGTAGACTGGGTGGTTGATACTGTCTCTGGTAAGTATAGACTCTCTCTATTCGAATTACTCATCATCTCAGTGGGGGGGAATTTGGTTTCAGTCTTGGACTATTCAATCTATCAATTGAGATTTATGTTATTACCAGAGTGTGAATTTGAGCCATCCTAGCCCACCTAGAAGCGTTATTGAGTTGGTTAGGTGGTCAAATCGAGTTGAATGATGTCTTATTTTTTGGTGGAGGGCATGGCTCTAGGGACAATGGGTGATTAAATATGTTTGCTCATATGTCTCCTCCACGATGTCTTTGATGTTGGGATAGTTTCATTTCTAGTATGTTATTTAAGTGTCTGTCCGAGAGAAGGTCCATCAAGCTAGGACAAGATGAAGCATTGTAATTTGGCAGTGGGAGAATTCTAGCCTTGTCATGGGTAATGTGTCTCACCATTTCTATATAGTTCTAGTTATTGGACTCAATTTTTGATTATTAGTTTTGATAGCCTAGAGGGTGGAGTGGGTCATCTATTAGGTCAGCTGGTGGGGGAAAAGTGATTGGAAGTTGGGTCCACCTAAGTCCCCCTTGTCGTGGAAATTGGTCCTTTTATCCTATTAGTGATTGTTCTCTAGGATGGTGATTTGGGGGCATTATTATCCACTAGATTCTTCTAGCCTTGTATGTGTAATCCCTTGGTCAATTAAACTAGGTTGAATAACAATGTAAACTTTGAAACAGAAACTATAAACTCAAAATGAGAACTCTGCCCAAAAAACCCCAAAAAAACATGAAAAACAGTGCTAAAAATGAAAAGTGTGTATACTAGAATGATGTTTTTTTTCCAGGGTCAATTTTGAACATGTTTTAAAAATGGCAATGAGAATGAATTTTTGGTGCAAAAGGTGCAAAAAACAACCAGAAAATGAAAAGTGCTAATAATGGAACAATGGTTTTTTTTAGGGTCAATTTCTAACATTTAAAAAAATGGCAGTAAAATCGAATTTTTATGTGCAAAAATTGTGCAAAAAACACCCTCAAAACGAAAAGAGTTAATGCTTGAATAACACATTTTTTTGGGTAAATTTACAACGTTTTGAAATAATGGTGTAAAAGATTTTGTTATGACTCCGAAAAACATTAAAATTCCAAAAAAAAAAAAAAACGAAAACGTAAATAAAAATATATTAAAAACAAAACATAAAATTAAAAAAAAAAGAATCAATCATATAAAAAAAAAAAAAAACCTATAAAATATGAGAATTAAAAAAATTTTAAAAATTAAAAAAATAAATAATAAAAAAACATATTTTCATAATGTAGTAAAAAAAAAAATGAAAAAAAAAAATTAAAAATACCATAAAATTAAGTAAAAATAGGAAATTAAAAAAAAAACATTAAAAAACTACAAAATAAAATAAAATTTAAAAACAAACTAGATTTTAAAAAATAGAAAAATAACCAAAAAAAAAAAAATAGCTTAAAAACATTTTCAAAAAGCTCTAAAAAAAACAAAAATATATTCAAATTTAAAATAAAATAAAAAAACATTTTAAATTATAAAAAAAAAAAGAAGCAAGCAATATATTTTGATTTTAAAAAAAAAAAGCATTTCAAATTTTATATTAAAAAATTTAAAATTTAAAATTTGGATTTGAAAAAATAAAAACAAAAAAACATTAAAATTAAAAAAATTTAAATATACTTTTGATATTTTTTAAAATAACATTTAAAATATATATATTTTACAAATATATATATAATTAAAAAAAAACATTTAATATCTATATATATATATATATATATATATATATACACACACACGCGTATTTAACAAAATTTATTTTTTTTATCTAAAAAACAATTTTATCGGCCACCACCCCCACGAGCGGCCAATCGGTGGCTATTTGATTCTCGGAATCAAATAGCCACTTCCAGGCCACCTCCACGGTCGGTTGGGCAGTGGCTATCTGATTCTCGTCCACCCCCACAGGCGGTTGAGTGCTGGCTATCCGATTCTGATTTCGAGAATTGGATAGCCACTGTCCAACTGCCTGTGGGGATGGCCAGGAAGTGGCTATTCGATTCTCTGAATCACATAGCCACCGATCAGCCGCTCGTGGGGGCAGTGGCTGATAAAATAATTTTTTTAAATAATTTTTTTTTTTTTTTTTTAAACACAATAAACATATTTAACAAAATTTATTTTTTATTTAAAGAACAATTTTATCGGCCACTGCCCCCACGAGCGGCCGGGTGGTGGCTATTTGATTCGGAGAATCGAATAGCCACTTCCCGACCACCCCCATGGGCGGTAGCCACCACTCAGCCGACTATGGGGGTGGTTATCTGAAATCAGATAGCCACCGCTCGGCCACCCTATTTCAGATAACCACCACTCGGCCACCCCCACAGCCGGCTGAGAATCGGATAGCCACTGCTCAACCGCTCGTGGGGGTGGCCGGGAAGTGGCTATTCGATTCTCGGAATCAAATAGCCACCGCCCGGCCACTCATGGGGGCGGTGCTCGATAAAATTGTTTATTTTTGAATAATTTTTTTTTTTTTAAATAAAAAATAAATTTTGTTTTTTTTTTCAAATAAAAAATAAATTTTGTTTTTAAAAACAGAATTTATTTTTTATTTAAAAAAAAAAAATTATTTATTTATTTAAAAAAAAAAATTATCGGCTACTGCCCCCACAAGTAGTGAGGCGGTGGGTATTTGATTCCAATAATCGAATATCCACTTCCCGGAAACCCTCACGGGTGGTTAGGCGGTCGCTATCCGATATCTGATTCTCGGAATCAGATAGCCACCACTCAATCACCTGTGGGGGTGGCCAAGCAGTGACTATATGTTTCTAAGAATTAGATAACCACCACCCGGCCAAGCGGTAGCTATCTGATTCTGAAAATTAAATAACCACCACCCGGCCACCCCCACAGGTCGCTGAGTGGTGGCTATCCAATTCCGAGAATCGGATAGCCACTGCCCAATAGTCTGTGGGGGTGGTTGAGAAATGGATATTCGATTCTCGGAATCAAATAGCCACCGCCCACTTGCTCGTGGGGGCGGTGGCCGATAAAATTGTTTTTTTATATAAAAAATAATTTTTGTTAAATATGTTTATTGTATTTAAAAAAAAAAAATTATGAAAAAAAAATTATAAAAAAAAACAATTTCATCGACCATCACCCCCACGAGCGGTTGGGCAGTGGCTATTTGATTCCGAGAATTGAATAGCCACTTCCCGGTCACCCCCACGGGGGGTTGGGCGATGGCTATGCGATTCTCGGAATCGGATAGCCACCACTCAGCCGCTTGTGGGGGTGGCCGAGTGGTGCTTATCTAATTCTCAGAATCGGATAACCACTGCTCGGCCACCCTACCCGACAGTTATCTGATTCTCAAAATTGGATAACCACTGCTCAGCCGTGGGGGCACCCGAGAGGTGGCTATCCGATTCTGAGAATCAGATAACCACCACCTGACCACCCCCACAGGTTGCTGAGTGGGGCGGCCGAGTAGTGGTTGTCCGATTCTGAGAATCAGATAACCACCACCTGACCACCCCCACAGGTGGCTGAGTGGTCGCTATCTGATTACGAGGGAATCAAATAGCCACCGCTCGACAAAATTGTTTTTTTAAATAAAAAATAAATTTTGTTTTTTTGTTTTTTTTTAAATCTAATAAACAGATTTAACAAAATTTAAATCTACGGGTGGTTGACCGATGGCTATCCAATTCTGAGAATCAGATAGCTAACACTTAGCTGCTTGTGGGGTGGTCGGGTGGTGGTTATCTAATTTTCAGAATCAGATAGCCACCGTGTGGCTGCCCGTGGGGGCGGCCAAGTGGTGGCTACGGGCGCTCGAGTGGTGGCTATCCGATTCTGGGAATCAGATAACCACCACCCGACCACCCCACAAGCGGCTGAGTGGTGACTATCCAATTGCGAGAATCGGATAGCCACTGCCCAACGGCTTATGGGGGTGGCTGGGAAGTGGCTATTCGATTCTCAGAATCAAATAGCCACTGCCCGGCCACTCATGGGGCCAATGGCTGAAAAAATTAATTTTTTTTAAATAAAAAATAAATTTTGTTAAATATGTTTATTGTATTTAAAAAAACAAAATTTATTTTTTATTTAAAAAAACAATTTTACCAACCACCACCCCCATGAGCAGTCGTGCGGTGGCTATTTGATTCCGTGAATCGAATAGTGACTTCATGACCACCCTCACGGGTGGTTGGGTGGTGGCTATTTGATTCTCGGAATCAGATAGCCACTACTCAGCCACTTGTGGGGGTGGTCGGGTGTTGGTTATCTGATTCTCAGAATCGGATAGCCACTACTCGACTGCCCGTAGGGGCAGCAGAGTGGTGGCTATCTGATTCTGAGAATCAGATATCCACCTCAAGGGCGGTCAGGGGGTGTTTTTTCGATTCCAAGAATCGGATAGCCACCGCCTGACCGCCGGTGGGGGTGGTTATTCGATTCTCAAAATCGAATAGCCATCACTTGACAACCCATGAGGGTGGCTATTCGATTCTCGGAATCAGGTAGCCATCGCCCGGATGTCCGTGGGGGTTGCTATCCAATTCTCGGAATCGAATAGCCATTGCCCGAATCAGAATTAGATAGCCACCACCTAGCCACCTGTGGGGGTGGCCAGGCAGTGGCGATCTGATTCTCAGAATCAGATGACCACCGCGTGGGGGTGGCTATCCGATTCTCGAAATCGGATAGCCACCCCCACGGGCAGTTGGACAGTGGTTATCCGATTCCGAGAATCAGATAGCCACCGCCTGACTGCCCATGGGGTTGGCTAGCCACCACTTCGCTGCCCGTGGGGGCGTGGCCCTGGGTGGCAGAGCTGCGTGCAGATATATTTTTTAAAGTTTTAACTGTAAATATATGTTTTTTATTTTTTAAAATTTGAAAATATATGTTTTTGTTTTTTTAATTTTTAAATCGGTTTTTTTTTTAAATCATATATATATTTGAAATTTAAAATGTTTTTAAGTTTATATATATTTTAAATTTTAATTGTTTTTTTGGGAGTATATTTTGTTTTTTTCAATGTTTTTAATTTTGATTTTAATAGCTTTTCAAATTTTTATTGGCTTTTTTTTATCAATCTAGTTTGTTTTTTATTTTTTATTTATTTAAATTTTTTTTTTTTTGTAGTTTTTTGTTAATGCTTTTTAATTTTTTTTTATTTTTAATTACTTATTTTATAGGTTTTTTAATTTTTTTTGGTTTTGTTTACCAACATTTTTTATGGTTTTCACACACACACATATATATATTATGCTTTTTTGGTCTTTTATTTTTATATATTTTTATATTCTTTTTTTTTTTATATAAAAAAATTGACAGAAAAAATTTGAAGTGTCAAAATTTGTTAAATTTAGAAAATAATTATTTACATTTCATATATTAGAAAATTTAAAGTCAAAAGATAGGTCTTTTAAAAAAAATGTCTGATGTAGAATCACCATTTTTTTAAATCAGCATGCATATTGCTAATATTCTAAAACATAATGTACATAAAAAAATTTAAAGTGCCAAAAACTATGCTCTAAAAACAATATGTGTGTTGTGCATCCCCCATTTTCAAAATCAGGTCACTCTTTTGCTATCTCTACAAAACGGGTAACAGTATCAGTTCCTATTTCAAAATTTACATTGTTGAATTCTCAAGTGGAATTTTCGGTGATTGAGTTAGCCATGCCATGTCAATGGGCTCGAGTGAGGCAGGGTGTCGCATATTATCAAGAGTGGGCCCAATAGGGGCACACTCATATGCATTATCAATTCAAGGATTTTTCTTCTCGGTACAAGGAACTCACTCTTGGTCGCATACAAGAAGATACTTCTCGGGCTGAGGGGGAAGCTTCTACCCATAGAAACCACCTTTTCAATATAAAGATTTTGACAGAGTGGACAGGTTGGATCCTAGATACTGGGCATACGACGGGAAGATTCAAGTAATACATTGGAAGAAGTTTCAACCTAAAAGTTCCCATGAAATTTTCAGATACACAATATGTCAACCAATCAAAATCCTTTAAATTTGAAAAAATATACATGTAAATATTTTGGAAGGAAATATATATATATATATATATATATATATATATTATTTTTGGCTTATCTCTCTATATGTTTACTCAAATTTCAAGTGTAAAAGTTCATTGAGTGTGGAATTAAATTCCACATCCAACATGTACCCGTTCTGTAAACTTCTGAGAAAACTCACATTAATAAAAATTGAAGATACATTAAAAAACGTGTTCAACATGTTTTTTTAATGTATATCCATTTTTTTTTTATCAATGTCGGTCTACTCAAAAGTATGCATAATGGGTACTCGTTGGATGCGGAATTTAATTCCGCATCCAACGAGTGTCTACACTTGAAATTTGAGTAAACCTATAAGGAGATAAGCAAAAAATGCAATTAAAAAAGAAGAAGTAAGTTTTCTTCTTTTCCCTCCAAAATTTATAACTCTTATTTTATTATTTTTCCTTGGGAGGCCACTTTTAGGCCGAAGTTTCCTCTAATACATCTATATGGTGGATTTATATTGGTAGATGAAGTTTATGTTGGGAAGGACTATTCTGGTCAAGCATGAGTTACGTATGGACATTTTGAATTCCTTCGAGCACTTGCATAAGCACTTGTGAGACCTAAATGGGAAAATGTAGAGGATTGAGAAGCATATTGGCATTCCACAAGATACATGCAATGCATCAGAGAATCCAAATGTGTACATTCTAGTGGCAAGCTCAAATTTTGAGCCATCATCTTAACGATGACTTGAATATGGATTTCATTATCTTATTTCTAATTTTATATATATATTGGGCTATTATGTTTAGCATATTAGTTGTAATATAATTACAGTGGTGTCATTTAGTTTTCATTTATCACTCTTCTCTTTAAAAAGAGTTTAGTTTTAGATATGGTTTGATCTCCCCCATAAAAAACAAACTTGCTTTTTGTAAATCTAAATTTTTGAAATAATAGAATTCATTTAAAAATATAGTTAACGAATTTAAAATTTTAATTTATCATTTTTAAATTTTTAAAGTGTAAATATCGAAATCACTATCCTAATAAAACTTTAATTAATATAAACATAACAAGAATGAAAAATTTTCGATATAAATTCCAATTTGAACTAGAAAATATTCTCCCTATGAATTACTTCTTCACATTCCAATTTTAATTAAAAAATATTCTTCCTATGCATTGAAACTGCCAAGGCCATCAATGGTGGCCTCTAAAGCATGTTGTGAATTCATTGCACATTAAAACTTAAATGAACCTACAGTCCCCTTAACACGGTTTCCAAGTTGCCAATTTAAAGGCCGAGTAAATTTGAATAGTGTGAGAAGGTGTCTCGTGCCATGATTCCTTCCATATCCTTGTGAAGAAGAAACTAGAAACCATTAATGGCCTCCCTTTGTTCATCTCTAAACACCCTGATCGGGGATATAAGAAGTAATCATTACATATGAACATAAAGATGAAAAGTTACAAAATATATATTAGGTATGAACATTTTTAAATTTAATATTAATTTCGTATTTTAGTGTAGATTAACCCAAAAAAATCCTTTTGAAATGTTATTTTTTTAAATGCCAAAGAAAAAATAAAATAATATAATCATGCTATGTTTAACATTAAATTTGACTCAAAAATAAATTTGATTTAGTAACCTTGGATAAGTAATTCACATCTATTTTTTTTAATGGAGGAAAACCAATTTTGAGAATGTTAACCACCTTGTCTCATTCATACATACTTTTTATAAGGTAGTAGAAAAAATATTTACATATAAATCTCGAAAAAATAAATCTTTATGAAATCGCCTTAATTCCCTTCCTACGAGTAATTAGTTGAAAAGGAAAAAATGGAAATATAAATTTCTTGAAATATTCTTATCTTTCCTCCTTACTGATTCTACTAGTAGTTCGTTGAAGAATGTGATTTCATGAAATATTATTTTTCTCTTAATGGTTGGATTTGGCAACATTCCTCATGTGTTTCATGACATATGCTTGATCACCTCTCAAGGATCTGTTAACTTTGGAAATGTGTATATTTACTAATACTTGTGAGATTTGGTGTAATGACAATCGTGATCCCAACAATTGTTATCAGAGCCAAAGGTCTTGAGTTCCAAAAACTGTTGGTTTGAGCTCAGGGGATATTGGTAGAGTTGGCAACACTCCCCATGTGTTTCACAACATGTGATTGACCTCCTCTCGAGGATTCGTTAATTTTGGCAATGCATCTGTTTACTAATACCTGCAGGGGATGGTGTAATGACAATTGTGATCTCAACACTAGTCTCTCTCATGTCATAAATTTCTCAAATCCAACATAATACAAATTGATATAACCACCTTTGGTCGACACAACACTTTGTTTTCTACCTCACATAATAATGAAAATAACTTTCTTCCTAAGATATGGAAAGGTGGTTTACTAATCACAAATAAATTAATTGTACGTCACAAATATTACACATATTGATCCGGATTTAAACAGGAACGCAACAAATTACAGAGATAACCATATACACAAAGATGCAGTGGAAATAATACTTCATTTCATTAATGTAAAATACTGAAATATGCTTACAAACAGAAATGGAAATAAACTAGCTAGGATGATGTTAGCTTATCTCTAAGAAGAGATGTGGTGGCTACATGCCTCTGAATTATGTTACAATAAGGCTTGAAGGCCTATTTATTGTCGAGAAATAATGCAAAACCCTTAACATCCCAAAACCTAACCCTAGAAGATGAAACGCCAAATTGTGGGCCCTGTTTGGGTAAATTGGTACATCAATTTCCCGGGGTCATAACTTTCACACCCGATCTCCATTTGATGCGTACAATAGCTCGTTAGAAAGATCTATCTGAGAAGTATAACTTTGGGAAGAGAAACATCAATCCATGGACCCATGTTGCTCCAATATTTTCCAAAAGACATCTTTTAGGACCTAAAAATAACTCCAGAAGTTTAGGACCCGAAAAACTACTAAAAATAGTAAATTGTGCTATAATTACGGAAACTAAAAAACTGAAAGAGATAGTTGTGGGGGTCCAAGTGGGATAGGTGGGTGGCCACCATCGTCCACCTCGATCATTCCTCCCCCCTTAGGAAGCAATGGTCCCCATTGCGTTGAGTTCCTCCATCTGCTGAAATTGTTCTACAATCTCTGATGTGTCCAGTAATGGTGGGAAGCATGGTCAACGACGGTCCATATTGAACAGTTGGTGCAGGCGAGGGAATGAAGGAATGTTGTGCTCTAAAGCATTGTTCCCCACATCCTTGGTGTTAGCACCTAAATCTGCCTCAGGCTGAAGGAAGGCAAAAAATTAGGGTAACCACAAACCACGCTCAGTCTGGTAGCTAGCCCTACCAGAACAGGAGAGGGCTCTCCCCGAATCACGCTCAGCGAATGGATAGGAAAAATGGTCTGAAATGACTTACAATGCAATATTTACCTTAGGCTAGTAAGTGAAAAGGGATTTTGGAAAAGATTTTATGAAATGACCGAGCTTCTGGGATGTATATGGGACTGGCGCTCAGTAAAGAACAGAGAATAGAATATGAAAGCATAGACTATTCCGTGAGGCAAGGTAGGAAGCAAGCACAACAATTTCGGCTTAAGGTAACGCAGAATGGAAAGATTGCTGAAGAGAGTGAAAAGGGCATGGTCGCATGAATCCTTTTCAAAAGAAGAATATCATTGCACATGAAATTTTCCCACAGGCAGAGCAATATAAATTGAATTCTACCTAATCTCACTTAGTAAATTTCACTGAAATGAAGCATGAAATGAAATATGAAACATAACAAGATACATATGGAACATAACAACACATTTTCTACACTCACGACCACAAGAATCTCATGAAACAGAGCCGCTGCCTTTCATTAATTCTCTGTCAAAAATACACAGTGCAGAAACGAAGTTTCTTTCCCACAGTCTCCTAGAAGCTACAAGCGAGCCAACCCTTTGCAAATAACTTGCATACAATATATAAAATGTGTAGAGAAGAGATAGAATGCCCAGGGGTTGGGAAGTTACTCAAACCATTTCGAAAAGGAGATGGAGAGCCAACCATCAGCTACAGGTGCAGCACTCTCAAGCATGACATTTGGCTAGGGTGACCCTTTGCATTCTTTTGCCACTTGGATAGATGCCCATCTGGAGAGAAAACTCTTTAAATGTTGCTTTTGGTGCCAAAAAAGCGAAGTGTAGATGACCAGGCCCACTTGGAGAAGTCACGACTCGAAATTTCGTGAAACGGGAGCAAATTGGTAGTTTTTTCCCCTGTGCACTGCGCCAAATTCTCTGTGCATCACGCCACTTTGGAGCCTGTTTTGGGGCACTTGTAGGTGTCCAAAATGTGCCCAAGTGGGCTTGTTGGAAAGCCTATTCTGTCTACTTTCTTACCCCACTAGAATTTCTCAATTTGGTGCTCATTTGCCCCTCCAAATATTCATTCTCCCAAGACTGCTTTCTATGTGTCAAAAAAGTGGTAGAGAGGCCATTTTTGGGTGTTTTTTGACCTTTAGGAGGCCCAGGTTTTGTCAAAATTTCTTGCACGGACACCAATAGTAGTATTTTTCGATGTTGAATCCAAATATGCAAGCCATTCCTCGATTAGCGTCCTAGATTTTTAGCGTCGCGCCAATGGCACGGCGCACAGGGAGGAATTTCCTGTTTTATACCCAAAAAAATTGCATGTGACCAAAATTTGCCCAAATTTTTTGAAATTTTGGCTTGAGGTTCCCTATGAAGTGCTATGTTGTGCCAAGGAAGCCTTAGCCAATATTCGAAGCCGATCTTGCTCCTTTGCCTCCTTTGCCTCTTTTGTCGCTTTGCTCAATTTTGCTTTTAGGCCCCTGATTCTTTCTTTGGAACTCATGTTTCGGGCCTGGTAGTGATGATTCATGCACCTCAACATGTCTTTCTCCCTGTTTGCTTTATCCAACCGCTGCTCCAAGTGAACATACACTTTCTCTAGCACATACTCCCGGTCTTCGTCTCTTTGCTCCATAGGTCTGCCTTGTGCTACCAGGATGTGTCGCCAATTTTCATTGATCATTTGCAACTCTATCTCAGCTAGCCGATCCTCAAGTTTCTTGTTCCTCTGCTCCAGATACTGCACATTCCACTTGGCCCTATCCAAGTCCAGGGATAGGTTCTCAATCACAGACTGCTGCTCCTGAATGATATCTCCCAGCTCAACATTTGTAGGTTCTGCATCTGTCTCATCATCCTGGAGGAGAACAAACTTGGTCTCTTGCTCACTTGATGGCCCTTCCTCCTGCACTGGCTCCTTGCCCTTACCCTGCTCCTGTGCTGCTGATGTCAAAAGCGAGGCCCCTTCCACCACGGGTGGAGATAACACTCGCTTTGCTGCTGCGAACAATGGTCTACTGCCCTTTTGGTATGTGATGTATACTGGCATGGTGGCAGTCCCATGGTGCTCGAACTAATGTGAAGGATTTCCCATCTCAGTTTCAAACTGATGTGAAGGAACTCCCACCTCATGTTCTGCCTCTGATATCACCGGCGGGGCACTGAAGAAATCATGGGAGATGAAGTCCTCCCAAGCAATACCTTGCAATCCCAACTGATGGTCTACCAAGATCCGGATGAGAGAAAAATGATAGACACTATTTAGCTGTTGTTGTGGGGTCTTGCGCTACATGAAGTTTTTCATCTTCTCAATGTTATTGCAGATGAAAAATGGGAAGCTCATCATCCTCACCCTGGTGAAGTGCATGAGAAAGCGGATGTGATAGGCATAAAGGTGAGACAACCTCCCCTCACAACTGGAATACTTCATGATGAATCTCATGAGTGGGGCATACTCATCCCTCAAAAATATGAATGGAAAAACTCTGATGAGCTGGCTCAAACAGCTGTTCTTGATGTAGGGCTCATAGTGATGCCTCTCCACCTTCTTTTTCTTATGCCACTGCTCCCCAATGTTTGGTATCCCTGTTGCCCCTGATATATCCTCCGGTATCAAGGTGAAAGTGACTCCAGCTAGGACAGATTGGCCTCCCTGTAGATGAAGTGCAAAAAGGCGAGCCAACTCATGATGGACTTTGACATTCGCCACCCTTGACAAAATTCATAACATGCCAAGTGCTGGAAAGAAGACATGCAAGTGGGCATGCCTGCAACTCAGTGAGGGTGATTGGCTCATCTCTATGATGTCTGCCGCTCTAGTGATGTCTCCTATGGGCCCTCTCTCCTGAAGATCTGTTGCAGTGGGTCCCCTCCTCATACTCTAATGAATTTTATGATGCCATTACTGCTGCTTGTACCCTGAGTTTTATGCTGCCCTATGAATCCAATGAAACTGATAGATGTTCTAAAAATGTGTCACCAAGGGGACAATAAAACAGGGGAGTGTTAGGAGGGGAATATGAAAAGTGGAATAGGGGTTTAAAGGAGAAATTTATCAGGGGTTTAGGAGTGTTTGGGGTATGGTTTTGATGGGGTAGGGTTTGGGATATTTTGAGCTATAGGAATAAAGGGGACGAATGGATATGATTACAATGTAGCTAGGGTAACTATTAGGGGAAATTGCTCCAGGGGAATTAGCTGATAGAGGTAGGATAGGAGCATATTTAGCAATCATGTTACTATAGCAAAACGCTAGCTTTTTGCCCTTCTTTGTGTCATTTTTGGGTTTACTTAATAAAAATTTTGCCTTTGATTTCATGGTCACCAAAATCATATTTTTCTTTGAGTTAAGGATCAATGGTGAAGGTATCTAGGGCCACCTTTGCAATTTTGAGAGCCATTTATAAAAATTTAGGTAATTCGATGTTTTTTTAGGCTCACAAGTCTATGTGTCGTGTGCTTTTCCCAATGCGCCGCGCGCCAGGTATGCGTCGTGCCAGTGCAATATTAACACTGTGGTCGGGCTCCCAATGCGCCGCGCGCCCTGAGTGTGCCACGCCACCTTGTGTGTGCATCGCGCACTGTCAAACGACATTAATTTGCTTGGAACTCCGGGGGTGGGTCTTAGTGGAGATTTCTAGGGGGTTTCCTTAGGAGACAAGGTGGAATGGAGGTGACAATGATGAGGAGTGAGGGGACAAGGGGATTGGAGCAAAACCTTGGTGGCATCTTCACAAATTTGCAACCTCATTTATCATTTTTGCTTTGATGATTATTTTCATGGATGGCCAATGTGCTTTGGATATCATTCAACATCTTAGAAACACCAGCCATTGACCAAATTGATAGAGAAGAGGTTTCATTTGAGCCTACCTCTTGCTTGCTAGCCTTCAACCATGATATAAAACAAATTTGCAAGTGTTTTGAGCTCCTTGGTTGTGTGCATCGCGCGCTAAGCCCAGTGTGCCGCGCGCCCTAAGTGCGTCACGCCCTTGTTGATTTTGCACTATGGGCTGGCTGCCTGTGCGTCGCACCCTCTGTGTGCGCCGCACTCCCTGGTGTGTGCGCCGCGCCCTTTGGACACTGGCTCTCCCTCACTCAAACCCTCATGTATTTGCTCTCTTACCTTTGTAATTTCTCTCCAAGCTTGCCAAAGCACAAATGATTTTTGTTTTGGGAAAAAAACAAGTATATATAGGCTTGGGAGAGTTGGGTTTAATTTTTTCTTCTTTGAAAACCCATTTTCTAATGTTTGTGTTTTGCACTTTTTTCATTGACTTTAAAACACCATGCTTTTCATTTTTCTTTGAAATTTTGGCTCTCATGATGAAATTTTCGGCATTTCTTTGCGGGCACTGTGTGACTGGGCATTTGGCCATGAAAACCATGACTGCATCTGAAAAAGTCAATTGGTGATTTTTTGGAAAATTTTGTCATATTTGACCTTGTTTGACTTTTATTTAAAATAGAGTTTTGAAGAAGAGTCGATGTCTCTTCAGGTGATGATGAAGCTTTCTGAACCATAGCTGTATAAGGTCTCCCTCTGGCCTGCATGGCTTGTTCTGGACATGTTTTTCAAAGACCACATTGATGATTTCCTAGACCCAGCAATAAAAAGGACTTTGTCCTGTAATATGACCAGACCTTGACTATCATGAACTTCAGTGATTATGGACCAAGACTTGAGCCAGCAGGGGCCAGAGATGAGGGAAAATGACTAGCATGACTATCTTCGTTAGATCATGACATGTCCCTAGCGAAATGCAGCTGCATGGATGGAGCAGGACACCTAAAATTGAAATGCACAAAGAGCTTTGATCTCTGACGGAGGGCTGACCAGACCGACTCTACCATTGGCTCCAACATGGGATGGTAGCTCCTAGGAGGTGCCAAGAACAGCAGATCTCTGGAGGAGCTAGACAGTTCCTTTTGTCCATTGGGCTATGGAGTCATCATTTTGATAAACACCACAAGGCTCTAACGTATTTATAAAACTGGAATAACCAAGAAATTGACTCAAACTTGACAATTGGAATAACTCAAAAACTGACTTTACATACTGAAACCAAACTGAAATAAAAATGGTATTTACAATGACAGTGGAAGTAGTGTTAATAGATCAACAATGGTACCGCTTGAGTAGCCCACCATTGATCGGCCCTCCAGGACAGTCTTCCCCGTTCATTTCCTTCAGAAGAAAGGCATTCTGACCTCTATATGCTGTGATTTTGAAAGGACCTTTCCACAGATTTTCAAACTTTTCATGCTGGCCTTTCTCTTCATTCCTTTCATCCCACTTCAGAACCACATCATCCAACTGAAATTTTTCCGCTTTAGATTTTCTGTCATAAATTTTCTTTATCCTCTCCTGTAACTTGAATGTGTTTTTGAAAGCTTCTTCTCTTGTTTGCTGCAAGTGGTTCATTTGATTCAGCCTTCTCTGCATGGGATCTTCCTCACTGCTGGTCTCCTGAAGAAGTTTGACCACCGGGGCAACAAGAGAAGCAAGAAATATTGTGTCCACTCCATAAACCAGGTCGAACGGTGACATACCAATAGACTTTTTCTTACTGATTCGATCTGCCCAAAGTGCGTGGACCAACCTCTTGTTCTAGCTCTTCTTATTTATTTCCAGTAGCTTCTTGATGATGTTGACCAAAGATTTATTCGAAGATTCCGCCAATCCATTGCCTTGCGGATGATAGGCAATTGAATGACCCAAAATTATATGATATTTATGACAAAATTCTACCATCCTTTTCGATTTGAAAGCTGCTGCATTATCAATGATTAATTTGTTCGGACAACCAAAGCGAGACAAGATGTTATTTTCGAGAAATGAAATGATTACCATGTCTGTCACTTGTTTGGTAGGGGCTGCCTCAATCCATTTTGTGAAGTAGTTCGTCGCTGTAAGGATCCACCTATGCTGTTCGGAAGAGGTGGGATGAATTTTCCCAATGAAATCCAACCCCCACTGCTGGAATGGAGCGCTCACTTCGATAGGCTTAAGTGGAAAACGCTGTAATTTCTGTTCCCCTTCGAAAATTTGACACTTATGACAACATTTTACCATCTTATGCACATCAGCAAACAAAGTAGGCCAGTAGTAACCTGCTCTAAAAATTTTCTTCACTGTTGATTTCAAAAAACGATGTCCACCACACTCTCCTCCATGGAAATCCTCCATGACTTTCTTTGCCTCCTCTACCACCAGACAGTTTAACAAAATGCCATCGGGATCTTTCCAATACAGTGCAGAATTCAAGATACAAAACTTGGCAGCCTTCAATTTGAGTGTTCTCGCTTTGTGTCTAGCCATGTCGGGCGGTGGTGATAGATTTTTCAGCACATATATTATATCAAAATACCATGGGGACAAAGCAAACATTTCGGATACCTAAATTGATGTTCCTTCCTCATTCTCATCGGACATGGTAGCGATCAGATTTATGTCCAATGCATGCAAATTTGATTCAGCCATTAGCTTCGCCAACCCCTGTCCTTTGACCAGCTTTGTAGGCTTTATCTCCACATCGTATTCTAGCAAGACTGTGATCCATTTGCCTCTTTTCCCTTCCGAATCGGTCTGCACTAAAACATCTTTCACAGTAGTATTAGGAACATAGGCCAGAATGTGAGAATGTAGGATATACACCCGGAAATCCTTCAGTGCCTTCACCAATGCCAGGGCTTGCTTCTCAATAATGTTGTACTTCAAAGCTACATCCCTTATAGCCCTACTGAAGAATGCAATGGGTCTTTCATGATCATCCCTCTTCTGAAATAGTACCATTGCCATAGTGTGCTCAGAAGCAAATGATAACAATATGAAATCTTGAGTGTAATCTGAGCTGACCAGAACCGGAGCTGAAGAAACGGCCAATTTGACCAAGTTGAAAGACTTTACAACCTCATCTATCCATTTCACCTGGCTGTCCTTCTTAAGCATGTTGGTCATTTCTTTTAAGTGTTACGCAAGATTAGGCACAAAGCGACATAGAAAATTCATCTTACCATTGAATGATTGTATCTCCTTTTTGTTCCTAGGCAGATCGATTTGCTGAATTTCTTGCACACGTGCTGGGTCTATGCGGATGCCATCTTTTGAAATGATATACCCAAGTAATTTTCCTTCCTCCATGGTGAACAAGCTCTTCTTAGGATTCAGCGATAGACAATATTTCCTGCATTTTTGAAAGACAATTTTTAGGTGATGCATGTGCTCTTCATCAGATTTTGAAAATGCCGTCAAGTCATCCAAGTACAACACCAAAAACACATCCTTCTCATTTGCAAATGCCAATTCCATTGTACACTGAAAGGTGGCACCTGCATTCTTTAAACCGAATGGCATTTTGGCATAGTGAAATGTTCCCCATGGAGTGGTGAATGCTGTGTTGTCCCTATCATCTTCATGGATAGAAATTTGGTTATATCAGGAATAACCATCAAGCAGTGACATACGAGATGCCCCCACTACTCGTTGAAGTCTATGGTCCATCTTGGGCAGCGGATAGTTGTCCTTCAATGAGACCTTGTTTAGATTTCTGAAATCGATGCATAGGCGGATCTCACCGGTCTTCTTTGGTACAGGCACTAAGTTAGATATCCAATCTGAAAATCTGATAGGCACAATGATACCTGACTTGTACAACCTATTTACCTCTTTTTCGATGGATGGTAGAAACTTTGGATTGATCCTTCTCAGCTTTTGTCTAAATGGTTTTTTATTGGGCTTGATAGGTATTGTGTGCTGAATGATATTTGTATCATAGGTCTCTAAATCAGAATAATCCCAAGAAAATACATCTGAAAATGAAGCCATCAAACTGATATATTTGTCCTTGATTTTTGGCGGTAATGCTTTGGACAATTTCACTAACTTTGGATTGGCAGCTGTACCGATGTTGACTTCTTCTACACCTTTCTCCGTTGGCTACAAAGTTGGCTTGCGGGCTACATCATCCTGATCAAAAAGTTCCTCTATGGGTATCAAGCCTTTAGGAATGATGTTAATCCTCTGTTGTATTACGTCCATTTGATTGATCTGCACTTCTTCTATACCATTCCCTTTGCCCCCATCATTTTCCACATCGATTGAGGTGTCTTTGAACTTGCCTTTGTTGAACAGAAAATCCTTAATCTCCTCATCATCTTGGAACACTTGCCAATGTCGTTGATTGTCTTGAATGGTTGGACGGTGCTTGACATGGATTTCAAATTTATTGTTGGAGTTCATGGGGATCTTCAAGCTGCTTTCTGCCTTGGCAAGAGCATCAGCAATACTATTTTGTATTCATGGCACACATGTCAAGGTGTATTTAGAAAATAGCTTCAAGATGTCCAAAATTGCATTACAATAGGCCCGCATCCTAGGATGTTTTGCTTGATACTCACCTCTGACCTATTTTATCACCAACTCAGAGTCGTCATATACTGAAATCATCTTTACATTCAACTTTCTAAGAATCTTCAGGCCAGCAATCAGAGCTTCATATTCAGCTTCATTATTGGAACATTCAAAGGCCAGCTTGTAGGAGCAAACTCTCACGCTGCTAGGCACTTTGTTTGGGGTGGAGAAAGGATTGCGTACCCAAATACCAATACCAACGCCATCATTCCCTACTGCTCCATCAAAATCCATGGTCCACAAGCCTTCATCGTCTTCTTGCAATTGCTGAAAATCTTTTGGCGGTCCATTTTTTGCTTGCTGTCCATCGTTTTCAGCTGATTGCCCAATCTTTTGCTACTTTTCTTGTCCTTCTTTCTTCAAAATCTCTTTAAAATTTTCTGTTATTTCCGGAATGTCATCTGCTTCTACTATCTGACTATCTATCTCATTCAAACTATCTGAAAACAAAATAAAAGACTCTGAATCTGTATGTACATAGTTTATAGGATGATTTATCGGTTTCTCCTTGCTTCTGATCATATATTTCATCTTTTGTTCCCAGTATAACTTCCTTATTTGTCCAAACACGGGGATTTTTGCATAGGAGAAATCTAGCTATAGTGTCCCTTTCAATTTTACTACCCAAGACCTGGAAAGAAGCATGCCAAACCTTGGAGGAATGTCTGCTACCACTACATCCATCAGAACATTTTTCATAGGAAGCTGATCTAAACTCACAACTAAGTCTTTGATGAGCCCTATGCACCTTACTCTGCTAGAATCGAATGAATAAATATCATGATATTGGCGGGTGATGTCCAGACCAAGTTTATCCATGATAACCTTGGGCATGAGATTGTGAGAGGCTCCGGAATCGAACATGGCATTATGTAGCACAAAGTCATGCAATCGTAAAATGATATAGAAGGGTGGCACATCGCTCTCAGGAGACTCACCATTCGTCGCTGGCCCAAAAATCATTTCAGGCTAATCATCTTCCACATTTACCATGTCAGACATTAGGTCCAAATTCAATATTTTAGAAATTTGTCCTCTATAACCGTTGTTCTTCATGATTTCAGTCAAATGGATGGATACCTTCAGCATAGAAATCTCATTCTCTAGGCTAAAAGCGGGAGTTATTTCTACCTCTTTGAGTGGGATCTCTTTCCTTTCCTTCTCTTTTGATGTGGCTGGTTGTTGTGATTCTTCTACTAACTTTGATTTGCTGCTCTCCGGAACAACCACCTCCTTTCCCTTTCTTTGTGTAGCTGATGGATCATTCTTTGTTGTTTCACCCTCCTTCTTTTTCTGAATTGGTTTGGCTGGCACATTTCTGTTTCTAAGGGAATATCACTGCTGTTGTGCAGACAAAGCATTCATATACCCCCTTTGATATTCTTCTGATTCTTCTTCCAACACAGTTTCGTTAGCTAGAATAAAATCGGTGTCTTGGTGTGTAGCTGAATTTACTGCACATTCTTCTTCTTCGGTGATGTAAGTAGGCAGCTCATCTGGAGTAAAGAGATGGTTTTCCTCGCCTATTACATTCTTGTCCTCATCTGACTCCGGTCCATGCACAAAATTCTGCTGCAAAGGTGTTTGTACCGGCTGTTGTGCTGTCTGCTCTTGAGTCCGCTGATCTCTTTGTCTTATCCTATAATGTGGCTGTTGTTGGCCACGAAAGTTATGATTCCTATCTTGTGGCTCTCGCTTGTCGAGTTTTACTCTCTCAATCATCTGTTCTACCTTTTTGAGCAGCTGATCCATTGAAGAAGATTCTTCTTTCACTGTGGTTTTCTTCTTTGCTTTCGCTCTTGCTCTTTTGGACAGTAGATTTGCCTCAACGCTGACCGCTATTTTCTGCATGTCTTCCATTGCAGCCGGTTCTCTCTCTCTTAATTGGTACGCCATGTCAGCATCAAAACCATCTGAAAACTTCATCATTGCTAGTCCCACAGGTGGCTTTAGATGGTCTGGGATTTCGTTGTAGACTGCATTAAATCTAACACAATAATCTTGGACCGATTCACCGGCATTCCGTTTGATTTGCTTGTATTCGGCCAGAATTTGAAGGGGATTATTGTTGACTTCCCACCTGTTCAAAAATTGTCTTTGTAGCTCAGCCAAGGTGGTGATGCTTACAGCCGTCAAACCTCTGAACCATTTCCTCACATCACCTACAAATGTTTGTACAAAGAGCCTCATTGCCACGTTCTCCGCATCGATCTCATGAAGTTCATAGAAGTCTGCCATTTTATCCACATGTTGTTGAGCTGTAATACTGTTAAGAGTGCCATCAATAAACGGGATTTTACTCTGATAGTCATTTGGCATGTCATCTAGGAATTGCGGCAGAAGAAGGGGTGCGAAACAGGCAGCCATAATTCTCGATGGATTTGGCCTTGGAGGTATTGGAGGAGTGTGCACAGTTTGCAAGGGGCTTGCACTTGGAGTTTGTGGCTGTGTTATAATGTAATTATTGATTAATCTATTAGCTCTTTCTGTTTCAATGTCTACAAGAAATTGCGGATTGGGGACGATATAATCAACAGCCCTTTCAGATTTGGACTCAAACAAAGATATTTCAAATCGTTCGTCAATCTCAAGCTCTTCAAGATACTCAAAAATGTCGGGACATGAGTGGGATTTGAACACGGGAGTTATGGCGCTTTCTTACGGAAGGAGTCTTGGAATCAAATTGGGATTTTCGTAAATATGAGGAGGGTCCGGGTCTGGATTTTCTCTGGTATATCGTCTTGAAGCCAGCATGATATTGGGATAAATTACGGGACACAACCAACTTACTCAGCATTTCCAATCCTAAGCTCATCATCTGGAAGCCTAGAATTCTTATGAAACAAGGGTATTTTATTTTCAACTTGTTTCCCCAGTGGAGTCGCCACTATGTTAGCACCTAAATTTGCCTCAGGCTGAAGGAAGGCAAAAAATTAGGGTAACCACAAACCACGCTCAGTCTGGTAGCTAGCCCTACCAGAACAGGAGAGGGCTCTCTCCGAATCACGCTCAGCAAATGGATAGGCAAAATGGTCTGAGATGACTTATAATGCAATATTTACCTTAGGCTAGTAAGTGAAAAGGGATTTTGGAAAAGATTTTATGAAGTGACTGAGCTTTTGGGATGTATATGGGACTGGCGCTCAGCAAAGAACAGAGAATAGAATATGAAAGCACAGATTATTCCGTGAGGCAAGGTAGGCGGCAAGCGCAACAATTTCAGCTTAAGGTAACACGGAATGGAAAGATTGCTGAAGAGAGTGAAAAGGGCATGGTCGCATGAATCCTTTTCAATAGAAGAATACCATTGCACATGAAATTTTCCCACAGGCAGAGCAATATAAATTGAATTCTACCTAATCTCACTTAGAAAATTTCACTGAAATGAAGCATGAAATGAAATATGAAGCTTAACAAGATACATATGGAACATAAGAACACATTTGCTACGCTCACGACCACAAGAATCTCATGAATCACAGCCGCTGCCTTTCATTAATTCTCTGTCAAAAATACACAGTGCAGAAACAAAGTTTCTTTCCCACAGTCTCCCAGAAGTTACAAGCTAGCCAACCCTTTGCAAATAACTTGCATACAATATATAGAATGTGTAGAGAAGAGATGGAATGCCCAGGGGTTGGGAAGTTACTCAAATCATTTCAAAAAGGAGATGGAGAGCCAACCATCAGCTACAGGTGCAACGCTCTCAACGATGACATTTGGCTAGGGTGACCCTTTCCATTCTTTTCCCACTTGGATAGATGCCCATATGGAGATAAAACTCTTTAAATGCCACCTTTGGTGCCAAAAAATCGAAGTGTAGATTACCGGGCTCACTTGGAGAAGTCGCGACCTAAAATTTCGCGAAACGGGAGCAAATTGGTAGTTTTTTCCCTTGTGCGCCGCGCCAAATTCTCTCTGCGTCATGCCACTTTGGAGCCTATTTTTGGGCACTTGAAGGTGTCTAAAATGTGCCCAAGTGGGCTTGTTGGAAAGCCCATCCTGTCTACTTTCTAACCCCACTGGAATTTCTCAATTTGGTGCTCATTTTCCCCTCCAAATCTTCATTCTCCGAAGACTGCTTTCTGTGTGTCAAAGAAGTGGCAGAGAGGCCATTTTTGGGTATTTTTTGACCTTTAGGAGGCCCAAATTTTGTCAAAATTTCTTGCTCGGACACCAGTAGTAGTATTTTTCGATGCTGAATCCAAATATGGAAGCTGTTTCTCGATTAGAGTCCTATATTTTTAGCGTCATGCCAGTGGCGCGACGCAGAGGGAGGAATTTCCTGTTTTATACCCAAAAAATTTACCTGTGACCAAAATTTGCCCAATTTTTTTGAAATTTGGGCTGGAGGTTCCCTATGAAGTGCTATGATGTACCAAGGAGGCCTCAACCAAGATTCGAAGCCGATCTTACTCCTTTGCCTCCTTTGCTTCTTTTGTCGTTTTGCTCAATTTTGCTTTTAGTCTCCTGATTCTTGCTTTGGAGCTCATGTTTCGGGCCTGGTAGTGATGAGTCATGTGCCTCAGCATGTCTTTCTCCATGTTTTCTTTATCCAACCGCTGCTCCAAGTGAACATTCACTTTCTCTAGCACATACTCCCGGTCTTCGTCTCTTTCCTCCATAGGTCTGCCTTATGCTACCAGGATGTGTCGTCGGTTTTCCTTGATCATTTGCAACTCTATCTCAGCTAGCTGATCCGCAAGTTGCTTGTTCCTCTGCTCCAGATACTGCACATTCCACTTGGCCCTATCCAAGTCCAGGGATAGGTTCTCAATCACAGACTGCTGCTCCTGAAGGATCTCTCCCAGCTCAGCATTTGTAGGTTCTGCATCTGTCTCATCATCCTGGAGGAGAACAAACTCGGTCTCTTGCTCACTTGATGGCCCTTCCTCCTACACTGGCTCCTTGCCCTTAGCCTTCTCCTGTGGTGCTGATGTCGGAAGCGAGGCCCCTTCCACCCCGGGTGGAGATAACACTCGCTTCGCTGCTACGAACAATGGTCTACTACCCTTCTGGTATGTGATGTATACTGGCATGGTGGCAGTCTCATGGTGCTCGAACTGATGTGAAGGACTTCCCATCTCAAGCTCAAACTGATGTGAAGGACCTCCCACCTCATGTTCTGCCTCCGATATCACCAGTGGGGCACTGAAGAAATCACCGAAGATGAAGTCCTCCCAAGCAATACCCTGCAATCCCATCTAATGGTCTACCAAGATTCGGATGAGAGCAAAATGATAGACACTGTTTAGCTGCCATCGTGGGGTCTTGCGCTGCATGAAGTCTTTCATCTTCTCAATGTTGTTGCAGATGAAAAATGGGAAGCTCATCATCCTCACCCTAGTGAAGTGCATGAGCAAGCAGATGTGATAGGCATAAAGGCGAGAAAACCTCCCCTCGCAACTGAAATACTTCATGATGAATCTCATGAGTGGGGCATACTCATCCCTCAAAAATCTGAATGGAAAAACTCTGATGAGCTGGCTCAAACAATTGTTCCTGATGTAGGGCTCATAGTGATGCCTCTCCACCTTCTTTTTCTTATTCCACTACTCCCCAATGTTTGGTATCCCTGTTGCCACTGATATAGCCTCCGGTGTCAAGGTGAAAGTGACCCCAGCCAAGACATATTGACCTCATTGTAGATGAAGTGCAAAAAGGTGGGCCAACTCATGATGGACTTTGACATTTGCCACCCTTGACAAAATTCATAACATGCCAAGTGCTGGAAACAAGACATGGCAAGTGGGCATGCCTGTAGTTCAGTGAGGGTGCTTGGCTCATCTCTAAGATGTATGCCACTCCGATGATGTCTCCTATGGGCCCTCTCTCCTGAAGATGTGTCGTTGTGGGTCCCCTCCTCATACTCTGATGAATTTTCTGATGCCATCACTGCTGCTTGTACCCTGAGTTTTATGCTGCCCTTTGAATCCAATGAAACTGATAGATGTTCTGAGAATCTGTCACCAAGGGGACAATAAAACAGGGGAGTGTTAGGAGGGGAATGATGAAAAGGGGAATAGGGGTTTAAAGGAGAAATTTATCAGGGGTTTGGGAGTGTTTGGGGTATGGTTTTGATGGGGTAGGGTTTGGGATATTTTGAGCTATAGGAATAAAGGGGACGAATGGATATGATTACAACGTAGCTAGGGTAACTATTAGGGGAAACTACTACAGGGGAAATAGCTGATAGAGGTAGGATAGGAGAATATTTAGCAATCATGTTACTGTAGCAAAACCCTAGCTTTTTGCCCTTCTTTGTGTCATTTCTGGGTTTACTTAACAAAAATTTTGCCTTTGATTTCATGGTCACCAAAATCATATTTTTCTTTGAGTTAAGGATCAATGGTGAAGGTAACTAGGGCCACCTTTTCAATTTTGAGAGTCATTTATAAAAATTTAGGCGATTCGGTGTTTTTTTAGGCTCAGAGGTCTGTGTGCCGCACGCTTTGCCCAGTGCGCGGCGCACTGGTTATGCACCACGCCAGTGCAATATTAACACTATGGCCGGGTTCCCAATGCGTTGCGCGCCCTTAGTGCACCGCGCGCCCTTAGTGTGCCGCGCCACCTTGTGTGTGGGCTGCGCACTATCAAACGACATTACTTTGCTTGGAACTCCGGGGGTGGGTCTTAGTGGAGATTTCTAGGGGGTTTCCTTAGGAGACAATGTGGAATGGAGGTGACGATGACGAGGAGTGAGGGGAAAAGGGGATGGGAGCAAAACCTTGGTGGCGTCTTCACAAATTTGCAACCCCGTTTATCATTTTTGCTTTGATGATTATTTTCATGGATGGCCAATGTGCTTTGGATATCATTCAACATCTTAGAAACACCACCCATTGACCAAATTGACAGAAAATAGGTTTCATTTGAGCCTACCTCTTGCTTGTTAGCCTTCAAACGGGATATAAAACAAATTTGCAAGTGTTTTGAGCTCCCTGGCTGTCTGCGTCGCGCGCCAAGCCCAGTGCGTCTCGCGCCCTGAGTGTGTCGCACCCTTGTTGATTTTGCACTGTGGGCTGGCTGCCAGTGCGTCACACCCTCTGTGTGTGCCGTGCTCCCTGGTGTGTGCGCCGCACCCTTTGTAAACCGGCTCTCCATCATTCAAACCCTCATGAATTTGCTCTCTTACCTTTGTAATTTCTCTCCAAGCTTGCCAAAGCACAAATGGTTTTTGTTTTGGGAAAAAAACAAGTATATATAGACTTGGGAGAGTTGAGTTTAATTTTTTCTTCTTTGAAAACCCACTTTCTAATGTTTGTGTTTTGCACTTTTTTCATTGACTTTAAAACACCCTTCTTTTCATTTTTCTTTGAAATTTTGGCTCTCGTGATGAAATTTTTGACATTTCTTTGTGGGCACTGTGTGATTGGGAATTTGGCCATGAAAACCATGACTGCATCTGAAAAATTCAACTGGCGATTTTTCGAAAAATTTTGTCATATTTGACCTTGTTTGACTTTTCTTCAAAACAGAGTTTTCAAGAAGGGTCGATGTCTTTTCAGGTGATGATGAAGCTTTCTGAACCATAGTTGTATAAGGTCTCCCTCTGGCCTGCATGGCTTGTTCTGGACATGTTTTTCAAAGACCAAATTGATGATTTCCTAGACCAGCAATAAAAAGGACCTTGTCATGTAATATGACCGGACCTTGACTATCATGAACTTCAGTGATTATGGACCAAGACCTAAGCCAATAGGGGCCAGAGATGAGGGAAAATGACTAGCATGACTATCTCCGTCAGATCATGACATGTCCCTAGCCAAATGCAGCTGAGTGGATGGAGCGGGACACCTAAAATTGAAATGCACAAAGAGCTTTGATCTTTGACGGAGGGCTGACTAGACCGACTCTAACACTTGGTACTACTGTAAGCACCATTTCGGAGTGGTCTGAGCTTCTAATGGGCTCTTGTAAGGCGTTCTTTCTACAGATGTAACCAAACTTTTTCGCCCACCTGAAACTTGTGTGTTACCCTTGTGGGTGAGGAGAAGTTGCTCCTATGTCTGTCATGACTGTATCCCTTTGCTACTGCTGCTGCGTGGAGGAACCCTTTGCGGGAGTCATGGATGTAGCAACGATCTTCCCCTTACTTTGGGAGAAAACCAGACAGAAAATAAATTTCCTAGTTTGTGAGATGAGCTTGCTGCCTTTCTTAGCAGTGATCAAAGAGGTGGTGGTAGGTGGGGCTACCTCTGGTATCTTGTATAATGAATTATTCAAATAAATAATGACAGCATGAGGCCTTGACTCATACAAATCATGTTGCCTCCAAAAGTATGGCTGGCCTAATAATACATCACAAACATCTAGAGGTGTAACATCAAACAATACCTCGTTTGTGAAGGGCTTGATGCTGTAGGGAAGGCAGCACTGTTGGCGAACTTTGAGATTTCGTCCTTCATGAAGCCACCCGATACTATATGGCTGTGGGTGTGGTGTAGTTAGTAGACCCAACTGTTTCATGACCTCTACTGAAATGAGGTTCTTTTGGCTACCACTGTCGACAATGAATTACAGCGGCAAACCCTTCACCCACATATGTGAGTGGAAAAGACACTCCCCCTCCTCTAGGTCTTCGGGCTCATTCTTTTAGATCTTGGCAGTGACAACAATGACACTAGGCTCCGCATCAATGATATGCTTCCCTTTGCCATTCCCCTTGTCAGGTTCTGACTCATGGTCGGAACATGCATCTGATTCTGAATCCTTCAACTCGGCCACTAGCGACTGCTTGGTCCGACACTCACTTGTGTTATGAGTGGGACTCGTGCGAAACTCACACCACTTTCCTGTGTCCTTCTTCCACTTCGTGGTGTTGTTATTTTCTTGTGGCTTCGACAGGTTGTCTTGGGTCACCTCGCCTTGGCTTTGTCCTTTGGTCTTCGGATTTTCAGATCCAAAGTCTTGCTTCTTCTGCTTGAACTTTTGCTCGATTTTAATAGCGTATCAGTACACCGTGCCAAGCGAGGAGATGTTCAGGAACTCCATCTCTTCCTAGATGTATCTGTGTAGACAGTCGTGGTATTTGAGTACCAAATGCAACTCAGAGTCCTTGATACCCAACTATGTGCGAAGGGTATGAAAAATTATTATGAACTCTGACACATCTTGGTTCCTTCCCTGCCGCAATGTGGTCCATTGGATGTATTTGTCCTCATAGCTTTTCACAGGGTAGTACTACTCCTTGACGACATCCTGGAATGAATCCCAAGTGGGTGCGGCTGAAAATAATGAGCCCGTACCTTCATTCTTCTGATCGCAATAGGTTTCCCACCAGTCCTTGATGTGGGGGGTTGCTTTGAGAAGAGCGAAAACAATATTTTCCTTACTCGAAAATTCATGAACAAAAAAATACCCATCTAGTATATTTAACCATTTATCTACGAAGTCTGCGTCTATTTGACCCTCGAAGATGGGGATTTCAAAATTAACTTGTACTTTAAAGGGCGTGGCATTTCCATAGTAGCTGGTGGAAGCCGATGCGTTGCCTATGGGTAGCCACTGAAGGATCTACGCAAAGTTGTCCATCATCGCGTTCCTTTATCGCTCGAGGGCTTCTTCGAGCAAGATTTTGATAGGATCTCCTACCCCCTCATCTTTCTTCTCATCCGCCATGGGAGGACGTTAGGATTTGTGAGGCTGGTCTTGCAAAGGTTCGACCGGTTCAAGCCCTTAATCCTTATATCGCTACCTCGTTAGGGACATGCAAAGAAAAACAGAGAAAAAGCAGACCGCTCTGATACCACTGATCTGGATTTAAACAGGAACGCAACAAATTACAGAGATAACCATATACACAAAGATGTAGCGGAAATAATACTTCATTTCATTAATTTAAAATACTGAAATATGCTTACAAACATAAATGGAAATAAACCAGCTAGGGCGATGGTAGCTTATCTCTGAGAAGAGATGTGGTGGCTACATGTCTCTGAACTATGATACAATGAGGCTCGAAGGCCTATTTATTATGGATAAACAATGGAAAATCCTTAACATCCCAAAACTTACCCCTAGAAGACGAAATGCCAAATTGTGGGCCCTGTTTGGGTAAATTGGTACATCAATTTTCTGAGGTCGTAACTTTGGCACCTAATCTCTATTTGACACATACAATATCTCGTTAAAAAGATCTATAAGGGAAACATCGGTCCATGGACCCAAGTTGCTCCAAGATTTCCCAAAAAACGTCGTTTAGGGCCTCAAAACGGCTCCGGAAGTTCAGGACCCAAAAACTGCTAAAAATAGTAAATTGTGCTACAATTATGGAAACTGAAAAACTGAAAGAGATAGTTGTGGGAGTCTAAGTAGGATAGGTGGGTGGCCACCAACATCCACCTAGATCACATATGAATAAAGAGATTTACACCTAATTCTAGAAAATAAATAAATCGTCAAGAATAAAAATCATAAACCAGCAGTACATTCATTTCCTTTATCTTGAAATACACATCAAATCATAACATAGATAATTTTAATACTGGAAATTTAAATATGTATACATCTATCTTCTTGTGAATCTCTATAAAAAAAATATATAATAAAACCTATTATTCTAAAAATGCATCGCCAAAAAGGTGATGTCTTACTAAGTTATAATGCCCTCTAGCATACCCACATAGTTCTTCATAACATTTAGCTCCTCTCAACCTATCTAATCCTTTCCTTTTTTCCAATTATATAGAGAAATGTTGATCTCTTTCAAAAAAAAAAATTGTTAAATACTTTAATAGAAATGCATTAGAATGCTAAATTTATTACTAATTGAAATTACAACATCAACATTTAATCTACCATGTTTTCGTATCTTAGAGACCCACCACATTGTGTACCAAATTCCTTCTTGATGTTCTTTCTCATTTATATTCATACCACTTTAGCATGGTATATGATGGTGTTTTTAGTGTATAAAGAGACCAACGTGTCTCTATATAATGGGAATAAAGGAATGGATTAGGTATGTTGAGAAGAGCTAAATGATATGCCTAACTATGTAGGCAAGTTAGAAGGCATTATAAACCACTCAAGTTAGAAGGCATTATAATTTGGTAAGAAATCACTCTTTTCACTCATGTGCTTTTAGAATAATAAGTTTTAGTATTCTTGGAGAGATTAGCAAGAAGATAGTTGTATATTTATTTAAATTTATAGTATTAAAAGTATTTAAGCTATGGTTTTATGTGTATTTCAAGATAAAGAAAATGAACATGTTGGTTGTTTTTATGATGTGTATATTTGATAAATTATTTATTTTTTGAATTAGGTGTAAAATATTTTTATTCCTAAGTTACATATTTGGAACACATATTTAATTTCTTTGTAATTAGTGAACCTCTCTCCAAATCTTAGGAAGCAATTTATTTTCATTGTTATGTGAGGTAGAAAACAAAATATTGTGTAAACCAAAAGTTGTTGTATCAATTTAAAATAAATTTTATTTGACCAATTAATGAAAGAAGAGAGAAACTAGAAAGGAAAAGCATAGACCATGCTTCATTCATTTTGATAGAAATTTTAGTGTTATTGACGAGACTCATTTGTAATAATAAGGTTAAAAGAAATTAATGAAACTACATCTTTCAATTAACTTCTAATAACAATGTGAGGAGGAAAGATACAAATATTTCATGACTTTCCATTTATTTTTCTCTCTCTTTTGTCAACTAGTTACAAATAGGAAGAACATGAGCAAGATTTTGTGAAAGTCTATTTTTGGGATCCCAACAAAACCTCTATTGGCATATTAAGAACCTCTCTGGGAAAGTTGTATTTGAAAGAAATGTAAGCAAACCTCTTTGGGAAAGTTGTATTCGAAAGAAATGTAAGCAAAGACGAGTTTCTCCTCCACATGATTTAATCAGCACGTGGATGGTGGCATGGGGCCCATGGAGGTTGTCATTATTTGATAGTGTGTTCCTTTAGGAAAACTTAATCAACAAGCACCTACCCACCCATGTGCATTAGTCTTGGCATTGCATGTGTTGTTAATATTGGCTGTCTTATTTTCTTTTGGATAGTCATGTAATTCCATGACCTCATTACTGATTTGTTTTGTTATTATGTTATGGGAATTTATGCTTAATTTTTGCGTTTGGATTAACTATAGTAATGTTGCTATATGGACTATCAAATTTTTTATCAATTGTTTTTATTTTAATTTCTTATTACACAAGACAAGATAAAATTGCTGTTTTATACTTTGTATGCATTGTAATTTTCAATATTATTGTGAAGTTACAAAAAAAAATAGTTGTTTCTTATAAACAAATAATTATTTAAATAATCATGATATTAATTATTCATTCAGATCTCACTTAATATAATTTTTTAACATTATTTAAAATTAAATATATTAATTATTTAAAATTAAATATATTAATTATTATAGTTAATAATTTATTTAAAAATAAATTTATGTGCGAAATACTATGATATTTTTTATAATATAATTTTAAAATTTGACAATAATTTTTAAAATAATATTTATCTTTGAATATGCAATTTTAATTTAGTTATCAATAATTATTAAGTGGATGGTACAGATTTAACCTCCATGGAATACTCAAGAATTTTCTTAGTAGTATAGAAAAATCAAAGATTGGATTTATCTCCAAAATAGTTATTTACTTTTTCCTCTTTTAATTAAATTGATTAATTATATAAAAAAAAATGTCATACTACCAAGTACCATATGAAATGACTTATGGTTTTTTGAGCATTTGATATTGGGAAACCATAATATAGTAACAAAGTCTATTTTAAGAATCTTCATGATAAAGTGGAGTAAATCTTCATAGTTAATAATCTTATTCCATATTTTTTTAAATGTATATATGCTTAACTCATATACTAAATATTTATAATAATAATTTAGTTAGTTTTATGATTTTTAAAATTGAACCTAAAATACATCATAAAGAAGCGTTTTGATATTTATTATGTAGTATTTATTAACATTTATCAACCATGTAATTTATATAACTATGCTATTATTACAATTATTTTTAATAAAAAATATAATAAATTACACATTTACTAAAAGTATACATCTCTATTTCTAATTTTACATTAACTCTAAAAATTTAACACAAAAATAAATAGTCTTTCTTCCCATGTAACTTGTTTACATATTTATTATTAATTTACTATAACTCTTTACATTTCATGTTAGTTTTCACAAGCATATTATAAATATAGTTGTTTATTTTTATATTTATTTCATTATATATTTATTAATTTTTAATTATGATATAAGTAGTTATATAAAATATTTAATCATTTAAATGTTATTATTTTTAATTGTATATTTATTATTTTTAATTATAATTTAACTAATTTTAAAAATATATATTAATTGAGGTTATTTTGGTTTGTTGGACTAAATGGTTTTTTTCTCTACTTAAGTTCAAATCTCTACTAGTTATATGATAAACTATAATACATATAAATATTGTTGTATCCATTTTGAACCTTGTGAACTCTTAAAAAAGTATATTTATGATTTAATTTAATATCAAAAATTTCACTTCACGATGTCAACCACCTCACTCTAAAATTTAAAATTTAAAATTTAAAATATATATATATATATATATATATATATATATATATATATATAATTAAATTTTAAATAATTCTCTAAAATCTAAAATCTGAAACTTATGTCTACTCTACTTAATATTTTGATTAAAATTTCTACTGCCCCAAGACTCGTGAACATTTAGCCGGATCATAATCTGCACTTTACTAACCACTAACTTGTTTTTCTTGAATATCAATGGTGAATGAGTCAGAAGGTAAAAGAAAATTGTCCACCACTGTGTGCAGGCGGTGCCTGCACCATTCTTCCGACCTCACATAAATATCAATGTCAAATCATCAACTTGTTTACATAAAGCTTCAGCGGCCCGACAAATTTTATTATATTGTTATACGAACATGTCAAGGTCAATACCTAAGATTTTGATTTATATTAATTTTGTGTGTTGATTTTCATAATATACCTGTTAAAAGGAGAGAACAATCATACTAAGCGATCTAAAACATTGAAATTTACCCAATCTTGTGATGAAATAAAAAAATAAGAAATGGAACATTGAAATTGAAATTAAAAAATACAAAATACAAATAACGTGCGTTACAGGGATGAAACAAGAAATTCAAATTATATGGACAAATGATCTGGATAGAAAGAGAAGATTTGGATAGAAAGATTTGATAAATGATATATAAAGATATGGACAAATGAAATTCCATAGATGATATATAAAGATATGGAATTTATATGATGTGCGTGTGGTGTTTATATAAAAGAGATATTTCAAGATTGACAATATTTTATTCATATACAAAATACCGAGCAAGTGGACATGAGCGTCAGGTTTGGAATCACACCGGCTAAGGCTGCGCCGCAGGAAGAGATTCCAACGCCACGCCTACCTCCGGAAATGTATTCCACTTAGATTAAAGTAGAATGGAACTGACTCTGCAGCAGCTCCTTCTTGAACATAGCTTCTATGGTTTTGATGACTTTAATTGTATGTGGTAATGAAATTCTGCATCGATTCGATTAGTTGTTCTGTGATGATTTTGATGACTATGTGGTAATGAACTTTTCTATGGATATGTGGTTATTTTTCATTAGATTTTAGGTTTGGGTAAATGCAAAAATAAATTATTTCAAGGGATATTTCAAGATGGTTTCAGATCGAAATTTTTTTAATAATAGGAAAATCATGGAAATATTTCAAGATGGGTTCAAGTCTGACAATATTTTATTAATAGGCAAATCAATTTTATATTTAAATTAAGGTTGAGTTTAATATTGTTGCATTAAAATATGAGGTAGATTGTATTATTAAATTGTGTTATATATAATTAGATAATTAATGGAAATATTTCAAGATGAGTGTAAGTCTTACAATATATTTTATTAATAGGTAAATTATTTTTATATTTAAATTAAGGTTGAATTTAATATTATTATATTAAAATATCACATAGATTGTATTAGTAAATTATGTAGAGAATAGTATTTCAGATTATTATTATCACATTGTAAGGATTGGGTCGACTTTTAGAAACAACTAATGTCGTTCATCCTTAGAAGAAGGTAAGAAACTAGTGGATCTGAGAGAATAAATAACATGGATGCATCAATGTTCAGGGAAATTAGTCCCTTGATGAAAAATTATAAAAGGATGAACTACTAATTTTGAATGGCTTTCCCTAAACATTGATGCATCCCTGCTATTTATTCTCTCAGATAGACTTGTTTCTCACCTTGTCCTGAGTATAAACCACGTTAGTTGGTTCAAAACCTCGACCCAATCCTTACAATCTGATTAACCTGAAAAACTATTCTGTATGTCATGGATCACAAAAGTCTTAAATCATATATATATAAACTATTTTTAATAAAAAATAGTTTTTATTGATATATATTAATTATTTTTATTTATAATAAAATGAAAATTAAACATTTTTAATAAAAATATAATTCTCAATAAAAATAATATCAATAAATTTAAAATAATTATTATATTTAATTTAGTTATAATATATATATATATATAATATGAATATATATAATTATCTTTAAAACAATAATAATAATAATAATAATAAATGTATAGAAATGTAAAATATGTTTTTTTAAGATAAAGTTTCAATTTATTATTTACAATAAATTTTTAATAAACTATTTATAATGTTCTAAAATTATTTTCAATAAATATTATGTTTTAAAATTATTTTCAAATTTTTTTATATAATATTTAAATAATTGAATTGAGGCTTCTGTGATCCATAACATTTATAGGAAATATTCGGCGTAAATCACATGGAGAAATTATCTTTCAACGCCTTTCGAACCAACTAGTGTGGTTCATCCTCAGGAAAAGTTGAAGAAATAGATCCAGCTTACCATGTTAAATACTCTGAGCAGAGCCTCCAACGGCTAACTTGACCAACGACTAATTTTGACTATAGGATTAGGGTCAATTTTTTTTTTATTATAATTTAATGGAAATTAGTTATATTAGGTGACCAATAAAAAATATATAAATATATAAAATAATTTTAAATGGTGTTAATGGTTAGTTAAAAAAATATTGTTTAAAAATTATAACTTATTTAGTATTTAAATGGGAAATTAGTTATATATAGGACCTTTCTTATTTTATATATATATATATATATATATATATATATATAATAGGATAAAATTTAGTTAGAATTAAATTAATTTAAATATCAAAATGTAAAGAAAAAAAAATTTAATATATAAATAAATATAAAGATTAATTAAGAAAGTAGAAGGTTATAAAAGGTACCAATATTGAAATAATAATAATAATAATAATAATAAAATACTAATAATAATAATAATAATAATAACAACAACAACAAGAAAATACTATCAAGTTAACTTTAAAAAAATAACTAAATAAATAAATAGAAAAATAAAATGAAATAAAATAAATAAAAATAAAAATAAATAAAACAAGCTAGCAACACATTCTTAAAAGAAGAAGGATAAGAATAAGATCAAAAAAAAAAAAACTACAGAGCCAAAAGGAGAAACCCTAGGAGGAAGGAAAAGACAAGGCTCCAAGGAAAAGGATCCGCGAAATTAAGGGAAACACCGAAAGCGAGAAAAAGTAAAAAGGGGGGGGGGGGGGAGGGGGGTTGTAAAGAAAATCAAGACTAGGAAGAAAGGGCAAGGATCCATTAGCTACTGATCTTCCAACCATCATCTCTATTGAGATTGTTCGGCCATCTTTCAATTTCAGTAGCTTCCCTGAATTTTCGGTGATGGAATTGCGCAACCTTGGCAATAACCTTGGCCTCCTCAATACAAACCTGATGATTGGTCTTTTCTGCATGCTCTGATAATGTTGAAGACTCGGTTCTCCCATGTGTTAGGTCAATTGCATGTTCGCTGATCCTTTGATGGATGGAGCGCCTTGTTTCCCCAATAAAGGGGGTCCCACAAGAACAAGGGATCAACTAGACACCCTTCATGTCTTTATGGTCAATGGGATCTTTCACAGATCAGAGGGATTTGTGAATAGTGTTGAGGGGCCTAAAGGTTGAGGGAATATCATACTTCTTAAGGATCCAAGCAATCTTGTCCGTGGTTCCCTAGACATAGGGAAGATGGACACCTAGCCAGCGCTCTTTAGGTTCTTTTTTAATTAACGAATTTTTAGAGGCTTTAAGGAAAGCCTTCTGACCTAGGAACCGACTATAGCCATTCTTCACAAAGACATTAAGGAGATGGAATTTCTCCTTATCGAAGCTCTCCGTATCAGAAATTCTAAGGGCACGAGTAGCGAGGGTGTTAAGAACACCCAACTTTTGAGCAGAAAAATGATGGGAATTGGCATGAAGATACTGCGCAGTATGCGTTTTCTTCCGGAACATTAAGAGGGAGAGTGAACTATCCTTATTCTTAGATATAAGGATATCCAAGAAAGGGAGGCAACCATTGAACTCTTTTTCCATAGTGAACTTAATGGCAAAGGACTGACAGTTGAGGTGATTGAAGAAGAGATCCAACTCCTCTTGGCCATGGGACCAAATGACATTAGTGTCATTTACATACCTTATCCATAGCTTGGGAAGGAGACGAGCCGAGGCTAAAGCTTTGGCTTCGAAATCTTCCATAAAAAGATTCACAACAATAGGGGATAGGGGTGAGCCCATGGAAACACCACAGGTCTGTTCAAAGAACTCACCCTCGAAACAAAAGAAAGTTTAAGTGAGATAGATCTCAACCAGATGCGCGGTATTCGGATTTGTTAGGCGATAGATCACTTCCAAGGCCTCCTTTATAGGGATACAAGTATAAAGGGAGACCACATCAAATCTGACTAGGATGTCCTCAGGGTCAAGCTTTATGTCCTTAAGCTCTTTAATCAAGGAAGCAGAGTCTTTTATGAAGGACTGTGTATGGCCAACCAGGGGTTTGAGCTTAAGGTCAAGGAACTTAGTTAGAAGGTAGGTCGGACTACTAGTGGTGTTGATGATAGGCCTTAGGGGGGGCCCTTCTTTGTGAATCTCAGGCAACCCATAAATCCTAGGGGTAGTTAGACAACTCTCAATGAGTTTATGGGAAAGGGAACTCACATAGCTATTGGACTTGATGGCAAAAGCCACCGTCCTAGAAATTTTCTTAAAAGGGTTCTTGGGTAATTTTTTATAACTACCACTATTCTAAAGATGATCTAACATCTTCTTGTGGTAATCATCCTTATTAAGGATGACAGTAGCCCCTCCTTTGTCAGCGCTCAGAACGATATCATTGCTCTGGTTTAAAGATTTAATGGCAATGAATTCCTCATTGCTAAGGTTCTTCCGAGGGGGCTTAGCCTTTCTAAAGACGACAACACAATCCTGCCTGATAGTGTCCTTAATATTATCCGAAAGATCTCTAATCCCGTGCTCCACATCACAAATAATGTCATCTACTGGGATTTTTCTAGGGGCAAGGGCAAAGTTTAAGCCTTTGTTTAACAGATCAAAAACAGAAGGGGAAAAAGAAAAACTTGATAAGTTAACAACTCTATTATTCCGAGAGGGAGGGGGATGAGCAATCTGGTGCAAATCCTTAACCTCCTTGATATGGTTATCATTGTTATCAAAATCAATATCATTAATGTTATTGTTAATAAATTCTATGTCCTCGTTTTGTTTATTAATAATATCACTAATACTAAAGAAGGCCGAACAATCTCAATAGAGATGATGGGGCTGGAAGATCAGTAGCTGTTGGATCCCTGCCCTTTCTTCCTAGTCCTGATTTTCTTTACAACCCCCCCTTTTTTACTTTTTCTAGCTTTCGGTGTTTCCCTTAATTTCACGGATCCTTTTCCTTGGAGGCTTGTCTTTTCCTTCCTCCTAGGGTTTCTCCTTTTGGCTATGTAGCTTTTTTTTTTATCCTATTCTTATCCTTCTTCTTTTTAGAATGTGTCGCTCGCTTATTTTCTTTATTTTTATTTTTATTTAGTCTATTTCATTTTATTTTTCTATTTATTTTATTTTATTTTATTTTATTTTTATTTATTTATTTTTTTAAAGTTAACTTTATGTATTTTCTCCTTATTATTATTATTATTATTTATAGATTTTATTTTATTTTATTTTATTATTTTTATTTTTATTTTAACTTTTTTATATTTTATTTATTTATTTATTTATTTCACATTTTGATATTTAAGTTAACTTAATTCTAAGTAACTTTTATCCTATTATATATATATATATATATATATATATATAATTTATACTTAGATATCATTTTGGGATTCAACTGCGTTAAGTAAGTCATTCACGTATGACCATTTCCATGAGAGGTAGTCGTAACTGACTAATTTCTCATGATTTTTGAATAGTTCACTTAGCACTCTTCACCCCTGTGAGCATCACCCGATGCAATGAGTGCTAAGTGAACTATTCAAAAATCATGAGAAATTAGTCAGTTACGACTACCTCTCATGGAAATGGTCATACGTGAATGACTTACTTAACGCAGTTGAATCCCAAAATGATATCTAATATAATGCACTGCGTAAACCCTCATACTTAAACTAAATAACTTATAATTTTTAAACAATACCTTTTTAACTAACCATTAACGCCATTTAAAATTATTTTATGTATTTATATATTTTTTATTGGTCAAGTTAGCCATTGGAGGCTCTGCTCAGACTATTTAACATGCTAAGCTGGATCTATTTCTTCAACTTGTCCTGACGATGATGAACCACACTAGTTGATTCGAAACGCGTTGACACATAATTTCTGCATGTGATTTACACAGAAATATTTCTTATAAATATTTAAATAAAAAAACTAATCAAACTAATATATATTGATTTAAATCAATATAATGTAAAGTTAATATATTAATATAATACAAAACAATATTTTTCCAGCCACTATTGTTTTTCATCATACAAATTATAATTTATTAAAAAAAATTACATCTCAATATTTTATTTTGTATTTAACATAATTTGTTTAGAGTGTAATCATACTTCATTTTCAACTAATACATATTCATCATACAAAGTTTAATTCTTCATAAGAATTAATCTATTTAAAGTGTTTCCAATTCAGTACATCATGTTTTGTTAAACTTTCTCATAATTTTCTTCAGCAAGAATACTATATTTGATATAATGTTGGTTATATAATCTTATAAATGTAAAAAATATACTTAAACATGTAAACAAATATACTTAAACAAGGATCAACCCACCTTTCTTTGAACTTCTTCTCAGTATTAATACTAATTTTAAAAAATGGTTGATTGACCTTTTATATAAACCATTCATATGCTCTCTTGATTGAGAAATGATTAGCTCATCTTTGTAAGATTTCTCACAATAAAAACAATAAGTTTAAAGAAAAGTTAACCGGCTCTTTCACATGCTCTCCTCATAATACTACAGTTAAAAAGAAGTGTCCATTATTACTTAACTATGCTCCTTGCTCCCTCTTGCATGTGAATACTATGTTCAAGGAATAACCAACTAACTCTTCTTTATGTAAGATTGAAGAAGAGTTGGTTAATAATGCGTTAGGATCCAAAGAATAACAATATGTACTTAACCATGCTCCCTCGCTCCCTCTACATGTGAATACTATGTTCAAGGAATAACCAACTAAGTCTTCCTTACGTAAGCTTAAGAAGAGTTGGTTAATAATTCGTTAGAATCTTACGATGGTTTCCTTTAATTAAAAAGGATAATATAGAGTAGATAAAGAATAATAAAAATACTCAACTATGCTCCTTGCTCCCTCTGGCATGTGAATACTATGTTCAAGGAATAACCAACTAACTCTTCTTTATGTAAGATTGAAGAAGAGTTGGTTAATAATGCGTTAGGATCAAAAGAATAACAATATGTACTTAACCATGCTCCCTCGCTCCCTCTACATGTGAATACTATGTTCAAGGAATAACCAACTAAGTCCCTTATGTAAGCTTGAAGAAGAGTTGGTTAATAATTTGTTAGGATCCAAAGAATAAAAATCTTATGATGGTGTAGTTTAATTAAAAAGGATAATATGGAGTAGATAAATAATAATAAAAATAAAATTTAAGATAATATATTTCTTTACCAATTGAGGTGCAATAAATAAGTTTACTAAAAATATTTTTTTTATAAATATCTTCAAATCACATTATTTGAAATAAATAAGTTTACTAAAAATAATTTTTTTTTATAAATATCTTCAAATCACATTATTTAATTATAAATTTGATTTTTAATATATATATATATATATATATATAATATGATAAATATTTACTTTTATATATTTGTTAATTAAATTTAAATATGAAAAGTTAAAATATAATAATTATCCATATGAATTATTATTTTAATTTATGTTTTCAAATAGATCATGATTTATACTTATTATTTATATTTTTATATATCTCAAATTTCTATATTTACAAATATTTTTATTTTTTAGTATGTATGTATTAATCAAGTTTTTTTTTATATATTTTTCATTTTTTATATTTAGATATATTAAAAATATTAGTTATGTGATTACATTAACTAGCCTAGATCTATCTACTAAGCTCTTAGAGGGATCAAATCTCTTTGCATCTTAAGATATTTGTATCTCGAAAAATTTGATTTTTTTTGGCACTTGGTAGATTTGGAGTTAAGATGGATCTAGGTTGGTTCAATTCCCCCATTTAAATAGACTATATTCCACATGAATACCATAGAAAATATCATGGGTTCTCATAAACCTTGAGCTCAAAAACCATTTCCCTTTTTTTTGTTAGTTGATGTTTTTCTATTAATTCAAGAGAATGATACATCTTGGGACGAACATAGAGTATGAAAACACGGCCTCACTCCTACCAAATCTCTTTGCATCTTAAGATATTTGTATCTTACGATATTTGATTCCTCTTGGCACTTGGTAGATTTGGAATTAAGATGGATCTAGGTTGGTACAATTGCCCCTTTATATAGGTTATATTCCACATGAATACCATAGAAAATATCATGGGTTCTCACAAACCTCAAGCTCAAAAACCATTTACCTTTGTTTTTGTTAGTTGACAATTTTCTATTAATTCAAGAGGGATGAACATAAAGTATGAAAACAATGCCTCACTCCTACCAGATTTGTTGGCCATTAGATACATACAAAAAATAACTGAGAGGATTTGTAAAAAGCTAGATAACTTGATATCAACAACCAACCAGACACAAAAATGAGCAAAAACTAGAAAAAAAACCCACTTGCTTCATTGCAAATTATCATCGTTTGGGGTTTGAGCTTTGTTTCCTCCATCAGCGGGTGATGAAAGGTGTCAAGGATGTGTGATCCCATGTGAACCATCTGCCCTTCAAATCATGCATCCTGTCATACAACGTTTGTTGGTTACGCGATGTAATGCTTGGTAGTCTAGAATATGTCCTTGATTGTGTAGCATATCAGAAAAGAAAATAATCATATCATTGTGGTTTGTTTGGTGGTCTTAAGCTAGTTGGCCCATAGAGGATTGGACCAGGAGAATTTGGGCTTCGATGGAACCAAAGGAGGTGGAAAATCAACATGCCTAGGAGATCCTCTTTGTGGAACCTCAAGCGTTCTCTTCATCCACTGGTTAAGCCCCTTGTCTTCATTCCCCATGCCCTTTTGTCCACACACTTCCCACCCTCGTCCCCCGACATAGACAAAATTAGTAGATTCCAAAACAGAATGAGAAGGGGAACAAGAGGAAAAAAAATCAGATGAATTGGTGACTGAAGGTGGAGTGCAGAACTATTTAAATAGGTAGTATCTGTCCCCATCAAAGGAAATGTCACATGACCAAGGACAATACTATTAACTGAAGAAGTCCCATTTGCACCAACATTTCCTTGGAAAATACAATAAGGGTGACTTGGATCTGTAGTGGGTACAGTGGTGACTTCGTTGAAGTCACAGGACACAAAAGGCCTTTTCATCCTGTGGTAATAACTTTCAAAGGCATAATAGGTGTGGTTTGCAACGGTGTCCAAATTATAATAGCTATGACTGGCCTGAATAGCAGAGCAATCAGCCTACCTAGGAATGCAGGCCCAATCCAACGTTGCCTGGAGGAGTTGAGTATCGACCCCGGACATGGCTACACAGAAGGTCTAGGTGGAAGTGTCATTGGCTAGAGTCGATCCCACACCATTAAGGTGGAGGACATACACAGGTGTAGAATTGGTACTAAAGAGCCCCCAGTTTTCCTTTGAAGTCTCTCTGGGCCTAAGGTCCTCATTGAAGAGCTCGTAGATGTAGGTGTTGAGAGCCACACTCGGGAGCTTGGGGGTTCAAGTGTTGTAGAACATGTTAGAAAAGATTGTTGTTGTAAGCATTTGTGTTGTCCATAATGATACCACTTTCATCCTCATTGGGATCACCTGCAACCTTTAGGGTTATGAAGGCACACAAAGAGTCACCCCAACATTCATTGGGCCGTACAAAAACTAAGGCTTCCCAAACCCTAGGATGACCATACAACACATTATCCACCTCCATGCTACTAATATTCTCCCTGTCGGAGATAATGATGTTCTTGGAACGGTCCTTGATTTCGATATACCCGTCCCGATGCTTGACCGCTAGGTCGCTAGAGTGAGACCACCCACCAGTCGGGGGCATCGAACCAGAGGTGATCATGTCAACGTCGTGCAGGATGGACCATCCTTGGTCTCAGGGTTCACTATTGTGTTCAAAACCACTAGGGCAGTGCAAAAATGGGTCACCATCTGCTTAACTATGGAGGTGAATAATCCTCAGGCATTAGCCTAACACAGGAAGATGTTTGTGTCATAGAACGCTGCGATGGCCCAAGTATAACACCACCTGTTACAGTGGAACATGGGCAGATTCCATAGATAAAATCAACAATCAGTCATTCTCTAGGACAAAGTAAGCCGAGGGACACAACATCCGCCCTTGGTGGCTCATGACCACACCCTTGGGACTCAACGTGGTGCCTGTAGTATACCCCAACTTGATTCGCTACCGCTCACTCGACGTGGTGCCTGTAGTATACCCCAATGCGATGCTCTGCCACTTATCTTTAAAATTTCCCTTGTCGCAGGTCTCATCATCGATCATGACTAGAAATAGAGGTTTGAATCCCATACCTTGCTTCTCTGCCATCAACCTCAACGCCTTGTGCAAGAGCCGAGAGAACTCCTGATCGACCAATACGGTTGTAGCATAAGAATGTTCGACCAAGGAGGCAATATTCTCGACATTTAGAAGAATGTTGATGCAATTAAGCACAACACTTGCCATGGGTACGCCGAAATGGGCGTCGTAGGCGGTCAACGTTAGGCACCAGCACTGTGATGTTGGTACCCAAGCCAATGGAGTGTTTTCCCAGGGCAGATGCGAGCCACCTATATATCTTGTACTTCTAATCCCACGTATACTGTTGAGCATTGTGGATGACATATTTTTGTTTCGGCTAAATGAGAGTTGCCCCATGGATGAACCAGAGTGGCATCAGGGCCATGTGATTCATAGGGAACCTAGGAAGATCATCAATTTCCTTACCGTCCACTTATGCTATTATTCCTTACAGAATCCAAGAAGATGTGATGCTTCAGCCATAGACATAGATTCTAGCCTAAACTTGACATCAAACAACTAGATCTGCTATCATGAACTTATTCAAGGTCTACATTAAATTGAAACCATCATCATAAAATTAGATCTATAGATCTGGAGAAAATTAGGTCAGGAAACACCTACTCTGATACCACTGATCTGGATCTTAGGGAGGGCCCCAAGATCTAGGTAATTGTCACACCGAGAAAAGGAATAAAAGTAAACCCAAATCAAAAAATAAATCTGCAACTAAGTATTATTAGATCAACAAATGATTGTTGCAACTACACTGTGTTGGATCCCATGTCCTCTTACAAAAAGAGGCTCATTATTTATAACACTTTTGAGTTACATTACCATGGATAGATTTTGATTCAGTTCATTACCATGGGTAAATACCATGGAAGATTTCCATTCGGATCACTCGAGGTTCTTGTCAGGTTTTGAATCACTCACCTTCTGGCCGTATTCTCCAAAATGAGCATAAATTTGAGATACAACCTTACCTATTTTGAGAGGACGACCTTCAAAGATCTGATCATTATGAGCTAGCCATATTCCCCGTATCACGAACGAGGGAAGAGTTCTATAGGTTTGGTTCTTGTGTATCCACCAAGAAAAGAAATCTGTTATTGAAGAAAAAGATTCATTATATAATATTATGAGGGAATTTATAACTCCATAACATGGTGGTGTGTAAAGTAAGCTCATCGTATAATGGAGTAAGTAATATCAAGAGATCACTCTATTTAGCTCACACTCATTAGCATGTATTTTACATAATTTTGAACTCACGTGAAGATTATCTCTACAATATTTTTAGACTGGTGATGAATGGTGGAATTTGTGTGTGGAAATAAATTTGTGTGTGGAAGTGTTGGAGCACATGCCTAAATTCTAGAGTACTATGCATGAAGTAATTTATTTGGAGTGTATGCATGGTTTAATTTTTTCTTTATGGTTTTAGTAAGTTGTCTCCATTTTCATTTACTCCCTTAAGCAAGAGTATAATATTTTTCATCAATAGAAACATTTGTATGGGATATTCTAATTGGGCCCTTGTATTTTCATGTATTTTCAAATTTTTTTTATGTGGGTCTACTCATAATTATGGCAAGTGGTTATTCGTTGGATTTGAAATCAAATTATTCATCCAATGAGAGTTGACACTTGAAACTCGAGTAAACCTATAAGGAGATAAGCTAAAAACGCAATAATAAATTGCTAGTTTCCTTTCTTTTGCTTTAAAATCCCATACCTCTTATTTTATTATTTCAACTATTATTCTATAATTTTCCTTAGGAAATCCATTTAAGATGTCAAACTTTGACTAATGAAGTTAAAGGCACATGGTGTTATAAGAATGACACCATAATAATCATTGTAATTTTTAGGAAATAAAGTAAAGCAAAAGGTAGATTTGAAAAACAGATTAATTAGTTAAATCTACAAATTAGAGCACTGTAGTGTTAATTGCAGAGTTGTATTAATGGAAACTGCAAAAATAACCCAACTATAAGCCACAACTACGTTGCACAAAAGTTGTAGCAATAATCATATCATGGGTTAGAACTATAAGAGTTGCAATTAAGTATACAATCAAAAGTTGCAGCGTTATGTAATTAGCTAAATTAAATGTCAAATTCATAGCATTGTGTAAATAATATAATTAGGTATCATATTTACAAAAAGATGATAAATAAAGGTATTGTTGGAAATAAAAATAATGTTAATGAAACTACAACTACCTTTAAAGTTACATACAATTTTCGCTAAGGTGGGGGCCTACCTCCTTAGACAATGCACTAGTTAAAGGAACAACCAAGTCTTAATCAATCATAACACCATCAATTCAAAATAGAACATAACATAAACTTATACTACAGAAATTCAATGTACAGTTATAAACTTAGTTGATTCTCTCTTTTTCTCTAGGTCTAGTAAGATTCCCTCTATTTATCTCTTTCTTTTCGATTGATACAGGTGTTGAACTAAATCAAGGGTTTGATAGAAAATCATTAAAATATAATTGTTCCATCCAGTTACAATGAATTCATCAAAAGATAAAAAATTGGGTAAATGCTAACTCAATTAGTTGTGTGACAAGTGGTAGTTGGGTCATATTTTCTTTGTGGAGAAATCAATTTCCTTTGTCACTTTCTTTCATCAGGAGATTGACTAGTTGACTTATTTTAGTGACAGGTGGTTGAGATAAGACATTGTATCAACTGTCCAAAGTTGCAACTCCTATCCTAAATGGTCAACTGACTGAGGGTCATAGAATTAGTTCCTGGAGTGACTTAAAAAAATGGCATTGAGGTGATTTGTAGCAACTGTGTTATGTGAATCATGATAGAAGGGAGTCATAACATGAGTGTTATAATCTCAGACCCACAACACGAGTAGCAACATTTTGGAATTAAAATGCTTCATATTTTAAGCACATTAGAATTATATCAATTTCCTAGAATGGCGAGTTGCAAGGACCAATAATGGGGAGTTGCAACACCTAGCATCCGAGAGTTACAAAACTTAACAATAGGGACATGTATAACTTAGCAACCACATGTTGCAACACCTAGATACCAAAAGTTGCAGTGTTTGTGTCCCTCTTCTATTTGAAGCTACTTGTGCAGCTCTGCCTCCTAAATCCTATTGGAAATGTGCTCACTACTGAGAGGGGGGAGGTGAATCAATAATGACCGTGTTTATTTAACTTTTAAATATTTTTCTAATTACTAAATAGAAACATGAATTAACCCATTAGTAGATTAGATCACATAAAAAAAACACATGAGAACCACACAAACAACCAAACAAACATTCACAAGAGGACACAATATATTTTTGGTGGAAAACCCCCTCTGGGTCAAAAACCACCCTTGTTTTTGTTGTGCAACTCAAATTATTTTATTAATCACCAAGAAATTCAATTACATAGGACATACAAATGGAAACTATCTGTTTGGAAATATAATCCTCATCTCATGAATCATCAGACGCCCATCTGATCTGCTAGAACCAACCATGACCAATGAAGCCTCACCCAACACCCATTAGACGTATGAAGAAATTTCTTCAATGTATTGATTTTACCAAAGCCCCCACTCCACTCTTATATGTGACCGTCATTTCATAGATATTTCATACTAGAGCCAATATGAACTACTCAACTAGAACAACACAACAACCTCTAACAATATATGATATTAAAAAGATAACAATATCACTAAAACAATTCCACACGACTCACTCAATCACTGGAAAACTCCTTAAATAACACATGTTGCAAACCAAAATGTTTATATGATGAAAACACAAGATAAAATGTATAGGGATTTATTTACAATAATTCCATACTCTATCACCTTACTTCTGCATAAAATATTGGTTGAATCATACTTTTGATGCCTTCTCCTACCACTACAAACTGTTGAAGAGTTTTTGCATAATTTCCTACACAGCTTGCACACACCACTCTTCTCTCACACACAAACTCCAAGATCACACAACCATCACTTTTTCTTCTCAAGAGAACCAACCAATAACCTCATGATCTCTTCCTATTTGTAATCTTTTGTGGTAGTTAAATCAATAATTACCATTCCATAGTGGAGTTTTGTTCATATGTTGGAAGTGGTCTAGTTCATTGGTCCTTGACTTAGTCTAGCCATTAAATTCACTTAATAATGAATATTAGCTTCTTAACCATATTGTAGAAGTTATATTACACCTACACCAATTAAAATATAAAATAACACTTTGATATGCACGAGGAAATAGGAGAAATTCGCAACGTGTGCAAGTAATCCAGAGAAGTTTCTAGTTTAAGATACTATTGTATGCACAAGCTTATATACATACGGTTGGGGAAGAGGATGGGAGAAAAGAATATTAATCACCTCAGATACTACCCATACTTCTTCCAGAGCTTGAAAATCTTCTATAAGACCTTAAGGAACCTTTGTAGCCACTTCAATACTCCATCAAACCACTATCACAACTCCATCATCATCAAAATTCAAGCTAGTTTGACTTGAATTCCATCCATCAATTACACTAACACCTAAGCCATCAAACTACTCCACAACTTCTCCAACACCTACATAACCTTCAAATCATCAATGATATGCCCTAAAACTAATTGTATAGGCTAAAAAACATCCACACACACACCAAGAACCATAAACGTAACTTGGTAGTCGCCATCACTGCTAACTAGGTGTATTATCTTTGCATCCTGCCAAGGTATCAGCGACACATGCCAAATACCTATACCAACATCTACAAACAATGCACAAACTAAGTACCTCTACATCACATGGTACCAACAACTCATGCTATCATGTTGACATCAATGTCAACCAACAACTAAGCCATAAAGCAAACAATCCCCTTTGGTATTGATGGAAACCCCATCTAAACCATCTAATTGACCTCTAAAAAACTCCTCACTCACTCCCCCTTTGACATCAATGGCAAAGGAATGAGCTCATCCAAGTAACCATAGTTGAATAGACAATACTCCCCCTAGACACTATCTAGGTCAGATCATAATGCATCAACAAACAATAACACTCCTCATGGAAGCATGACAACAAACAACAACAACAATAACTCTCGCTCTCCTGAAGCAATGGAAAAAAACTCTCCACGAACACCACTCTTAACTAACATCAACAACATAATGTGAGAAGCAACATTCTCTCCAAACTCAATGTGTAGCAGCAAACATCCTCTAGCAATAGCAACAGATACATGATAACCAATCGACAACATGACCATCAATCCTCTCTTAAGTAGCAACACAATATCCATAACAGAAAAAAAACACACTCTAGACTTACTCCCTCTTAGCATCATCATCATCAACATGCAACCAATACCTTCTAGCTGAAGGCTACACCTCACCGACCAAGGGAATGAATTAAAATAATATGAATTATATACAATATAATACATGATTGAAACAACACCCATCATCCCATAAATGGATAGTTCATCCTTCATTAAAAGATAGTAGACACCTATACTCTTTCTCCAACATGAAAATGACCAATGATATCCAATACAATGTAAGTAGATGGTTGTATAATGAGATATAGGGCTACAAAATTACTATAACAGGATATAAAATAGCCCAAACATGGCTACAACAACTAATAAAAACACAAACTTTACATGACTCATAACTCTTCCTATCACAAACTCATGACAACATAAACCCAAAGACTTGAACAATTGATTATAGGGCCTCATGATACATGACTGCAAATGATGAAGTACAATATGAAACTTGTGGCTATCACATGATGCTCAAAATTTTCCAATACATATCCAAAAACTCATGCCTCTCTCTAAGGCATACTTAATCAAACTCCTTGACCAAGACTACAAAACTCTTAGCTTAGTAGCAAAAATATGAACGACCAGCAATATGTAAATCTCATCATGCATATAAACATCCATGTGGACAAGATAGATCCATTTGTATCAAGACACCATATTCTAGTAGCAACAACCAACCAACATAAAATATATGACAATGATGAATAGTAGCACATACATAGGATAACATGCAACATAAAATTCAATATATAAGAACAACATATAACATCTAAAGATAGCTCATGAACTTACAACCAAAACATATGACTTTCATCTCACATCATCCATAATGCTCCAACCAAACACATCTATATGATAGCAACAACAAACATGTCCAATAATATATGTGCTTTTTGCAGCACCAAAACAACCATCCTCTTATAGTAGCAGAAGGAAGTCCAACACATCTCACATCTCAAGAGAACCCAAATAATATAAGCTCCAAACTATTATGGAAACAAATCATGTATCCGTAAAAAAACAAATCTTGTTTGACAAAATTAGCAAAGTGAGGTCCTAAAAGAAATGCAAAATGGTAAGGCCCCAGGCCCAGATGGATTCAATGTAGATTTCTTTAAAGCTTGCTGGAATATAGTAAAACAGGACATCCTGAACGTTGTGGAAGACTCCAGGAGGGACAAAACTATATTGAAGGCGCTTAATACAACCTTTATCTCCCTGATCCCTAAACAGGAATTGGCTCAAACTCTTGATAGGTTTAGACCCATTGCCTTGTGCAATGTTGTCTACAAGATAATATCCAAAGTTGTGGCAAATAGACTCAAACCTCTTCTTCCTACCCTGGTGTCAGTTGAACAATCTAGATATGTGGAAGGTAGGAAAATCCTCGACAACATCATTCAAGCTCATGAGGTGGTGCACTCACTGACAATCAACAAGAAAGCTAGAATGATCATGCAATTGGATATAGCCAAAGCTTATGATAAGCTGAACTGGACCTATATCAGAAAAGTTCTCATTGCTTTTGGGTTTGATCATAACTGGATCAGATGGGTAATGGCCCTAGTAACTTCTCCCAGTTTTTCAATTCTTGTTAATGGATCTCCCTCAGAAACTTTTATTCCTTAAAGAGGCCTCAATCAGGGAGATCCACTCTCTCCCTTTCTTTTTATACTCATGATGGAAGGGCTGGGTCGATCTATCAAGCATGCTAAAATAGTTGGGAAAGTCAAAGGTATCCAACTTTCTGAAGATGGTCAGACCTTAACTCATCAACAATTTGTTGATGATACCATGCTGTAGGGTATCCCCACGGTCAAAGAAGCTCTAGCTTATAAGAAAATACTGAGAGACTTTGCCATGGATTCAGGTATGGAAATTAATCTCTCCAAATATTAGATTTTTTTCTTTAATACTCACATTGCTTTTTAGAGAAATATTTCTATAATTTTGGGCTTTCAAAGGGAGATCCTCCCCTCAAAATATTTGGGAGTTCCTCTTACAGCCAAACCTTTACACAAGAGCATTTGGGAACCAGTGATTAACAAATTTCAGGACAAAATCAAGAAATGGACTATAAGGTCATTAAATATAGCTGGTAGGTTGGTGCTAACGAAGGATGTAGTACAATCAATCCCAGTCTTTATGCTATCAGCTCTCCCAACACCATTAGGAGTCCTGCATCAATTCAGAACCATACAAAGAGACTTGCTTTGTGGCAAGGATGAAGAAAAAAGAAATGGGCCTCGGTAGCATGGGAAAAAATATGCAAACCTAAAAACTATGGAGGGCTTGGTTTAGATGATCCTGAGATTCTAAGCAAGGTTTTAGGAGCTAAATTATGGTGGTGATGGGTAAAATACCCAGAGGCCGAGTGTGCTAGAATTTGGAAAGAAAAATATGCTAGCAATTGGCAAAACAATGATCTAATAATAATGTCTGGACATAGAAAGGGATCACACATTTGGAATAAGGCATGGGATAACCGGGACTTAGTACAATGAAATAGTTTCTGGGAAATCAGAGATGGAAACCTGGCCCTATTTTGGGAGGATAGATGGCAAAAAGAACCTATATTGTTAAAAGAAGATTTGAGGGATCCAAGGAAGAGACAGATACCAAAGGGTTATCTAAAGTAAAAGACTTTTGGGATCAAACCAGCAGCATGGGAAAATGGAGAACCTCGAGAAACTTTGATTTTAGGGATGACAACCCCTTGAAGGCTAAAGCAGAGACACTAAAAAAAATGGTATAACAAAGGAATATTTTGAGGTCTGAGGGGAAAGACCAGCTAAGATGGGGCAAAAATAATGAGGGAGCCTTTAATCTCAAGGAAGCTAAACTCATTCTCCTTGACCTTAACTCTCAAGCTCCAAATGAGATTTGGCAAGGCCTATGGAGACATCAAGGTTGGATAAAATTAAACTCTTCATGTGGCTGGTTCAGCATAGGAAAATTCTGACCTAGGAAAATATTAGGAAGAGGGGTATCTTGGGGCCTTCCAGATGTCAACTCTGTGAAGCCCAAGAGGAAACTATGGAGCACCATCTCAACAATTGCATTTTCACCTCTAGTTTGTGGGATTTTTTTGCCACCATTTTCCAACAGACTGATAGTGACAAAGGGAGTATCATCAATACCCTAAACAAATGGAGAAGAAACTTTTCAAATAATGAAATTCTTAGCTCAGCATGGGCCATCATTCCAAGCTTCATTATTTGGAATGTCTGGAAAGAATGAAACAATAGAATCTTCAAGAATGAAAAGAAGCCTTTCCAATGCCTTCTAGAATTGATCTTAAATCAACTCAAGGAAACGGTCGACAATATTATGCGAACTATCCCTAAGAACCCTCCTTCAGTGGCTGATTTGAGAATTCTCAGTGAGTTGGGGTTGCAGGGACTTATTCCTTAGGCACTGGATAGGGCTATTTTCTCCTTGGATTCTAAGCAAGATTTCTGGCATCCTCCCCCCAAGGAATTTTTGAAATTCAACATTGATGGGGCTTCTAAAGGCAACCCAGGAACTGCAGGTTATGGTGGAGCGTTAAGGGATGAGAATGGAAGAGTCCTTTCTATCTTCTACTATCATTTAGGGAAAGCCACCAATAACATGGCAGAACTGATGGCTATGGAGCAATGTTTAGATCTCCTGGAATAGGAGAATTAACAAAATGTGATAGTTGAAGCTAATTCTGAGTTAATCATCAAATCGGTGAAGAGAATCAGTTGGGGATCAAAACCGGAAAAAGTCTCAAGGAACTGGAGGCTGATCCAGGGCTTTCAATGGATTCAACAACATCTCCAGAGCCTTCGTACAGTTAGCTTCAAACATGTCCATAGATCGGCCAATAAATTGGTGGATCTTCTGGCCAATCAAGGTGTGATCAGCACAGAGAATAGGATGGTGATGAGCTGGCAAGAGTGGCCTCAGAGTAGGTTAAAAGAGATTTATAGTGACCAAGCAGATGAAGATAGGTTCATGTTTTGGAGTAGATCCATGGAGGCGGAGTATGGTTAACTCAGTGACTCCTGGCGGCAACCAGTTGGGTGGCTCTGGTTCTTCGAAGATGGGCAGGTCAGTGGGCGTTTCTTCTTTCCTCAGTTCTGGAGGAGAAGACATTACAGAAGGATGGAACCCAGACACTATCGGTGGCCACATTACCATGGGTTTTCCGCCCGTGCACGATATACCGGGTCGGGGGCGGTTTTCCGGCGATCGCGGGCCTCACAAGTGGGAAATGGTATTTCCATTTTGGAAGTGATTCCATACAGTAGGTGACACGTGGTGGTGGGGTCAGCTAAAATACCACCCTCATTACACGCTAAAGTTCAGTGATATTGGCTGACACGATATGAACCTCTGCCATCGGATCCAGCGAGGCGAATCGACGGCTGCGATTGATCGTGCAAGTTGGTTGTCTAGGCGGGTAAGTATAGCATTTCTTGACTGGGTGAATTAGTCCTATGCCATCGGTTTGGGTCAACAGGCTCAACGGTGATGATTAAAGCAGCTTGTCGCGAAGTTAGCGGGATGAGTTTATGCTCGTTTCTCTTCGCGGGAGGAATTTTGTTTCAGGTGGGAGGCTAATTGTTTTGGTTACGTTGCAGGCTTCATCTTTGTTTTGATTTAAAGAGTTTAGAAGTTGGGTGCCTTGGGCCTGTTCTCTGTTTTATTTGTGGGTCTCCTCCTTGGTCCACAACTCTTTGTGGATAGATGTAAATTTTGTACTTTATTTATGAAATAGAAGGTCCGAATCTTGCATTAGCAAAAAAAAAAACTATAGTCATGTTGCTCTATGGACTATCAAATTTTTTATCTATTTTTTTTCCTAGTTTCTTACTACAAGACAAGATAAGATTGTTTTTTTATACTTTGTATGTATTATAAATATTTTCAATATTACTATGAAGTTACAAAAAAATTAGTTATTTTTTATAAATAAATAACTATTTAAATAATCATGATATTAATTATTTATTCATATCTCACTTAATATAAATTTTTTAACTCCTAGATGTGGGTGGCAACTCAGGACAATGAAGTGGATGCCAACTGGGCTGGCATGTGGCAAGATCACATGTCCTCATTTAGGCCGGCATAGTGGTCCAAAAACCGCAATAACATCTGCCATAAATGCACCTTGTGTAAGCGCAGTCTCCACTTTCATAGCCGCCGTCAACCTCGGCTCAAGGCAAAAATGCATTGTCGGGAAAATATCATGTCTGCTCCTACCTATCCACCCCTGCAACTTCGGCCCATGCAAAGCCTATGCCCTCCTGCAGTGACTGCACCCAGCTCCCGCACAACCACAGGGAGACGCTGCAATCTCCTTTGTTGTATTTTTTTTGGCCCAGGCATCCATTTCACCCACAGCCTGGATTTTCATTTTCCCATACCTTCAGCCCTGGCTGCTCATCCCTCTATTGAATTGTCCGCAAGCTCCACTGTGACGCTGCATTCCCTTTTGCCCAATTCCGATCAAAATTCGCATTCGCCTACAAACAGCATGGTGCGACACAGGATGCGAAGCCGTAGAGGAGGGAACTGTGGAAGCTTGAGTCGCACAAAGTGCTCTCCTACCTTGGATACCACTTCCTCTCTAGCTGAGAAAATCCCAGGTCACTATCCTATTACGCACAGTGGATGAGGTCAACTCCCCTCGATGGCCTCTACCTCGCCTCATCGCAACTTCCCCTCCAATTCTGCCCCATCTCCCAGAAGCTCTCCACCCACTCCTCCACTGCATTCCGAGAATGCCCAATTCACCTTCAAGTCCACCTTGAACAAGGCCCTCATCGCAACTACCATATCCATAAGCTTTCACGAGGAAGAGCAGAGCTCTGAGGCACACACAACCAAGGCTGGCAGAAGCATCACAGCTACTGAGGAGTAAGGTACCAAGGCAATTGAGCGTACGATAGCAAGGTGTAGCCATACCAAAGCTTAACAGGAACTGGCACAGACGAGCATTAAAGGCGCAGGGGAGCGGAGTCAGGAGCAACAGACCAGACGTGCAGGGAAGGAAGTGAGCGAGGCTCTGCAAACAAACTGGGTTATCGACGAATATTGTTGTCTCATCGAGGAAGAACAACCGGCTATGCAGGCGGGCGACATGGAGACTTCGCTGCTGGCAAGTGGCGACATGGATGAGTATCGATGCTTCATCGTGGAGGAGAACCCTCCGTCGCCACCACGTCCCTAGCCTGCTACCTCGCTGTCGTGTGTCAGCCTATTTGACTGTCACCTTGCTGCCTCTCGGCATGCCACACGTCTGCCATTCAGTTTGCCACCCAGCATGCCACGCTTCTCAGGTTCATTGGGACTATGTTTTTTAGCTTTCTATTTTTCAATGGGATTTTGGGAAAAAAAAAACATAGGATGTTTGAATCTTGAGTTGGGTTTTTCATTTTTGGTCTCATTAGATACAATGATACAAAACTGGATGCTTTGCTGGTTTCCCCCTTGTGGGCAGCAAGCAAATTTTCTGAACTATTTTTTGATTATGAACTGGTTTCCCTTCTGGGTAGTTCAAATCTAGACTTTTGCTAGTTGATGCTATTCCTATGGCATGGCTAAGTACAGGCTTCGGCCTTAATGTATGATATCTTTTTATTAATAGAATTAGTATAACTTAGAATATATATATATATATATATATATATATATATAGAAACATTATTTAAAACTAAATATATTAATTATTTCCGTTGATAATTTATTTAAAAATAAATTTATGTGCCAAATACCATGATATTTTATAATATAATTTTAAAATTTTACAATAATTTTGAAAATAATATTTATTTTTGAATATGTAATTTTAATTTAATTATCAATAATTATTAAGTGGATGGTATAGATTTAACTTCCATGTAATACTCAAGAATTTTCTTAGTAGTATAGAAAAATTAAAGATTGGATTTATCTCCAAAATAGTTATTCAATTTTTTCTATTTAATTAAATTGATTAATTATAAAAAAATGTCATACTACCAAGTACCATATGAAATGACTTATGGTTTTTTGAGCATTTGATATTGGGAAACAAAGTCTATTTTAAGAGTCTTCATGATAAAGTGGAGTAAATCTCCATAGTTAATAATCTTATTCCATGTTTTTTTAAAGGTATATATGCTTAACTAATATACTAAATATTTATAATAGTAATTTAGTTAGTTTTATGATTTTTAAAATTGAAAAACTTAAGATACATCATAAAGAAGAATTATGATATTTATTATGTAGTATTTATTAACATTTATCAACCATTTAATTTATATAACTATACTATTATTACAATTATTTTTAATAATAAAAAAAAAATTACACATCTACTAAAAGTATACATCTCTATTTTTTATTTAACATTAACTCTAAAAGTTTAAAACAAAAATAAGTAGTATTTCTTCCCTTGTTTACATATTTATTATTAATTTACTATAACTCTTTACATTTCATGTTAGTTTTCACATGCATATTATAATTATAATTGTTTATTCTTATATTTATTTCCTTATATATTTATTAATTTTCAATTAAGATATAAGTAGTTATATAAATTATTTAATCATTTAAATATTATTATTTTTCATTGTATATTTATTCATTTTAATTGTAATTTAACTAATTTTAAAAATATATATTAATTGAGGTTATTTTGGCTTGTTGGACTAAATGGTTTTTTTGACACCTAATCTTCATGATTGGGAATTTTATGTAACTAAATAAATTGGGAAGGTGAATAGTCATCGGGAGATGAACTGAACAATCACTCCCTATTGTATATAAAAATGGGTTACCTATGGAATAATACATCAATCCGTTTTTCTTCCTTTGGAGAGTTACTGCCTGGCCTGACATGGTATCAGAGCCAGCTCCTTGTTTTAGCTATTATGCGCCTTGTAACTCCTCTATCCTGACCTCTCCCTCTGCCTCTGCTTTATTCCCTTTTGTTCTGAAATAATCTGCCTCTGCCACTGCGCTTTGTCCATAACGCTTGTCTCTGACCTGCATAGGCCTGAAGCTGCACACTTATTCTCATCAGAGAAACTGTAGGAGAAGAAATTTGCATTGCCGCAGGAAATGGGAGACGATCTTGTTGTTGAGCATACCTTATTATTGAGGGAGGCACTGTGTGGGTTCCAATTTGTATTAACCCATCTGGATGGTAGGCAACTGCTTATCAAATCAAGTGCGGCTGAAGTTGTCAAGCCGGATTCCTTTACTCCTGAGCAGCGGAAGGCGCTGGAAGCAGTCTTGCCTTAGACGAAGCAGTGAGAACACCTCATCAAAATAAAATCAATGTTTTTTTGTGAGAAAAAAAAAAATTTGTTTTAAAATATACATATTTATCTGGTCAGCCATGCTATGCTGTCTCCAATATTGTTCTCTCTTCCCTTGTTCGTGGTGCTTTCAAACAAAGGCTGTTGTTTTCAAATAAGTGTTGCCGCTGTGGCTCAATGGTGTAGGACTGTACTGGTTTAAGGTTGGAGGAATGGTGCTGCTGTTTTCAAATAAGTGTTGTTGTTGAGTTGCCCTTTTGAGTGCTGTTTGAATGCTGCTGACATATATTTTGAATTTTTTCAAATAAATATGCTTGCTGCCTGTTTCAAATAAGTTCCAATGGTATTTTTGACATGCCTCAATGGTATATGATCAAAAGGTGTGGTGAATGGTTTCAATACATTTTGAATAGTTCGAATTTCAAATAAGTTTTGTGCATTGGCCTCCATAACTTGGTTTAATGCTTTGCCGAAGTTGACCGCTTCAAAGAATGCACATGACCATGATATTTATAGGTGAAGTTTTATGAGATTTATATAAGATTTATAAGGTGAAGTTTTATGAGGGTTATATGATGGACTTATATGAAACTTATATGAAGTTTATGTAAGGTGAATTTATACAATGATGGATTTATAGGGGTCACATTGTGGATTTGAAATCTTTTGAGTTGCCCTTTTGAGTACAACTTCATTGTATATCAGCAGAAAGTTTTTTATCAGCGGAAGTTTTTTATCAGCAGAAGTTCTTTTTATCAGCAAAAGTTTTTTATCAGCAGAAGTTCTTTTTATCAGCAAAAGTTTTTTTTTTTATCAGCAGAAGTATTTTTTTTTACAGAATGCATTCAATCATCTCTATGGTAGGAATAGTTCTCACTGGCAAGGAGAACTATCCTGAATGGTCCCGGATGATAAAACACACCCTCATCTTCAATGAGTTGTGGAAAGGAGTGTGTGTCGGAGAAGGAAACAATGACCCAGCACAACCTACATCAGATAAAGAGCTCGTCATTTGGGATAACAAGAACAGCAAAGCATATGCATTAATCGCAGCATCTTTAAATGAAGAAGTAAGTCGCCATATTTCATCATATTCAACTGCCTTTGAAGCTTTACAAAAGCTGAAAGAACTCTATGACTCACATTCTGCACTTGAAGTTGTTCAGCTCATGATTAAACTCTTCACTCTTGAACTGAAAAATAATGATTCTCTTGCTCTTGCATCTGAAGTAAAATCCATAATGCATGATATCAAATCCACTAAGGTTGAGCTGGATATCCCTCTTATTGCTTTTCTCAAGGCACTCTATCCTACTTACTCCAATTATCTTGAGTCTTTACAAGCAAATGGAAATCTTAAAGATATAACCTTTGACTCTCTTGTGAAAAAGTTTGTTGAAAGAGAGAAAGCCTTTGGAAAGAAGACAGTCCTTGAATCTTCTGAAGAGATTGTTTGCCTTACTCATAAAGAAAAGCATCCTGCTCAAGATTCTACAAGAGGAAGAGGTGGACGAAGAGGAAGAGGAAGATACTTCAGAGGCAGGGGGGGCAGACATTCTCAAGGAGAAAAAGCAGATCTGCATTGTATTCGCTGCAAACGAAATGGATCACATGATGCTTCTACATGCAAGCTACCATGGGACAAAATTGAGCAGAAACGAAACCCGCAGAAAGGTAAAACTGATGATACAGACAAAGGTAAAGCACCTGAATCCGCTCACTATATTGAGGCACAATGTAACATTGGAGTAAATGAAGATTTGTTTAATGCTTCACTTGCTTCTTCGAAAAATGATTGGTTGCTTGATTCAAGAGCAACCTGTCATATGACTCATAGGAAAGAATTTTTTGAAAATTTCACTGACAATGTTGATGGAGCAGTATACTTTGCAGATCAGTCGAAAATCAAGCCATCAGGGCTTGGCACAATCAGGCTTAAACTGCCTGGTCTTCCAGACTTTCTTCTGGATCGTGTTCTATATCTCCCACAGCTCAAGAGAAACTTGTTGTCCTTGGTCCACATCTGCCAACAAGGTCACTCCATTCATATGTTTGATGGAAAGCTTGAGGTAAGAAAAGCATCTGACCACTCACTTGTCATGAGGGGAATAGAAGAAGAAAGGCTTCTCAAACTGCAAGGAACCTCTGCTCATGCACAACATTTCTCATATATTTCTCATCATGAAGAAGGTACACTTCCATCAAGTTTATTATGGCATGCTAGATTTGGACATTTAAACTATGACAGTCTCCGCTTATTGAAGAAAATTGGTGTTGCTGGTTTGCCTACAATTCCTAGGAAACATAAGCAGTGTGATGCTTGTATTCTAGGAAACCATAGCAAACAGTCTTTTCATGATTCACATTCAAGAGCACATAGGAAGCTTGAACTCATTCATTCAGATTTATGTGGTCCAATGCCTATTCCTTCTGCAAATTGAAATAAATATATCATGACATTTACTGATGATTACACCAGAATGTGTTGGGTTTATTTATTGAAGAACAAATCTGATGCTTTTCAAACATTGAAGAATTTTCATAAATGGATTGAAAATGATGCACAATCTCATATTGGGTCTATTCGCACTGATAATGGAAAAGAATATACATCAAATGAATTTGAAAACTATCTTCGCCAACATGGGATCAAACATCAAACAACTGTGCCTTATAATCCCCAATAGAATGGTGTAGCTGAAAGAATGAATAGAACAATCTTGAATATGGTAGATCCATGCTTTTCTTCAAAAATGTAAAGATAATGTTTTGGGCTGATGCTGTTCTATGTGCTGCATATATAAAGAATAGATGTCCATCTAATGCTATAAGAAACAAGACTCCTTATGAATTGTGGTATGGACATGTTCCTTCGGTAAAACATCTCAGGATCTTTGGTTCCACCTGTTATGCTTTGATACCAAAGGTACATAGAAACAAACTTGGTGCTAGAAGTCGTAAGTGTATCTTCCTGGGGTATTCAAACACCTCTAAAGCATACCGCCTCTATGATGAAGTAAATAAAAAGTTTGTTGTATCTAGAGATGTCATTTTTTTTTAATCATCCAAATCTGACAATGTTGTTGAGCGGCAACTTGATCGCTTGGATAGATTCGCAAAAACGAAATCATTTCAAGAATTTGATAATCAGATTCCACATCTTGAAGGCGGGATTCCTATTCTAGATCAACATGTGGAATCTTCTTCTGAAGAACAATCTCCCCTGCATGAAACTCCAACAATGGATGATGCTTTAAGTGATGTAATTGATAGAATTGGGAGACTCAATCTTGATTCAGTCCCAACTCAATCAACAGAGCAGCTTGGACCATCTCAGAAAGGTCCCCCAAAGTGGCTGACAAAGACACTTGAAAGTGTTCATCTTGATGAAATTGGAAAAACAGGAACTAGAAATTCAAACCGACAAAATGGAGGTCATGTAGATGACTCTAATTCACCTGTTGATATGGATGTTACTTATGATTGTGAATTGAACTTGTCTACAGATTTTGAACCAACTTCCTTCAAAGAAGCTGCTTCTCATGATGAATGGAAAGAAGCTATGCAAAAGGAGTATGATGCTCTCATAAAGAATGGCACTTGGAAGCTGGTTGATCCTCCATTTGGAACCAAACCAATTGGCTGCAAGTGGGTCTACAAGAACAAGTACAAAGCTGATGGCTCACTTGACAAGCACAAAGCTAGGCTTGTGGCAAAAGGTTTTTCACAGAAGGAAGGGGTTGATTATGAGGAAACTTTTGCCCCCACAGCAAAATGGGCCACCATCCGGACACTCTTTGCACTAGCAGCTCAGAATGGTTGGAAAGTCCATCAAATGGATGTAAAAACTGCCTTCTTGAATGGAGATCTAAAAGAGAATGTTTTTATGTCCCAGCCTGAAGGATTTGCTGTGAAAGGACATGAACATAAAGTATGCAAACTTGTGAAATCCTTGTATGGCCTCAAACAAGCACCGCGAGCCTGGTATGAAAAACTAACTGAGCATCTTCTGAAACTCAACTTCAATCATTTTGATCTTGATGATGCAACTTTATTTGTCAAGAAAGTTGGAAAAACAGTTGTGTATCTTGTGGTATATGTAGATGATCTTTTAATGACAGGGAACAATGAAAGCTACCTTGCATCCATAAAGAAGGAATTGGGGAAAAGTTTTGAAATGACTCATTTGGGCTATGTTCATTACTATCTTGGCATTGAGGTAACCCAACATCCAAAATCTATATTTCTTTCTCAAAAGAAATACATTGGAGATTTGTTAAACAGATTTGGCATGACAGAGTGCAATCCTCTTTCTACTCCAATGGAACAAAACTTAAAGCTCACATCTATTGAAGGAAAGGAATTTGAGGATGCAACAAAGTATAGACAGCTTGTAGGAAGTCTCATCTACCTCACTACTACCAGACCAAACATTTCATTTACTGTTGGAATCCTCTCCAGGTTCATGCAAAACCCTTGTGAGGGACATTGGTCTGCTGCAAAAAGAGTTCTAAGGTACTTGAAGGGAACTAAAGACCTTGGAATCAAGTATACACAGGTGGACGACTTCAGCTTGATTGGATACTCTGATTCAGACTTCGATGGAGACAAAGAAACTGGGGTATCTACCTCAGGATATGCTATGAGTCTTGGATCATGAGCTGTCTCCTGGAGATCACGCAAACAATCAGTTCCAGCAGATTCCACAACAGAAGCAGAATACGTGGCAGCAGGTGAAGCAACAAAAGAAATTGTGTGGCTCAGGAAAATTCTTGAAGATTTGCAGGTAAAACAAGTACAATCAACTCCACTCATGATTGATAACACCTCTGCAATAAAACTGGCCAAAAACCGAAAGTTCCATGATCGAACAAAGCATATCAATACTAAATATCATCTGATTCGACATCATGTTGAGACCAAAACAATCCATCTCCGTCATTGTTCCACAAATGAGCAAATTGCAGACATCTTCACCAAAGCACTTGGAAAGGAAAAGCTTGAACGATTCAGAATGATGCTTGGACTCACCAACATCCCTTCAGATTAAGGGGGGGTATGTTGACACCTAATCTTCATGATTGGGAATTTTATGTAACTAAATAAATTGGGAAGGTGAACAGTCATCGGGAGATGAACTGAACAATCACTCCCTATTGTATATAAAAATGGGTTACCTATGGAATAATATATCAATCCGTTTTTCTACCTTTGGAGAGTTACTGCGTGGCCTGACAACTTAAGTTCAAATCTCTACTAGTTACATGATAGACTATAATACATATAAATATTGTTATATTAACTTTGAACCTTGTAAACTCTGAAAGAGTATATCTATAACTTAATAATACTAAAAATCTCACTTCATGATATCAACCACCTCATTCTAAGATTCAAACTGAAAAAAATAAATTATATTCTCAAATAAATATTGATTAAATTATATATTATTAAATTTTAAATAATTCTCAAAAATCTGATACTTATATTTATTATACATAACATTTTGTCATATACATATTGGTTTTACGAAAATTTCATATATTGAATGTAAATAAACAGCGTACTGCCCCAAGACTCGTGAACATTTGGCCGAATGAAAATCTGCCTTTTACTATCCACTAACTTGTTTTTCTTGAATATTATTGATGAATGAGTTAGAAGGTAAAAGAAAATTGTCCACCACTGTGTGGAAGCGGTGCCTGCACCATCAGCAACTTGTTTACATAAAGTTTCGGCCACCCGACAAATTTTATTATTTTATTATACAAACATGTCAAGGTCAATACCTAAGATTTTGATTATTATTAATTTTTTGTGTGAGAATAACTAAATTACTTCTGATGGCGTATCTATAAAAGGAGAGAACAATCCATATTAAGCGATCTAAAAAATCTATAGAACATTGAAATTACCCAATCTTGTCATGAAATAAAAAAATAAAAAATAGAACATTGAATTTACCCAAACAGGGATGAAACAAGAAATTGAAGTTATATGGACAAATGATCTGGATGGGAAGATTTGATAAATGATATATAAAGAAACAAGAAATTGAAGTTATATGGACAAACGATCTGGATGGGAAGATTTGATAAATGATATATAAAGATATGGACAAATTATATTCCATAAATGATATACAAAGATATGGACAAATGATATGGAATTCCATATAAAGGCATGGCAAGATTTGATAAATGATATATAAAGATATGGACAAATTATATTCCATAAATGATATACAAAGATATGGACAAACGATATGGAATTCCATATAGAGGCATATCATTTATAGGATGCAACGTGGTTGAGGTGTATGTGACGTATGTAATAATAAGAAGTTACATATCATGGATTTCCTTTCGTTATATTAATCCTCTTCTTCCCACCTAGGCGGCTCCTGTTCGAAGCCTGTCACTGGTCTGGTCAATTGAACCCTATGGATCTTGGAGGGTTGTTCTGGTATTTTGTGCTTCTGGGAAGCACTGTTATCACATTCTTGCTTTTCGATGTGTGGAGGAGGAAGGCGAACTACAGGCTTCCTCCAGGTCCTACGGGATGGCCGATGGCGGCACTTGTTTTGATGACTTTAATTGTATGTGGTAATGAACATCTGCATCGATTCCATTGGTTGTTCTGGGATGATTTTATGTGGTAATGAACATTTCTATAGATGATGGTGTGTGTGGTGTTTATATAAAAGATTGAAAAGAGTTGAATACGTTTATGAACAAATAACCTATTTGGAAGGATATTTCAAGATTGACAATATTTTATTCATATACAAAATACCGAGCAAGTGGACATGAGCGTCAGGTTTGGAATCACACCGGCGAAGGCGGCGCCGCAGGAAGAGATTCCAACGCCACGCCTACCTCCGGAAATGTATTCCACTTAGATTAAAGTAGAATGGAACTGACTCTGCAGCAGCTCCTTCTTGAACATAGCTTCTATGGTTTTGATGACTTTAATTGTGTGTGGTAATGAAGTTCTGCATCGATTCGATTAGTTGTTCTGTGATGATTTTGATGACTATGTGGTAATAAACTTTTCTATAGATATGTGGTTATTTATCATTAGATTTTAGGTTTGGGTAAATGCAAAAATAAATTATTTCTAGGGATATTTCAAGATGGTTTCAGACCGAAACTTTTTTAATAATAGGAAAATCATGGAAATATTTCAAGATGGGTTCAAGTCTGACAATATTTTATTAATAGGCAAATCAATTCTATATTTAAATTAAGGTTGAGTTTAATATTGTTGCATTAAAATATGAGGTAGATTGTATTATTAAATTGTGTTTTATATATATAATTAGATAATTAATGGAAATATTTCAAGATGAGTTCAAGTCTTACAATATATTTTATTAATAGGTAAATTATTTTAAATAGATATTTTATTAATAGGTAAATTATTTTTATATTTAAATTAAGGTTAAATTTAATATTATTACATTAAAATATCACATAGATTGTATTAGTAGATTATGTAGAGAATAGTATTTCAGATTATCATTATCACATTGTAAGGATTGGGTCGACTTTTAGAAACAACTAATGTCGGTCATCCTTAGAAGAAGGTAAGAAACTAGTGGATCTGATAGAATAAATAACAGGGATGCATCAATGTTCAGGGAAAGTAGTCCCTTGATGAAAAATTATAAAAGGATGAACCACTAATTTTGAACGGCTTTCCCTAAACATTGATGCACCCCTGCTATTTATTCTCAGAGATAGACTTGTTTCTCACCTTGTCCTGAGTATAAACCACATTAGTTGGTTCAAAACCTCGACCCAATCCTTACAATGTGATTAACCTGAAAAATTATTCTCTATCTCATGGATCACAAAAGTCTTAGATCATATATATATATATATAAACTATTTTTAATAAAAAATAGTTTTTATTGATATATATTAATTATTTTAATTTATAATAAAATGAAAATTAAATATTTTTAATAAAAATATAATTCTCAATCAAATTAATATCAATAAATTTAAAATAATTATTATATTTAATTTAGTTATAATATATATATATATATATATATATATATATATATATATATATATATAGATATAATGAATATATATAATTATCTTAAAAACAATAATAATAATAATAAATGTATAGAAATGTAAAATATGTTTTTTAAGATAGAAGTTTTAATTTATTATTTACAATAAATTTTTAATAAACCATTTATAATGGTCTAAAATTATTTTCAATAAATTTTATATAATATTTAAATAATTGAATTGAGGCTTATGTGATCCATAACATTTATAAGAAATATTTCGGCATAAATCACATGCAGAAATTATCTGTCGATGTGTTTCGAACCAACTAGTGTGGTTCAAAGTTGAAGAAATAGATCCATCTTAGCATGTTAAATAGTCTGAGCCCTCGAACGGCTAACTTGACCAACGGCTAACTTTGACTATAGGATCAGGGTCAAATTTTTTTGTTTTATAATAATTTAATGGAAATTAGTTATATTAGGTGACCAATAAAAAATATATAAATATATAAAATAAGGTGTTAATGGTTAGTTAAAAAGGTATTGTTTAAAAATTATAAGTTATTTAGTATTTAAATGGGAATTAGTTATATAAAGGACCTTTTATATATATATATAAGGATAAAAGTTAGTTAGAATTAAGTTAACTTAAATATCAGAATGTAAAAAAAAAAATCATAAATAAATAAATATAAAGATTAATTAAGAAAGTAGAAGGTTATAAAAGGTACCAATATTGAAAAAATATCAGAAAAAAAAAACAAAAATATTAATAAATAAATAAAATAAAATAAAATCTATAAATAATAATAATAATAATAACGAGAAAATACTATCAAGTTAACTTAAAAAAAATAAAAATTAATTAATTAATTAATTAATTAAAAAAAAAAACTACGGAGCCAAAAGGAAAAACTCTAGGAGGAAGGAAAAGACAAGGCTCCAAGGAAAAGGATCCGCGAAATTAAGGGAAACATCGAAAGCTGGAAAAAATAAAAAAGGGGAGGGGACGGGTTGTAAAGAAAATCAAGACTAGGAAGAAAGGGCGAGGATGCATCAGCTACTGATCTTCCAGCCGTCATCTCTATTGAGATTGTTCGGCCATCTTTCAATTTCAATAGCTTCCCTAAATTTTCGGTGATGGAACTGCGCAACCTTCGCAATAACCTTGGCCTCCTCAATACAAACCTGATGCTTGGTCTTTTCCGCATGCTCTGCTAACGTTGAAGACTTGGTTCTCCCATGTCTTAGGTCAGCTACATGTTCGTTTATCCTTTGATGGATGGAGCATCCTGTTTCCCTGATATAGGTGGTCCCACAAGAACAAGGGATCAAGTAGTCACCCTTCATGTCTTTAGGATCAATGGGATCTTCCACAGATCGAAGGAATTTGCAAATAGTGTTGGGGGGCCTAAAGGTTGAGGGAATATCATACTTCTTAAGGATCCGAGCAATTTTTTCCATGGTTCCCTGGACATAGGGAAGATGGACACCTAGTCGGTGCTCTTTAGGTTCTTTTTTAATTAACGAATTTTTAGAGGCTTTAAGGAAAGCCTTCTGACCTAGGCGCCCACTATAGCCATTTTCCACAAAGACATTAAGGAGATGGGATTTATGCTTATCGAAGCTCTCCCTATTAGAAATCCTAAGGGCACGAGTAGCGAGGGTGTTAAGAACACCCAAATTTTGAGTAGGGAAATGATGGGAATTAGCATGAAGATACTGCTCAGTATGCGTTTTCTTCCTGAACACTAAGAGGCGGAGTGAACCATCCTTATTCTTAGATATAAGAGTATCTAAGAAAGGGAGGCAACCATTGACCTCTTTTTCCATAGTGAACTTAATGGCAGAGGACTGACAGTTGAGGTGATTGAAGAAGAGATCCAACTCCTCTTGGCCATGGGACCAAATGACATTAGTGTCATCTACATACCTTCTCCACAGCTTGGGAAGGAGACGAGCCGAGGCTAAAGCTTTGGCTTCGAAATCTTCCATAAAAAGATTCGCAACAATAGGGGATAGGGGTGAGCCCATGGCAACACCACAGGTCTGTTCAAAGAACTCACCCTTGAAACAGAAGAAAGTGGAAGTGAGATAGATCTCAACCAGATGCGCGGTATCAGGATCTGTTAGGCGATAGATCACTTCCAAGGCCTCCTTTATAGGGATACAAGTATAAAGGGAGACCACATCAAAGCTGACGAGGATGTCCTCAGGGTCAAGCTTTATGTCCTTAAGCTCTTTAATGAAGGAAGCAGAGTCTTTTACGAAGGACTCTGTATGGCCAACCAGGGGTTTGAGCTTAAGGGCAAGGAACTTAGCTAGAAGGTAGGTCAGACTACCAATGTTGTTGACGATAGGCCTCAGGGGGGGGCCTTCTTTATGAATCTTAGGCAGCCCATAAATCCTAGGGGTAATTGGACTGCTCTCAATGAGTTTATGGCAAAGGGAACTCACAGAGCTATTGGACTTGATGGCGAGAGCCACCGTCCTAGAAATTTTCTTAAGAGGGTTCTTGGGCAATTTTTTATAACTGCCACTATTGTAAAGATGATCTAACATCTTCTTGCGGTAATCATCCTTATTAAGGATGACCGCATCCCCTCCTTTGTCAGTGCTCAGAACGATGATATCATTGTTCTGGTTTAAGGATTTAAGGGCAATGAATTCCTCATTGCTGAGGTTCTTCCAAGGGGGCTTAGCCTTTCTAAGGACGATAGCACAATCCTACCTGATAGTGTCCTTAATATTATCCAAAATATCTCTAATCCCGTGCTCCACGTCACAAATAATGTCATCTACCGGGATTTTTCTAGGGGCAAGGGCAAAGTTTAAGCCTTTGCTTAACAGATTAAAAACAGAAGGGGAAAAAGAAAAACTCGATAAGTTAACAACTCTACTATTCCGGGAGGGAGGGGGATGAGAAATCTGGTGAAAATCCTTAACCTCCTTGATATGGTTATCATTGCTATCAAAATCAATATCATTAATGTTATTGTTAAGAAATTCTATGTCCTTGTTTTGTTTATTAATAATATCACTAATACTAAAGAAGGGAAAACAATATCAATAGAGATGACGGCTAGAAGATCAGTAGTTGCTTGATCCCTGCCCTTTATTCCTAGTCTTAATTTTCTTTACAATCCCCCCCCCTTTTTACTTTTTCTAGCTTTCGGTGTGTTAATCACACATGGGTAGCAAGAATAATGTGAAGGATAAAACATGACAATACAATTTTTATTAACAATTGATATACATTTATAGTACATTGTTGTGACTGTTGGGTTTCACATAACAAGGTCTCTTGGACTCCTTTTTTCCATTCGGCTTCCACACTAACCCATTGAGGATTAGGTGTCCAACATTCCCCCCCTTAATCTAAAGGGTTATGTATGAGTCCAAGAAGAGAGCTATAATACAAAGTGTGCAAAAATGCATGGCAGCACTAGGCTGAATGTGCTCTCTGAAATGTTGGTATAAAGAGCGGTGGTTTAAGGATGACCACCAACACTGGAACGCTTAGTGCAGTTCCCAGAACTCTTCCAAACTGGCAAGAAGCTGAAGTCTTATGCTAGAGGAAGTGCTCCTATTGATTTGAAGAGGGAAACCTTCAACCATAAAAGGGAGGTCTCACCCCGCATAAAAGGGAAAACTTCAACCTAAAAAGGGAAGTCTCAACCTGTGATGGTTTAAGGATGACCAACAACTCTGGAGTGCTTAATGCAATTCCTGGAACTCTTCAAAAACTGGCGAGAAGATGAAGTCTTCTGCTAGAGGAATTGTTCTCAATTTTGTTCCTGGAATTCTTCCAAAGCTGGCAAGAAGTTGAAGTCTTCTGCTAGAGGAAGTGTCCCAGATTACCAACTGAAGGCATGCTTAGGGGCATCTTTGTCTCTGGCTACAACTTTGAAACTGGTGTGGCAGGTTGTGGCTCAGGCTCACTTGATGTGACTTTGAAGCTTGTATATGACCATCATTTCCCCCCTGTCGGATACAAGGTGAGATGATGGAGAAAACTCAACTAAAAGATTGTATAATACTCTAGAACAAGTTCTGACATGCGTTTATAATATCTTCTTGGTTGTTGACGCCCATTGCCAAGAAGCGATCCATCCAAGATGAATCTTTGTTCTTGCAGGGCGTTTGTTTTTGAAGCACCTGTTTGAAGAATTACTGGTTTTATGACAGTGCTTACATGGATGAAGATCAAAACAGTGATCTTTCAGATGGCCAACTCGGTCACAGTGTTGGCATTTCACAATTTGTTGTTGTTGTTGTTGTTGTTGTTGCTGTGGAAGAGGGGCAGAGTCTGGAACAACTGAAGTTGAACTGTCATAAGGAGCAGGTGAACTGTCATGAATGAATCTAACACTCTGAAACTGAATGGGTTTTGAGTAGTCTAGAATATGAAAGGACAAGTCCTTGTCATATCCAAGACCGGTTCTGTGCTTGTTGTGGACAAGCTGTTCCCAAGGTCTGATGATGGGCTTGGGAATTGCAGACTGAGTTTCTGCATCTGCATGTACAACTGCTACTTTATGGGGTACTAAATCTGAATGAACTGTAACATTATTGTCTTGCTGTTTATGGGAGTCTGTTTCAATCTTCTGAACAGAAACAGGTTCAGAATGATGACTCCACTGCTGTAATTCTTCCTGCTGTAGCTTTGTCTCAAGCTGCAAAAACTTAATATTCTCTTGTACATTATGCAAACAGGTTCTAATGTCAACAAGAGAAGCTTTGCTTATTCATACTGTACCATGATCCGAGGAATGTATCAGAGTTTTTAAGAACTCCAATACTTCACCAATTTTGGCTATTTTATTCATTGTCAAAATTACACTGATCACAACTATGAACTCAATGCAAAAAAAGTAATACCCACTCACAGTACACAGCAATATCCTTTATAAATGTGTAGCAAATGAATCAAGGAAGCAAGGCAAAGAAGTGTTGTATTGATAAAGGAACCTGGAACAATCGCGAGTTTGCACAGTAATAAGGATAAGTTTGTTCCCGAAACTTTGTCCTCAACACACAACAAGCAACTATGACTGATCTGCAAATGTCTCTGAAACCAACTCAGCTCCTTTAAGGTAAGCTGCTACAGGTATTCATAGGCATGGTCCCAAGGAAGTGTCCAAATCGGAAGTATGCATATAACAATGGCCCTATTTTCTGAATTTTGTCTTCTCTTGACACCTAGAACACCAACTAATAGAACTTGATTTGAAGATGCTTTGAAACCAACTTTTCCTCTTTGGATAAGCTACAACCAACTCAACCTCTTGAAATAGGCTCCTCTTTCTCTAGAGTTGGCACCACTAACAAGTGCTACTCGACCCCTTTGAAATGATAAGTCTACTATTAATTCTGGAACATATGATCAGTGGCTCCTTGGCCTACTGTGAAATTCCTCTTGGAAAAGTTCCAAAATAGCTCTAAGTTTTTTCGAGTTTGATGGGAATTTTTTAGTGAGGAGTTTAGTTAAACACTTTGATAACAGACAGCTGTAAATATATTTATTGATTTTTACTCCAAATTGAGATGCACAGTGAGAGTATAATGCCTCGAGAAACCTCTCAATCAGCAATATGATATATTCAATGATTTCACCATTAAATTAGATCACCGTTGAGCACATTACATCAGCCACTGGGAGTAATTTACTCACTGGAAACAACACAGAAGATATTAGCCATGCATCTCTACTGATTTTTGAACTTACAAATAAGAGTTTACAGTATGCCCAACATCAAATCTGGAAATGACTGTGGCAGTTTAATGTCTTCAGCAGCAGAACATCCACGAAGGCTGGACTTGAGGACCCTCAGGAAGAATTGACCAAGTTGAAGCTCTCGACTCTTTCCCTGGTCAACAGTGATCCCTACGATTTAAAGATCTCGTCGATTTACATGTGTGGGTCCAAGAATATGTGGTACCACAGTTCGAATCTCTCCATATGATATCTACCTCCCCGCACAGGCATGGCATTCCGTTGTAAAAATAATTGATTTTCACACAAAGACTATGAAGATTTCATTTTTTTTTTTTTAAACATTTGATTTTAATAATATATCGTCCTACAAGGTATATTATTTTTCTACGCAGAGGCATATAAAACTCAGTTTTAACGTACCATTCAGGCAGATGCACATTCCAACGCACAATTCATACTTTTGAATGTTTCAAATGATGTGTATATAATGCAAACTATTCCACGGCTTCAACAAAGGTGGCATATATCGGACTTTTAGGAATAGGTTTTCATGACAGCGCAGCCCTTCAAAATAGTTCAACTCCCAAAGAAAACATTCATCAATCAATATAGCACACATACATACCATATAATACCAAGAAGTCTTCAAACAAACGCAGAGCATACAGTGTCTAGTACCACAATCCAGCAGAAATTGTTAAAACACCGTATTCACCATACTATTGCATATATGCCACTTTTTCACTGCAAATTTTACATCGGAGGCAACACTCCAGGGAACGAGAATCACTACAACACATTATCAATACAACCCTCAAAGTTCAACAGACTTTCCAACAAATATATACCACTGCTTGCATCAAAGATGAAATATTTGATGCCTATGACCGAAATGAACCGCTTGAAGGAAACAACCTACCAAAAAAACACGCATTATCTCTTCAAATGAAACTATCTCCAGAAAGTTTATATCACTACAGTTGTTTCCAGCTTTGACTTAGTATATACCATGAGTATATATTCAGGGTGAAGTCTTGAGACTTGCTGCAATGGTAAGGCTAGCGCTATTACAAATGAGATCGCGTGGTAAGACAGGAACTATTACATGACCGGTCGCTCGGGTATATATACAAGATGAGGAACCTAGGCAATGGACAGCATGTCGCTGGCTCAAACTGCATATCGCAGAGGTTAGTCCAACAGACAATAAAGTTTGAGCTGTGTTTCTTACAAAGCAGGAGCAGCGCACAAATCAACTGTTCAAACAATATTCCATCGAAACTTCTTCAGACAATATTCCAGTGCTGAAGCCGTCCCTCTCTCAATGCTTTCTGAATTTAGGTAGGAAGACTGCGCAGTAGACAGAGAGGACAACATTTAGTAAATGCAGAATATGAGTGTTATTGCATGGGAAAATGCACAGAGTGCAGGTCTAGCAAGGGTAATAGAAATGTCAGTGTTGGCATTTCTGAAAGGCACAGAGAGGATGCAGAAAATTATTATGGTAGAGAGCCCAGGGTGCAGAAAATTATGCAAAGAAGACACGCATAGAGGCAGCGTTCAATATTGCAGGTAAAAGGAAATGAAAATCCAAGCGATGTCAATGGAAAGCCAAACCCAAGCGATGTGATTGAAACGCAAGGTATGCAAGTAATGTCAGACAATGAGAGCGCAGGTACAGAGAGCGCAGGTGATGTCAGACAGAAAGCGTAGGTACAGAGAGTCTTAAAATAGCCAGAGTCAGGTGCAGCAACGTATACAGTACCAGAGGTCAGGTAGGAGAGGCAGCAGATTTTTGGCAGACAATGAATTAATGGAGCGTTACAGGTAATGGGAAGAACTGGCAGGTCTACACACAGTAAAATGCTTTATAAGGTGACAATTCTGCTCAATTCTGATTAGGAAAAAAGAAGAACTAACATATATATAGAGACCACAAAACAAGTGGCTCAAATTGGAGCAGGACCAGCAATCGCCTGCTCTGATACTATTTTAAACAAACATGGGCAGCAAGAATAATGTGAAGGATAAAACATGACAATACAATTTTTATTAACAAATGATATACATTTGTAGTACATTGTTGTGACGGTTGGCTTTCACATCCCAAGGTCTCTTGGACTCCTTTTGTCCATTTGGCTTCAACACTAACCCATTGAGGATTAGGTGTCCAACACAGTGTTTCCCTTAATTTTGCGGATCCTTTTCCTTGGAGCCTTGTCTTTTCCTTCCTCCTAGGGTTTCTCCTTTTGGCTCTGTAGTTTTTTTTTTTTTTGATCCTGTTCTTATCCTTCTTCTTTTCAGAATGCGTCGCTCGCTTGTTTTATTTATTTTATTTCATTTTATTTTTCTATTTATTTATTTATTTATTTTTTAAGTTAACTTTATGTATTTTCTCGTTATTATGATTATTATTATTTATAGATTTTATTTTATTTTATTTTATTATTTTTATTTTTTATATTTTATTTATTTATTTATTATTATTATTATTTTTCGTGATATTTTTGCAATATTGGTACCTTTTATAACCTTCTACTTTCTTAATTAATCTTTATATTTATTTATTTATTTTTTATTTTTTTTACATTTTGATATTTAAGTTAACTTAATTCTAACTAACTTTTATCCATATATATATATATATACCTTTATTATAAGAAAGGTCCTTTATATAACTAATTCCCATTTAAATACTAAATAACTTATAATTTTGAACAATACCTTTTTAACTAACCATTAACACCATTTAAAATTATTTTATATATTTATATATTTTTATTGGTCACCTAATATAACTAATTTCCATTAAATTATAATAATTTTTTTTTGACCCTGATCCTATAGTCAAAATTAGCCATTGGTCAAGTTAGCCGTTGGAGGCTCTGCTCAGACTATTTAACATGCTAAGCTGGATCTATTTCTTCAACTTGTCCTGATGATGAACCACACTAGTTGGTTCGAAACGCGTCGACAGATAATTTCTGCATGTGATTTACGCCGAAATATTTCTTATAAATATTTAAATAGTCAAACTAATCAAACTAATATATATTGATTTAAATCAATATAATATAAAGTTAATATATTAATATAATACAAAGCAATATTTTTCTAGCCACTATTGTTTTTCATCATACAAATTATAATTTATTAAAAAAAATTACATCTCAATATTTATTTTGTATTTAACATAATTTGTTTAGAGTGTAATCATACTTCATTTTCAACTAATACGTATTCATCATACAAAGTTTAATTCTTCGTAACAATTAATCTATTTAAAGTGTTTCCAATTTAGTAATCATGTTTTGTTAAACTTTCTCATAATTTTCTTCTGCAAGAACACTATATTTGATATAATGTTGGTTATATAATCTTATAAATGTCAAAAATATACTTAAACATGTAAACAAATATACTTAAACAAGGATAACCCACCTTTCTTTGAGCTTCTTCTCAATATTAATACTAATTTTAAAAAATATGCTAAAAAAATATGCTCTCTTGATTGAGAAATGATTAGCTCATCTTTGTAAGATTTCCCACAATAAAAACAATAATTTTAAAGAAAAGTTAACCGGCTCTTTCACATGCTCCCCTCATAATACTACACTTAAAAAGAAGTGTCCATTATTACTTAACTATGCTCCTTGCTCCCTCTTACATGCGAATACTATGTTCAAGGAATAACCAACTAACTCTTCTTTATGTAAGATTGAAGAAGAGTTGGTTAATAATGCGTTAGGATCCAAAGAATAACAATATGTACTTAACCATGCTCCCTCGCTCCCTCTACATGTGAATACTATGTTCAAGGAATAACCAACTAAGTCTTCCTTATGTAAGCTTGAAGAAGAGTTGGTTAATAATTCGTTAGGATCCAAAGAATAAAAATCTTATGATGGTGTAGTTTAATTAAAAAAGATAATATAGAGTAGAGAAAGCATAATAAAAATAAAATTTAAGATAATATATTTATTTACCAATTGAGGTGCAATAAATAAGTTTACTAAAAATATTTTTTTTATAAATATCTTCAAATCACATTATTTAATTATAAATTTGATTTTATATATATATTATTATTATTATTATTATTATTATTATTATGATAAATATTTATTTTATATATTTGTTAATGAAATTTAAATATGAAAATTTAAAATATAATAATTATCAATATGAATTATTATTTTAATTTATATTTTCAAATAGATCATGATTTATAAGTTTATTATTTATATTTTTTATATATCTCAAATTTCTATATTTACAAATATTTTTATTTTTAGTATGTATGTATTAATCAAGTTTTTTATATATTTCTCATTTTTTATATTTAGATATATTAAAAATATTAGTTATGTGTCTACATTAACCAGCCTAGATCTATCTACTAAGCTCTTAGAGGGATCAAATCTCTTTGCATCTTAAGATATTTGTATCTGAGAGATTTGATTCTTTTTGGCACTTGGTAGATTTGGAGTTAAGATGGATCTAGGTTGGTTCAATTCCCCCCTTTAAATAGGCTATATGCCACATGAATACCATAGAAAATACCATGGGTTCTCATAAACAATGAGCTCAAAAACCATTTCCCTTTTTTTGTTAGTTGATGTTTTTTCTATTAATTCAAGAGAATGATACATCTTGGGACGAACATAGAGTATGAAAACAAGGCCTCACTCCTACCAAATCTCTTTGCATCTTAAGATATTTGTATCTTACGATATTTTATTCCTCTCGGCACTTGGTAGATTTGGAGTTAAGATGGATCTAAGTTGGTTCAATCCCCCCTTTATATAGGTTATATTCCACATGAATACCATAGAAAATATCACGGGTTCTCACAAACCTCGAGCTCAAAACCCATTTACCTTTGTTTTTGTTAGTTGACAATTTTCTATTAATTCAAGAGGGATGAACATAAAGTATGAAAACAATGCCTCACTCCTACCAAATTTGTTGGCCATTAGATACATACAAAAAATTACTGAGAGGATTTGTAAAAATCTAGATAACTTGATATCAACAGCCAACCAAACACAAAAATGAGCAAAAACTAGAAAAAAAAACCCACTTGCTTCATTTCAAATTATCATCATTTGGGGTTTGAGCTTTGTTTCCTCCATCAGTAGGTGATGAAAGGTGTCAAGGATGTGAGATCCCATGTGCACCATCTGCCCTTCAAATCATGCATCTTGTCATACAATGTTTGTTGGTTACGCGATGCAATGCTTGGCAGTCTAGAGTATGTCCTTCATTGTGCAGGATATCAGAAAAGAAAATAATCATATCATTGTGGTTTGTTTGGTGGTCTTAAGCTAGTTGGCCCATAGAGGATTGGACTAGGCGAATTTGGGCTTCAATGGAACCAAAGGAGGTGGAAAATCAACATGCCCAGGAGATCCTCTTTGTGGAACCTCTAGCGTTCTCTTCATCCACTGGTTAAGCCCCTTGTCTTCATTCTCCCATGCCCTTTTGTCCACACCCTTCCCACCCTCGTCCCCCGATGTAGACGAACACGTTGTCTCAACATTGGTGGCTCACAACTAACACAACTACAACTCGCACATATTAGACCCACCAAATAGGACCAAACTGAGGCACTCGACCAGCCCAGAGAGTTGAGATTCCAAAGGCCTGACTCACAATGACTCCATGAAAGAAGTTTGTCGGAGACTCCCTCATCGAGTGTCACAGGGGTTGGGGGAAGGCACTCTTGGAAACCAATAAAAGAAACACCCGATACCATTATATTTTCACTATCTTCCAACCACTAGATAATAGAATTCACCAAAAGAAACAAAACAAGACAATAGAAAACCTCTCAAGGACTTTTACCATAAACATAGCAGAATAATTTAGTTACCCTTGAGGAAAATGCAACCCACATGTCATACAATACCCAGACTACCCCTCTGAGGAATGCAGATAGGGTAAGAGTTACCTGAGAACAAGTAGTAAAAAGTCAAACCACCTTCCAGAAATTCTACCTGTGTTCAACCCAGAAAAAAAATAGGTAGGGTGAAGACGAAATATTATGAATGGACTCCACTTGCCCAATGGCATTGAAAAGGATTTGAACTTGGGTCCCAGACTAAAAACACATCATCAATCAATTCCTGTGCTTTGTCATTCCCTGGCTTGCAGGTTGCATAATGATCCTTCCACCCACCTAAGTTATGACACGTTGCTCCAAGGAGACCCAAGCTCCACCAAAATAAATCCAAGCTATAGAATAATTGATTTGAATGTGGGAGCTCACGATGGCTTGACCAACTTACACGTAGATTTTGGTCTCATTTCTTTATAAGCAACTTGAATCTTGTGTGCAACCAAACCATTGTTCCCATCAATGTCATAAAAGATGGTTCATTTTAGACGATACCCCAAAGGATGTATCTCGTGGGTTCTTTGAAGGAATTGGTTAATCGATCTCTCACCCACTACCATAAACATTGCTTAAGTGAATCATGGGTCTAAGATCTTTGACAATTCAACTACTACTAACCATTTTTATGTTGGTTGCAAATTTTGAATGGGCATGAGCAAAGTAAAAAAATTGACTTTTCTCATGTTTAATCGAATTATGGAATATTTGGAATCTACAATCAATATAACTAAGATTCATTCTAAATTTATACCACAAAATGACATGATAAAGAAAGATAATTGACTAACTCTTAATTATCCCTACACAAAATACATCTATTTAGGCCATGCGAGGCATATTTTTTCCCATTAGTCTAGATTCATAATCATGTTCGCTAATGCCAACCAAGTAAAGATCTGAATCTTCAAAGAACTACCATTTCCAAATTAAATTCCACTATCACTTTGTTTCACCGCCACCTAGTGTATAAGAAAGGGCTGTATAGCCTAGCCTGGTAGTAAGGGTGCCTAATCTGTTATTCCATGTCCATACCAACACATCCTCCTCATCACTGAAAAATAATTTGTTGTCCAAAATAATTTTAGTGTAGTCCCATCATTCAGACACTATGTCCTTTTTAAGGCCAAGATCCTATACCAATAGCTAAAATTGCACACCTTCAGGTCCATGTACCACCATATCCACCCCCACATTTGCAAGCATTAAAAGCCCACATTCTTTCAGAAAAGACCGCAAATCATGGGAAATCACATAGTTACTAGCTACTTTGACCCACAAGTCTTCACCAAGCCTAATTCAAGCTCTTTTTCCTAATTTCCATGCCACCTACCCAACAAGACTAGGAATGTTGTAACCAACTTATTCCATATATTTAATGCCCCTTTGCTAGACTTTAGCTTAGTTCTAATCCATTGTTCAATAGTATTTAAGCTGAAGTATTTTTGCTTCATTTTTTTCCTACATGCCTTCATTGAACAACATATGCCAAAGACTTTTATTTTCCAACATCTGAACAAATCAATATATTTTCTTTAATCCCCATTATCCATGCCTTTTTTGGTTTAGCTAGAGAATTCCATTTTAGTAATGGTATGCTCTCCTTCAAGTTTTTACCTCCATAAAAAATTGAAACATCTCTTCTTAATTTTGTTTAGTCTAGTGTTTGGAACATGTGCACGTGAGAGCTAATAGATAGGGATGCTCTCAACCATACATTTAAGTAGAAAAAGCCTTCCTTCATTGGTTAACCATCTATAGCACCAACAACTAATCTTTGCCTCAACTTATTTGTACAGCTACAATCGAATCAAAAATTTTGTAGTCAGCAAGATACCAAACATAGCCTAAATATTTTAGTCCAGTGTCTACATACTTGGCCTTGAAATGAAACATAAGACAGATCTAGGCTTCCACCTCCATCAACAGATCATTGCGAAGAATGAGAGATTTATGAGAGTTAATGTCCATAGTGGTGACTAGGAAAAAGGTCTTTAAGAGATGATGAAAGGCCTTCCATTTATTTCCCAAACCTACCCCAAAAAGGAGAACATCATGTATGAATAGTAAATTCATTAATTATACTTGAGTGTCAACCAAAACACCCTCAATTGAAACTTCACATTTAGATGAGGAAATTAGGAAATTAGTCTACCCAAACTCTCTACAACCAACAAAAATAAAAAATGAGACAATGTGCATCCTTCTCTTAGGATTTAAATAGATTTGAAGAAATTCAATGAGGAACTATTGATAAGCACTAGAAACTTGGAAGACAAGATGCACCTCATATTCCAATTTACTACCTACACACTTGTGTTCACCTTAAGTAGCAGCAATATTTGAAATGTCCAATTTACCTTATCATAGAATTTTCCTAAATCAACTTAAGCTTCATGAATCTTATCATAATCTTTATTAGCTTAGTGTGGAGATCCTCCTAAACAACATTACCAACATCCAATATCTACATATTGAAAATGAACCCAAAGTTCTCTTTCCATATACAAGCACCCTTTCATTTTGTTAGTGATGAGTTTGGAAATCACTTTATCTGGGAGATTACACAATGATATAAGTTGAAGTTCAGCAGAGGACAAAGGGTTTGATTTATTCAATATTAAAGCAATAAAAATTGCATTAAGATCATTAGAGATCCTACTCAAGATGCTAAACTACATGAGCCTAAGGATTTTGTCTACAAGTGAATTGAAGAAATCAAGATATAACTCCATAGTCTACCTATCTAAGCTTGGACTTTTTTCCTTCTTAAAACCAATAAGTACCTCCTACACTTCGTCCTTTGTGATTGGTGCCCTCGATTTGTGATTTGGTTCTTCATCAAAATATTTGAGTAACAATCTTAAAGGTTACAACCCTAATCTATTTTACTAGATTATTCTCCTTCTACTATTTCAATATAGCTTCAAAATGTGCTTTCCCTAGTGTTGAAACTTCCATGAAAGATCTAAGCTTGGGACCACTCAATGCATAGATTTCCTTAATGGTTTTCAAAGATCTAGCTTGGATCCATTCAGTGCATCAAGTTTCCAAATGTTGTTCAAATATTTTTTGTGGGCTTCGAATTTGTGAAAAAAATTGTATGTCTATCTCCATCCTCCAACCAGACCACATGGTTTTTCAATCTTCACGCGTTTTCCTCAATACCTAAAATTTAACATGTATGTTCCCCAAAACTGCTAAGCTCTACCTAGTCTTCTTCCAAAAATACTCCTACCCAATTATAAGATGACAATCTTTTAATTTTCTCCTTTGTCATCACAAGATCAACTTATCTCAAAACTCTCTGCCTTTTGTCCCATTCAATTATTAACTATTTGAAAAGTTTCAAATTTGCAATAAATTCAATGGTAATTGTAGAATTCTTAAAATTAGGGTTAAAGAGACACAAATTTTCTTCGTCAATAATCAATGGAACTCCTCTTTTAATTGGGCATGCTTAAATTTGGAAGGCCCTGGAGGCTTGTCATCTTCATCCTTAATTTGAAATAGGATAGGACAATGATTAAAAGTGTTATTTGTCTCAATCCATGTTCTATATTACTCGAAATCCTCCAACAAACTTTCAGCGAAAGAGCACCAGTCAAGGCATTTAAAAACCTTAAAGTTTCTCCCCATGTTTACGTTTTTTACACAACAGAGCCATTGGAAAATTCCACATTAACCAACTTAACTACTTCAAACAAATATAAAAAAAATTGAGCCATGGCATCCAACTTAGATAAATCCCTAGACCTCATCAAATTCGTACCTCCACCAATAATGAGATCTTAATCCATTGAAGTGCCTTTCTGAAACCACTATCCAAAAATATTTTAGAGTTCGTATATAGACCATATAAATTTATAATCTTTAACACCCTCCCCAAAACTTTGGCTTCTCTTTCAAGAATAATGCTACGAATAAAGAGTTTCAACCGAACAACAAACCACTAGACAACCCATCTACCCTCCAAAATTCCTATCAATAAAAATTTAAAAGAACGAAAACTCAATTGCAAGGATATTGGCTGTAAACAAATCAATCAATTGTTTGACGCTCATCTTTGGAAACAGAACGAGAAACCAAACCCTTTGAAAGGGAGTTGGAATGAGTCAGCATACCTTTGACTTTCGAACCCGTGAACTCCTGCAGTTTCGCCTAACAACTCCTGGATTCAAGCCAACTCCAATATCCAGTTGGACTCCGCCACAACTCAACCTGAATTCCCACAAACTCCTTGAGAGGGTCGCTAGACAGAAGCCACTGCTCGTCGTCTTTCGCGAACAAGCCAGCAGAGTCGATTTCCTTCCAATTTAGCATTTCAATAGACGCAAAGCCAGTGGATAGGCTTGCCTCAGGTGACAAACCTCGCGGCTTTCCAAACATATAAAATGTAACTTAAGGTTTGACCCCAACTCTGAGCCATTTTTTATACCACATATCTGGGTTTTGCTTCTAGGATTTCTCCTGGAGCTTTGGACATAGGAAGTGTTTATGGTGGTCGCCAATTCGTTGGGTAAATTCATGTAGCTAAGGCGATTCAGATACAGTTAAATTCATCACAATCATAATAAAAACTATAGATAATAGAATGGATGAAAGAGCTGTTGCAGAGTGGGTTTAGTTGTATTACTGGATCTGCAATTAAAGTCATCACAGTAATAAAACCTATAGAAATGTATGAGAGTGAATGAAAGAGTTGTTGGCCCAACTGCAACAACTTTCCTAAAATAGATAGCATGTAGCACGTCTTCATCCTCCACACGTCAAAAAGAAAGAATATGATAAGAGTGGTCCCCAGCAGCACATAATACCAAAACAACTATCCAAGATCCATTGGCATGATTAATTGACTCGTGATGGGCTTGTTCAGATGAGATCAACCCAAGGAAGAAGAGTGTCCACCACCTGATATTCAAAGCGACCAAATCAAGAATGGATTAGATAAGAGTACTAAATTTGAGAGATCATTAATGCATTCATACTCCAAAGATCATTTGTTAAAGGTGATTCAGATTATTATTATTTATTTTTATTTATTTATTTATGTTTTCATTTTATTTGTCATATGAAATATAGATTTTTGGATGGTGGTTGGTTTTTTTTTAATAAAAATAAGATTTATAAGAAGAGCTTTGGCGTAAATCACATAAAGAGAGACATTTGTCGACACGTTTCGAACCAACTAGTGTGGTTCATCGTCAAGACAAGTTGAAGAAGCAGATCCAGCTTAGCATGATAAATAGTCCGAGCAGAGTCTCCAACGGCTAAATTGACTAACGGCTAATTTTGACCTTAGGACCCAGGTAAAATTCTTATTTATTAATTTAATATTATTATTATAATTATTAATGTTTTTCTTATGGAAATAAGTTAAATTAGGTAAAATGGTTGGTTTTAAACGCAATTCCCTCCGATCGGTAAGAGATCCCATTAACCCTAAGGACATGAAGGGTGTCTACCTGATCCCTTGTTCTTGTGGGACCCCCTATATTGGGGAAGCAGGGCGCTCCATCCATCAGAGGATCAGCGAACTTGCAGCTGACCTAAGACATGGGAGATCCAAGTCTTCAGCATTGGCGGAGCATGTTGAAAAGACCAAGCATCAGGTGTGTATAGAGGAGGCCAAGGTTGTTGCCAAAGTTGCTCAATTCCATCATCGTAAATTCAGGGAGGCTATTGAGATTGAAAGAAGGCCAAACAATCTCAATATGGATGACGGATGGAAGATCAGTAGATGTTGGATCCTCGCCCTCTCATCCTAGTCCTTCTCTTCCGCCTTCCCCCCCCCCGCCCGCTCGCTCCCCCTCTCCTTTTTCATCTTCTTTGCTTTCGTTATGGTTTGTCCTTCTTGTTTTCATGCCTTTTCCGGTCCTCCTACGCCTTTTTAGACGCTCTTTCTCTTTACTTCTTCGTGATAGATTTTTATTTGATGATTATGATCGTAACTATTATATAAATATAATCGTTAATATTATTAATTTGATCGTAAATATTATTAATTAATTATTATGATTATCATTATTATGATTATTATTATTATTATTATTTTATTTTAATTAATATATATATATATATATATATATATATGTTACTTTATTTTTATTTTTATTTTCATTTTATTTTTTAAACTAACCTTACATTATTTATTTTACCTTAATTTATTTATTAGTTAATTTATTTATTTATTTATTTATTTTTTTTAATTTTTTTTTAATAATTATATTATTAAATTAGTTTTTTAAATTATATATATATATATATATATATATATATGATTATTAATAAATAAATTATTTAATTACTTTCTCAACTTATGATTAATTTATTTATATATATACATATAATTTTAATAATAATTATTAAATAATTTAAATAAATAAATAAATTATCTCTTTAATCCAACCATTAATTCTAACTTTTACCTTAATAACCTAATATTATAACTTTAATTTTATATATATATATATATATATATATATATATATATATATATATATATATAAAATTGTTAATAAATAAATTAAATAAATAAATAATTACATCTTTAACCTTAAAATTATTTTATTTTTATATTTTAACTAACTTACTTAAAAATAAACTAACCATTAAATTATTATTGAATAGAAATACTAGTCAACCTAACATTATGATTTTAATTAAAATATATATATGTATAATACCAATAATAATTATTTAATAAATAAATAAATTATCGTTTCAAACCAATCATTGAAATTATTAATCCTAACTTTTACCTTAATAACCTAATATATATATATATATATATATATATATATATATATATATATATATATTTAAATTTAAATTAATAAATAAATTCCCTTTTAAAACCAACCATTTTACCCAATTTAACTTATTTCCATAAGAAAAACATTAATAATTATAATAATAATATTAAATTAATAAATAAGAATTTTACCTGGGTCCTAAGGTCAAAATTAGCCGTTAGTCAATTTAGCCGTTGGAGACTCTGCTCGGACTATTTATCATGCTAAGCTGGATCTGCTTCTTCAACTTGTCCTGACGATGAACCACACTAGTTGGTTCGAAACGCGTCGACAAATGTCTCTCTTTATGTGATTTACGCCGAAGCTCTTCTTATAAATATTATGGATCACAGAAGCCTCAATTCAACAAAAAATAAGATTTATAGATATATTAATTTGGGTCTTGAGTATACTCTAAAATTGTTTATCTTTGGTTAGGAGTTTGTTTTTACTAGACATAAGAAAACAAACTAACAGCCCAAGACCCATCTAGTTGGAGTGAAAGTCTACCCCCTTATGGACCACATCTGGTAATTCCAAATGACCTGATTTTCATTGAATAACAATGATAAGTCAACCCATTCACCAGCTACTGATAATTGTCCCGTTGTTCTCTTGTTTTGATAATGGTATTATGATAAGTTTTTGTAAATATTAATAGAGATTAAAATACTTCATAAAAAAATCATAAAAATTAATTAAATTATAAACCTATTTTAATTTATTATCATTATAAGGATTAATTTGATTGAAGGAAAGGGTTTCTTAGCAACAATAGCTAGGTTTTCTGAGTAGTAGTGGCTAGGGTTTTACACAGATGGCTTTCGTAGGAGGAGGGAGTGGGGTTCCATCCTATCAGAATGTTGTGATGGACAAAGGAAAGGGGCTCAATATGGGCTTCCGAGCATATGTAAATGTTATATCAAAGAATGTCCAAGGTTTGGCAGAAGTTGGTGTGAAAGGACATAGAATACATGATGAAAGGGGCCCAAGAGGAAAGCAAACAAACCAACAACATCCTCAGAAGTCAAAAGGCTCTACAGGGTTGTGTAAGCCAAAAATAGTCGTGATCTCAACGGCATTGATCATCGATCCCGAGACCCAGGCATTCAGGGAACACATGAGGTCATATGTTGTCATATGCAAGTTTATGGGTCTTTGGTCCACAGAAAAAGACTTGTGTGTTTAGATTAAACATCATTGGAAATCGTGAGAAAAAATGGAGTTACATTTAGGGTCTAAAGGCTTTTTTACGATAGTATTTGTCAATATGGAAGACAAAGACCGAATCCTTGATGGTGGCACTTATTTTTTACATCTATTGGTTTATACATGAGGCCATGGATGGAGAATTACAACCCAAAGAAAGAAACCTTTGCATGTGTCCCAGTTTGGGTCAAGTTGTATTCCCTTCCGCTGGACTATTAGCTTCCTACAACTCTAAAGTTGACAGGAGATTCTCTCGGAAAATTCATTAAATATCATAAGCAAATTTACAAGAAATATTCATAGCATATGCAAAAATATGTGTTGAAATGGATGTCTCCATGGCATTGCATGAAGCAGTCAAACTAGAGTTCTATGAAGAATTTTGGTTACAACTAGTGGATTATGAACAAATCTATTTCAGACGCAGAAGATGCCATGAGCATGGACACCTAATAAGGGAATTCCCTTTAAGAAAAATGGAGGAATAAAACAAAGAGACAAACCGAAAGGATACAAACAGTTTTGTTAGACCCACCACAAGGGGCAGACCTAATAGAAGACAACAACAATGAAATCATGGGGGAAGAAAAGCTCAAAGAAATAACTTTGAAGTCCTAGCCGAGGAAAACCCAGAGGAACAAGGAGGGGAAGAAGAGGACAGTGAGGAAAAAAGAGAAGGAAAAGAGGAAGAAATGCTACAGCCAAACGAGGAGGTTGAACATCAAGGGGATATCTGAGATATATCCATATTTTGAGGGAGATGCGGAAATGAAACCAAGCTAAGTAGGAATATAGGATCCAAAACTATAGGAGATAATCGAGCAAGAGGGAATCGATCTCCAGGATATGGTGGAATAGGCGAGAAAATAGGGGATAGAAGAAATCAATGTGGATCATATGGATAGACTCCAATATTTATACCTAATGATAGAAGAAATGAGATTACAGGGGAAGAAAAAATCGCATCCAGAAAAAGATGAGTTGGGAACGAAAGCAACAAGATCTTAGATGGTTTTGGCATCATAGTAGAGCCATCAGAAAAGAGGGAAGAATCCTAATAGCATCACATTCAAGGAGTTGGGAGTTATGCTAATAAATTCAGGTAAGATGAGAGCGTTAGTCTCGCCCACTCTAAACCACAGTTAAATAATGAAAGATTTATCATGGAATTAAAGAGGCATTAGTAGCCTTAGGAAAAAACATCTACTAGGAAAAAGGATTCAAATGGAACAACCTGATATTATTTTTTTACAAGAGTCAAAGTGCTCTGTAGAGAAAATAAAGGAGTTAAGTAGGAGATTAGGGAGAAGGTATGATAAAGTGGAGGTGGAACTGTAGGGCTTAGCATGGGGATTGGTGATCTACTAGAACCCCCAATCCTTGATCTTACTGGACTTAGAAGCAACTAAATCATACTTATCTATAGGAATGCAGGTAATGGGGACCCTGGGCACAATTGTGTTTACTAATGTGTATGGGCCTCAAATAATCGAGGAGAAGTAAAAGCTCCTTGAAGATATGAGTAAGATAAAGACGAGGAAAGGGGATCTCCCTTGGGTTCTGTGGGGAAACTTCAATATGATAACTTCTTGATCAAAGAAGAAAGGGGTCAAAGAAGAGTAGACAGAGATGTTGAAGCATTCAATGAATTCATTAAGGCAACCAATCTCATTGATATGGAAACTATGAATGAATGCTTTATTTGGAGTAATAAGAGGGGAGGTAAACATCAAGTTGCATCCAAAATTGATAGGTTTTTAATCTTGGAAGATTTACTAATGAGAGGGGTAGATGAGGAAGCAAATATCCTTCCCTATGGAGGGTCTGACCATTGGCCAATGATATTAATGATACAGTTGGTAGGTACCCCCAAAAATAGGCCTTTTAGATTTGAAGCCTTCTAGTTAGAACACCTTACCTTTATGGAGAATATCAAAGGATGGTGGGAGGAATAAATCCCAGTCAGAGGCTCGAAAATGTACACCTTACGGGCAAGGTTAAAACATATTAAGCTGAAATTAAAGCAATGGAATAAGACAAAATTTGGGAACATCTTCCAAGTGAAAAAGGAATTAGAACAATATATGGAATCATTGCAACAATGACTGATCTCATAAGGTTACTCAGAGGACAAAAAATAAGAGGAGATGGAGCTACTAAAGAAGTGGGATCACAGATGTAAACAAGAGGAAATTCTATGGAAACAGAAATCTCGAGTGTTATGACTCATGGAGAGAGAGAGAAACACTAAATTCTTTCAGCATTCAACAATAGAACATAGAAACTCAAATAAAATCCTTAGAATAAAGGATGAGAGGGGCCAAATTTTCGAAGCTCATCAAGACATTGAGGAGGTCTTGGTCTAGCACTTCCAAAAGATAGTTGAAGAACCCTAAGTGGACAGGGGAAAATATCCAAAGGATTATGAGGCATATCCTAAAGGTGCTCACGAAAGAGCACAAAAAGAATTTAGGCAAGTGAGTCTATATGGAGGAAGTGGCTCTGTTAGTGAATGAAATGGCTAATGGGAAAGCCCCTAGACCAGATGGATTTACCATAGATTTCTCTAAATATTTCTAGGAATTTGTCAAATATGATATATATGAGGTGATGGCCAACTCCCAGGAGTCAAAAACGATTCTCAAAGCCCCGAATTCAACTTTTATAGCCCTTATTCCCAAGGAAGAATGGGCTATTACCCCTGATAATTTCAAGTCGATAGCCCTTTGCAACAATTTATATTAAATCATATCCAAAGTAGCGGATAATCAGATGAAAACAATTTTTTATTATCTGATCTCTGAGGAACAATCCGACTTTGTGGAGGGGAGAAGGATTCTAGATAATTTAATTATGACGCACGAAGTAGCTCATTCGCTAGAAAACTAGAAAAAGGTTGATATGATTATGCAATTAGATTTATCTAAATCATATGAGAAGATCAATTGGGAAGCATTTGGGTTTGATAAACACTGGACCAATTGGATTATGGGATTGGTCTCATCACCCAATTTTTCAATTCTGATTAATGGAGCCCCGTCAAAACCTTTCTTTCCATCTAGAGGAATTTGACAAGGGGACCCATTGTCTCCCTTCCTGTTTATCTTAATGATGGAAGGACTTGGGAGGGCGATTGGAGCGACCAACAGAGGAGGAGACATAAAAGGACTTAAGTTGCATGAGGATGCTCATGCGACCACTCATCAACAATTTTTGGATGATACCATGCTTCATGGTATTCCTACGATAAAGGAGGCACATAATTTCAAAGCCATTATGGATATCTTCATGGTGGCGTTAGGTATGGAGTTAAATCAGTGAAAGTCCATGATTTTCTTTTTTAACACATACATTGTTATCCAGAGAAACCTATCTTCTATTCTAGGGTTCCAAAGGAAACCCCTCCCTAATAGTGCAAGTTTGGCATAAATCCAACTAGGAGAGAGTACTCTCTAACGTGGAAAATAGGGTCAAAATATGGACAGTGGGAGCATTGAATTTGTCAGGAGGACTGGTGCTAGTAAAGGTGGTGCTCTAGGCTATCCCAAGGTATATCTTATTTATTCTACCTGCACCTAAGGGAGTGCTCGAAAAAATAAGGGAGATTCAAAAGAACTTCTTGTGGTGAGGGGTAGAGGAAAAATGAAAATGGGTGTTAGTGGCATGGACCACACTATGTAAATCTAAAAATGTGGAAGGCCAAGCGCTACTGGACCCTGAGATAACTAACAGAGAAAATGGGGCCAAATTGTGGTGGAAATGGCTTAAAGAAGGGGAGACTCCATGGGTGAAACTCTGGAAATCAAAGTATGCCCCTAATTGCCAAATAAAATACCTAGTAATGCTCACGAGTTCAATCCAATGGGTCACCTATATAGAACCTGACATGGAATAATAGAGAAATCATATAACAACATAGCTTCCGGGAAATAAGAAACGAAAAGGATGCTCCATTCTGGGAGGATTCCTGGCAACAATAACTGAAATTAATAGATCATAATGGCAGGTTCTATAGGTAGCCACGAAAAATAGGGGCACATGGAAGTCCACCAATTCTGGGCTCAAGAATTGGAAAATAACCAATGGAGAATACGGAACCTTAACATCCTTTATCTGGAAAATTTGATTGATTTAGGTATCCAAGATATTACAGAGGAACTTATCAAAAGACAAATCCTGGCAAATGATGACTAGGACCAACTTCGATGGGGGCAAAGAGAAGGGGGAGAGTTCAAACTAAAGGAAGCCAAGGCTTACCTCAGAGCTAAACATTACGATGTCAATGACCCATTATGGAGTAAAGTCTGGGTGGCCTCTCATTGGTTGAAAATTAAATTTTTCTTGTGATTAATTCTGCATAGGGAGGTGTTAACCTCAGAGAATTTAGTTAAGCGAGGGATTATTGGTCCACCATGGTGTTGACTATGTGAGAGGGAAGAAGAAATCATTAATCACCTTCTTAATACATGTAGCTACACGAAATATATATGGGAGTGGTTGACCATTATATATAGACAAACTAACAGAAACAGTGAAAGTATTCAAGAAACAATTAAAAAATCGCTGTGACAAATTATTAAGAACAAAATGGTGAATATGACTTGAACTTAATTCTAGGATTTATCCTTTGGTTTGTGTGAAAGGAGTGCAATTGTCGAATATTTTGTGACAAAATGATCCCAGTTGGAAATGTGATGGAATAAATTCATCATCATCTTAAGGAAACCACCAGTAGCAGAAGAATTCAAACCTCAGAGGATCAACCATCCCATTAGTAAGCAAGAAGTTCAAAAAAAATTGACCTGAATTGCATGTGTGGTGTAATCCATAGATCAAGACAAATATATATAAAGATGGATTCTACAGTGTGGCTGGCTCCCCTAGAGGGTTTTTGGAAATTGAACTTCTATGGAGCGTCCAAGGGAAACTTAAGTAAGTCTAGAACAGAGGAATCATTCGGGACTGGACAAGTAAAATTGAAAGGATATATTTCATCAATATGGGTTAGGCCACGAATAATGCTTCAAAGTTCCAAGCCCTGGATTAGGGGCTGGAAACATTGCGAAGAGAACGAATGGTGAATGTAATAGTGGAAGCGGAATTTGCATTAACTGTTCAAGCGACACATCAACTATAATGTGGATCCCACATGAAAAAGGTCACAAAGAATTGTTGCCTCCCCCAGATTATCGAAAGGATTCAGAGCCTCCTGAAGGAGTTGAAAACATTGGAGTTTTCCTTGGGATGACGCTCAACTAATGTGTTGGTAGACATAGTGGCAAATGAAGGGGTCAAGAGTGCCAAGTTGATTACTAAGCTGGCCTAGCAGCACATGTTGGATGGAAAGCTAAAGGAAGAATGTCGAGCATAGGTAGAGCGAGATCAATCCACGTCAGAAGGGAGGAGCGACAGACAAGGGGTGGGCCAGGATCAGGGAAGAGACCCACCTAGTGATATGAATGTTTAATAATTATCATGTTTCGATAAGTAGCAAATGTTAGGAATGAGCAAGGAGATATGTGTCATCATGATATGAAGAAAAGGACAACTGAGGATGGGAAGGAAAAAAACTCAGTTTCAACCAATCGTCTGTCGGGAGGTCACATTAATTGGAAAGGATGTTTAAAGCAGTGGTGAAGTAAGAGCCCAACAAAGAGTTGTACTGGAATAGGACTATGGAAATAATGAGCCTGCAAACAATTTGCAGAGGTGAAGAAGTAGGAAGATGGCCCCATCCTCACATGAACGTACTGTAACATCATATGAAAGTGGAAATTACCAAAAATAGATGGGGAAGATGCACAAAGGATGGGGTGGCATGACCTATTTTGAATGTTTCATTTATATGGGAAGGTTGAAAGGTGCATAGGATGCATAATTATAAGGATGAAATATAGAAGGTGTTTTTGTTCCTCTGAGAACTATGGAGTCCATGACAGTAATGGCCATGGGACGAAATGTTGGTGGTAGGCCAAGGGAAACGTCACGAGATGATTCTCAGAGCTCCGCAACTGGTAAGAGGTCTAGAATGGAGGATGCGGCAAGGGACGTTGCCCTAAACTATTGTGCAACGGTCCCAAAGAAAGGAAAATAAATCATCAAAATCTGGGAGAATGTGTTGAGGTGTCTGTGTAAGAGCATCCCAAATAGCAAAATTAAAGAAGTAGTTGACTTGATTTTAGATACTGGGAAATCCCAAACGCGACAAATGGTTTATCTGAGAACATTGGAGATGATGTATCCTGTTAAAACCCTAGTGGGGAAGTTGCAAGCAGAGGCAACGAATAATAAAACCTAGAGACAAATGGAACACCAAATTCAACTAAAGGCAATTGAGTAGAGGTTATGGGTTGTTAAGGAATCACTCAAAAGGGTGACGAATATGGAGCATTTGTGAGATGAAAAAATTGGAGACATGAACAAGATCTGATCCATCTACTTGAAAGATATCCATAACCTAGATATCACACTGGGACAAGAACCGGGAGAATCAACCAACCTTATGAAATATCGGGTCAGAGAGGGAACTGGGGCAAGTGGCAAGAAATTGGTGACACAAGGAGTAGGGGCGGATGCAATAGCAATTCCAACGGAAAATATTTCACTTGCATCTAGGTCAGGTGTGGTGGAAGCAACGCCAATGCCTCTAGTTAAATGATCATGTGTCTGTGTTTTTTTTTGTTATATTTTTTCAAATGGCTGAGTAGGCCAGACCATAGTAAAATGTTGATAGGTAGGTTTGTAAGCGTAGAACAAATAGACAAATTTATTGGCATGCTGCCTTCAAGATGTAAATGGCTAAGTAGCAGTGGTAGTAAAGTAAATTTTGTAGATATGTATAAGAGATACCATAGAAGAAAATACCTTATGGCATGTCTGGTTAAGTGTTTGGATAAGACTATATCTTGCTGCATCTAGTCTGGATTCCAATCTGGAAGACCAGTTGCTTATGATGTACTCTATGGTTACATAGTAATATAAGGTTTCTCTACTGACTTACAAATATATATATATATATATATATATATATATATATATATATATATATATATATATATATATATATATATATATATATATATATATATATATATATATTATTTTAAAATTAATTTATATAAATTATATATATATTATTGAAATGTGGCAACAAGAATATTCCAACTTAATTTGTCCTTGTATTAAATTGTGAATTAAAATCGAATTTAGTCTTAGAAGCTACTTGGAAATAATTAATTAAGTTATTTTGACTTAATTAGTTGGAGAAATTCAAGTTAGAAGTCTTTTTGCAATCATGCAAGAGTTATCCCTTAAATTAAGGAGATAAGCCTTAAATTAAGGAGATAAGATTGAGTTATATTTGGGTTGTAATTATTTAACTCAGTTTACTGAGTTAATTCCAGTTAAATTAGTTCCAAATTGTTTGAGGAACTAATGGTGAGTTAACAATCAGTTGATGCATGCATGCACTCAACTAGTGTACTCCAGTTAACTAAAGATTCCCTCATCAGAAACTTATGCATGTCTATTCTGAGAAAGACCGAGTTGAGATTAAAGTCAAGGACAATGTACTATTAGTTGCATGTGTTTTCCTATAAAGAAAACTCATGAATGCAAGAATCAAATTCTTTGAGGATTGTGCAGTTCTAACAGGGTGTGAGATTAGTGTGTGAGATCAGTTTTCACTTGGTGAGGTGAAGATCATCAAAAGGGAACTACGCAAGGAAATACGAGCTTGGAGGGTAGAGGAGAATGCTTGTGAGAAGCCAGGATTGCTGTGAGGATTATACTGAGAGCGGGCTAGCTGTGAGAGCTAAGGCTTTGTATAATTCCTATGTATTTCCACCTTGTATGGTAATACAGATAGTGGGGGTTTTAGTTGAGGCTTTCCCCAAACTATTTTCATGTGTATTGGTTATATGTGTTCAACTTGATCTTTAATCTTCCACAAAGCAAACTTTGATAGTAGAAGTAGGTTATAGTATTATGCTTTGATTTATATTTCATTATCGAGTTAAGCTACAGGCATATTTTCTACATGGTCTTAGAACGAGATTTGTAGAGAATTTGCATAATTTCTACATGGTATAAAAGCCAAGTTTATCAGAGCTGTGAACAGCATACTGAGAAGAGAATTCGAATTTCGAAGCTCGAGGTTATAGGTGCAAATCGAATTCATATCATACTTCAATTGAGATGGGACATTATGGGACTAATTGCCTATCGAAGAAGTCCAAGAAGGGATCCTCGGAAGGATCGGAAGGTGAGGCATTAGCCTCTCAGTTCGAAATGGACTTTACCCTCATTGCATGCATTGTGTCATCGATGATGGGTTGTGTCTGGTATATTGACAGTGGAGCCTCATTCCACATGACTGATGATAAAAGTTTATTCAGTGCCTTGGAGGAGAAAGACCTCAAGACGCGCATAGAGATGGGTGACGATGGAAAGTATAGTGTTTCAGGACTGGGCACGGTTGCTTTTCAGAGGGAGCATGGAGATCCTCTCACCTTGACAAATGTGATGTATGTGCCTGGACTAAAGAAGAACTTGGTATCGGTCACGATGTTGGAGGACAAAGGCTATGATGTTGTCTTCAATAAAGGAAAGGTGTTCCTAAGACACATAGCCACGAGTCAGAACAAGAGTATAGGGATTTGGGTGAAGAATCTCTATAAACTAGAGGTAGATGATTGTGCAGCATTGAGTAGGAAAGTAGAATTGGTGCAAAGCCAAGACATTGGTGAGTTGTGGCACAGGGGTTTGGGCCATTTGCATCATGGGGCTTTGAAGATAATGCAGTAGATATCTACAGGACTTCCCAAAGGTAAACTTGAGCAAGTTGACATATGCAAAGGTTGTACCTTGGGAAAGTACACCAACTCTTCCATTCATGAACGAGATAGTCACCCACAACCACAATGGCATATGAAAGCCACCCACAACCACAATGGCATATGAAAACCCTTGTCCTTTGACATAGTTTGCATCTGGATTTTGCTCATAAACCACTTCAATAGAGGGGCTGATAGCTAGTTTGATAGCTTCAAGAATTGTAGTTCCTGAATAACAAAAAAAGATTAAAAAGGTAAATTGAATAACTGATTGTTAATGTGATAGTGGATAATAAATGATGGTTGACCTAACATAAATGTAATGGAACTCACCTACGGTTATGTTTCCACTTAATCCTTGTCATTCCATTGTCCATCCACCACACTGATAACCCAGATTATCAGGATGGGTCCCTGCAACAAGAACCTTGGAAGCATTCTTCTCCAAAGGGAGCAAAGGCTTGTTGGCTGACTTCCCATTTTTCAACAATACCAAATATTTCCTAACAACTTCTCTTTCCAACTCCCCATGCTCCTGTTATTTTAAAAATGAGTGTTTTATGGCATAAAAACAAAGCATTGCAATGCAAGCTCCAATCTCCCAATAGTATTGTCCATATGAAAGCTATGTAATTAAATTTCCATTCACTATTGTGTATCTAGATCATCCTCATAATAGCTTATGTTAACGTTTGAATAGGAAAAACATATTGAAAACAAAATTCCACAGAACATCAGAAGCGACATCATATGTGGCCTATTGCTTGGAAGATATGGTAAAATCCTGTGACCTATTTATGAAAAACGCAATGTATAACAACATGGGTATTAGTCATTCACCAAAATAATCTTTCAATGAACAAAAGAAATAGCATATGCTTAAGAGTTGACCTTGCTGCCAAGTTGGTTGGCTAGGCTCGAATTGCCCAAAGGATGCTCAAATAGCCCCATGGTGAATTTTATTCTCAATATTCTTCTAACTGCATCGTTTATTCTAGTCATGGGGATCAAAGCAGTCTTCACTTGCAAAGACAAATCGTTAATAAAGTCTTTGAAATTGTAGGGAACCATCACCTATCAAACAGATTTCCATTAGAAAATGTCAAATGGGCATGAACGTTATTTAATCAGGGCTACTGAAAATTGGACCATTGTCTAGCATGAGAGAGAAATATAGTACCATGTCAATCCCTCCACTCACACCATCAAAAATTGACAAAGAGTAATTAGCACCAAGTGGGCTAGTTATTCTATTAATGCCTTGCTAATCTGAACTAAAAAGTTATATGGGAAAGGAAAAATGAATAAAACACAAGGTTTTCAACTGACTTTCCAGCTAGGAAGGGCACCCCTTCCATGGAATTGGTAGGAGGCTGCCCTTGTAGGCCAAATATTATTTTTTTCATCGCCTTGAAATAGTAGCGCCCCCATCGAGGATCTTTGCAAACCTGTCCACAAAACAAACACTCTAAACAATAAAAAATTTACTCTTAATTTGAATAAATGTTCATCAAGAACACTCAATGTGAGACTCTTACGACAATACATGGGGCAAATGAGTATTGAATGCAAGTAGCTTGAACTTCCAAAGTTGTAGCAACTCCTTTTCTTCTAGCCAAATCAGTGTCCTTGCATCAATAAAACATCGGTACAAGTTGTAAATGAAGCTTCCTAAATGATTTTGACTTTGAACCAGGGAAGCTCATGTCTCAAACCTAACATGGTGCCTCACCCACAACCACAACAACATATGAAAACACCATAGTTGGCATCTCGATCAACCCTAACAAGTGTTTATTGAGCACCAACATTCTCAACCTAACGAGGGCATAATGTTTATTATTTCACAGGGATGAAGCATTTTTATGCCATCTAGATGATCACTGAACCAACTTCAATAGTTTAGAGCATTTCTATCAAGAGAAAAGGGAAAACTTAATATTGGACTCGCTTGTTAGCTCCAAGCCCTATATTGTGATATAAGATAGTAACCCCATCGACATTGTTGTGGCCATGCATAGCATCAATGCCATATATATCCAGGCGAGGAAGCTTACTATAGTCATTTCGATCAGATGGTATATGATTCTTTAATTGTCTAACATTGGATCCAATGTTGCACATCAATACACAATGGAACTTAGGGGAGTTTTTTCAAAGGGAACACCTTACGACATAACTAAAATAAAGAAAAGAAACACTAGGATGTTTCCTTAAGACAACAAAATTAACCATTCCATAGTACAAATGAATTGGTAGGTGACCAACATGAGAAAGAGAGCACTTATAAGTAGGTGAATCTCCCACTAGAATAAACCATGCACAATGTAAAAGAGTTGTGGAAAGGAACTGAATTTGTGGGGAATATACCTGAAGCCTACATTGGTAGTGGGAAGGGTTGAAACGGGGAGATCAACCCAAGATCCAAAGTACCTCACTCTCTAACAGGATTTTCTTTCCCTCATTAATAAATTGATGAAATTCAACATTCACTTGCTTGGACAACAACAAGATGAAAGTGGAAACCAAGTGAGGAGAGCTTGGTCCTTCCATTCAAATATTTCTATCAAAAAAATAGAATAAATATTGAGCTCATAGAAAGCTTCTAGATTGGCTTTAGATCCAACTAAAATCACTCCCACAAAGTAGAGAATGGCGTCTTCACATTCCAATTTCAACTAGAAAATATTCTCCCTATGCATTGGAACTGCCAACGCCATCAATGGCGGCCTCTAAAGCATGTTGTGAATTCATTGAACATTAAAAGTTGAATGAACCCACAATCCCCTTGACATGGTTTCCAAGTTTCCAATTTAAAAGTTGAGTAAATTTGAATAGTGTGAGAAGGTGTCTCGTGATATGCCTCCTTCCATATCTTTGTGAAGAAGAAACTAGCAACCATTAAGGGCCTCCCTTTGTTCATCCCTAAACACCCCCATCGGGGATATAAGAAGTAATCACTACATATATACATACAGATGAAATGTTAAAAAAATTATATTAGGTATAAACATTTTTAAATTTAATATTAATGTTGTATTTTAGTGTATATTAACAAAAAAAATTCATTTTGGTTATTTTTTTGAAATGCCAAAGAAAAAATAATATAATCATGTAATGTTTAAGATTAAATTTGACTTAAAAATAAATTTCATTTAGTAACCTAGGATAAGAATTTCACATTTGTTGTTTTTTTAATTGAGGAAAACCAATTTTGAGAATGTTAACCACCTTTCGTCTCATTCATACATACTTTTTATAAGGTATTCGAAAAAATGTTTACATATAAATCTCAAAAATAAATCATTATGAAATCTCCCTAATTCCCCTCCTAATAATTAGTTGAAAAGGAAAAAATAAAAATAAAAGGTTCTTGAAATATTCTTATCTTTCCTCCCTACCAATTCTACTAGTAGTTAGTTGAAGAATGTAACTTCATCAAATATTCCTAGCCCTCTTACTACTAATGAGTCTTGTCAACAAAATTATAATTTCCATCAAAATGAATGAGGCATCATCCATGCTTATCTTTGCTCCTAATTGTTGGACTTGGCAGCACTCCTCGTGTGTTTCGTGACATGTGATTGATCACCTTCAAGGATACGTTAACTCTGGAAATGTGTCTATTTACTAATACTTGTGAGATTTGGTGTAATGAAAATCATGATCCCAACAATTGTTATCAAATCCAAAGGTCTCGAGTTCCAAAAACCCTTGGTTCGAGCTGATTTCTGGAGTTGGCAGCGCTCCCCATGTGTTTCGCAACATGTACTTGACCTCCTCTCGAGGATCTGTTAACTCTGGAAATGTATTTGTTTACCAATACTTGCAGGTTATGGTGTAATGACAATTGTGATCCAAACACTAGTCTCTATCCTTTCATAAATTTCTCAAATCCAACATAATGCAAATTGATATAACCACCTTTGGTCTACACAACACTTTGTTTTCTACCTCACATAACAATGAAAATAGCTTGCTTCTTAAGATTTGGAAAGGTGGTTTACTAATCACAAAGAAATTAATTGTATGTCACAAATATTAGACATATGAATAAAGAGATTTACACCTAATTCTAGAAAATAAATAATTCATCAAGAATAAAAATCATAAACCAAAAGTATATTCATTTTCTTTATTTTGAAATACACATCGAATCATAACATAGATAATTTTAATACTGGAAATTTAAATAACTATACATCTATCTTCTTGCAAATCTCTATAAAAAAATAATAAAACCTATTATTCTAAAAACGCATGGCCAAAAAAGTGATGTCTTACTAAGTTATAATGCCCTCTAGCTTACTGACATAGTTCCTCATAACATTTAGCTCCTCTCAACTTACCTAATCCTTTCCTTTTTTCCAATTATATAGAGAAATGTTGATCTCTTTAAAAAAAATGTTAAATTCCTTAATAGAAATGCATTAAAATGCTAAATTTATTACTAATTAAAATTACAACATCAACATTTAATCTACCATGTTTTCAGATCTTAGAGACCCACCCCATTCTGTACCAAACCAAATTCCTTCTCGATGTTCTTTCTCATTTAACATGGTATACGATGGTGTTTTTAGTGTATAAAGAGACCAACGTGTCTCTATATAATGGGAATAAAGGAATGGATTAGGTAGGTTGAGAGGAGTTAAATGGATTAGGTATGTTGAGAGGAGCTAAATCATATAAGTAACTATGTAGGCAAGTTAGAAGGCATTATAACTTGGCAAGAAATCACTTAAGTTAGAAGGCATTACAACTTGGTAAGAAGTCACTCTTTTCGCCTATGTGCTTTTAGAATAATAGGTTTTAGTATTCTTGAAGAGATTAGCAAGAAGATAGTTGTATACTTATTTAAATTTATAGTATTAAAATTATCTTAACTATGATTCTATGTGTATTTTGAGATAAAGAAAATGAACATATTGGTTGTTTTTATGATGTGTATACTTGATAAATTATTTAATTTTTAAAATTAGGTGTAAAATATTTCTATTCCTAAGTTACATATTTGGGAGGGATAATTAATTTCTTTGTAATTAATGAACCTCTCTCCAAATCTTAGGAAGCAATTTATTTTCATTGTTGCGTGAGGTCAAAAACAAAGTGTTGTGTAAATCAAAGGTTGTTGTATCAATTTGCATTAAATTTTATTTGACCAATTGATGAAAAGGTTGTTGTATCAATTTGCATTAAATTTTATTTGACCAATTGATGAAAAAGGACAGAGACTAGAAAGGACAAACATGGACCATGCTTCGTTCATTTTGATAGAAATTTTAGTGTTATTGACCAGACTTATTTGTAGTAATACGGTTAAAAGAAATTAATGAAACTACATTTTTTGAATTAACTGCTAATAACAATGTGAGGAGGAAGGATACGAATATTTCATTAATTTTTACTTATTTATCTCTCTTTTGTCAACTAATTACAAATAGGAAAAACATGGGAGAAATGTTGTGAAGGTCTATTTTTGGGATCCCAACAGAACCTCTTCTATTGGCATATTAAGAACCTCTTTAGGAAAGTTGTACTGGAAAGAAATGTAAAAAAACCCCTTTGGGAAAGTTGTATTTGAAAGAAATGAAAGCAAAGACGAGTTTCTCCTCCACCTGATTTAATCAACACGTGGATGATGGCATGGGGCCCATGGATGTTGTCATTCTTTGATAGTGTGTTCCTTTAGGAAAAATCAATCAACCAGCACCTACCCATGTGCATTAGTCTTGGCATCGCATGTGTTGTTAATATTGGCTATGTCTTATTTTCATTTAGATAGTCATGTAATTGCATGTACTCACCACTGTTTTGTTTTGTTATTATGTTATGGGAATTTATGCTTAATTTTTGTGTTTGGATTAATTATAGTCATGTTGCTATATGGACTATCAAATTGTTTGTTTATTTATTTTTTTTTCTAGTTTCTTATTACACAGGACAAGCTAAGATAAGATTGTTGTTTTATACTTTGTATGCATTGTAAATATTTTCAAAATTACTGTGAACTTAATTATTTTTTATAAATAAATAACTATTTAAATAATTGTGATATTAATTATTTATTCAGATCTCACTTAATATAAATTCTTTAACATTATTTAAAATTAAATATATTAATTATTACAGTTGATAATTTATTTAAAAATAAATTCATGTTCAAAATACAATGATAGTTTTTATAATATAATTTTAAAATTTGACAATAATTTTTAAAACAATATTTATTTTTGAATATGTAATTTTAATTTAATTATCAATGATTATTAAGTGGATAATATAGATTTAACCTCCATGGAATACTCAAGGATTTTCTTAGTAGTATAGAAAAATCAAAGATTGGATTTGTCTCCAAAGTCGTTATTCACTTTTTTCTCTTTTAATTAAATTTATTATTATAAAAAAAATGTCATACTACCCAGTACCATATGAAATGAATGATGGTTTTTTGAGCATTTGATATTGGGAAACCATGATATAGTAACAAAGTCTATTTACAAATTAAGAATCTTCATGATAATGTGAAGTAAACCTCCATAGTTAATAATCTTATTCCATGTTTTTTTAAATGTATATATGCTTAACTCATATACTAAATATTTATAATAATAATTTAGTTAGTTTTATGATTTTTAAAATTTGACAACCTAAGATACATCATAAAGAAGCGTTTGATATTTATTATGTAGTATTTATTAACATCTATCAACCATTTAATTTATATAACTATACTATTATTACAATTATTTTTAATAAAATAAATTACACATCTACTAAAAATATACATCCCTATTTCTAATTTTACATTAACTCTAAAAGTTCAAAACAAAAATAAGTAGTCTTTCTTCCCCTGTAACTTGTTTACATATTTATTATTAATTTACTACAACTCATTTCATGTTAGTTTTCACATGCATATTATAAATATAATTGTTTATTTTTATATTTATTTAATTATATATTTATTAATTTTAAATTATAATATAAATGGTAATATAAAAATATTTAATCATTTAAATATTATTATTTTTAATGGTATATTTATTAGTTTTAATTGTAATTTAATTAATTTTAAAAATATATATTAATTGAGGTTATTTGGGTTTGTTGGACTAAATGGTTTTTTTTTTCCACCCAAGTTCAAATTTCTACCAGTTACATGATAAACTATAATACATATAAATCTTATTGTATTGACTTTAAACCTTGTGAACTCTTAAAAGAGTATATTTATGACTTAATTTAATACCAAGAATCTCACTTCATGATATCAACCACCTCACTCTAAAATTCAAACTGAAAAAAAAAAGGTTAAAAATAAAAAATAAAAAATAATTAAATTATATTCTCAAATAAATATTGATTAAATTATATATTATTAAATTTTAAATAATTCTATAAAATCTGAAACTTATATTTATTATACATAATATTTTGTTGTTTTTATTAAAATTTCAACTGCCACAAGCCTCGTGAACATTTATCCAAATAAAAATCTACCCTTTACTAACCACTAACTTGTTTTTCTTGAATATCAATAATGAATGAGTAAGCAGGTAAAAGAAAATTGTCCACCACTGTGTGCAGGCGGTGCCTGCGCCATTCTTACGACCTCACATAAGTATCAATGTCAAATCAGCAACTTGTTTACATAAAGTTTCAGCCGCCCGACAAATTTTATTATTTTGTTATACAAACATGTCAAGGTCAGTACCTAAGATTTTGATTTATATTAATTTTTTGTTTTGATTTTGATAATATACCTCTTAAAAAAGAGAATAACTAAATTACTTCTGATGGCATATCTATAAAAGGATAGAACAATCATATTAAGCGATCTAAAAAAATCTATAGAACATTGAAATTTACCCAATCTTGTGATGAAATTAAAAAATAAAAAATAGAACATTGAAATTAAAAAATAAAAAGTACTGAATAACGTGGGTTACAGGGATTAAACAAGAAATTCAAATTATATGGACAAATGCTCTGGATAGAAAGATTTGATAAATGATATATAAAGATATGGACAAATGAAATCCCATTAATGATATACAAAGATATGGACAAATGAAATTCCATATAAAGACATATAAATATCAAAGATATGGACAAATGAAATTCCATATAAAGACATATAATTTATAGCGATGCTCTATGTGACGTATGTAATAATAACAAGTTACATATATGGATTTCCTTTCGTTATATTAATCGTCTTCTTCTCTATAGGAAGCCTGTGACTGGTCTGGTCAATTGAACCCTATGGATTTTGGAGGGTTGTTTTGGTATTCTGTGCTTCTGGGAAGCACTGTTATCACATTCTTGCTTTTCGATGTGTGGAGGAAGGCGTACTACAGGCTTCCGCCAGGTCCTGCGGGATGGCCGATTGTGGGAAATCTGCCGCAGGTGGGTAACAAGCCCCACGAATCCTTTTTCCACCTTGCCAACAAATATGGGCCGATCATGAGCCTCTCTCTCGGAATGAAAACCACAGTGGTGGTCTCCTCTTCCGCCATGGCAAAGGAGGTTCTCAAGACCCATGACCACATATTGTCTGGCCGGATCTTGACACAGGCAGGCAAGGCTCTTTCCCACTACAAGACCTCCATAGTCTTTAGCCAATATGGATCCCACTGGCGCATGCTCAGACGTGTATCCATTAACGAACTCTTTTCTGTGAAGAGGCTGGAAGCTCTACTACATCTCAGAAGAGATCAAGTAAATCGAATGATTCATCAGATTTTTGAAGATACCGTGAAGGGAAAGCGTGTGGATATTGGACACACAGCCTTCCAGTCCTCTTTTAATCTGTTAGGAAAAATGGTGTTTGGAAAAGATGTGTTGGATCCTCAGTTGGGTACTCAAGAGTTGAAATATGCCCTTTCTAAAGTGATGGTTCTTTATGCAACTCCCAATGTGGCAGACTTTTTCCCCTGCCTTCAGTTCTTAGATCCCCAGCGCGTGTACCGTAATACGAACTTCTATTTCAGAAAGGTGTATGACGTTATCGACAAATTCATAGAAGATCGCCTGGTTACGAGATCAGAGGAAAGTAGGGACAGAAGTTATAGTGAAAAGGATCTGCTGGACGTTCTTCTGGACATGACAAGCAACGAATTTACTGTCGACCATATGAGAGGCTACTTAGTTGTAAGCCTATTTTTTGTTTATTGGTTCTTGTTTAGCTGGTTCTAGCACAGCTCCTTTTCGTGTCCTCTTTTTCGGGTATGTATTTCGTGTCCTCTTTCTATCTGATGTTTAGTTCCATTTTGGTGCAGGACATATTTGGGGCCGGGAGTGACACCACCGCAACGACAATAGAATGGGCGATGACAGAACTCATCCGCCATCCCCAAAAGATGAAACGAGTCCAAGCCGAACTAGATGAGGTAGTGGGGCGTGAACGAATGGTGGAAGAAAGTGACGCAGAGCGTCTCCCTTATCTCCGTGCAGTGATCAAGGAAGTGTTTCGATTGCACCCGCCGGCTCCTTTTCTGATCCCTCACAGAGCCGATAACCGTTGTGAGATTGCGGGATTCGTGATACCGAAGCACGCTCAAATAATAGTCAACGTGTGGGCAATCGGAAGGGACCCTTCGATCTGGAAGGAGCCCTTGAATTTTATGCCGGAGAGATTTCTTGATACGGAGATGAGTAGTGTGGAGTACAGGGGACAAAACTTCGAGCTGATTCCGTTCGGGGCAGGGCGGAGAATGTGCGTGGGGCTTCCGTTGGCCAGTCGGATGGTCAATCTGCTGTTGGCGTCGCTCCTCCATCCATTTGAGTGGGCTCTTCCCCGAGGCATGAGTGCCGAGCAAGTGGACATGAGCGACAGGTTTGGGCTCACACTGGCCAAGGCGGTACCGCTGGAAGCGATTCCAACGCCACGCCTACCTTCGGAAATGTATTTGTTAGATTAAACTAGAAAGGAATTGGCTCTGGAGCAGCTCTTTCCTCAGCATAGCTTCTATCGTTTTGATGACTTTAATTGTATGTGGTAATGAACTTCTGCATCCATTCGATTGGTTGTTCTGTCATGATTTTCTGTGGTAATGAACTTTTCTATGAACTTTTCTATAGATGTGTGGTGTTTATTTTTTTTTATGAGATTTTAGGTTAACATCTCACAAAAAGAATGGAAAAGAGTTGCAAATGGGTTTACGAAAAAATAAACTAGTACAAAGGATATTTTAAGAAGGGTTTATATGGAAAATATTTTATTAATAAGCAAATTATTTTTCATTCAAATTAAAGCTTACTTTAATGAACTAGTACAAAGGATATTTTAAGAAGGGTTTATATGGACAATATTTTATTAATAAGCAAATTATTTTTCATTCAAATTAAAGCTTACTTTAATGTTGTTGCGTCATAAATAGGTTTGTCCAAAAATAAACTAGACAAAATTTTAATAATAAGCAAATATTTTTAGTTAAAACTTACTTTAATGTTGTTGCAAGCAAATATTTTTAGTTAAAACTTACTTTACTGTTGTTGCATTCAAATATCATGTACAATTTTATTATTAGAAAGACAAAAAATGATTCTACCATTAAATGAAATTAATAGTCTTCCATAAAACAATGAAATCCATAGTCTTCCCTATATACATCCATTGACGCTATTAAGTATAAAACATAGATAGAAAATGGTACTTAAGTTTAAAACATAGATAGAATATGGTATTTATTGATATGTAGCAATTTCTATTACTTATTTGAAAATAAAAACTAAATATATTTTACTAAAATGTACACTTTTTAATAAAGTTAATATCAGTAAATTCAAAATTATTGTTATAATTATTGTTAAAATTTAATTATAGTTATAATGATTCATTAAAAATATATTTATTATTTGTATTTTTATATTTAAAAAATAAAAATAACATAAATTAAATGAATATATATAATTATTTTAAAATAAAATTAAAATAATGTAAGATATTGTTAAAGTTTTTAATGTAAGATATTGTTAAAGTTTTTTTTTTTTGATTAATTACACCCTAAATTAATGATCTAAATTTGTTAAAGTTTTTTTGGATTAATTACACACTAAATTAATGATCTAAATTTCAGACCATTTAATAAGATCTATCCTATTAAAACTTTATCAAAATCAATATAAATAAAAAAAAAATTCTAAAATCAAACAATGTTCCAAATTTCAAACCATCATCTATCCAAATTTTCTTTTATTACAATCAATATAAATCACAAGTGTCTAAAAACAAACCATGTAAAATATGTATATTTTTAACTAATTTTTCCGAATTAAAATTTACCCTTTATATTACTAATAAAAAAAGAATAGTGTACATAATTTCCATTTATAGATAACCCAAGCATAACATAAAAATCAAAAGATCATGAACGTCGCCAGAGCGGTAGTTACGCTACTCAAGTTATCAACATCAAGATACACTAACAGAAACCTTTCGCAGGTCATTTATGAAAACATAACACCACAGCAATGAGACATAACTTTTATGAAAACATAACACCAAAATTGGGTTGACCGAATCGCTCTTATCCAAGAATAAGAAACATACATTCTGCATAGCACCCAGCAGTGAGACATACAGGTCATTCTAAATACAAACGCCATTACTTCACTAAATCTTCAGCTGGATCGGTTTATAAGATCTCAGAATAGGCGTTCAGCATAAAACATGTCCTTACCCTATAAAACCAGTAGAAAATATCCGCAACGCACGCAGAACAGAAACTCGGAGGGCGTAGAACCCTGTTCAGGGAAAAAATATATTGCCAAAGAGCTTTCTCACGCATGGAGACAATTAGTACAGCACAGGCTCCAAAAGGGAGACTTCATTTTGTTATTTAGAATAAATTGTTAATAAACTATTTATAAGGTTTTGAAATTAATTTCAATCATTTTTTATAATATTTAAATAATCAAAATAATTTATGCCATTTTTATTTCTATTTTTTAATAAATTAAAAGAAATTTAAATTTTTATATTTTAATTGCACTCATATTTATTCTATGAAAATTTTATTTCTATTAAAAAGAAATTTTAAATTTTTATATTCATATTTTAATTACACTCATATTTATTCTATAAAAATTTTAATTTATTCATAACTAGCACAATCATATTAATAAATGTGGTTGATATAGGACAAAACATCATTTTCCATCATTTATATGATAATCAGTTTTCAGCAGTTTACAATCATATTAATAAATGTGGTTGATATAGGACAAAACATCATTTTCCATCATTTATATGATAATCAGTTTTCAGCAGTTTTTGTAAATGAGACCAAACTAAATCAGTTTTTGTAAATGAGACCAATCAAGTTTGGTTCCAACAAATCAATAGAGATTGTAATAATATTTTAAAATAAGTATTACCATACAACATCAAAAGATTGTGAGGCAAATTCCTCGTTTCCAAAAAAAACTCTATGTCTAAAAACTTAAAACCAATGTCTATGTTCATAAATTCCAAAGAAGGGTGAATTCAATTAATTTTTAAAAATTATGTTGAAAGAATACACATTTAAGAAAAACTTAAAAACAAGAGATGGTTAGATTTAATTTAAAAGAAACAATGGAGAGGAAACTACCAAGTATCTAGAATGTGTCGTGATTTGATCTATTAAAGGGAAAACCTTATGAGGATACATAAGGATTTGAGGGTTTGTAGTAGCAACAATGTGAAGTGTGACATTGCTTTCCTCCATTGCAATAGAACATAACAATTTTCTAGCTTTCCATCATATGGTTTCCACTATATGAGAAGGCCCAATCATCAAGCCAAGGCTCATTGGGAGGAATAGATCAAATCTCCACTATATGAGAAGGCCCAATCATCAAGCCAAGGCTCAATGGGAGGAATAGATCAAATCTCTAAATGAAATTAGACTAAGTTTTACACTAAGTTGAAAAGAAGCAGAGCATTTTATATGGGAGGAATAGATCAAATCTCTAAATGAAATTAGACTAAGTTTTACACTAAGTTGAAAAGAAGCAGAGCATTTTATTATTAAAAAATTATTATTATAATGGATGAGTTGATCTAAGGGGTGGAAGAATAGAAGCGACAGAAGACAAGCTGCTTTTCATCATATGGTTTCCACTATACAAGAAGGCCCAATCATCAAGCCAAGGCTCAATGGGAGGAATAGATCAAATCTCTAAATGAAATATGGTTTCCACTATACAAGAAGGCCCAATCATCAAGCCAAGGCTCAATGGGAGGAATAGATCAAATCTCTAAATGAAATTAGACTAAGTTTTACACTAAGTTGAAAAGAAGCAGAGCATTTTATTATTAAAAAATTATTTTAGACTAAGTTTTACACTAAGTTGAAAAGAAGCAGAGCATTTTATTATTAAAAAATTATTATTATAATGGATGAGTTGATCTAAGGGGTGGAAGAGTTTTACACTAAGTTGAAAAGAAGCAGAGCATTTTATTATTAAAAAATTATTATTATAATGGATGAGTTGATCTAAGGGGTGGAAGAATAGAAGCGACAGAAGACAACGGAGTTGTTGCGTTAACAAATGGCCAAACAGATAATATTTAAAGAATATTCCCTTAACATGAAAACTTGTGTATTGTTTTAATAAAAATTCAAAAAACCCCAAATTTAATTTCAATATAGACCACTTCACTCCAAAACTAATTTGTTCTGAAATCTTGTGCATTGTTTTAATAAAAATTCAAAAAACCACAAAAATCTTGTGCATTGTTTTAATAAAAATTCAAAAAACCACAAATTTAATTTCAATATAGACCACTTCTACTCCAAAAGTGATTTGTTCAAAGTATTTCTAGTTTGTTTAACTTTTTTTATATTTTTCATCCCTAAAAACACTATAGTAATTGATATAGTGTTGGCAAACTATTTCCCATAATCTTATAAATATAAAATTTGTGATTAAACAAAGATCAACTTACCGCTCTTTTTAAATATTAATAATAATCTTTATTTGAGCTCTTTTTAAATATTAATAATAATCTTTCCATGTGAATCTCCTTAACAAAAATGCTACGCTGGAGGAGGGATCGGTGTACCCATTCATATGTACTCTTTCCGTAGAAATAACAAGAGGGCTGCAGAGGCAGCAAGTCCCTGCCACCTTAATTAATTTTTGAAATAACAGAAAATAAAATTTGTTTAATTAATTTTTGAAATAACAGAAAATAAAATTTGCTTACAATGCAAGACTGCAGTAGTGCAATAGACTAGCTGTTGTAAACGGTTGTTAAACAATAGCCAATAGCATGTAAGAGTTCAGATTTGAGTTTGCTTTGCTTACAATGCAAGACTGTAGTAGTGCAATAGACTAGCTGTTGTAAACGGTTGTTAAACAATAGCCAATAGCATGTAAGAGTTCAGATTTGAGTTTGCTTTGCTTACAAAGCAAGACTGTAGTAGTGCAATAGACTAGCTGTTGTAAAGCAACAACGGTTGTTAAACAATAGCATGTAAGAGTTCAGATTTGAGTTTGCTTTACTTCATAGTTTACTTAAGATAAAAAAACTTTAAAAATAACATTAAAAATAACTTTAAAAATAACACATCTGGGATAGCAGGTTTGCAAGTTTGCAATTAGCATGTAAGATTTGAGATTTGAGTTCGCTTTACTTCATAATTAGCATGTAAGATTTGAGATTTGAGTTCGCTTTACTTCATAATTAGCATGTAAGATTTGAGATTTGAGTTCGCTTTACTTCATAGTTTACCGAGATAAAAATTGATAATATTTCATATACAGAAAAACTGTAAATAGAAAAAAGCATTAAAAATAATAATACCTCAAGGAATAACAACATGGGACAGTAGGTTTGCCATCATTAGATCTACATAATGTTCAACAACGTGCATGCTTGGTTAATATTATAGCACAATCACTGAACTGGTATTTACAACTTTGAAGGCATACATTTATGGCCAACAATATTGGTTTATGTTTCGTTTTGTTTCGTAAAGTTTCTTGCAGGAAATTACTTGCTTCGGTTTATGTTTCGTTTTGTTTCGTAAAGTTTCTTGCAGGAAGTTACTTGCTTTAAGAATAAATTTTGAAGTTTGATATTGAACTTATGAATAAAGTTTGAAGTTAGCTATTGAACTTATGGAAGGATTACATCATACGAACTTACTGGTTTTGCAAATGCATAATAATAATAGATATAGACATAGCCTCATCAAAAATTACCTGGTAAAAGAGGAACCTGCACCACCCATCGCAAAGGCATGATAAGCACCCGTTTAGTCACCGAGCAAGTCATTATAATCTTCAAAGAAGAATTATGACCAAAAGGCGGAGCCTGAGGATGAACCTAAATCGAGGCAAGAATTCTTCTGGCGACCTGGAAATGAAAGGAAAACAATAAGTGTTAGTTTGGTGAGAAAAATAGTATATAAGTAAGACACAGTGATATTTGTTTTCAAGCTAAATAAAATATCTAAAAAAATTCCAATTGAGCCATTAAAGTGAGGAGGAGCTTCCACCAACTTCTACTAGTATATTGAAATACTTAGTGAGATTAACAAGAAAGAAACCAGTCTCCATAATGGCAGTGTAGAGAACAAATGACAGAGTTAAAATGAAGCTAGTTGCAGAGCTAGCGTAGCTCTATCCAAAAGAAAGGGAAATGAATGACTATTGAATAGGCAGACGGGTAGTCATTACAACATTGAATAAGCAGTGAGAATGGAGGCAAATGCAGTAGTTGATATACTTGTAGATTCAGTGGATAACCCGACAATGGATGATCTATATTCTGTGTCGGGTGACCAAGTAAAATAAACAATGTGGCCAGACGTAGCATTCGTTCATTCAACAGCAGAATAGGTAGACACACCACCAAAGATGAAGGCAGAAAAAGAGCGAATTTCCCGTGAACCATAACCAAAAAAAAGAGGGTCAAATGCACTCTCTCGCTCTCGATCGTCTATAGGTATTGATATGTTGGTATCTCATCTTGTGATTATCAAATAGCTTGTTTATATAGGAATATGCATCCTCATTTCCACCACTATTTTCTTTGACTCATATAAGCACTTTGCCTTCATTCTCAAGTAGCAGGAAATCAAGTAGCACTTTCCCTTCTTTGTCAAGTAGCAGAAAATCAGGTAGCAGGAAATCTAGTCATGCCACGGGGAGAGAAATTTGGGACTGCTGCCTTAGCAGTCCTCCTTCCTCCTTTTTAACTGAAGATAATGCTTCTGGCAGTCCTCCTTCCTCCTTTTTAACAGAAAATAATGCTTCTCGCATAGAGTCTTCGCCTCTGCTACAAGCTCTTGAACAAGCTATAAAACTAAAAGGGACGCTACAGATTTGGACCAAAAATTTGAGAGCAAACAGTTTTGTGCGAGATATAATCAAGCCAGACTTTGGTACGCTCTGATACAGCATTTGGTGATGAAGAGAATCAATTGTGTGCGGGATATAATGAAGCAAGACTTTGGTAGGCTCTAATACAGGATTTGGTGACCAAGAGAATGTGAAGTGAAGACAGGTAGAGTATGCTGTCATGTGAAGTGAAGACAAGTGGAGTATGGTGTCTAAACATGTGTAGGCCATGTGTAAGTGGAGTATGGTGTCTAAACATGTGTGAGCCATGTGTAAACCTTTTAAACATGAAGATATGTGTTTAAAGAGATACTCTTAATTGGTATAAACATAAAATGTTTGCTAACTAATGTTAGCATTAGTTAAGAGAAACTAAAATCCCAGTGAGATTTTTGTATCAATAGACATTTACGTCTAAGTTTTAGTACGTATTGCCTCGATATGAGGCCAAATAAGACCTTCAGGTTGTTGGCCAAATAAGACCTCCAAGTTGTTGTATTGGTTGAAATAATGAAAGGATGAAGCTCATAGGCAAATGAAAAAGTCTTTTATGAGATATAAATCGAAAACATTAAGTTAAATTGAGTTAGATTACTTTGGTTTTTGTGCAGGGAATAATGCAAAACTGAAAACCGATTACTAGAGTCCCTCCCAGCCCTTTGGCCAGGGACTAATAATAATATTGAGAAATAATTACTTAACTCTTTTAAGGTTCCCTCCAAGAGAACAATAAGTTTAAAGAAAAGTTGGCCATCTTTTCACATGTTACTCCTTATAATATTATGGCTAAGGAATGGTCAATTATTACATAGCTATGTTTTTTTATATGTGAATAATATGTTTAAAGAAAGACTATTTACCTCTTCTTCATCCTTCCTTTTATACACATGTGGCATTATTCCTTAAAATGAAAATAATATTATGGCTAAGGAATGGTAAATTATTACATAGCTATGTTTTCTTATATGTGAATAATATGTTTAAAGAAAGACTATTTACCTCTTCTTCATCCTTCCCTCTTATACACATGTGACATTATTCCTTAAAATGAAAATCTTATAGTTGTATAGTGTATCTATAAAGGATAATATGGAATATTAGAGATATCGTCAAAAGAAAATTTAATACACCCTCATAAAAAAATATACTCACTTGAAAAAATAGGTTTTTATAAATATCTTCAAACCACATCATTTCATATAAGGAAATTTTAAATCTTTAGTTCTTTTTAAAAATCAAACTATATTTCAATTATTTTCACGTTATTATAAATATTAATAAAAGCAAAAAATACCCACCTTAACCAAAAATGTATATACTTGTTTTTCATTAGCTTATTTTATAACTTTATTTTAATTTTATATTATCAAATTTTAATTTACACATCCAAATAATCTCATTTTTCATATTACTATTTTGCAAATTTATTATTAATTAATCTTATATATATACTAGTTTAACTATATAAAATAAAAGTTAAAAATGTCTATAAGCATAAACATCAATCTCTTTTAAAGGTATAAACATTTATTTTATTATAGATATCAAATTTATAAAATAAAAAATTTCATAAGAATTAACTAAATTATAACTTTATGAATATTATTATTATTATAAACACATATAACAATATTCTTAATCGTGGAAATTAACCTCAAATTTATTATGGAGACTCTTAATCTCTAAATAGACTTTGTTACAAATTCATGATGCCACAACAGTGGCTCAAGAATGCTTACACTCATAAAAACAATATATCAAAATGCCTTCATAATGCAATTAGACATTTTATATGAGATGAAAAATCAAGTATTTCATTTGTGGTTGAATTACTATAACATAGAAATCAATGCACATCGTCAATATTTATTTTTCTTACATTGAAAAATGCTCAATGTTAATCTAATTACCTTCAAATTAATATACACCATACATCTAGTTACATTGAATCGGAAATCAACGTCTTCACTAAAATAAATGCAACTAATGCAAGCAATCAAATAGGATGATAAATCAACATCTACACTAAAATCAATGCATCTATTGCAAACAATCAAATATGATTATACCTCAACATCTACACTGAAATCTATAAGCAACCAAATCGGATTAGAAATCAACATCTACATGAAAATTAATGCATCTAGTGTTAGCAATGAAATAGGATTAGGAATCAAGATCTACACTGAAATCAATGCACCTAATGCAAGCAATCAAACATGATTAGAAATTAACATCTAAGTTAATGAAATCAATGCATCTAATGCAAACAATTTTCTTCCATTTCTCTCCCTCATCCATCTATATCTATCTCCCCTTATTTTTTCTCTATTTCAACCCTCCAAACATACACACTCTCTCTCTTCATATCTATCTATCTCTTCCTCCCTGCATCTATCTCTCCCTTCTTCCCTCTCCCCCCCTTCCATCTATATCTCTACATCTCCCTATGTATACCCTTCCTTGCCTCTCTATATCACCCCACAAACATACACATTGTTTCACCATGTCTATCAATATCTCCCTCCCTCTCCCTCACCCTCTCCATCTCCCTTTTTCTTCTCCTTCTCTCCCTCTGACTCCCCTTCTATCTCTCTTCACTCCTACTCTCCTCTCGTCCTCTCTCTCTCCATCTCCCTTGTCACTCCCTCTCTCTCTCCACCTTTATCTCTCTATGTCTTTCTTCTTACCTCCCCCTCTCTTCCCCTCCATCTCCATCTCTCTTTGTCCCTCCCTCTCAAGTCCTCTCTCTCTTCCTTCATCTCTCTCCTTTTATCCACCATCCTCTTTATCTTCCCCTCATCTCTCTCTCTCTCTCTCTCTCCTCCAACTTTGTCACTGTTTTTTACCTCCCTCTCTCGTTCTCTATATCTCTCCTTCTTTGTCTTTCTATCTCACCTCCAAACATACACACTCTCCTCCATCTCTCCCTTACCACTCCATCTTTCTCTCTCTATATGTATTTCTTCTTCCCTCTCTATCTTTTACTCCAACTCCATCTCTCTCCCCCTCTCTTTCTCCTCCTCTCCCTCTCTCTGTCTTTGTATCCCACCTCTCTTTCTCCTCCTCTCTCTCTCTCTCTCTCTCTCCATCTTTGTATCTCCCGTCTCTCTCTTATCCTTCTCTCCCTCTCTCTCCTCTCCTTATCTCTTTCTTCACTCCTCCTCTTCTCTCTCCCTCACTTTATCTCCACTTTTCCCTTGTCACTCCCACTATGTCTCCACCTCTATCACTCTAGCTCTTTTTTCTTCCCTCCTATATATTATTATTATGCAATTTTAAGGTCACGACCAAGCGAGACACCAAATTGGTGTATGAGACCCCTTGTTTATGGGACAAGGGACCCACCTTCGCACAGTTATTTGACTGCTAAGTCTACGAAGGCATACATACTCTACCTCCCTCTGGTTTTGAACATGTGACCTCTTGGGAGGAAACACATGCTCTTAACCATTAGGCCGACTCAAACTGTATATTTGGAGCTAATATACATCCTAATATATTAATATATATTATAATATAGCAAATTTTATACTATATTAATTTAAAATTAATAAATTTAATAATATTAATATTAAAATATATTAATATTAAATTTTTAATATTATATCAGATTTCATAATTTAATATTAATAGTAATATTATTTTTTTTAATATTAATGTTAGATTTAATAAGATTTCTACATGACATGATAATAAAAATTATAATAAAATTTAGAATTTTAATGTGGTATTTAAACTTTAATTTTAATTTGGAATTTTAAAGTGGGAAGAAATTTTGTGGAAGATAAATTTATGATCCATTCAAATTCAAGGTATATGATAAGGTATATTTTGAGCACAGATAGATATACTTATACTTTGTCCCCATATTGGGTTGTAGAATGGCCTATCAGCTGAATAACATAAAATCATAAAAAAATTCTAATGTTGTTCATAACCTAGATACACTTGAATTCTCATTTTTAATAAAATAATATCATATCAACTTAGTTATATTATTAATGGATTAAATTTTAGATATTTACTAATTTTAAAATCTAAATTATGGGATACTCTATCTTAAGTTTTTTCCTTATCCCATAGACTGAATTGATATGTCTGTAGTGATGATATCATTACTAATCTGAAGCCTATAGTGGGTTCATCAATAGCCTATAATAGATCTAGTAATATATATGAGATCCTATTTTCTTCATTGTTTATTCAAGAGTGATATGTGTTTTCGGGGTGAAGTAATGATGAGGGAACAAGAGGTTTGAAAACAAAATTTACATAGGCTTGCTCAAGCTTAATAGCTCAATTGAGCCCCTAGTTAAGCACGTAAATGGCTCACTCTTTGAATTTAAAATTCAAGCGCTTGATCGAGCGTTTAGCTTCTAAGGTCCTTAAAACCATAATTTTAGCACCCCTTTTGCATTTTTTTCTGCAACACCATTTTGTAACCTAGTGGACATAGGGGCAAATTTGTCCTTAGGTGGCAGAGTTGATCATGTTGGATTCATGAAGCAATTCCCTATCCTATTACATATGAGTTTGATCTTTTGGAATTCATATGATATTTTTTATTTAATTTATTTTAAACATAATGCTTGAAATATAAAGAACTAAAATATTTCAAAAAATACCACTATCTTCATTTACGAGTCATATTCAAAAGGGTACTATTGCTTTTCATTTTATCTAAATAGTTGAAAAAAACCTTTTTGGAAGTAAAATGCAATTGAACATAAAATATACACAACGAAAAAATTTCAAAAAATACTGCTATCTTCGTTTACATGTCATATTCAAAAGGGTACTCTTGCTTTTTCAATTTATCTAAATATTTGAAAAAACCTTTTGCCAACATGTGTTTGCAAAATGCATTTGAAATACTACTTCGCCAACTTTGAAAAATAATAAAAAAATATAATTTTACATAAATATATATATATATATATATATATATATATATATATATATATATATATATATATATATATATATATATATATATATATATATGAAAACCTTAGTTCTCTCTGGGTAGATCATGCCCATATATATATATATATATATATATATATATATATATATATATATATATATAGAAATTACACATTTTAGACTAAGCTATGATTCGTGAACACACACGCCTCTTAAGATGTGTGAAAATTTACAAGGACAAGTATTGCATTTAAAGGAAAATTGAGAGACTATATGACACTGAATTTTTTTTGCAAAAAATATCATTGAGACAACAACATAATTCTTGACATATTGTCTTTGTACTCAGAATCAAAATTCACAATGTTTATATGAATTTTGAGGGCTGCCAATTAAAATTCACAATGCTTATATGAATTTTAAAGACTTCAATTCGATTAAAAAAAAAATGAAATTTCATCACTACATTTCGTGCAAAAATGTAACATGTCTTCATGCCTTCTCTAAAGTTCAAAAGAGCACAAAAGGAATGGATTAATAAATCTAATAGAAACTACTCTTAGAGAAAAAGTGATAATAACATATTAAAGTATATGCATTTGCATTGAAAAGATTCTTACAAAGAAGTTGCAACGAAAAGATCTCACATACAAGAAATAAACGTATGGAATGATTTCTTACTTTTAAATTTATCATGGCTTGTATGATATATATATATAGAATATACATAATGTATGGTGTTTAATGTAACATTATATATTGATAAATACAAAAAAAAAAAAAAAAAAAGTAAGAAGGTTAGTGAATGTATAAAGATAAAGATAAAAGTAAAATACAAAATTAATATTTAATGTGAAAAATATTTTAGAGAAAAAATCACAATAAAGGAAAGATTTAATGGTAAAATTAATGAATAGTGAATTCCATAATTGATTGAAATTATTAGGATGTTTTTTAATGTCCCGAGTGATGTTAGAGAAGTGATGGGTTGCCTATGCAAGAATTTTAGTTCTGTGAAAAAAATTAATGTGTTTAAAGTTATTAGAGTGTTTTGTAATATTTGGTATTTTAAGTTATTTGAAAGTGTTTGCTATATGTTCATTAAGGCTAGCTTTGGAATACCTAGTAGTTTAGTTAGTATATATTATTTTATAGAAGCAAAAAAGTTAGTATGTTAGAGATAAAAATAATACGAGAGAAATAATGACAAAAATCATAACACTACATATAAACCATACACACTACAATAACTAAATTAACTAAAAATCAACCAACAATAAATCTATTATTATTTTTCAGTAACATTGGCTAGACCAAGTTAACCCTCTTGTCACTCTTGAAAAGTCATCAAACTTTTTATAAATTTCATCACATGTAATCCATGGTCATAGACCACCAAAACCATATGCCTTAAATCACCATTATAAATTTAGAAACTTTAACTTTTTCTCCAAGTAAAATTCACAATATCACAAAAATGGAATAACAATTTGAATGCCTACTATCCACTTTGTAACTCTGTGAAATGTTTTACTATTAAATTATAACATTGGGTAATGGTTTATTTTTTAAATGGTTACTTTTTAAAATGTTTTAGAATTAAATTATTATACCACTCCGTAAATTTTAGTAATGGTTTATATCAACCATTACCAACACATATGGAAAATCGATACCAACACGTCTATCTACGTTGCGTACTGGTCTGTCTCATGTGAAAGCTAAAGCTAGACACTCTAAAACGATTCCTTAGTACTCAGTGGGATTCGATATCAACACCTATGATGACATTGCATTATTGTTTAATCATTGTTTTACCTCGGGGATAAAGCTAAAGGTAGCCATATAAAATGTTCCGTGAAACTTGTCCAGTTTGATTTAATATTGGGTTGTCTTGAGAAGCACGTTATACATTTCACTTGAATGCTACCTAGTGCCCTCCATTTTCAGTACCAAAAAAGTGACAAAGTCGGCACCCTAGTTGTTATATGTTTAAACCGCTCTAGCCAAGCTCTGTAAAGCTCCAAAAGAGGTTCAATGAAAATGATTTTGATGCTTGGTTACCTTTCTTGTAAGCTAATTTTACTTAGATGTTTCAAATTCATATTGCATTAAAGAAGAAGGATAATGAGGCAGAGGAATTGCTTAGATGGTTAGGAATCTTGGCAAAAAGATTTCGAAAAATTTTGTTCTAGTATTTTTTGATGTACAAGCCCAAATAAACTCCACAATGGAAGAACAAAATGAAATAGCACAAGAAAAGAGCGTCATATTAATGATAAAATTACTTATTTATACATGTGAAATATAAGTACGAGACAGTTGTGTCTCTGTAACTTATTAACCGTAAAAACGAAATGTAAAACTATTTACATATTATACAATATACAATAACAATCCCAAAGGATTAGTTAACATTCCCCCCTACATCCGAAGGGACATCTGACATGCCGAGTAACATTCTAAACTTTTCAAAATTTTCACGTCCTAGTGGCTTTGTAAATATGTTTGTGATCTACTCTGAAGTAGGACAATGTGTCAGATGAATAACTTTGGCCTATACATAATGTCGAATCAAGTGATGTTTGGTGTTCATATGCTTGCTTCAATCATGAAACTTGGGATTCTTGGCCAACTGAATTGTAGAAGAGTTGTCGACAAGTAGTGGAGTTGAAGCCTTTTGTTTCTTCTGCAAGTCTTCAAGTATTTTGTGAAGCCAAATGATTTCTTTTGTAGCTTGAGCTGCTGCAACATATTTGAATTAGGTGGTAGAATCAGCAGTAACAGATTGCTTGCGTGATCTCCAATTGATGGTTGTTGATCCAAGACTCATCAATTAACCAAAAGTAGAGACTCCATTCTCCTTATCTCCATCAAAATCAGAATCTAAATAGCCGGTGAGATGGAAATCTACAGCTTTGGAATATTTGATGCCATATGTTCAAGTGACTTTCAAATATTTGAGCACTCGCTTTGCTGCATTCCAATGACCTTCAAATGGCTTATGCATGAACCTGGAAAGTATCCCTACAACAAAAGCTATTTCAGGTCGAGTAGTAGTTAGAAAATTTAGACTTCCAACAAGTTGCTTGTACTTTCTTGGATATTCAAACATACTTCCTTCAGTGGAAGTAAGCTTCAAATTCTGCCCCATAGGAGTAGTGACAAGATTACAATCCTGCATCCCAAATCTATCCAATAGTTGTCCAATATACTTTTTCTGAGAAATGAAAATATATTTGGGTTTCTGATCAACTTCAATCCCTAAATAATAATGTAATAAACCCAAACATGTCATGTCAAAAACTTTCAATAATTCTCTTTTAACGGATGCTATATACTAATCATTATTTCCTGTGATAATCAAATCATCTACATACACAACCAAACACTCACTTTCCAATTTTCCTAGCAAAAAGAGTTGCATCATCTAGATCAAATAACTTATAATTCAACTTGAGAAGGTGTTTAGTTAGCTTTGCATACCATGCACGAGATGCTTGTTTTAGTCCATAGAAAGCCTTAACCAATTTTCATACCTTTTCTCTTTGCCTTTAACATCAAACCTTCAGGCTGAAACATATAAACATCCTCCTTCAAATCGTGATTCAAAAAAGTTGTTTTAACATCCATATGGTGTATCTTCCAACTGTTCTGAGCTACAAGAGAAAACAGAGTTATAATTGTGCCCCATTTTGTTGTAGGAGCAAATGTCTCTGTGTAGTCAATGTCTTCTTTCTGAGCATAGCCTTTTGCTACAAGTCTTTCCTTGTATTTATCAAGCGAACCATTTGTTTTGTATTTGATCTTATAGACCCATTTGCAACCAATGGGTTTGACACCTACAGGAGGATCCACTAGCCTCCAAGTTCCATTCTCAATAAGTGCATCATATTCCTTTTGCATTGCATCCTTCCGTTCATCACAATTATCAGCTTCTTCAAAACAATTAGGTTCTATAATTGTATAATGATTGAATTCACAGTCATGAGAAACATTACCTAAATCACATTTAGAAGACATTCCTATTTCAAAATCTTCATACTTGCTTGGAAATTTTCGAGCACGTGTAGATCTTTGTAAAGGTTGCTGAAGTGGTTGTGATGGTTTCTCATCTTGAAAAATAGGCTCAAGAACAGGCTCTTCAAGAGCAATTTCTGGTCCTGTAGAAGCATTACTATCATCCAAATCTTATTCAAAAATAACATTCTCATGAGTCAAAGATGGAAGAACCACAGACTGATCCAAAATGGGAACCCCCACTTCAGTTTGTGGAACAACATTATCAGATTCAAAATAGAACTTCTTAGATGCAAATTTCTCCAAATGAGCCAGTTGCTTATCAACAGTGGAATTATTTTTATCTGATTCAAGGAAAATAACATCTCTAGAAAGAATGAACTTCTTATTCTCCTCATCATATAATCTATAAGAATTGTAAGTAGCAGAATATCCCAGGAAAATACATTTGTGACTCTTAGCACCCAAATTATTGCGCTGATGTTTAGGAATTAATGCATAACATAGAGAACTAAAGACTCTAAAATGTTGAATAGCAGGAAGATGATTATACCACATTTCATAAGGAGATTTATTATTGATGACAGAAGAAGGACAATGATTGCAAATATAAGCTGCACAAAACACTCCTCCCCAAAACATCAACTTAACACTCTTAAAGAACATCATAGATCTAATCATATTAAGCAAAGTTCTATTAATACATTTTGCGACGCCATTCTGTTGTGGATTATAAGGTATGGTAGTCTGATGTTTGATTCCATTGTCCTTCAAGTATTGTTCAAAAGCATGAGAAGTGTACTCGCCACCATTATCAGTTCTGAGAATGCCTATATTCTATTGAGTTTCATTTTTAATCATCGAATGAAATTTTTTTTAAACATCAAACACTTGTGACTTATTCTTCAACAAATACACCCAACACATTCTCGAGTAATCATCAATAAATGTTTGCACATATTTATTTCCATTTGCAGTTGCAATAGGCATAGGTCCACATAAATCTGAATGTATGAGAGCTAATTTTCATGAAGATATGAAATAATAACTATGAAAAGGTTGTTTACAATGTTTCCTAGAATACAATCATCACAAGGTGTAATATTTCTTGGAACTGTCAGAAGACCTTTAATACCTTGCTTTTTCATAATTTTGATGTTGTCATAATTGATGTGACCAAATTGAGCATGCCACAACAAGCTGGGAAATAGGATATCACTTTGTTGTGCCAAAAGAACAAAACTTTCACGAGAATTAATAGATGAAGTACCATTTAATTTAAAAGTACATACCTTCCTCCACACTGATCATAACAACTGCATGATTAGATGCTCTTCTTATCTCGATGATGCCATAAAATATATGAATAGAATGCCCCTGCTGCTGAATATGGATAAGAGACATCAAATTTCGCTAAAACTGTGGAATATAAATTACCTCCTATAGAACATAATCTGAAAAATTCGGTATCTTCAAATGAATAGACCCAATTCCAGATGGTTTAATTTCAGACTTGTTAGCAATCAAAATAACACCATCAATATCGTCACTGAACGTTTCAAAAAAAATCTCGCATAAATGTCATGTGACAAGTGGCTCCTGAATCCAAAATCTAGGTATCTTGCCATGAAGAAAATGCAATGTTGAAAACATCATTCATATTAAAATTACAGTGAGAAACAATGTAATGTGCAGACTCTAATGATTTTCCCTTGTTTGGTGGTGGTTGATCTTTCTTTTCATTTGATTGTTCTCTCCTTTCACTAACTTTCTCCCAAGGGATTTTAAATTTAGTAGAAGTATGACCAATTTTACCACATCTAAAACATTTGATAGCTGGTCTATAATTAAAATTCCTTTGTTGTCTGTTTCCCTTACTATTCTGCACCCCCACTACCTCTATAATTTCTCCTACCATGACATCTACTACTTTTATCACCTCTAGAAGTTTCAGCATGAGACTTCCGATCCTTTTGTGCAAGGCACAAAGTTTCTATATTAGAGTTAGGTGGAACCTCTTTCTTCCCAAAGGCTTTTTCACTCTCAGCTATTTTTCTTACTAGTTTATCAAATGTAATGTTCTTTAGCTGCCCACTAGCTTGGAGATATTCCAAATAGATTGAATAGATAGGGTGAAGGACTTTTATAAAAGTTGTAAGTTGTAAATGTACTTTAATTCCAGTGGCTTCTATATCAAGAAAAATGGCTTTTATTTCAAAGGCACTCTTCAAAGGATCATTATCCTTCATCTCCAAATTAAACAACATTAACAATAACTGAAAAATTTTGAGTTCTGAGTGTGAATCATACAATTTTCCAACTTCTTTATTGCTTCGAATGCAGTACCACAAGAAATGATATATCTACTTACCTCTTCTATCACCGACGTAGTTATTAATGCATATGCCTTGTTGTCTTTTGTCTCCCAAATTGCATGTTGCTTCTCATTATCAGGCCACTCTAGTGCAATTTCTTTTCCATCACTTACATCACTATCCTTTGTTGAGCGCGGGATCCCCCAGGGAAGTTTTGGGGCTTAAAGTTCAGATTTTGGCTAAAAAGTGTAAATCCGATGTAAAGAATCCACATTTTGTTGGCGCGGAGCACGAAGTTGTAAATGAGTCATAGGGTTGTCCGCCCTCAATTTTGTAATATAATGTCAGCTTTAGAGATCTACCCATGGTTTGCGGACCATGGGATTATATAAATAGAGCGAGGCTCTAAGTTGTAAAAAAAGCAGAAGGAAAAAGAAGGAATGATGAAGAATTGAGTCTTGTCTGAAGTGTAGAGTCGAGTCTTGGGGTCGTAGAGTAGGAAAAGGCTCTGCTGTTGAGTGCGTAGAGGCCTAGTAGTCCCAAATGAGTGTGTGAACCCTTACAGCTGAGTGCGCAGGGCGAGTTGAGTCCGTAATTGTTGAAGCATTAATAATGAGAAGTTTTACATCAATTCTGTGTATTTATTTCCTGATTTCTAAATCGAATACAATGGGTATAAATTGCATTTCTATTGTCTATATGGTGCGCGAATCTCTATAACTCTGTTGATTAAGAAAATGTGAGATAAGTTATATGTTTACACGAAGTTAACTAACAATTGTAAGAAGATAAGTAAGATACGCGGTGTAACTTGGGTAAATAGCGCAGATCGTTGCCCTGGCAGCGCGAAAGCATCTCAGCCCCTAGTTATGGTTGCGCGAAAGGTGATCCTAACAGATCCCGAAGGTCTCGCAGGTCAGGATAGTGCGCGAAGTGACCTGCGCAAAGGTAGGCACAGTTGGATTAAATTGACCCCTCAAACATCTCCAGGGTGTGGAAACTTGGTTCCATCATCCCCCCATACTGCTTCAGGTGAGACTTCAGTCCGCGCACCACGGGCTAATGCTAAAAGGACTAGTAGTGTAGGGATTTGTTTTCTTAATTAACTCCAAACCTAGGTTAGGCCCCCTCAAGCCAACAAATTATTCCGTTGACGGGACGGGAATCTGCATAGAGATGTCTAATGTCATATCATTGGAATCCAACTAAGAAGGAAATTCAAGGTTGGTTGAACAGGAAGATTTACGAGTTCATGGTGCACAAGAACAAGAACCCGTGACTCACAAAAGAAGAGTGGTTAGACTGCTACCTGTACACAGAGATCCACGAGATCTTATTCGCGTTTTTTCCTACTGAGCTATACGAGTGGATCGCGAAGCTAGCAGATAGACAAGGAAGGTGGAAACTCGAGAATCCTATTGTGAGGACCCCAGAGTTAGTACGAAGGTTGGAAGCATCGGAGGATAAGATCATGTGCACTGTTTATCACTGGCTCGGTCGTATTATAGGAGGATTCATTACTAAGTTCACGATTGACACTTCAGTTTGCTACAGCAAGGCAGAGCGACGCTTTCTCAAGGGACCGTGAGGTAAGTACTAAAGTCCCTGAATACTGGGATTAAAGTGTTATTGATCCGCACTTAAACAGGAATGAAAAAAATTACAGAGATAACCATAAACATAGATATGCACCGGAAATAATACTTCATTTCATTAATGTAAAATACTGAAATATGCTTACAAACGGTAATGGAAATAAACTAGCTAGGGCGATGGTAGCTTATCTCTGAGGAGAGATGTGGTGGCTACATGCCTCTGAACTGTGTTACAATGAGGCTCGAAGGCCTATTTATTATTGAGAAACAATGGAAAACCCTTAACATTCCAAAACCTAACCCTAGAAGATGAAACGCCAAACTGTGGGTCACGTTTGGGTAAATTGGTACACCAACTTCCCGGGTTCGTAACTTTGGCATACGATCTCTGTTTTACGCATACAATAGCTCATTAGAAAGATCTATCCGAGCACTGCCTCTTTGGGAGGCAACATCAGTCCATGGACCCATGTTGCCCTAGATTTCCCAAAAAACGCCGTTTAGGGCCTCAAAACGGCTCTGGAAGTTCAGGACCCGAAAAATTGCTAAAAATAGTAAGTTGTGCTACAACTAAGGAAACTGAAAATGCTGAGAGAAACAATGGTGGGGGTCCAGGTGGACTTGGCAGGTGGCCACCAATATCCACCTGGATCAGTTATTGTGTGAAAAGAGGGTTATGCAATTACCTTGATATTCAGGTCTATGCAAAGTGGAAAAACTTACAGGAACGAAGGAAATAGGGGACCAGAAACTAGCCCCTTGATTTCAGCTCCGCCAGGGGACGGGGAATAACTCACTAAGGTCTCTCCGCGAAGTGCGATCCATATGATAAGGCAAAGAATTCCCCGAATAACACCCCCACCCACATCACCACCAGCTTCACGGTCTTCACCTCCATCTTCACCCGCACTACTTTCGCCACCACCATGAGTCAATATGGCATGCACGATAAAGTTGCATGTGTTCAAGGGATTGGAAAATGAGGATCCAAACCAATTTTGGTTCGAGGTAAGAGGCGTATGGAAAGCGTAGGAAGTTACAGATGACATTATAAAGAAAGCAACACTGGTTAGCGCCCTGTAGGACCGCACGCTAACCTAGTATATTAAGCACTCCAATGATAATCCAAATGTGAAAATTGCGGATATCCAAGCAAAGCTAAACAGAGAATTTAGCAGGTCAAAGTTTGAAGAACAGTCGATCATTGGATTCAAAGAAATCATGATGCTACTAGGCGAGACTCCTTGGGATTTGGATCAAAGGTTGAAGTGTACGATTCGCGAAGCTAATATGAATCTAATGGATGGTCAACATCACGTATGGTTTGTAGCATTGCTAACACCACATTTAAGGAGCGTGCTCTCGCATCAGAAGTTAACGACTCAGGCAGAGGCCTTAAAGATCGCAATGAGGCTTCATGAGACCCCAATGCAGGATCCTAACTTGGTTGTTCAGCAGATCCACACGCAGCTGAAAAACTTATGCCTTGAGATGCAGAGTCTGAAACAGAACAGGATAGCTCGATCAGAAGTGCGGGAAGAGGTGTGGTGCGTAAAATGCAAGGTTCAGGGTTATGATAAGGACCACTGCCCATTGTTCGTGAATTACCTTGTGGGAGGAAGACCGATGACGTTAAGGCCGAAAGCACAAGCAGGACCTAGTGTGGTGCCTGCTTTGTGGAGTGTGATTTGTCAAATAGGTGGAAAACACGCTACAAACAATTGTCATTTGTTACAAAAGTATACACAAAATTCACAGCAATTGTTCTGTAACTTTTGTAGGTCAGTGGGACACGATGAGCGCACTTGTAGAATCTATGAGTTGATGATGGATAGAACTCCCACCTACAGAGTTCAAGCTAAAATGCGACCCCTAGACTAGAACATAGGAGTGGTGTGAACAGGATTTCAGGTGCGCGAAAAAGGCCGAGGTGGAGGAGGACCTGGAAGAGGTCGCGGATAGTTGATATGCTACAATTGTGGAGGGCCAGGACATTATGCCCGCGATTGTATGAACTCAACATGTCCATCATGTCTATATTGTACTTTGTTCGATCATGAGACAGAAAATTGTCCTATGCTGATAGCCAGGATACGCGACAAGGGAGCACTACCGCCTCCCCTGACTCAGAACCTGCAAATGATGAGGTCTGAGCCGTACAAGGAAGATCCAAATGTGAACATTGTGCTCCGAAGTGGAATTGCGATGGGAGATGATAAGGGCAAACAACCAAAAGATAGTACTTGGGTTCGCAAAGCTCCAATGAAAGAAGCGAAGTTTGATTTGGAGCACACTCGGGAAACCTTCATGGAAGCTAAGAAGAGCTTCGCTAATGCCTCCACTTCAAGAAGCAAAGATAAACCAAAGCTGAAGATGGACCCATCTATGATCATGACATTCCTCAAAACATGCATGAAGTTACTGCATGACATTAAAGTTGTAAAAGGATTACAGGAACTCATTAACAGATGCACTGGGACCGCGCCAAGAGAATCGCGCATAGTCCGAAAGATTGGAAAGCATAAGACAAGGACAGGATAACAAATGAGGTTAATGGCACAGATTGGAGAATATGAGATGGACTAAGTAATTCTGGATTTAGGATCCGACACGAATGTTCTGCCGAAGCAAACATGGGAGCGCATGGGTAGGCCTACACTGTAGTGGTCTCCTATTCAGTTGCGAATGGCGAACCAGCAGAAGATAATACCCATGGGGCAATTGCAGGGACTCACTGTGGATATTGAGGGAGCAAGCGCGCTGGCAGACTTTAAAGTGATAGATATTGTTGATGACATCAATCCATACCTCGCACTCTTAGGAATTGATTGGGCCACTGACATGAATGGGGTGATTAATCTGAAAAGGCACAAGATGATTTTTGAAAAGAAGTCACTACACGTAGTTATACCTCTAGACCCCGCTGAAGGATCACGCTATACAGAGCCGGTGCGTAACTATGAAGGCGATGATGATTTGGACTGCATCTATAAGATAACAATGTGAAACCAGGACTGGGTGAATCCCACCGCGGACGGACGGCTTGCATTAGAATGCGAGAGATCCTGTACATCGGATTCAAATGAGGAAATGGAGTGATGGCAGAACCGGTTACATGAGGTGACTACACTGAATTGTAATATGATGACAAGGTCACTGCGCTGCATATTGACAGAAGTAAGAGACCTACCTACTTATGATGGGTTAAGTGAGGTAGATGTCTTCTTGGACAAATTTGAAAGAGAAGTTTTGGAAAAGAAACGCTTTGAGGCCTTGAATTGGGCACTGCGCGCTACACTCGTGAGGTGGTGTGTACACACAAAGGGAGCTTTGAGGACTGACGCGAATGCAGGAGAATGATGCACACATGTTTTGGGAAGCCTACAATGTGACTAATAGACAAGTATGATGGACGGGATGATCCACGCGCACATCTATCCAGGTGGATACAGGCATATGGAAAACAACCTACGCAGATGCGCTTGAACTCCGTGCTAAGAGGTATGGTCAATAAGAGTATGTTTGGGGGACAGATGTGCAGTTGGTTCTTAAGGTTGGACAGACGGTATGTGGGAAAAACAATCGCGCAGAAGGTTATCCAGGCAGAAGCATTTGACAAGGTGTGCAATGCGCTGAACAAGGTATGCAATGTGCAACAAGGTGATTGGCACCTGTGCATACCCGGACAAATGCCTTTTCAGTTGGTGATAGAGTAGAAGCCGTAACGCCTATGGAGTCTATCGTGTCTAGCCTGCACATAGTGATGCTCGCAGGGGTAACGGACCGCAGAGCCCTGGAAGAAAAGCTCACACTGTTGGAATAGCTCGAAGACGAACGGTTAGGACTTGATGAAGAGATCTAGCAAGGTGATCTTAGGCTCTAATAACTCATGAATGAATGATTTCGATTGAGGGAGAAAAGCACCATGGCAGAAGCTTGAGGCAAGAATAAAGAATAACTTTCTTGATAAAAAGACCGTAGTAATAGAGCAGGATGAGCTCGATTACATTGACAAACTTGGGGACCACCGCCGAGAGTTTCTCAGTTTGTTGCATGGGATGGGACCATATGTTATTAAGGAAATCACAAACGGAGGCGCGGTGCAGTTAATAAAGTTAAATGGAGAACCTTTCCCAGGAAAAGTGAATGGGAGTCTATTGAAGCCATAGACAGGTGGTCTGGCTATCTGACCAGCCGACAGAAGCACAATCTTAGCGCTCTAGGCAGCTGAAAGGAGGCGTGGGACTGTAAACAGGTCCAGAGCAACAGTTCAGCTACAACAGTCTCTAAACAGTGCATCCAGGAAGTGCAGCAGGTAGCTGCTCAGTGCGTTGCCGATCTTGCAGTAGTCCAGGAAGAGTTGGGAGGTCTCCGCGCGAAGATCTCCGCACCGACAAAGTGACTCAAGGGTGAGTCACGATGTTTGTGTTGGGGGCTTGTTGGGCGCGGGATCCCCCAAGGGAAGTTTTGGGGCTTAAAGCCCAGATTTTGGCTAAAAAGTGTAAAACCGATGTAAAGACTCCACATTTTGTGGGCGCGGAGTGCGAAGTTGTAAATGAGTCGTAGTGTTTTCCACCCTCAATTTTGTAATATAATGTCAACTTTAAATATCTACACATGGTCCGCAGACAATGGGATTGTATAAATAGAGCGAGACTCTAAGTTGTAAAAATGGGAGAAGGAAAAAGAAGGAATGATGAAGAATTGAGTCTTATCTGAACTCTAGAGTCGAGTCTTTGGGTCATAGAGTAGGAGAAGGCTCTGCAGCTGAGTGCGGAGAGGCCCAGTAGTCCAGAGCTGAGTGCGCAAGGCGAGTCGAGTCTGTAACTGTTAAAGCATTAATAAAGAGAAGTTTTACATCAATTCTATGTATTTATTTCTTGTTTTCTGTATCGAACACAATGGGTATAAATTGCATTTTTGTTGTCTATATGGTGCACGAATCTCTATAATTGTGTTGATTAAGTAAATGTGAGATAAGGTATTTGTTTACACGAAGTTAACTAACAATTGTAAGAAGATAAGTAAGATACACAGTGTAACTTGGGGAAATAGCATAGATCGTTGCCCTGGCAGCGAGAAAGCATCTCAACCCCTGGTTAGGGCTGCATAAAAGGAAATCCTAACAGATCGTGAAGGTCTCGTAGGTCAGGATAGTGCGTGAAGCAACCTGCAGGAAAGTAGGCACAATTGGATTAAATTGACCCCTCAGACATCTCCAGAGTGCGGAAACTTGGTTCTAGCATCCCCCCATACTGCTTCGAGTGAGACTTCAGTCCACGCACCATAGTGTAAACCTGGGTCAGGTCCCCTCAAGCCAACATTCTTCTTACTTTGACAAACTTCCCACAAATCATTAAAAACAAGGGTACTTTTAAGCTTTCTAAACCACTCTTGATAATTTCCCTTTCCATTAAGAACAACTTCAACTATGGAAACTATTGAAGTTATAATTGTTATGTAGCCAAATATTCTTCAAGTCCTTTCAAATTCAAAATATATGCAATACAAGAGATGAATTTGTTTCTCCTCTTGGTTTAACAAAGTTGGCTTTGTGGTTTAGTAGTAAGTTTCAAAAAATAGCCTAGCAAAGAGCTAGATACAAATCTTATTAGCCTTCAAAGATAAATTTTGTTTTACCAATGGCCTCTTAAAAAAATATGTATTTCAAATCACTAGAAAATTAACCCCACCAAAATATATACTTCATTTTAAGTATCCTTCACAAATACTTCAATAAAAAATTGTAAATTTTTTTGTATTCTTCACAAATCTTTCTTCAAAAAACTTGTATCATTCAAACTTTGTATCCGACATCTCCATTTTGCAGTAAATGTATCTTATTATCCTTCATAAATTTTACTGTCATTAAACTCATGTTTACTGTGGTAAATGCAAACACTGTGATTAAACTCTTGTTTAAATGGAATTACTAAAACAATTGTCACTCAATTCCTCCAATCGTCTTTCACTATCACTTAAAGATATGAAACTTATAGACAGTCAATAGTTTGGGCATCCCATTGCATTGCTCCACTAGATTAACCTTCTGCTGCACTCTATCTTCAAGTTACATGGAATCTAGGAACAAATCAACGAGGGCTCTGATACCACTGTACAAGCCCAAATAAACTCCAAAATGAAAAAACAGAAGAAAAGAGCATCATATTAATGATAAAATTACTTATTTATACATGTAAAATCTAGGTAGGAGACAGTGGTATCTCCGTAACTTATTAACTGTAAAATCGGAATGTAAAACTAATTACATATTATACAATATACAATAACAATCAGAAGGATTAGTTAACATTTGAATCATGTTTTTATGGTGGAAATAGATTCAGCACCATCAAAAAGCTTTAGCACACCCAAAATCTTGAAGTTTGACAACTGTAACTTAGATTTACAAAAATCTCTGCAGAATTTTATCAGAATCTTACATAAATTTCCATAATTTTCAAATCAAAAAACACTCTGTTTACACAACTGCTTGCGGTAAATGATGATGTAGATTTTATGCGTGTAGTCTAAACAACCCACATCTGTCAAATTTCAAGATAACACCGATTTTATGAAGTGATATCAAAATCCGAGTTAAACGGAACGCTGTCCGACATTTACCTTTCGTTAGCGCGGGGCGGTCTTTATGCAACAGATTCTCAAGATTGGTCAAATTATTGGATGTTTCATTGCATCGGTATTTCGAGCCCTAAAGCGACAGCACTCTATCGTCATCTCTCATGAAAGGTCAAAATCTAATGTTCATTTTCCAAACGGTAGAAATCATTGATTTAAGCGTTTCAAAATTTAATTATTTTAAATTTTAATTTAATTTAAAAACTTTGGAAGTAGTCCCTCAAGCGACCTTTTGGCAGCCTCGAAGTTTTGACCACACGGCTCTAGCGCAGAGCATTCTCTTGCCAACCTGTCTTGTTCGTACTAGGTTTGGCTTGGACTCCATGTGTCTCTGGTCCTATTTGCTCAGGGCTTTGCTTATTTCCAAAAATAATTTGGAATATATAACTAGTTTAATTGTCTCACTTTATTTTTATTTTTCAAAATTTAAAATATTCCCAAGAATAAATCAACACTACGTTTAAAACTTCAACCACTCCACACGTTTAAATCTGCATGAGTCTAGGAAAGAACGACACATCTCGCGTCTCCACAAAGTTTAGAAAAACTGAATGACGTCAGTCACATGACTTACACTAAAAACAATTGTATATGGTAATGAACTTTTACATCGATTCGATTAGTCGTTGTGATGATTTTGATGATTATGTGATAAGAAAAATGTTTTGTTTTTTATTTTAAAGGTTTGAATTTCATCAAATAAAAATTGAAAAGAGTTTTAGGTTTAAATATCATGGATTTTTTTTCTCAAAGTTGATGTTAGTAAAATAAAATAATAAATTATTTCAAGATGGGTTAGACGTGACCATATTTTCTTAATAGGCCAATCTTAATTTTAATGTTGTTGTATTCAAATATCACATAGAATTGTATAGATGTGTGGTTATTTGTCATTAGATTTTAGGTTGAAATTTTAGGAAAAAAATTAAAAAGAGTTGATATGGGATAAATGAAAAAATAAAATATTTCACACGATATTTCAGATAGATTCAAGAGTGACAATATTTTATTAATAAGTAAATTATTTTATATTTAAATTAAGGTTAAATTTGATGTTGTTTTTTTGGAATATTATATAAAATTGTATTATTAGATCGTAATTAAAACCATAAAAACATATATATAATTTTTATTTATAATAAAATGGAAATTAAATATTAAAAAAAAAACAATTTTCAATAAAATTAATATCAATAAATTTAAAATTATATATATATATATATATATATATATATATATATATATATATATATATATATAACCAATTGAATTAAATTATTTTAAATTAAAATTGAAAAAAAAAGTGTAAAGTGTGTAAAATACGTTTTTCCAAAAAAAAAGTTTAATTTTATTCTTTACAATAAATTATTTATAATATTCAGAAATTATTTTCAATAAATTTTATATGATATTTAAATAATCAAATCAATCAAAATAATCTATCAAATTTGAAAATTAACTTAAATATAAAACAATATTTTTTATTATACAAATTGTAATTTATTATAAAAACTTATATATCAATATTTATTTTTGTATTTAAAGTAATTTGTTCAAAAGGTAATCATATTTCATTTTCCACTAATATTTACTCATCATCCAAAGTTTAATTTATTCATAACAATTAATCTATTTAAAATGTTTCTAGTTTAGTACATCCTGTTTGATGACCTTTCTTATACTTCTCTTTTGCAAGAATACTATATTTGATTGTGTACGCTAACTTTTCATCATAATTTTATAAATGTAAAAATTATACTTAAACAAAGATAAACTCACTCTTCATTAAGTTTCTTCACAATATTGATACTAATGTTGAGAAATGATCGATTAACTTTCCATATATGATTTAGTATTAATTCACTTTTCATCATAATTTTATAAATGTAAAAATTATACCCAAACAAGGATCAACTCACCTTTCAATAATTTTCTTTGCAATATTGATATTAATCTTGAGAAATGGTCGATTGACTTTCCATGTGAACCCCTTTTGACAAAAATGCTAGGTTTGAAGAAGGATTGATATGCCCATTCATATGCTCTCTTTCAATAGTAATAATAAGATTGATAAATGATTTTAATGGTGCGAACAATAAGTTTAAGAAAAAGTTGACCAGCGATTTTACATACCCATCATAATACTATGCTTAAGAAAATATCAATTGTTACTTAACCATGCTACTTCCATATGTGAATACGATGTTCAAAGAAGAACCAACTAACTCTTCCTTATGAAAACCAACTAACTCTTCCTTATGAAAACTTTAACCATGCTTCCTGTATATGTGAATACTATGTTCAAGGAAGAACCAACTAACTCTTCCTTATGCAAGCTTGAAGAAGAGTTGGTTAATACTTCGTTATAATCTTAGGAATGAAAATCCTATAATTGTGTAATGTAGCTAAAAGGATAATATAAAGTAGATAAAGAAATAATCAAAACGAAATTTAATGTATTTTAATCATAATAATATAATATATTTACTCAGTTACTGAGGTGCTATAAATAATTTTACTAAAACTATTTTTTATAAATATTTTTAAATTATTTTATAAATATTTTCAAATCACACCATTTCTAATTAAAAAATTTAAATTTTTAATGCGATGTGCATAACATTATAAAATTTTTAAATTTTTAATCTGATATGTATAACATTAATAAGATTTGTGAGAGATCAATGTATATAAGTTAAGAATTTTTTTTTATTATAAATATTAAATTTCTATATGTTTATTAATTAAATTTAAATATGAAATTTTGAACATCAATAATCATGAATATGAATCATTATTTTAATTTATATTCTCAAATGAAACTTGATTAAGCTATTATTTATATTTTTTTACATAACTCAAATTTCTATATTTATAAATATTTTTATTTTCTAGTATACATTTATTAATTAAGTTTTTATATATATCTCATTTTTATATTTAAATATATTTTTATTTCTAGTGATGTGTTTATATTAACCATCCTAGATCCATCTTAACTCTTGATCTACTAAGTGTCGAGAGGGATCAAATCTCTTTGCATCTTAAGATATTTGTATCTTAGGAGATTTGATCCCTCTCTACACTGTAGATTCAGAGTTAAGATGGATATAGGTTGTTTCAATTCCCCCCTTTAAATTGGCTATACTCCACATGAATACTATGGGAAATACCATGGGTTCTCATAAACCTAGAGCTCAAAAACCATTTACCTTTTTTTTGTAAGTTGACATTTTTCTATTAATTCAAGAAAATGATACATCGTTGGATGAGCAAAAAGCATGAAAGCATGAAAATAAGGCCTCAATCCTATCAAATTTGTAGGCCATTATATACATACAAAAAAAAACTAAGAGGATCTACAGAAAACTAGATAACATCATATCAATAGCCCACCACACACAAAAATGAGCAAAACCTAGAAAAAAAACCACTTGCTTCATTGCAAATTATCATCATTTGGGGCTTGGGCTTTGTTTCATATCAGAAAAGAAAGTAATCATATCATGTGGTACGTTTGGTGGTCTTGAGATATTTGGTCCACCGAGGCTTAGAACAAGCAAATTTGGGGTTCAATGGAATCAAAGGGAGGTGGAAAATCAACATGCCTAGGAGATCCTATTTATTGAACCTCAAGCTCGCCTTCATCCATTGGCTGAGCCCTTTTTCTTCATTCTTCCTTACCCTCTTGTCCACCCCCCTCCCCTCCCTCCCCACTCCGACATGGATAACCACATTGTCTCAGCATTGGCAACTCAAAACTAACACAACTATGGCTCGCACGGATTAGACACACCAAACAGGAGAAAACAGAGGCACTCGACCAACACGGAGAGACGGGATTCCAAAGGCTTGACTAACAATGACTCCTCAAAAGAAGTTGGCCTGAGACTCCCTCGTCAAGCACCACAAGGGTCGAGGGAAGGCTCTCTTGGAAGCCAATAAAAGAAAAAACTAAGACCATTATTTTCTCAATATTTGTGAGCCACCAGATAACATAATTCTCCCAAAGAAATAAAACAAGCCAATGGAAAACCTCTCGAGGAGTTTGACCACAAGCACAACGGAATAATTCAGTTACCCTTGAGGGCAATGCAACCCATATGTCATACAATAAACATAATACCCTTTTGAGGAATGCGAATGGGGTAAGAGTTACCTGAGAACATGTAGTACCTATGTTCAACCTAGAAAATACCAGGCAGGGGTAAGAAGATTGATTGTGAATGGAGTCCATTCACCCAATGGCACCAAAAAGGATTCAATCCTCGTTCCCAGACTGAAAACACATCATCACTCAATTCTCATTCTTTGTCATTCCCTAGCTTGCAAGTTGTAGAATGAGCCTCCCACCCACTCGTAGAGTCGGAATCAACACCACCCTCCATTATACCAAATCTTATTTCCTTGCAGTTACAATAACAAATCTAGACTAGTGCCATCAATATTAAACTAAGAGGAGCCTCGAGAACATTTGTCGAGCAACTTCACAATGCCCACCATCGATCACGTCTATGCATAATTGTTGCCGTGTGAGAGATTAATACTCCCTTTTGTGTCATGAATTAATACTCCCTCCTTCCCTCGTCCCCATTCCTCACCATGGTGGGGAAAAAATCACTTACCTTAACTACCAAACAAAAATGAATAAAAAACAAAAAATAATATAGAATTTTTATTTTTATTTCAAACTGGACTTTAACTACTCAACAAGAATTTTTATTTCAACATAGAGTTATTTTTATTTTTATTTTTATCTAAAATCAAAATGTTTACATGACAACACATTACAACATCTCTTGCATACTAGCCAAGCCTCTAAGTACAAGTAATTTTATTAAATTTTTATATATTTATTAAATATATGTTATAAAATATCATAATTATAAATATAAAACATTATTATTTTAATTTATTTTAACATGATATAAATATTATAATTTTTTTTATAAAAAAAATACTTATAATTTTATTAATAAAAACAAAATTAAAATACAACAAATTAAATTAAATAAATTTACTATTTTTTATTTAAACTTATATTACATTATATTTTATTATTATTATTTACTATAATACTGTTTATATTAAATTTAAATATTTACGGTCATTTACAACAACATATAACTCATGTCATTCTACCCAACCTTACGACCTACCAATCTTGGAATGGCAAGTTGCAAATTTGTTGTTGCTATCAATAAAATGAGTTAGGCCCTGGGCGGGCATCCGATAGTTGTAACGGATTTAAACATTGAGTCTGTTTTGGCAGATAGTGCATGAATATGTGGTTTGTTGAGAACTGAAATGGTCATACATAATCCAGATAACTTTTATGCATTCAATGCTTCCAAATGAAGTGGAGTGAACGACAATTTTCTAATTTGAAAGATCTCCAGTACAAGTGAAGATTGCCAACCCCACCGACCTGCCTTTAATTGGATGGCAAGTTGCAAATTTGTTGTTGCTATCCATAAAATGAGTTAGGCACTAGGCGGGCATCCGATAGTTGTAACGGATTTAAACATCTTAATAAAATTAATTCATAATTAGTATGGCAATGGTCGTTTCCAAGTTATTATGTACTATCCAATGTGTACAAGATGTAATCGACGAAATTGATGCATTGTATTGATTATAGTGGTTGGGTTAAAACATATTTAGTATTTTTTTCACAAATAATTAGGTCTGCATATGATTTTTTTTTTCATTTACTGGATATTCACTATTATTTGGGATCACTTTTTATTTTTAGCATTTTTTATTTTTAGTAGCCGATGACATTTATGATGACACACGGAAGTGACTATGCACTAACTAGGCAGTGACATGGTTATTTCCTATCCACTAGTACACATTAACTTATCTAGAGAATCTCTATCTGATGTGCATTTCTTCTCTCCTTATCTTTTTCACTAACCTTATCATTTTATCCTTTGATATTTAGTCTTACTTTTGGACATTTCTTGGTCTTTTTGAGTCAAAATTTTCCTGAGGAAGTTATTTCTATAGTCCTGAATTATTTTTTGCACCACTTCTATGTATTCAACCCTATTTTAGATATTCTCTCTATTTTAGGGTATCCTACTCTAATATAAGCCTTCTAGCTATTTAAGGAAAGTACTCTTTTATTTTCTAATATGCATGGACTATGTCCAACTTAGTGCACATCGGTTCCCTCTCAAGGAGGGTTATTTAATTATATTCATGTTAAGAAAAAATACACACAATAGTTATGAAGTAATCCGAATTGGTATCTTGAGCTATTTAGTCTTTTTTAGTGCAATTTCATTCTCTCTTCTTTCTTGTGATGTAATTTCTAGTGCAATGTTTTCTACAAAACTAGATCTTGAGTATATGATTAAAACCCAACAATTTTAATATGGATCTTTGTAGGGCATAATTCCTAATTAAGTCTTTGTTATAATGGCTTTAGAATCATTGGATTCAGTCCTCTTCTTAGCATATTTTTCTAATGATATAGAATTGAGAAATTATAAAAGAATTGAGTCACATTTTTGTAACAACGAAGTGGAAAAGAAGAGAACGAATCTATTTTATGTGATATATCACTCTCATTAATATATAAATAACTTTCTGCTATGGTTCATAATTCATATGCATGGAATAATTTTACTTTGTAGCTTTTGAAGTCATCCAACAACATTCTATTCTAAACAGGTAGGGCCTACTCCTTAGAGCAAGTGTTGAATGTTGAATTATTTTTTCTAGATTCATATTTCTGAAAGAAGATAAAATAAATATGTATTTAACATATACACCTGAAGTGCATTCACTAGGATCTTCCTAGATCCTACATATGGCATAAGAGTTGCAAACCCTAGGGAATGAAATCCATAGACCACAGAACAAACAAAACAAAAAATAAGGCACACAAACCCTTCAAAGAAAAAACTCCAAAGGGGCCTCAAACATAGCCCAAAATAGACAATTAAACATTACATGCAAGAAAACCCCAAAGGAAGCATACAACAATGTCCAATACAAGCCATGAAACACTTGTAAAATAGGATGAAATCCCAAACAAAATAGAGACCAAAATCCCAAAGAAGTGCAGGGCATAGGCCGCTTGTAGAGCCCAGAGAACCCAACAATAAACACCCAAATAAACAGGGAAGAAATAACCAAATCTCAAACAGACGTTAAGGAACCCTCAAGCCAACAACAGTCAGCCAAACAATGAGGACAAACTGCGACTTAAAGGAGAAAGGTGACAACTCAAGCAGTGAGAGTGAATGATAACACCATAGAACCAATATCAAAGAACCTTGACCCACACACAACCAACAAACAAGCTCAAACACAGATGTTGATGACATCATAAAAAGGAACCTCAACACCATGGATAGGCACAAAATGAACCTTCGAAGGCAGGAACCACGGAGGAGGCGACTAGGGTTCTAGCCACCCCTCCCCGCTCCCTCAACTCCCATGTCCCATGGCAAGATTCATTGAATGTAATTAGCATAGATACCTTTATATTTATTTTTTATATTTAAAGCTAATTGCTTTGATTTAATTAGTCATTAATTTGTGTGATAAGTTGCAAGCATAGTATGTTTAACTGTGATCAATTATCCCATTTATTTTCAGTGTGAGCACAAAACATAGTTGTAGCTCTTCATTTTGTGATGAGAGGTTTAATTTCAATAGTAAACTAATTAAAAATAAAAGTAAAAATCTTATATTTTCACTTTTTAGTGTGAGGTTGTTGTATAATGTTATACTTTCTAAAATATTTTTGTATGAGGCTTAAATAAACTCGATGTCAACACATTTATTTAATATCAATTTCATATATGTGTGAAGAAAAAGTGTATATATATAGAGAAAATGAAAATGAATAATTGAAAGTAAATAAAAAAAAAAACATTACTTTCCAATAAAATAATTCATTTAATTCTTAATATGAAAGTAATATACGACATTTAAACTGTGAGTCATAAATAAAATATCTCAATATAAAAGATTAAATAATATTAACATATATTTAAATAAATATGAATAAAGAAATAAAAAAACATGTTGAAGCTTGCTACCTTTAAGATTAAAATAAATCTATATTGATTTATTTCATCTCTATAATTATAGAATATAAAAAACTATAGTTAAAATAATTTTAATATTGTAGAAATTTTCAAATCCATTAATTTAATTGTAATATAAATTTTTTTGTTAAGGATTTCCCAAAGAAACTGTATAATGGAAATGAACTGTGTTAATTTTTTTCCTTAAATATGTATGTTATCAAAATCGACACATAAAAAGTCAATCTATAATCAAAATGTCAAGGATTCCCTTGGACCACGACAAGTATAAGTAAATAATAAAAATTGCCCGGCGGCTCAAACTTTATTGGAACAAGTGGGTCATCTTATATCGATATTTATGGAAATATACTGCAGGAACCGCCTCCCACCACCCAATAGGACAAAGTGTTATCTATATTAAATTTTCAGATTTTAGAGAATTATTTAAAATTTCATACGAGTAATTTAATTGCTTTATTTTATTTTCTTTGAGAGAAAAAAATGTTTTTTTAAGTTTGAGAGTTAGAGTGACCATTACGCTAGTGCATAAATATATTTGTTCAAGAGTTCATAAAGTCGGAATTTAATACAATAATATTTAAAAGTATTATATTTCATTATGTTTAGCAAGTATTTGAAATTCCACTTAATCACTCAAGATAAAATGAAATATATTTTTAAAATTAATCTATTTACCATCCAAATTAATAAATATATAATAAAAAATTATTAACATAATAATTAAATAATTTTGTTCAATTACTTTTATCATAATAAAAGGGAATTCCTAACATGAAAATTAATGACTATGTTACCTGAAAAGCAATGCTATTTATTGTTGTTTTGGATTTGTAGAGTCAAACTAATAAATAGTTTATATGTAAAATATAAATAAAGATATATGTTTTTAGTGAAGGTGTAATTTTTTTTTTTTAAATAACAATAGTCGTGAATAATGTTAGTAAATATAAATTTGCAGTAAGTATCAAAACATTTCTTTTATAATATATTTTTGAATTTTAAATTTAAATATTCATAAAAATTAATTAAATTATTATTTTATTTTAAAATATTATTTTATTGTTATAAATTATAAAAGATTTTATATTTAAGTTAAACGTATATATATTAAAAAAACATTTCAAAATAAGACTCTTAACTATGTAGATTTACTTTACTTTATCATGGAGATTTTTGATTTGCAAATAGGCTTTGTTACAATACTATGGAAAAATATCATGGTTTTTCAATGCAACATGTTCAAAAAGCTATAATAATTAAAAAAACAAAAAAAAAAATGTACTCTTAGCTTTTGAATTGTATATACTATTAAGAATATTCTTGAATATTCCATGGAGGTTAAATCCCTACCATCGGCATAATAATTATTAATACTTAAATTAAAATTTTGGAAGTCTTATTCCAAAATAGATATCTCTATTGACATAAATATGAACAAAATTGAAATATAAAAATTGTTTTAAAAATCTTTGTCAAAATTTTTAAAGTTACATTATTAAAAATAGTGTGCATAAATTTATTTTAAAATAAATTATCAAGTTTAATAGTAATTATTAGTTACGTGTCTAGAAAGAAATCCCCTATATGCCACCCTATCCTATCTTACACCATTGATCTGATTTGTTAGATGATTAAAAATAATTGTGTCTTTGGATCATTATAGAGCGCGAAAACAAACACAGTGGACAACACTTTGCTCGAAGTTAGTTAAGAAATCCCTACCATCCACATAATAATTATTAATACTTAAATTAAAATTTTGGAAGTCTTATTCCAAAATAGATATCTCTTGACATAAATATGGACAAAATTGAAATATAAAAATTGTTTTAAAAATCCTTGTGAAAATTTTTAAAGTTACATTATTAAAAATAGTGTGCACAAATTTATTTTAAAATAAATTATCAAGTTTAATAATAATTATTAATTACGTCGTAAGGTGCTCCCTCTGAAATCAACTATCCTAACTACCTCTATGTCATAATCTGTAGCATTAGATATCTTGTTAGACGATTGAGTTAAGATGATCCATATTAGATATCTTGTTAGACGATTGAGTTAAGATGATCCATAGATTTGAATTGCATGACGATTGCTAGCTTTCCCAACTGTACAAACTTCTTTGGCTCGTGAGTCAAACGTGTTTATTTTCCCCACGTTTCGCTTTGGATAGCTAATCGGTTGCAACCGCTCTGGATAGTTACTTTCGCTAGTGATTCAAGCGTACGTTTCGCTTTGGATAGCTAATCGGTTGCAACCGCTCTGGATAGTTACTTTCGCTAGTGAGTCAAGCGTGTGTGTTCCAACTGCTTTGGATAGTTACTCTGGCTGGTGGACTTATGCGCTCGGGCTTGTTGCATGTACTCAGTGTGCTTGAGATGGGCAATTTTTCACAAAGAAAACAAGGCATTCAAGATTGTAGAGACTACCTTGTTTGGATCTGTAGGCTGTCTCGATGTTGGGGGGAATTTATAATATTCCCTAAGGTGGATGTCCTCTCCCACGATCTTGATGCTCTCCAGGTCTCTTTGATTGTGTAGTCACGCAGTATGGATAGGAGATCCATCTCTCTCGTTCAGTAATTGATGACTTGACTTCGAGGCCCGTATATTTCAAAGCTCTTGTCTAATGATGCTAATGCTAATTCTTAATGCGATGCGAATGTTAAGAAATTGAAACCGCGCAAAGAAACCATGAATGAAGAAGTCGAGAAAGTTTTTACAGTTTAAGAGAAGACAAATCCGCACCCCTTCTTTCTTGTTAGACAGCTTAGTGGAGTTGTGTTATTTGGTTTGAAGAAAAAGCAGTTGCGGATGAATAGAATTTTGTGCTTTGTTAACTACTTTTTGGCTGCACTGATTTTTTTTATTATAAATTCCATGACAAGTTCTCACAAATTTAGCGTTGGTGATTTGCACTAAAATTGAAATTCGACATGTATATATTTTTCTTACGAGTTTTATCTAATAAAAATATAATTCTATCACTAATATAAACAGTGTTTTATTTGTGCGGCCTTGCAAGGTCAACTTACTTTAGTGTAGGGTATTGCAAAAGGTATTTTTAATGGCTTCACCAATACGGTATTTCATAATAAATCAAAATAGAATATTCTTCGGTATCAACTCAGCAGTTCAACTTTGTTTTTATTATCAAAAAATATTTAATTGCACTTGGAGTATTATTTTACAACTAAATATGAGGGAGATGTGTGATTCTATCACTGGTAAATATGGAGTTGACACATCCTTCTTAAAATAAAAATAAAATAATTTTTTAAATATTAAAATAATATTTGGTATAATATAAAACAAAAGTGAAAAATAAATATGCATGTTGCGTTATTTTTAATTAATTAAAAAAATTATAAAACATCAATAATCCCAATCTTATTATGATAAGTCCATTTGCTCTTGATATTACAAATAATTCACTCAGTATGGGTTGCAAATATGGATTGCAAATAAAATATAATATTTCATGTCCACATAACATAATATAATTTGACATCAACTTTAAAAAGAGAAAGTAGAGAAAGTAATTAAAGATTAAAAAGGTGTAAATAAGATGTTTAAACCTTACACATTACAAAAATATTTATATATTGTTTTAAAACCAACCTAGATCCATCTTAACCCTAAAGAATATATATAGAAATAAAATATTAAAGGAGAATATTTTTATGTTGTATATAATAAAATATTCAATGCCCCCAAAAAATAAAAGATTGAATGTTAAATAAAATAAAAAATATCAATTACTATAAATTATATGAATGTCAAAATATTTTAATGTCAAATGTGTATATATTTATATATTGTTTTAAAACCAACCTAGATCCATCTTAACCCTAAATCTGAAAGAGGGATGCTTTGATCCTAAGTATTGTGGCATGCAAAATAGACCAAATCCATTATATGAAGATCATCAAGTCCATTTGGGATGTAAATCCATTATGTACTCTTTGAGGCTTTTCTTTGTTGTTTTTTTATATGACCACCATAGGCATAATCACAGACAATGCATTTGATTTTGAAGTAGAATTTTTTCAAGGATATGAGCTTTTTTAACTCCTAAATTTCGGTACAGTAGTGCTACGACATATAAAAAATGTGATTTCTCTTCTTATTCTCGATCCTCTTACTCAGAAGCAGCTCATCCCTTAGCATCCTATGACCCTCAGAATCTATGGGCAATCAATGATCATCCCTCGGCATCCTATGACCCCCAGAATCTATGGGCAATTAATGATTTATAAAAAAGATATCCCATTAAGAACCATAGTTATGCCTTACGGCATTTCCTTTGCAACATCTAATGCAAATGGTAGTTCCCTCGGCATCCTATGACCCCCACATTCTATGGGCAATCAATGATCATCCCTCGGCATCCTATGACCCCTAGAATCTATGGGCAATCAATGATTCATAAAAAAGATATCCCGTTAAGACCCATAGTTATGCCTTACGGCGTTTCCTTTGCAACATCTAATGCAAATGCTAGTTCCCTCGACATCCTATGACCCCCGAAATCTATGGGCAATCAATGATCATCGCAATGCTATTGAAATTATAATTCTAACTGCAGCATTTATTTGTGTAAAACCGCCTATGGATTCCCCGCTATTTCCGTTCTCTTCCTTTTGCGATGCGATTTGATCGGTATCGCACATAAATCCGTTGCACTCCTATGTATTCTAATTGCGATTTCGCGATGCGATCATATCGCTATTGCGAATCGCATCCACACCCTGTTGCCTCCATTACGCCCTATGTTTTTATGCCGATTGCGATTTTGTGATGCGATCTGATCGCATATCGCATATCACACCTTCTTCAAGTTAATCTCTGTCATCCATCTTTTTAATCCAATGGCCATATTTGTTCTCGCCCTAAGCACGCCTCCGCCATACTGTCTTTACGCTTTAACTTGTTTTGTGTTCGCAAAGGAGGAAGAAGGCCAGATCCAGCCTTTGCGTCATTAATTCCTCAACAACTGCATTTAACAAAAAGCATGGTCGAGAAGGAAAAGGACATGCCTCGAGCTGGTCGTAGCGTTTATCAGTGATGGAGTTCCACTCCACCTGCTCGAGAGGTACAACAGACCATCCGAGAAGATCTATTTTGTCCACTTAAGCAAGCAGTTTGTAGCAGAGACTCCATCAGAAAGTTAAAGCAGTTGGTGGACAGTTATGACCCCTCCTCGCATAGCTTAGTAATGCAGAAAATGTAATGCACAGTGTGTGTAGATATAGTAATGTAAAAATCTAGTTTTTTTTTAGTAACACACAACAGTGCTGAGACAAAAAAAGTCTTTTTTTGTGGAACTGAAGCGTTCTTGTTTGTAATCTCTCTATAAGAGGAAGACCTGTTGTAACAACAATTTTTTTTTTATGAATACAAAAGTTTTTGTGTGTGTGTGAAACTTTGTTCTTCAGAAAACAAATTTTCGCTTCCCTGTGTTAAGATCCTGTGATGAAATAGAGCATTGTTCTCTGTTCAGTTTATTTGTTCTTGTTTGGAATCATCAGAAATTTCCAACATGGTATCGGTGCTTGTCCAGGCTCTTTGAAGGTGTCAAAGAAGCTGAAGGAAGGGTTTCTTGCTATAGCAGCTTCTTCAGCAGAGTGAAGACTCAGTCAAGAAAGAATCCAAGGTATACAGTCAGTTATTTTAAATACATAGTCAAGTATTTTGAAGCATAGTTAAGAGTGCAAGAATAATTGGAGCCAACACTAGCATGGATATCTTTAATACTCAGCTCCCACAATTTAATGGGAAAAACTATGACTATTGGGCAATAACCATAAAAGCTTTGTTTGCTTCACAAGACTTATGGGAATTTGTTGAGGATGGCTTTGAAGAACCAGTAGATGAGAATGAGTTTAATATATTAACTCAGGCAGAGAAAGATCTGTTGAAGAGCAATAAGAAGAAGGATTCTAAAGCCCTCTACTTATTGTATCAAGCAGTGCATGAGAGTGTGTTTCCAAGGATAGCAGCAGCCAATACATCCAAAGAAGCATGGCAAAACTCTAAAGATAGCCTATCAAGGCATGGAGAAAGTGAAGAAAACAAAACTACAATTGCTGAGGAGAGATTCTGAGAATCTCTGCATGAAGGAGTCAGATAATATTGACTCATTCTTCACACATGTGATTGGTTTGGTCACACAGATAAGGTCTCATGGAGAAACTCTTGAAGAAAGGAGGATTGTGGAGAAACTATTGAGGATCCTACCCTCAAAGTTCGATGTAATTGTCACCACCATAGAAGAGACAAAGGATCTCACAAACTTTTCAGTTGATGAATTACATGCATCACTGATAACACATGAGCAGAGATTGAGTAGAAATGAAAACTCATCTCTAGAGCATGCCTTTAAGACCCAGATGTTCTTTGGAAGAAGAAGAAGTCAAGGCAGAGGAAACAAGAGAGGAATAGGTAGAAGCCAAAACAGAGGTGGAAGAAACAGTCCATCAAATGCTCAAGGAAGAGGCAGAAATCCAAATCAGAACCAAGGCCAAGGCAGCAGCGAACAAAGTGGACAACATCATGCTCAAGGACAAAGGTATGATAAATCCAATGCCCAATGTCACTATTGTAAAAAATATCCAATTATGCAAACGAATGTAGGAAGAAACAACACGATGTGAATAATAGAACTAGTGCAAATATCACTAGAGAAAATATCAGCCAAAATAGTTTATTTTTTTCTTATAATATGACTGAAGCAAAGAGTGAAGATATATGGTTTCTAGACTCCGGTTACAATAACCATATGACAGGAAACATAGCCTTGTTTTCTACATTAGATCAAAGTGTGAAGTCTCAAGTCACACTAGGGACTGATAGTAAAATTTCTGTTATGGGAAAAGGAGAAGTAAAGGTTTTAACAAAGAAAGGTGAAAACAAAACCATAGCAGATGTTTATTATGTTCCTGGAATGAAATGTAACCTCTTGAGTATTGGATAGCTTACTCAAAAGGGGTATAATGTTTTCTTTGTGGATGATGTATACACCATCATGGATAAATTACCCAGCAAACAATGTATTGCTGAAGTGAAGATGACAAGGAATAAGATGTTCCCTCTTAGGATGAAAGCGGATTTAAAAAATAAAGAAGAAATAGCAGCAGTGACACGAGGCTTTCCAAAGCGAACCAAAGGATGAAAATTGGTTGTGGCACTTGAGATTTGGACATCTCAACTTTGGAGGTCTTAACTTGTTGCATAGAAAAGGAATGGTAAGAGGATTACCATTGATAGAGAAACCAGACAGCCTTTGTGAAGGTTGTATCTTGGGGAAACAACACAGAGAAAGTTTTCCATCTGGGAAAAGTATAAGGGCAAAAGTACCCTTAGAGATTGTTCACTCAGATTTATGTGGACCGATGCAAACTCTATCATTTGCAGGCAGCCAATATATATTAACATTCATTGATGATTTTACTAGAAAAACTTGGGTCTATTTCCTGAAAAACAAAAGTGAAGTGTTTGAAAAATTTCGCAATTTCAAAGCACTTGTAGAAAACCAAAGTGGGCTGCATATCAAAGTTTTAAGAACTGATAGAGGAGGTGAGTATATCTCCAAGGAATTTCTACATTTTTGTAGAGAAAATGGAATTCATAAGCAATTTACCACTAGGTACACTCCGCAGCAAAATGGAGTTGCTGAAAGGAAGAATAGGACAATCATGGATATGGCGAGGAGTATGCTAAAGGAAAAGCATTTGCCAAATGATTATTGGGCTGACACTGTACACTGTGCAGCGTATATTTTGAATAAATGCCCTACAAAATCAGTCATGAACAGAGTGCCGGAAGAAGCATAGAGTGGGAGAAAGCAAGGAATCACCCACATGAAAGTTTTTGGATGTGTGGCTTATGTACACATTCCAGATCAGCTAAGGAAGAAGTTGGACAGCAAAGGGGAGAAATGTATTTTCATTGGATACAGTGAGGAATACAAAGCTTATAGGTTGTATAACCCATCCACCAAGAAGTTTTTTGCAAGTAGAGATGTTCAGTTCATTGAGGAGGAAGCTTGGAATGGAAGCATAGAGAAAACAATGAATGCTAAAAATTGTTTGTCTCATGATGAAGATGATGAGGAGTTGGCTGAAATACACCTCCAAACAGCAGCACCAACACAAGGACATCAATGGACACCCTTGAGGAGAAATGAAAGTGCTTCTCCAAGCACACCACAAGGAGGAAATTCAAGTGCTTCCTCAAGCACTTGTACACCAAATGGAAGAGGTAAGAAGTTCAGAAATCTAAGTGACATTTATGAACAAGAGGCAGCAAATGAAGGTATGAATTCTTTGTTTGCTTTATATTGTCATGTTGATGACCTTGTTCATTTCGAAGAAGCAATGGATGAGGAAATGAATGCCATAGAAAGAAACAAGACATGGGATTTAGTTGAACAGCCAAAAGGAAAAGAAGTCATTGGAGTTAAATGGATTTACAAGACTAAGAGTAATGCTGAAGGCAAAATAGAAAGACACAAAGCAAGACTTGTTGTCAAAGGATATAAGCAGCAGTATGGGAGAGACTATGAGGAAACTTTTTCACCGGTTGCTAGAATGGAAACCGTGAGAGCAGTGCTGTCCATAGCAGCACAAAACAAGTGGAAAGTTTACCAAATGGACGTGAAGTTAGCATTCCTAAATGGAGTGTTAATGGAAGAGGTTTACATTGAACAACCTATAGGCTATGAAAAGAAAGGCCAAGAGCACAAAGTGTGCAGATTGAAGAAAGCTCTTTATGGGCTTAAGCAAGCACCAAGAGCATGGTACAGTAGGATAGATTCCTATCTACTGGAAAATGGATTTGAAAAATGTCAGGGAGAACCCACCCTCTACATCAAAGAAAAGGATGGTAAATTACTAATTGTTGTGTTATATGTTGATGATGTTATTTTCACAGGTAATGATGAATACCTCATTGAAAATTTCAAAATAGTCATGAAAGAAGAATTTGAAATGACTGACATGGGTTTGTTGAGATACTTATTAATAATAGAAGTAAAACAAATGGAAATGGGATTTTTATCTCACAAGCGAAATATGTCAATGAAGTGTTGGAAAGATTTAATATGCAGGAGAGCAAGGCAGCAATCACTCCCACAGTGATGGGATTAAAACTCAGCAAAGAGGACAGCGGCAAGGATTTTGATCCTAGTTTGTACAAGAGCATAGTTGGCAGCCTCATGTATTTGACTCCAACAAGGCCGGATATAATGCATGTTGTTAGTTTAATTTCCAGATTCATGGAGAGGCCAAAAGAAGCACATTGGCAGACAGAAAAAATGATTCTAAGGTATGTTAAAGGTACTAAAAGGTTTGGCATTTTATATACTGTTTCAGAATGTTCAGATTTAATTGGATACACTGATAGTGATTGGGCTGGAAGTGTAGATGATCGAAAAAGCACATCCGGTTATGTTTTTCACATGGGTTCAGGAGCCATTTCATGGGCTTCTAAAAAACAGCCTATTGTAGCATTGTCTACAGCAGAGGCAGAATATGTGGTAGCTACAGCAACAACATGTCAAGCAATTTGGATAAGAAGGATGCTAAGGAGTTTATGCCAAGAGCAAGCAAAAGGAACTGTGATTTTTTTGTGACAATAGTTCAACTATTGCATTATATAAGAATTATGTGTTTCATAAGAGAACGAAACACATTGACACAAAGTTTCATTACATCAGGGAATTGGTAAATAATGGAGAAATTGTTTTACAACATTGCAGAACACAGGGGCAGGTCGCAGACATCCTGACCAAGCCATTGGGGCATAAAAGTTTTGAATTTTTGAGGAAATGTCTATGTATGACTAATAACCCAGCAGTTGAAATTAAAGGGGACTGTTGAAATGATAATTCCAACTGCAACATTTATTTGTGTAAAACCGCCTGTGGATTCCCCGCTATTTTCGTTCTCTTCCTTTTCGATGCGATTTGATCGCTATCGCACATAAATCCGTTACACTCCTATGTATTCTAATTGCGATTTCGCGATGCAATCATATTGCTATCGCAAATCGCATCCACGCCTTGTTGCCTCTGTTACGCCCTATGTTTTTCTGCCAATTGCGATTTCGCGATGCGATCTGATCGCATATCGCGTATCACACCTTCTTCAAATTAATCTCCACCGTCCATCTTTTTAATCCAATGGCCCATATTTGTTCTCACCCTAAGCACGCCACGCCTCCGCCATACTGTCTTTACGCCTTAACCTGTTTTGTGTTTCCGAAGGAGGAAGAAGGCCAGATCCAGCCTTTGCGTCATTAATTCCTCAACAACTGCATTTAACAAAAAGCATGGCCGAGAAGGAAAAGGACATGCCTCGAGCCGGTCGCAGCATTTATCAGTTATGGAGTTCCACTCCACCTGCTCGAGAGGTACAGTAGAGCATCGGAGAAGATCTATTTTGTCCACTGAAGCAAGTAGTTTGTAGCAGAGACTCCATCAGAAAGTTAAAGCGGTTGGTGGACAGTTATGACTCCTCCTTGCATAGCTTAGTAATGCAGAAAATGTAATGCACAGTATGTGTAGATATAGTAGTGTAAAAATATAGTTTTTTTTTAGTAACGCACAACAGTGCTGAGACAAAAATAAAAATAAAAATTGTGGAACTGAAGCGTTCCTGTTTGTAATTCCTCTTTGAGAGGAAGACATGTTGTAACAGCAGTATTTTTTATGAATACAAAAGTTTTTGTGTGTGTGAAACTCTGTTCTTCAGAAAACAAATTTTCGCTTCCATGTGTTAAGATCCTGTGATAAAACAGAGCATTGTTCTCTGTTCAGTTTATTTGTTCTTGTTTGGAATCATGAGAAATTCCCAACATCGGCATCCTATGACCCTCAGAATCTATGGGCAATCAATGATTCATAAAAAAGATATCCCGTTAAGACCAATAGTTATGCCTTTCGGTGTTTCCTTTGCAACATCTAATGTAAATGCTATATACATTTTCCTGTGGGAACAACTTCCCTATATGCCACCGTGTCTTATCTTACACCACCTATCTTACACCATGAATGAAGAAGTTGATAAAGTTTGGACAGTTTAAGAGAAACCACAACGTAGACAAATCCGCACCCCTATTCTTTCCTGTCAGACAGCTTAGTGGGGTTGCGTTATTTGATTTGAAGAAAAAGGAGTTGTGGATGAACATAATTTTGTGCTTTTTTAACTTCTATTTGGCTGAGGGGTGATCTGCCCTAAAATTGAAATTCGACTTGTATATATATTTTTTACGAGTTTTATCTAATAAAATTATAACTCTATCTGTGATTTGTTAGACAATTAAAAATAATTGTGCTGTTGGATCATTATAGGCCGCGGAAAACATCGTGGAGAACACTTCGTTGGAAGTTAGTCAGGAAGTTGGTTACAGTAAACACGGAGTTGGAAGTGTTTTGGAAGCTGGTCACTAAGTTGGAAGTTGGTTACTGAGATCTTCGTAGCCTCCTCGGAGAGCTTCAATCCTTCTCCGTCCCACTTCTTCTGCGCCGTTGCCATCTTCAAGTAGAGTTGCACCGTCTCCACCAAAATCCGGATCACATGTTTCTGTTCCCCTGCCATTTCCGGATCACATGTTTCTGTTCCCCTGCCATTTCTGACTACCAATAACACGAATGGACCTCCATCGGCTTTTGGATCGTCTGGTCTTATCCCCAAACGGAATGCTTATATTGGCGCGTATGAATCCATCATGATCTTGTATTTCCTCAGTTTCTTGGCTGATTGTTTCATTATGCTAAATTAGGAGTTATCCTTTTCTCTATAGTGGATCCAGGATGTTACAAGAGTCTATACGATAAGGGGCAAGAAAATTCATTGTAATAAGCAGCCCTCCAAATTCAAGGCTCGGAGTGAAGGCATATAATGGTGGGTCTAGGGGAACTGCAAATCGACTGACAGTGGCATTTAATGATAGTCTCAGGCTGCTCGTCAATCAACTGAATAAAAATGATAGTCTCAGGCTGCTCGAAAATCAACTGAATAAAAAATTAGACGGAGCAACGACGCTGCTTGCTAATGCTTATGATTTCATATTAAATTTAATTCAACACGGCAAATCCTATGGTAAAATTTAGAGATATTTGAAAAACCAGTGCAAATTTCAAAAACATTATAGGTGTGGATTGGCTTGTGAATTGACTAAATGCAATATGGGACGTGGCTTTGGTTGCAGGTTTTAGAAACACGACGTCTGCGTGCTGGGGAGCGGGGCCATTTAACACGACTGTGTCTTGCGGGTTGGAGATTCCAAAGAACCGAGCGTGTAGAATACAGTGCTTTTTCTGCAAACGTCCAGAGAAATACGCGTTTTGGGATGGAACCCATCCCACTGAGAAAATCTATCGAATGGTTTCTCGCCAGATTTGGCAACGGAATACATCCTTCATCAAGAGATCATTATTTTCGTTGACTTTGTAATTGGGTAATTGTGCTAAAGCATTTTAGATTGGTCACTCTTATCAAATATCAGTGGTATGTCACTCTTATCAAATATTAGTGGTATGTCATGGTCGTCCAGTTGACCAGTGGGCAAACATAATTGTTTACTTCAATTTTTTTTCGTGGTCCAATTGACCGGTGGGCAAACATAATTGTTAATTACTTCATTTTTTATTTTTTTAGGTATAGTTTAATTAAACGGTTCAAAATAAATGATCGAATATAATGACTTTAAAAATAATCAAAGAAGATAATATACATACAACTTTTAATATGTATACCAGAGAAACCTGTTGAATATGTTTTTCATTTTATTTTCATTAAAACAAACTTGTTCAACGTTTTGTAACAGTTCCGCTGGCTAAAGAGAAATTCAATAGTTATTTAATAATTATTTTATTTTTATTTTTTAACTTTTACGATCCATTTTGCACAATATCAAAATTTCCAAAATTTCCATGATATTTGTTACACTTTCACTGGTTATGGTAAGATTAATCGTCTGAGTAACCACCAAGAAACAATTTTTCTGCATTTCATAATTAATCAAGATTTAAAATCTGCATACAATCATGATGTCAGCTATGGCCATATGTATGGATGTTAAAAAAATAGAAAAATACAAGAGGCCAACAATTATGCTTGCCCACCAGTCAATTGGACTACCAAAATAAAAAATGAAGTAATTAACAATTAGGTAGTCCAATTGACTGGTGGGCAAGCATAATTGTTGGCCTCTTGTATTTTTCTATTTTTTTAACATCCATACATATGGCCATAGCTGACATCATGATTGTATGCAGATTTTAAATCTTGATTAATTATGAAATGCAGAAAAATTGTTTCTTGGTGTTTACTCAGACGATTAATCTTACCATAACCAGTGAAAGTGTAACAAATATCATGGAAATTTTGATATTGTGCAAAATGGATCGTAAAAGTTAAAAAATAAAAATAAAATAATTATTAAATAACTATTGAATTTCTCTTTAGCCAGCGGAACTGTTACAAAACGTTGAACAAGTTTGTTTTAATGAAAATAAAATGAAAAACATATTCAACAGGTTTCTCTGGTATACATATTAAAAGTTGTATGTATATTATCTTCTTTGCTTATTTTTAAAGGCATTATATTCGATCATTTATTTTGAACCGTTTAATTAAACTATACCTAAAAATACAAATATTAATGATTAATAATAATAAATATTAAAAAATTATTTCTTTTAAATTTTTTTATAAACATTAATATTAACTTCAAGCTTTTTGAGCATAAGAATAAAATCTTAAATCAAATTAAATAATTTGTTTTTAGGTCCAATAAACCAATGTTTGGTCTCAGGCGAGGTTAACCATCATCATCATCAATAATTAAAAACAATAATAAATTTATTTTTTATAATTAATAATAAAAATTAAAATAAATATTAATATATAGACATGTTTCTTTATATCAACGACACTTATATTTTATATTTAAGAAGTTATTTGTTAGACTCTTTTATTTTATTTTATTTTTTAAATTAGTAACACATCAATTATATTAATATATTTCAAAAAATTAACACTATTAATAAATACACATGTCAACTAAATTAATATATTTCAAAAAAATTAACACTGTTAATATATACAGATGTCAGTGTGTATTAACTACATTAATTAATATAATTATACTAGTGTAATTGTATTCCATATTTAAATGTATCATTGGAGAAATCATACATCAAACCTTTTCTGTTAAATCAAATATAGATATTTTCGCTCTGAGATGCTAATTCATGTAATCATCAATTAATTTGAAAGTATGGCGCATTTGTTTTTCCTTTAAAAAAACAAAAACATCATACCACTCTGCGCACTGGATGGTGTCTTTGCACTGAACGGTAAGTGGGCATTGAAAGGGTCTACATTAAATGCCATGCTCATCCATATTCAGGAAGTTAATTGTTAGATCCGAATCATCTTTCTTTCTTTTTTCGAGGGAACTCATACGTCAGACCACTCTGCGCACTGAACGCAAGGTGGCATCGAAAATAACATCACACCACTCTGCGCAGTGCGCACTGAACGCAAGGTGGGCATTGAAAGAGTGTACAGTAAATGCCCTGCTCATGTCCAGCAGAGTCTAACATGGTTAGGTTAATTGCAGTCAGGTTTGGAATTTGGAAACTGAACCACTTTTGAATTTGATTGATTGGGTTTTGCAGCAAGTGGGGTTTTTCTTAATTTTTTTAAGAAGTTAGTAATATAATGTTGGATGATATTGTTATTTTTTTATATATAAATTAATTTAAATAAAAAATGTTTGAATTTTGCAAATGCAATACAAATTATTAATTAAAGTGTTGGTTTAAATCTATTTTATTAACTAATTTTTCAGTTGATTTAAATATATGTTATTAATTAATTTTTTCATTTCAATGAAATCTATAACATCAAATACAAATTTTATATATATATATATATAGATAATTGTTTCATTTACTCCAACTCTAACATTTTGCAAGATTTGTAGTAAGTAATATAATTATGGATGATATTATTATTTTTTAATACATAAATTGATTTAGAAAAAATGGATGCTTGAATTTTGCAAATGTAATACAAACTATAAATTTCTAATAATTGTTGATTTAAATTTATTTTATTAACTAATTTTTCATTTTAATGAAATGTATAACATCAAATAAAAGTAATAACATTTTATTGTTTTAAGATTATCATAAACAATTATAACTTAAATTTAACAGTGAGATGAGTTGGTTGCATTAAATATAGAATGCATTTACCACTCAAATGACATTTAAATCACATGCAATATAATATAAATGCACATTCAAAAGTTTAAATTACATTCGAAAACATGGATTTGTGGTTTAATACAATGGTTATTCAGATGAATGGTTGAAACCAAGCACTAACTAGAGGGTGTTTTTGTATTTCTCTTGAGTATTTCCACTGTAATTGTGATTTAAGGGGTTTTCAAATAAGGACCTTTCCCTAGTTTCTTTAATGATGAAATACATTTACCACTCAAATGAAATTTACTAACATGCAATAGAGGATAAACACACATTCCAAATTTTAAATTGAATTTGAAATGGCCCTAATTTAAGGGGTTTTCAAATAAGGACCTTTCCCTAGTTTCTTTAATGATGAAATACATTTACCACTCAAATGAAATTTACTAACATGCAATAGAGGATAAACACACATTCCAAATTTTAAATTGAATTTGAAATGGCCCTACTTTTAAGATATGTGCATGGAAAACTAATTATGTTTAGAAACATTTAATGAGGTGACTAATATTTCTTCTAACTGGAAAATCTTATGTCTAGCAACCTTTCATGAGATAACGAATTCAGTCCATTAGGGATAACTTACAACTTCATTTGGGATAATTTACAACTTTTAGATCAGAGTTGGTTGACATAAAAGAGTTGGGATAACTTACAACTTTTAGATCAGAGTTGGTTGACATAAAAGAGTTGGTTGTTGCTCTCCTTCCTTGCTCGGTGGATAATACCTATGTCTGGAAACTTTTAGATCAGAGTTGGTTGACATAAAAGAGTTGGTTGTTGCTCTCCTAGATCAGAGTTGGTTGACATAAAAGAGTTGGTTGTTGCTCTCCTTCCTTACTCGGTGGGTATACCTATTTTTGCTTGATGATGGACCTTTGTAATGCAAAATATCTGATGCAATTTCCATTTAAAAATAAATAATAGGCAAGAAAAATTAGAAAGAGGGGGTTGAGAGACAAAACTTTGAATATTATCAAACGAATATCTACACACAGTTCATTTGCAATTATTACAAATGGGTATGTACATCATCCTTACAACATACAACACAATACATACCATATTGGCCATATGATGTCTAAAAACATCTCTTCCAAATAGTGGCAAGGATCTTAAGGACTCTATATTTGAACTCTCAAGCACAATCCTAGAGCGTGAAAGAGACTTGCAAGAAACGACAAAGTGGGAAAGAAAAACCTTGATGGGGAACAATAAAAGGTGACTATATACAAATTTTGAAATGAGACTTGGTAATGAATATTGTATTTAATGCACATTAATAACCAATAATATGGGAGGTACAATGCCCTAATCTATCTAAAAATATGTACAGTTTGGAAGCTTCATTGTACGCCGAACAATAAAATGTGGCTATATACAAATTTTGAAATGAGACTTGGTAATGAATATTGCATTTAATCAACATTAATAACCAATCATATGGGAGGTACAATGCGCCAAGCTACCTAAAAATATTTACAATTTGGAAGCTTCATTATATGCCATTTGATATTTTGATTGATCTTCCCATTTTTTAGAGGAATAATCATGGAAATCAGTGCAGACCCCATAATACCCACCAAGTAGATATTTTCTTTGCTTCCTGACATTGCTAAAATCAATCATGGATCCCAATGTATGGCTATGGCCCACCAAATGAGAATTATTAGTTGAAATGATTCAAATTCTATGTATGATGCATGAGGATTTGATTAAAATTTTTGAATGGATTGGAACTTGTTTGTGTAATGCAAGAAGATATGATTAATACAATAGTAACTTAGTTGAAGCGTGAAAAAATTGAAAGGATTCAAATTATTTGTATGATTCATGTGGATTTGATTTAAAGAATTGAAATGATTTGAACTTATTTGTATGTTGCATGCAAATCTAATTAGTATTAGACATGCTTCGTTGGGAAAAACCCTAATTGTTATCCTTAATCCATATCTATAATTCAATGGGAAAAACTCTGGTTGTTATCCTTAAGTCATATTTATAATTTAAATATTGAATTAAATTGCATAAGATATCACATCTCCTTTCTTCTATGCTACTCTTAGACATGCTTCATTCGGAAAAACCCTCATAGTTATCCTTAATTCATATTTATAATTCAATGGGAAAAACTCTGATTGTTATCCTTAATTCATTTTTATAATTTAAATAATGAATTAAATTGCATAACATATCACATCTTCTTTCTTCTATGCTACTCTTTCCCATGCCTTACGGCATTTCCTTTGCAAAATATGGTGCAATTTTTAGTATATTTCATTTTGAATCATGTAAAAGGAATTTATATTAAGTAAGACATGAATAAATAATAGATATTATGAATATTTAATTAGTTCTTTATTTATAAGAAATATCAATTTTTTTGTAAGCTCATGATTCTATATTATTATTGAAAATATTTACAATGCATACAATTGATCAAAAAGTTCTATTGTATTTGCTTGTGTGGTAGGAAACTAGACGAAAGGCAATAGATAACAAGTTTGACATTCCTTATAACACAAAATACATGATTGTAATTAATACAAATACAAAAAATAATCATAACATCCCATAACATAAAAATAAAAAAATAGACCACTACGAAGCTCATGGAATTACATGAACTATCTAGTAGAAAATAAAACATAATCATTATTAGAAACATATGCAGTTTCAAGACTAAGGTTGATTGGTAGGTGCTTATTGATTAGCATTTCCTAGAGGAGGATTCTATTGAATAATAGTAGCCTCCATTGGTTCCATGTGATCATCCATGAGTTTATATTATAAGTGCAACTCATCCATGTGGAGGATAAGCTCCTTTTTTCTTCCATTTATTTCATATAAAACTTTCCACGTGAGGTTGTAGATATACTAGTAGAAGTCAGTGATGTGTAAATATTGGTTCTGGTGACCATGAACAATCCTGATGTGAGGGACTAAGCTTGATATCAAATCCATGACCTTTGAATCAAAAAATTTCTCCATTTCCTTTAAAAATTCTTGTTTAATGTCCTCATTATCTTATTGAATTCCCAAGGCGGTATGTTGCTGAAATATATCAGTTGAAGCATAAACTCTAGCCTTAGATTAGGCATGGCTAAGAACTCCATGGGCCCAAGCTCCTCGTCTTGTGCGGTTTCTTTAATGGGGCATATTGACAAAAATGAGCGAGAAAGTTCGCTCAACATAGAGATGGAAAGGAGACATAACTAACATTTGCACCAAATGCAACAAAGGACACGTCATAAGTCGGTAGCGCATATGGAAGAAGAGCATAGATGAAAAACATATTATATGTTAGGTGATCTAACTATAGCCAAATTTGAATGAAAAAAGAAATCTTAATGTTAAATGTAATACAATCAAACAATCTACTCAAAACAAAGGTATGTGCAACTTCTTTCCCAAGTGCTCAATCTAGGAGCTTACTTTCATTAAAAATGGCATCCCAGAGTAGCCCTTTCTCTTTCATTGCCCATCTAGATTGAACCCTTCACACTCATTGCCTAATCTAGATTAAACCCTTCACCCTCATATGGTAATGTTTCAGATCAAATTTTTGTGCAAGTATTCTCCAATGGCGTTTCCATTTATACATGTCACCATTAGCATAATCAAAGGCCTAGTTCTTTTGATAAGGATCCATGGAAGCCCAAATTTCCTGTTCTACCATCAATTCTGATCAAGATGCATCCACAAATTATTCCCATGAAATATTGTTCCCTAGGTACTTGAAAGCCAACTCCTCATGTTTGCAAATGGCACTGTAAACACACAATGTGTCTAAAACATTCATCAAGCTCCAAGGAGAGAAGCAAAATATGTGTGCCAGAGGGTGAATGTACAAAGTTAATCCTTCTTTATTATTTGCAGCATCAAATACAATATCCTTGAGAGTGTAGTAAAAATTGGGCATAGGTAGTAAGGAAGCTCTTCACAAGGGGGCATGGTCTTCCTTTCTTCAATTTCTAAAAAGAGCATACGCCACTTACTGATATTATTTCCTTAATAAAGGGAAGGTTGGACTGAAATGGATGGTTTGACAAGGATAAAGGATCGTGGAGAAGGAGGTTATGCAAAAGAGTGCTTTAAAAAGTGGTAGCAAAACTCGGATTTCAAAGACCTCAAATGCCTTCCTCTAATAGTATCATGGGGAATATGGAAAGATAGAAATGTTGAAATCTTTGAAGATAGATATATAATTCTTTTCTAATGTGCCTTCCAGGGTCAGTCAATCTTCTCAAACTTCATATATTTTCATCAACCCCTACACAGAAAAATTTGATTCGTGCTCCTATGGACAAATCTGGAACATGGGGATTAATTTGATGGATTTAGTCAAGGTATCCCAAAAAAGGGGAGCCAGAGGTGTTCCCTATATCTCAAATTCTCAATAAATCTAATTGTATCAAATTTCAAATAGATTTAGGTGAGGATCAAATAACTACACCAAGCTTATTTCCCTAACAATACTCTTAAAACTAGCAGCCCACAGTGGCATTTAAAAAATACAAGTGTTTGGTGACTCATTGTTGTTAGATAGTGTACCCAAGATCATTTTCTACTGGGTTGGAGCACACATGGTAGATATGGGCACCTTCTATTACAACAACATTACACAAATCCATGCATCATTAAATTCCAAACAACATAATGGTCTGCAGGTGAGAATGCAACAATAAATAGACAATAACGACACATCACAAATTTTAGTATTCCAGCAGTAAGGGCACATGAATGCATGTATGCACCAGCCATAAATAGAATAGGATAATTTTATCATTATATTTCATATTAAAGATAAAGTGCTAAAGTTAGATGAGGAAGTTTTGTTTTGTTTTTCACAGCCTTTTTGAATTCATTTTTTATCATTTAGATAGAGTGCAGATCAAGATATCTAAGCGCTATATATATATATATATATATATAGATGAAACCTAGGTGTCACTTATAAGAGAGAGTGAGAGTATGGATCTGTAATAGGATTAGTTTTAGTTCTTACACAAAATCCTTTTAAACAAATTTTCTAGCAGATTTTTATTCAACAGTATTGGAATAGAAATAACATGGGCTTTTGACATTGATCTATTTGTTCCAATGTATGTATTCCAACTGTGTTTATAGATTATAGTGAGATTCATATTGCAGTTTTGATTAGCCTTTAAATTTAGACAATGTTAGTTTCCATTAGAAGAAGAATATGTTTACAATGTGCTAGACAAATTCATAATGGTAACAGAGAGGTTTGTTGAAACCTTCTAAAAATCCTTGAATAGATAGTAGGAATACTACCTATGAAAGGGAGTTGTCACGAAGCTCCAGGGGTCAGATGCGGTGATCCGTGCTTGAGAAAAGCATAGTGAAGTTGTGATCAGGTTGTCGAGTTCTTTGTTAGGTTGTTGATATGTTTTAACTTGTGTTTAGGCAATATTCCAATGTAGCAGTATGGGTACTGTCAATATCAAATACAATGACAAGAATTTGAGAGGAGGTGAAGGGTAAAGAGCCAGTGCCTGTTGCATTAAATAGGTCCTGTTCTTTTTCGAATCTTTTTGGCTATGAAATCTGCACCGAGAAAAGCTTCCCATTTTTAATAGGCTATGGAATGACTTCAAGTAGGAGAAAATACTGGAGACTATTGCAGGTATTTAGGAGGAACATAATGTCTCTCCCAAACACCCAAGTTCTAAACAAATTTGATAAAAAAAATATGTTAGGCAACCCTCAAAACATCTACGTAAGAATTACTCAATTGTCTAGAATTCAATGGAGTGACATTTACAGAAGAATCTCATAGATTAAACTATGTGAGGATGAGTTAATGTTTACCTATAATGATATTATAAAATTAATATAAACCGTCTATATGAGGATTGTTGGATTGTCTTAAATTCAAATGGAATTATGTTATTCAATGGATTATCAGGCAACAAGAAAAGAAGTACTAATAAGGGTTAAAAAGGGAAGAAAGAGAAGCCTATTTCTTGTAACCAGGGAAAGAAGGATTTGAGCCACATCAACTGGTTCACATGTCAAAAGTTTGGGCTCTTTTCTTCCAATGTCATCCAAAGAAGGGGAAGGGAAAGAAATGACACCAGAAGCGACTTGCAAGGAGTGCAAAAGAATCAACTCAAGTGGATGAGCTTTTATCCAATCTTGAGATACAATTCTCAATGGTCTCATTTCTATCATCTAAAATTATGTTTGATGTCGACTGGTATGTGGACAGTGGAGCCTGCAAACATACAACCTCTAACAAGAGTACCTTTAGTAGAACTTGGTGATGATGCCACGTATCTAGTTGCAAGAGTGGGATACATCAAGTGATATTAAGATTACTAATTTATTGATGTTTTGTATGTACCTAGCTTAACTAAAAATCTCTTTCTAATTTCAGTAACAATAGATCTTACATATATGGCTAACTTTGAAGATGAACAATTCCTCATGCTAAATTACAAGGGAATCCCATAAGAACTTTAGGGAATGATAGTGACAACTTGTGTGAGCTTCAAAAAAAGAGACTAGGTCACTTGCTCTAGTGAATGTTTGTAATCTTGAAGAACATGGTGTGGGGATTGGAAATCTTCAACGCTGAGAAAAAAGGAGTGTGAAAGCGTTGTGAACTTGGAAATCATGTGAAGGATGTTTTCCTAGTAGTGAACATAGTTCAAGAGGGGTTTTTGAACTAAACCACCCAAATGTATGTGGGCCCATGTCTTTAACTTCCTTATCAAGTAGAATTTACTACAAATATTTTATTGATGATTCTTCTAGGAAGTCATAGACTTACTTCACGAAAACCAAGGATGAGGACTTTGAGAAGTTTCAAGGGTTTAAGGGTCTTGTAGAAAATCAAATAGGTATAAATATTAAGGTGTTAAGGTCTGACAATGGAGAGGAGTATACCCAAAGGAGTTTGATACCTTTTGCATGAAAGAAAGAATCAAGAAAATGTTGATACTTCCCTACAATCCTTAGTAGATTGGTGTTGCAAAGAGGAGGAACATATCTGTCATAAAACAGTCGAATCCATGATTCATGATCTAGTTCTGATCTTGTGTCTCTATGTGTAAACATGTCTTATCATTGTCTATATTTTGAATAGGTATCCTCACATAATTTTGAAGGATAATACATCAATGGAGGAATTCAGAAGCATCAAATAACACATCTTTGAGTTTGTCAGTTGTCATATCTACATTCATATTCCAAATGAGAAAAGGACCAATTTGGAACCTTCTACTTTGAAGGACATCTTTGTAGGTTAGAGTGAAACCTCAAAATATTATACAATATACATTCCATCTCAACATAAAGTAGATGTGAGAAGAGATACCAAGTTTGAAAAAAATTCATAGTCCTCTAAGTCCCAAGAACCTCCAATAGTCACCATGGAGGTAGAAGAGCTTGGTATTCCAAAAACATATATGCAGAAATAAACAAAGATCATGAAAAGCATATTTAGATTAGCTAGCTTTTGGAGGTGCAAGGGGTGCCTCTTTACCTTAGGGTTCAGCTAGAAATCCTAGATGGCTAATCTTGACATTACCATAGGCAACAGAGTAAGTTGGTGCTCCAACTACTTCATTTCAAGTAATCCACCCTCCTAAAATGTTCCCTTAAATTCCAAACAGCATAATGATCTGTAGTGAGAATTCAACAATAGATAGACAGTAAGGGCACATCACAAATTTTAGTATTCCAGCAGTAAGGGCACATGCATGCATGTATGAACCACTCATAAATAGAATAGGATAAGTTTATCGTTAGACTTCAGGTTAAAGATAAAGTGCAAAAGTTGGATGAGGAAGTTCTGTTTTATTTTTCGCAATCTTTTAGAATTCATTTTTTATCAATTAGATAGAGTGAAGATCCAGATATCTAAAAAATATATCTAGTTTTATGAACCCTAGGTGTCACTTATAAGAGTGGGTGAGAGTATGGATCTGTAATAGGGTTAGTTTCATTTCTTACACAAAATCCTTTCTAGCATATTTTTATTTAGCAATACTTTAATATTGATCTATGTGTTCCAATGTATGTATTCCAAATGTGTTTATAGATTATAGTGAGATTCATATTGCAGTCTTTATTAGACTTTAAATTTAGACAGTGTTAGTTTCCATTAGAAGAAGAATTTGTTTACAGTGCGTTAGACAAATTCATAATGATATTAGAGAGGTTTGTTGAAACCTTCTAAAAGACCTTCAATAGATAGTAGGACTTTTACCTATGATAGGGAGTTATCATGAGGCTCCAACGGTCAGATTTTGTGATCCATGCTTGAGAAAATCACAGTTAAGTTGTGATCAGGTTTTCGGGTTCTTTGTTAGGCTATTGGTATGTTTTTACTTTTGTTTAGGCGATATTCCAATGCAGCAGTATGGGTACAGTCAATCTCAAATACAATGAAAATCAATTGAGAGGAGGTGAAGGGTAAAGACCTAGTACCGATTGCATTAAATAAATCATGTCCTTCTTGGAAACTTTTTGGCTATGATATCTACGCCAAAAAAAACTTCCCATTTTTAGCAAGCTATGGAATGACTTCACGTAGGAGACAATACTGGAGACTATTGCAGGTATTGAGGAGGAGAATAATGTGTCTCCCAAACTCCCAAATTCTAAACAAATTTGATAAAAAAATATGTTAGACAACCTTCAAAACATCTATGTAAGAATTACTGGACTGTCCAGAATTCAATGGAGTGACATTTACGGAACAATCTCATAGATTATAGTATATGAGGATGAGTATTAATGTGTACCTATAATGATACTATAAAATTAATATAAAACCTCTATATGAGGATTGTTGGATTGTCTTAAATTCAAATGGAAGTATGTTATTCAATGGATTATTAGGGCAACAAGAAAAGAGTAACTAAGAAAGGTTAAAAAGGGAAGAAAGAGAAGCTAGGTTCTTGTAACGAGGGAAAGAAGTAATTGAGCCACATCAAGTGCTTCAAGTGTCAAAAGTTTGGGCACTTTGCTTCTAATGTCATCAAAAGAATGGGAAGGGCAAGCAACAACACTAGAAGCAACTTGCAAGGAGTGCAAAAGCATCCGCTCAAGTGGATGAGCTTTCATCCAATATTGAGATACACTTCTCATTGGTCTCATGTCTATCATCTGACATCATGTCTGATGTCAACTAGTATGTGGAAAGCCGAGCCCGCGAACATACAACCTCTAATAAGAGTACCTTTTATTACAACTTGTTGATGATGCCACCCACAACCACAATGGCATATGAAAACCCTTGTCATTTGACATAGTTTGCATATGGATTTTGCACATAAACCACTTTAGTAGAGGGGATGGCAGCTAGTTTGATAACTTCAAGAATTGTAGTTCCTGAATAACAAAAAAAAAAATTAAAAAGGTAAATTGAATAACTGACTGTTAATGTGATAGCGGATAGTAAATTATGGTTGATCTAACATAAATTTAATGGAACTCACCTACGGTTATGTTTCCATATAATCCTTGCCATTCCATTATCCAACCACCACACTGATATCCCATATTATTAAGATGGGACCCTACAACAAGAACCTTGGATGCATTCTTCGCCAAAGGGAACAATGGCTTGTTGGTTGACTTCCCATTTTTCAACAATACTAAATATTTCCTAACAACTTCTCTTTCCAAATCCCCGTGCTCTTGTTATTTTAAAAGTGAGTGTTTTATGGCATAAAAACAAAGCATTGCAATGCAAGATCCAATCTCCCAATAGTGTTGTCCACATGAAAGCTATGTAATTAAATTTCCATTCACTATTGTGTATCTAGATCATCCAAATAATAGCTTATGTTAATGTTTTAATAGGAAAAACATATTGAAAAACAAAATTCCACAGAACATCAAAAGCGACATCACATGTGGTCTATTGCTTGGAAGATATGGTAAAATCCTACGACCTATTTATGAAAAATGCCATGTATAACACCATGGGTATTAGTCATTCACCAAAATAATCTTTCAATGAACAAAAGAAATAGCATGCGCTTAAGAGTTGACCTTGCTACCAAGTCGGTTGGCTAGGCATGGATTGCCTAGAGGATGCTCAAATAGCCCCATGATGAATTTTATTCTCAATAGTCTTCTAACTACATCATTTATTCTAGTCATGGGGATAAAACCACTCTTCATTTGCAAAGTCAAATTGTTAATAAAGTCTTTGAAATTGTATGGAACCATCACCTATCAAACATATTTCCATTAGAAAAGGTCAAGTGGGCATGAACGTTATTTAATCAGGGCTACTGAAAATTGGAACACTATCTAGTGTGAGAGAGAAATATAGTACCATGTCAATCCCTGCACTCACACCATCAAAAACTGGCAAAGAGTAATTAGCATCAAGTGGGCTAATTATTCTATTAATACCTTGCCAATCTAAAATAAAAAGTTATATGGGAAAGGAAAAATGAATAAAACACAAGGTTTTCAACTGACTTTCTAGCTAGGAAGGGCACCCGTTCCATGGAATTGGTAGGAGGTTGCCCCTGTAGGCCAAAGATTATCTTTGTCATCGCCTTGAAAATTTTTGGATTGTCATTGTAGCTTTTATAGTAGTGCCCCATCGAGGATCTCTACAAACCTGTCCACACAAATTTTTTTTTTATAAGAAATCCAAAATTTACTCTCAATTTGAATAAATGTTCATCAAGAACACTCATTACAAGACTCTTACGAAAATACATAGGGAAAATGAGTATTGAATGCAAGTAACTTGAACTTCCAAAGTTGTAGCAGCTCCTATTCTTCTAGCCAAATCAAGATCCTTACATCAATAAAACATCGGTACAAGTTGTAAATGAAGCTTACTAAATGATTTTGACTTTGAACTAGAGAAGCTCATGGATCAAACCTAACATGTTGCCTCACCCACAACCACAACAACATATGAAAACCCTTGTACTTTGACATAGTTCGCATCTAGATCAACCGTAACAAGTGTTTATTAAGCACCAACATTCTCAACCCAAGGAGGGAATAATGTCTATTATTTCCCAGAGATGAAGGGCTTTTATGCCATCTAACTAATCACTGAACCAAATTCAATAGTTTAAAGAATTTCTAATAAGATAAAAGGGAAAATTTAATACTGGACTTGCTTGTTAGCTCCAAGCCCTATATTGTGATGGAAGATAGTAGCCCCATCGACATTGTTGTGGCCATGCATAGCATCAATGCCATATATATCCAAGCAAGGAAGCTTACTATAACAATTTCGACCTGATGGTAGAGGATTCTTTAATCGTCTAACATTGGATCCAACGTTGCACATCAATACACGATGGAACTTAGGGGAGTTTTTTTTAAAGGGAACACCTTACGGTGTAACTAAAATAAAGAAAAGAAAACTGGGATGCTTCCTTAAGACAAAAAAATTAACCATTCCATAGTACAAATGAATTGGTACTGATAAAGTTTACCAACATGAGAAAGAGAGCACTTATAAGTAGGTGAATCTCCCAGTAGAATAAAACATGCACAATGTAAATAAGAACTCTGGAAAGGAATTGAATTTGTGGGGAATATAGCTGAAGCCTACATTGGTAGTGGGAAGGGTTGAAAAGGGGAGATCAACCCAAGATCCAAAGTACCCCACACTCTAATAGGATTTTCTTTCCCTCATTAAATAAATTGATGAAATTCAACATTCACTTGGATAGACAACAACAAGATGAAAGTGGAAACGAAGCGAGGAGAGCTTGGTCCTTTCATTCAAATATTTCTATAAAAAAAAATAGAATAAATATTGAGCTCGTAGAAAGCTTCCAAATTAGCTTTAGATCCAACTAAAATCACTCCCACAAAGTAGAGAATGACCTCTTCACATTCCAATTTGAACTAGAAAATATTTTCCCTATGCATTGGAACTACTGACACCATCAATGGTGGCCTCTAAAGCATGTTGTGAATTCATTGAACTTTAAAAGTTGAATGAACCTACAATCCCCTTGACATGGTTTCCAAGTTGCCAATTTAAAGGCTAAGTAAATTTGAATAGTGTGAGAAGGTGTCTCGTGATATGCTTCCTTCCATATCCTTGTGAAGAAGAAACTAGCAACCATTAATGGCCTCCCTTTGTTCATCCATAAACACCCCCGTCGGGGATATAAGAAGTAATCATTACATATATACATAAACATGAAAAGTTAAAAAAATTATATTAGGTATAAACATTTTTAAATTTAATATTAATGTTATATTTTAGTGTACATTAACCAAAAAAATCATTTTGAATATTATTTTTTTGAAATGCCAAAGAAAAAATAATATAATCATGTTATGTTTAAGATTAAATTTGACTTAAAGATCAATTTCATTGAGTAACCTAGGATAAGAATTTCACATTTTGTTGCTTTTTTTAATTGAGGAAAACCAATTTTGAGAATGTTAACCACCTTTCGTCTCATTCATACATACGTTTTATAAGGTATTCGAAAAAATGTTTACATATAAATCTCAAAAATAAATCATTCTAAAATCTCCCTAATTCCCCTCCTAGTAATTAGTTGAAAAGGAAAAAATAAAAATAAAAAGTTCTTGAAGTATTCTTATCTTTCCTCCCTATCGATTCTACTAGTAGTTAGTTGAAGAATGTAACTTCATGAAATATTCCTAGCCCTATTACTACTAATGAGTCTTGTCAATGAAATTATAATTTCTATCAAAATGAATTAGGCATCATCCATGCTTATATTTTCTCCTAATTGTTGGACTTGGCAGCACTCCTCGTGTGTTTCATGACAAGTGATTGATCGCCTCTCGAGGATTCGTTAACTCTGGAAAGGTGTCTATTTACTAATACTTATGAGATTTGGTGTAATGAAAATCATGATCCCAACAATTGTTATCAGAGCCAAAGGTCTCGAGTTCCAAAAACCCTTGGTTTGCGCTTGGGGGGGGGGATTGCTGGAGTTGGCAGCACTGCCCATGTGTTTCGCAACATGTGCTTGACCTCCTCTTGAGGATCCATTAACTTTGGCAATGCATCTATTTACTAATACTTGCAAGTTATGGTGTAATGACAATTGTGATTCCAACACTAGTCTCTATCCTTTCATAAATTTCTCAAATCCAACATAATGAAAATTGATATAACCACCTTTGGTCTACACAACACTTTGTTTTCTACCTCACGTAACAATGAAAATAACTTGCTTCCTAAGATTTGGAAAGGTGGTTTACTAATCACAAAGAAATATTAATTGTACGTCACAGATATATGACATATGAATATAAAGATTTACACCTAATTCTAGAAAATAAAGAATTTATCAAGAATACAAATCATAAACAAACTAGTATATTCATTTTCTTTATCTCGAAATACACATTGAATCATAACATAGATAATTTTAATACTAGAAATTTAAATAAGTATATATCTATATTCTTGCAAATCTCTACAAGAAAATACGAGAACCTATTATTTTAAAGACGCATAGCCAAAAAAATGATGTCTTACCAAACTATAATGCCCTCTTGCTTGCCCACATAGTTCCTCATAACATTTAGCCCCTCTCAACCTACCTAATCCTTTCCTTTTTTTCCAATTATATAGAGACATGTTAATCTCTTTATACAAAAAAAAAACAACAACAACAACAACAAAAACAAAAAACCATGTTAAATTTTTAATAGAAATACATTAAAATGCTAAATTTATTGCTAGTTGAAATTACAACATCAACATTTAATCTACCATGTTTTCGGGTCTTAGAGACCCACCACATTGTGTACCAAATTCCTTCTTGATGTTCTTTCTCATTTATATTCATACCACTTTAGCATGGTATATGATGGTGTATTTAGTGTATAAAGAGGCCAACGTGTCTCTATATAACGGGAATAAAGGAAGGGATTAGGTATGTTGAGACGAGCTAAATGTTATGAGAACTATGTAGGCAAGTTAGAAGGCATTATAACTTGGCAAGAAATCATTGTTTTTGCCCATGTGCCTTTAGAATAATAGTTTTAGTATTCTTGGAAAGATTAGCAAAAAGATAGTTGTATATGTATTTAAATTTATAGTATTAAAACTATCTAATCTATGATTCTATGTGTATTTCGATATAAAGAAAATGAGCACATTGTTGTGGTATTCTTGATAAATTATTTATTTTCTAGAATTAGGTGTAAAATATCTCTATTCCTAGATTAAACCCCCTCTCAAAATCTTATAAAGCAACTTATTTGCATATTTGTGTGAGGTAGAAAACAAAGTGTTATGTAAACTAAAGATTGTTGTATCAATTTGCATTAAATTATATTTGACTAATTGATGAGAGAGGAGAGAGACTAGAAAGAACAAACATGGATCATGCTTCATTCATTTTGATAGAAATTTTTAGTGTCATTGACAAGACTCATTTGTAGTAATAAGATTAGAAAAACTTAATGAAATTAGATTTTTCAATTAACCACTAATAGCAATACGAGGAAAAATAAAAATATTTCATGAATTTTTTTGGTTCCTTCTTCCTCTTTTTTCAACTAATTACAAATAGGAGGAGCATGGGGGAGATTTCGTGAAATTCTATTTTTGGGGATCCCAACAAAACCTCTATTGGCATATCAAGAACCTCTTTGGGAAAGTTGTATGGGAAAGAAATGTAAGCAAAGACGAGTTTCTCCTCCACATGATTTAATCAACACGTGGATGATTGCATGGGCCCATCGAGGTTGTCATTCTTTGATAGTGTGTTCTTTTAGGAAACCTTAATCAACAAGCACCTACCCATGTGCCTTAGTCTTGGTATTGCATGTGTTATTAATATTGGCTATTTCTTATTTTCCTGTGGATAGTCATGTAATTGCATAGTCTTGGCATTGCATGTGTTATTAATATTGGCTATTTCTTATTTTCCTTTGGATAGTCATGTAATTGCATGTCCTCACTACTCGTTTGTTTTGTTATTTTTATGTTAGGGGAAATATGTTTAATTTTTGTATTTCGATTAACTATAGTCATGTCCTCCCTGCTCTATGGACTATCAAACTTTTTATCTATTTTCTTGGTTATAGTTTCTTACCACACAAGACAAGATAAAATTGATTGTTTTTTTATACTTTGTATTCATGGTAAATATTTTTAATATTACTATGAACTTACAAAAAAAAATAGTTATTTTTTATAAATAAATAATTATTTAAATAATCATGATATTAATTAATAATTATTTAAATAATCAAGATATTAATTGTTTATTCAGATTTCACTTAATATAAATTATTTAATATTATTTAAAATTAAATATATTAATTATTACACTTGATAATTTTTATAATATAATTTTAAAATTTTGAAAATAATTTTTAAAATAATATTCATCTTTCAATTTGTAATTATAATTTAATTATCAATAATGATTAAGTGCATGGTATAAATTTAACCTCCATGGAATAGTCAAGAATTTTCTTAATAGTATAGAAAAATCAAAGATTGGATTTATCTCCAAAGTAGTTATTCTCTTTTTTCTCTTTTAATTAAATTGATTAATTATAAAAAAAATGTCATACTACAAGGTACCATATGAAATGACTTATGGTTTTTTGAGCCTCAGGTATTGAGAAACCATGGTATGGCAATAAAACCTATTTACAAATTAAGAATTTCCATGATAAAGTGGAGTAAATCCCCATAGTTAATAATCTTATTCCGTTTTTTTAAATGTATATATGTTTAACTCATATACTAAATATTTATGATAATAATCGTTTAGTTAGTTTTATGATTTTTTAAATTTAACAACTTAAAAGACATAATAAAGAAGCATTTTGATATTTATTATGCAGTATTTATTAACATTTATCAACCATTTAATTTATGTAACTATACTATTATTACAATTATTTTTAATAAAAAAATAAAATAAATTACACATCTACTAAAAATATACATCCCTATTTCTAATGTTACATTAACTCTAAAAGTTCAAAACAAAAGTAAGTAGTCTTTCTTCCCATATAACTTGTTTACATATTTATTATTAATTTACTATAACTCTTTACATTTCATGTTAGTTTTCACATCCATATTATAAATATAATTGTTTATTTTTATATTTCTTTAATTATATATATATATATATAATTTTCAATTATGATATAAGTGGTTATATAAAAATATTTAATCATTTAAATACTATTATTTTTAATGGTATATTTATTAATTTTAATTGTAATTTAACTAATCTTAAAAATATATATTAATTAAGGTTATTTTAGTTTGTTAGACTAAATGATTTTTTTTGTCCACCCAAGTTCAAATCTCTACTAATTACATGATAAATTATAATACATATAAATATTATTGTATTGACTTTGAACCTTGTGAACTCTTAAAAAAATATATTTATGATTTAATTTAATACCAAGAATCTCACTTCATGATATCAACCACCTCACTCTAAAATTCAAACTGGAAAAAAAAATTTTATATTCTCAAATAAATATTGATTAAATTATATATTATTAAATTTTAAATGACTCTCTAAAATCTGAAACTTATATTTATTATAAGTAATATGTTATCATATATAAATTGTTTTTGACTAAAATTTCTGCTCCCCCAAGACTCATGAACATTTAGCCCGATAAAATTCTGCCCTTTACTGACCACTAACTTGTTTTTCTTGAATATCAATGATGAATCAGTTCCAACGTAAAAAGAAAATTGTCCACCACTGTGTGGAGGCGGTGCCTGCACCATTCTTCCAACGTCACATAAATATCAATGTCAAATCAACAACTTGTTTACATAAAGTTTCAGCCCCCGACAAACTTTATTATTTTGTTATAAAAACATGTCAAGGTCAATACCTAGGATTTTGATTTATATTAATTTTTTGCGTTGATTTTGATAATATACCTGTTAAAAAAAAGAGAATAACTAAATTACTTAAGATGGAATATCTATATAAGGAAAGAACAATCATATTAAGCGATCTAAAGAAATATATAGAACATTGAAATTTACCCGATCTTGTGATGAAATAAGAAAAAAAGATAGAACATTGAAATTAAAAAATAAAAAACACTGAATAACGTACAGGGATGAAATAAGAAATTCAAATCATATGGACAAATGATCTGAATAGAAATATTTGATAAACGATATACAAAGATATGGACAAATGAAATTCCATAAATGATATATAAAAATATGGACAAATGATATTCCATATAAAGACATATCATTCATAGCGATGCAACGTGGTTGAGCTATATATATTATGGATTTCCTTTCGTTATATTAATCCTCTTCTTCCCACCTAGGCGGCTCTTGTTCGAAGCCTGTGACTGGTCTGGTCAATTGAACCCTGTGGATTTTGGAGGTTTGTTTTGGTATTCTGTGCTTCTGGCAAGCACTGTTATCACATTCTTGCTTTTCGATGTATGGAGGAGGAAGGCGTACCACAGGCTTCCTCCAGGTCCTACGGGATGGCCGATTGTGGGAAATCTGCCGCAGGTGGATAACAAGCCCCACGAATACTTTTTCCACCTCGCCAACAAATATGGGACGATCATGAGCCTCTCTCTCGGAATGAAAACCACAGTGGTGGTCTCCTCTTCCGCCATGGCAAAGGAGGTTCTCAAGACCCATGACCACATATTGTCTGGCCGGATCTTGACACAGGCTGGCAAGGCTCTTTCCCACTACAAGACCTCCATAGTCTTTAGCCAATATGGATCCCACTAGCGCATGCTCAGACGTGTATCAATTAACGAACTCTTTTCTGTGAAGAGGCTGGAAGCTCTGCTACATCTTAGAAGAGATCAAGTAAATCGAATGATTCATCAGATTTCTAAAGACGCCGTGAAGGGAAATTGTGTGGATATTGGACACACCATGTTCCAGTATTCTTTTAATCTGTTAGGAAAAATGGTGTTTGGAAAAGATGTGTTGGATCCTCAGTTGGGTACTCAAGAGTTGAAATATGCCCTTTCTAAAGTGATGGTGCTTTATGCAACTCCCAATGTCGCATACTTTTTCCCCTGCCTTAAGTTCTTAGACCCCCAGGGCGTCTACCGTGATACGAACTTCTATTTCATAAAGTTGTATGGCGTAATCCACAAATTCATTGAGGATCGCCTGGTTACGAGATCAGAGGAAAGTAGGGACAAAAGTTATAGTGAAAAGGATCTGTTGGACGTTCTTGTGGACATGAGAAGCCACGAATTTACTGTCGACCATATCAGAGGCTACTTAGTTATAAGCGTTTTTTTTGTTTATTGGATCTTGTTTGGTTGGTTCTAGCACAACTCCTTTTCATGGAAAATGTATTTCGGGTATGTATTTTATGTCCTCTTTCTTTCTAATGTTTACTTTTATTTTGGTGTAGGACATATTTGGGGCCGGGAGTGACACCACCACAACGATAATAGAATGGGCCATGACAGAACTCATCCGCCATCCCAAAAAGATGAAACGAGTCCAAGCCGAACTAGATGAGGTAGTGGGGCGTGAAAGAATGGTGGAAGAAAGTGATGCAGAGCGTCTCCCTTATCTCCGTGCAGTGATCAAGTGTTTCGATTGCACCCACCAATTCCTTTTCTCATCCCTCATAGAGCCAATAACTGCAAATGTGTTAGAAAACATGCACAGATGAATCTAGTTAGTAAAGGTTGAACACACAGCTTTGCAAAGCAAAAACACTAAAAGAAAATCGAAAGAAGAAAAGAATAATTCATTAGAATAGGTTACAATGCTCATGATATAGCATTACTGGGTGAAGATCCCAAGGTAATACACCATAGTGGTGATCAATGAGAAGACTCAACACCTACAACAAGTTCCGGAGATAACTAGCCAATTGCCGAGTGAAAGGAGCAAATCAGGGAGTAAATCATGCAGAAGAACTAACCAGTTGTGGAGTTAAAGAAGGAGAAAATCAAGGAGTAAATCATGCAAAAGGAATCTTGCATGTAGTCCCATGCTCTAACTAAGAGTCTGCATGTAGGTGTGTAGTAGTTCCAACACCCCTAAACACCACTATGGGGAAAAATAGAAAAAGGGCCCTGGCAACTAAGGCCAAAGGTCACCCAAAATAGAGTTCAACTTGTACTAAAATTGAGGAAAGAGGGAAAACCTCGTGGGAACCCCCCCCCAAAAATACAATAATATCAAAAGAAAAGAGGAAGAAAAGACAGTTGTTAAGCAACTGTGTCCTGCACTCCAAGACGATCACGCAGAGAGCGAAACTTCTGCTCAATGAATGTCTTGGTGAAGATGTCTGCAGTCTTTTCTGCTGAGGGAAAGAACTGCAAATTAATGACGCAATCATGTACTAAGTCTCTAATGTAGTGCATATGGATCTCTATGTGCTTCGTTCGCTGCCGCTGTACTGGATCCCTGCAAAATTTGAGAGTGCTCTGGTTGTCACACCAGATGATAATGGGCTGGTGGAACTGGACGCCCAACTCAATGAGGAAGTGTTGTAGCCACAGAGCCTGAACGGTGATGTTGACTACTCCTCTGTACTCGGCCTTAGCTGAAGAGAGAGCAATAGCAGCCTACTTCTTACTCGACCAACAGATAGGGCTAGATCCTAGACTGAGTGAATATCCGGAGGTGGACTTGCGATCAATGTTGTCTTTTGCCCAATCAAAATCTGTGAAGCCAAGGAGATTCAATGCAATGCTTGCTGCATAGTGAATCCCGAAGGTGATGGTGCCCTGCACATATCAGAGGATGCACTTGGCAGCATTCTAGTGTAGCTCATGTGGCTCCTACATATATCTGGAAACTACCCCCACTCAATATGAGAGATCTGGTCTGGAGTGAGTGAGGTACAATATGCTCCCCACTAGCTGTCGGTTGAGAGTGTTGTCAACTAATGGAGTGTCACCTCCATCCTCAAGGTGGACCCCAGACAGAAAAGGAGTCGGTGTTGGCTTGCAGTCAGTCATGTGAAATCTCTTGAGGAGATCCCGTGCATACTTAACCTGAGAGAGTTTGATGCCTGTGGCATCCTAACTGATCTCAAGACCAAGAAAGAAGTGTAATGGACCCATGTCCATCATCAAGAACCTATCATGCAAGGCCCTCTTGACTGTAGTAATGGCTAAAGCCGAGCTGCTAATGATTAGGAGATCATCCACATACAAAACTAAGATAAGAAGAGAATCATGTGTCCTGAGCATGTAAACATTTGGATTAGACTTACATCTTTCAAAGTTTTTTGATAAGAGAAAAGAATCCATCTTCGCATACCAAGGTCTTGGGGCCTGCTTAAGGCCATAGAGATATTTCTTCAATCTCTGGACCAAAGATGAATCCTGAATGAAACCATGTGGCTGCTCCATGGAGATCTCCTCAGATAGGTCTCTGTGAAGAAATGCATTCTTCACATCCATCTGATGTACTTCCCACCCCTGGGCAGCCGCAATGGAAAGTTTAAGGTGTATGGAATCCATCTTTGCTACTGGAGAAAAGGTCTCGTCATAATCAATGCCATGCACTTGTTGGAGGACTTTGGCTACTAGCCTTGCTTTCTGTCTGGTGATTTGCCCATCTGCAGCACTCTTGGTCCTGTAGACCCATTTGCATCGGACAAGTTTCCATCCTGAAGGAAGGGGGACCAGATCCCAAGTCTAGTTCTTGAGGAGGGAGTTATACTCCTCCTCCATGGCGGACTCCCTAGATGGATGCCTAGCAGCCTCAGCATAAGACTGTGGATCAGAAGACTGAACCAAATGACAATGACAAGATGGCGATGGTTCAGTGGCAGTGAGGACAAGAGGAGGCTCAATAAACTCTGAGCTAGTCCTCTGCAGATCAAAATTATCCCCCACAAGACCATTTCTAGCAGCCGGGTGGTCTTGTGCATATATCTCACGTAAGCTCCTTGTTCTCTGATTTATGACAGGGGAATATGATTCACTGCTGGAAACCCGATCTCAACATGGATGTGGATCATCATTTGCATGCACTAGATTTGTATCTGAAGACTCTGTCTTCGCATCTGCGTGCTCTACCTCGGCAACTGCATGCTCTGTATCTGCATCTGAGTGTACTGAGTCATCATCTCGGACATGAGGTAGATAAAAGGTGTCTGCATGCGACGATTGAGGTGCATGCAAGAGACTTTCCTCAAATTTGACACTTCGCTCAATGATGAGCTTGTCCGTAGAGGGAATCAGGAGTCGGTATCCCTTCACACCATCAGGCTATCCAACAAAGATGCACTCAATGCTCTATGGATCAAGAGCTTTCCTCTTTTCAGAGGGGATCCTGGCCCATGCTCGGGAGTCGAAAACACGGAAGTGAGTGTGATCCAAGTGGATATTGGTGGCCACCTGCCAAGTCCACCTGGACCCCCACCATTGTTTCTCTCGGCATTTTCAGTTTCCTTAATTGTAGCACAACTTACTATTTTCAGCAGTTTTTCGGGTCTTGAACTTCTGGAGCTGTTTTGAGGCCCTAAACTACGTTTTTTGGGAAATCTGGGGGCAACATGGGTCCATGGACCGATGTTGCCCTTCCCAAAGTGGTAGTGCTCGGATAGATGTTTCTAACGAGCTATTGTACGTGTCAAATGGAGATCGTATGCCAAAGTTACGACCCAGGGAAGTTGACGTACCAATTTACCCAAACGGGGCCCACAGTTTGGCGTTTCATCTCCTAGGGTTAGGTTTTGGAATGTTAAGGGTTTTCCATTGTTTCTCAACAATAAATAGGCCTTCGAGCCTCATTGTAACACAGTTCAAAGGCATGTAGCCACCACATCTCTTCTAAGAGATAAGCTACCATCGCCCTAGCTGGTTTATTTCCATTTCTGGTTGTAAGCATATTTCAGTATCTTCCATTAATGAAATGAAGTATTATTTCCACTGCATCTTTGTGTATATGGTTATCTATGTAATTTGTTGCATTCATGTTTAAATCCGGATCAGTGGTATCAGAGCGGTCTGCTTTTTCTTTGTTTTTCTTTGCATGTCCCCAACAAGGTCGGGATATAAGGAGTTAGGGCTTGAACTGGTTGAACCTTTGCAAGACCAGCCTCGCAAATCCCAATGGCCTCCCATGGCGGATGAGAAGAAAGACGAGGGGGCAGGAGATCCCATCAAAATCTTGCTCGAAGAAGCCCTCGAGCGACAACGGAATGCGATGATGGATAGCTTTGCCCAGATCCTTCAGCGGTTACCCAGAAGCGACGCATCGGCTTCCAGCAGCTACTATGGAAATGCCACGCCCTTTAAGGTACAAGTTAATTTTGAAATCCCCATATTCGAGTGTCAGATAGACGCAGATGTCGTAGGTAAATGGTTAAATCTGCTAGAGGGTTATTTTTCTGTTCATGAATTTTCAAGTCGGGAAAAGATTGTTTTCGCTCTTCTCAAAGCAGCCCCCCATGTCAAAGACTGGTGGGAAACCAACTGCGAGCAGAAGGATGAAAGTACTGGCTCACTATTTTCAGCCGCACCCACCTGGAATTCATTCCGGGATGCCATCAAGGAGCAGTACTACCCTGTCGGAAGCTATGAGGATGAATACATAAAGTGGACCACGCTGCGGCAGGGAAGGGACCAAGACGTGCCGGCGTTCACCAATCTTTTCCATACCCTTCGCACAAAGTTGGGTATCAAGGATTCAGAGCAACATTTGATACTCAAATACCGTGGCTGCCTGCACAAGTACATCCAGGAAGAAATACAATTCCTGAACATCTCCTCGCTCGGCGCAGCATACCGATATGTCGTCAAGGTCGAGCAGAAGTTTAAACAAAAGAAGTGAGACTTTGGATATGCGAATCCAAAGCAGGGGAAAGGTGCCCCTAAACCACAGAGCAAAGGACAAAGCCAAGGCGGGACAGCCCAAGACAACCCGCCGAAGCTGCAAGCAAAGAACAGCGCTGCGAAGCCGAAAAAGGACACGGGAAAATGGTGTGAGTTCCATAAGAGCTCCACTCACAACACAAGTGAGTGTCGGGCCAAGCAATCACTAGTGGCTGAGCTAAAGGTTTCAGAATCAGATGCATGTTCTGACTCCGAGTCAGAAACCGATAAGGGGAATGAAAAAGGGAAGCAGATCATTGATGCGCATCCCAACGCCACTGTTGCTACCGCCAAGATCCAGAAAAATGAACCTGAAGATCCAGAGGAGGAGGAGCGTCTCTTCCACTCCCAGATGTGGGTAAAGGGCTCCCCGATACAGTTCATTGTTAATAGCGGGAGTCAAAAGAACCTCATTTCGGCAGAGGTTGTGAAGCGGTTGGGCTTACCGACCACAGCACATCCACAACCATACACCATTGGGTGGATTCACCAAGGACGAGATCTTCGCGTGAGCTAGCAGTGTCGCCTTCCATACAACATCAAGCCCTTCACGAATGAGGTATTGTGTGACATTGCTCCCCTTGATGTTTGTGATTTATTATTAGGACAACCATACTTGTGGAAGCGACATGCTGTGTATGAATCAAGGCCCCATGCTGTTATTATTACATTGGGAAATAAGTTGTACAAGATACTAGAGGTAGCACCACCTACCGCCATCTCTTTGATTACTGCAAAACAATGCAGTAAGATCATTTCCAAAACTAGGAAATTTGTTTTCCTGATGATACGCCCTCAAGGAAAGAAGAAGACGGTGGCTGTGGCCTCCAGATGGAGTCCCTATGCACGACAACTACGGATGGACAAGGTTGTGGAGGAGTACGAGGACATCTTCACCTCCCCTGCAGGGGTTCCTCTACACTGTCAGGTCAAGCACTCCATCGATCTGACCCCATGTGCGCCGCTACCCAATGGACCAATTTATCGCCGCTCCGTTCTGGAGAACAATGAAATCAAGAGGCAGATTCAGGAGCTCCTGCAGAAAGGTCACATCCATCCGAGTTCATCGCCTTGTGGGAGCCCGATCGTGTTGGTACAGAAGAAGGATGGGATGTGGAGACTTTGTATTGACTATCAGGCGCTGAACAAGATCACTGTCCGTAATAGGTACCCGATCCCGTGGATTGATGACCTCCTGGACCAACTAAAGGGGGCGAAATATTTCAGCAAGATCGATCTGAAGTCAGGATATCACCAGGTACCAATCGAACCCTCTGATGTGTGGAAGACTGCCTTCAAATCCAAGGAGGGCCTTTTTGAATGGTTGGTTATGCCTTTCGGATTGACGAATGCTCCTGCGACCTTCATGAGGCTAATGGATGACATCTTGCGGCCATTCACCAACTCCTTTGTAGTAGTATACCTGGATGACATTCTGATCTTTAGCAGAGTTGGGAAGAGCACCTCCACCACATCCGGCAGGTTCTCCAAACACTGCGGCAACACAAGCTATGTGCCAATTTGGAGAAATGCACTTTTGGCATGACCCAGGTTCAGTATCTGGGATACATCATTGATGAACAGGGGGTGCATGTCGATCCAGCCAAGATCCAAGTCATTCGGGATTGGCCATCTCCAACCACTCTAATAGAGCTCCGCAGCTTTCTAGGTCTTGCCAACTTCTACCGCAGGTTCGTGTTGGGGTTTTCTCATATTACTTGGTCCTTGAGTCAAGTCACCAAGGGAGGGGCGAAAGCAAAATTCTTTTGGTCTGAATCTCAACAGAAGGCATTCATGGAGTTGAAGGATCGCCTCTGCATGGCACTAGTGCTCGCGTTACCAAATTTACAACAACCATTTGAGGTCGAGACAGATGCCTCTGACTATGGTATTGGGGCAGTCCTTACTCAACATGGACATCCAGTGGCATATCACAGTGAAACACTTTCAGACACAGTCCGGAAGTACCCCACTTATGATAAAGAGATGTATTCCATTGTACAGGCCTGCCGACAATGGAAGCATTACATTTTGGGGAAGGAAACAGTCATCCACACAGACCATTGACCCCTGCAGTTCATACAGACCCAAGGGAAATTGCAGAATGATCGCCATCAGAAGTGGTCTACATACCTGCAACAGTTCCACTTGAATATCAAGTATAAGAAGGGCAGCACCAATAATGTTGCAGATTGCCTCAGTCGACCACCGATCATGGCGTTAACCACCGTGCTCAACTCTTGTGGGCACGAGACTTCTGATTGGCCACTTCTCTACAAAAGCGAACTAAAATTCGGCCACACATACCAGACACTCTTGGAGGGTCGGCATGTTCCAAATTTTCACCTCCAGGATGCCCTGTTATGCCACCTGGGTCACCTTTGTGTTCCTTCAAGTGAGCGTGCCAAGATGATTTGGGAAGCACACTACAGTCAGGCTGCTGGGCATTTCGAGGTCGAGAAAACAGTGGCAGTACTGCAAAATTATTTCTATTGGCCGAATCTTCGACAGGATGTTGGGAAGTACATCAGATCATGTATTGCCTGTGCCATTGCCAAACCGACCATTAAGAAGCATGGCCTCTATACCCCGTTGCCTACCCCTAGTCGACCTTGGGAATCCATCTCCATGGATTACATGTCAGGCCTTCCTTCCACTAAGCATGGAAATGACTGTTTTTGTGGTCGTCGACAGGTTCTCGAAGATGGCCATTATGGCGGCCTGCAAGAAGAATATCACAACAGAAGCCACTGCTAAACTCTTCTTTGAACGAGTGTGGGTGCACTTTGGGATCCCACAGTCTATCATCTCAGACCGGGACAGTTGGTTTCTCAGCACATTTTGGTCCAGTCTCTCGTCAATGTTTGACACCAAACTCACGAAGTCCACAGCCTTCCATCCTCAAACTGATGGCCAGACAGAGGTTGTCAATAGGATGATTGTGCACATTTAGTGCATGTATAACTCAAAGCATCCACGCACATGGGACGAGAGCCTCCCCTATGTTCAATACAGCTACAAGTGAGCTCTTCACAGCTCCACTAGCCATAGCCCTTTTCAGGTGGGTTTGGGATTCCAGCCACTATGCCCCATTGATGTGGCCATGCCACTTGCAGCTATTCACATAAATTCAGCTCATGTCCAGTCCGAAACAGATAAGGCCACCAACTTCATTGAGCGCATCCAACATATTCACCAGCAGGTCCATGACATTCTTGAGAAATCAAATGCCAAGTACAAGCAGCGGCATGATCAACATCGGGTGCCACACAAGTTTCAGGTGGGAGACAAAGTCTGGTTGCATTTGCAAAAGGAACGCCTTACTGGAGCCTGTCGGAAATTGAGACCACTCCGATATGGTCCTTACACCATTACTAAGGCTATGGGAGACAATGCATTTGAGCTCAACATTCCCCCATTCCTTGGCCTGCACCCAGTGTTCAATGTGGACCGCCTTCGGCCATACTTTCCACCATTGCTAGACACATCCGACATTGCAGAACAGCTCAAACCCACAGAATTAAATCCAGATTGCATGGAACAAGCTGCAACTAATCGGATCATGGACACATAAATCAAGAACACTCGCCAACATAATATCCAACTATATCGAGTTGTCAAAGCAGGGCAACTCCTTCAGCAGGGCAAGTGGCTCACCAGGGAACAAGTTCAGCAAAAGTTTCCTCATCTCATGGAGGAACTCAACGCAATGGGGACCATTGCTTCCTAAGGGGGGAGGAATGATCCAGGTGGATATTGGTGGCCACCTGCCAAGTCCACCTGGACCCCCACCATTTTTTCTCTCAGCATTTTCAGTTTCCTTAATTGTAGCACAACTTACTATTTTTAGCAATTTTTCGGGTCCTGAACTTCTGGAGCCGTTTTGAGGCCGTAAACGACGTTTTTTGGGAAATCTGGGGGCAACATGGGTCCATTGACCGATTTTTCCCTTCCCAAAGTGGTAGTGCTCGGATAGATCTTTCTAACGAGCTATTGTGCGCGTCAAACGGAGATCGTATGCCAAAGTTACGACCCCGGGTAGTTGATGTACCAATTTACCCAAACGGGGCCCACAGTTTGGCGTTTCATCTCCTAGGGTTAGGTTTTGGAATGTTAAGGGTTTTCCATTGTTTCTCAACAATAAATAGGTCTTCGAGCCTCATTGTAACATAGTTCAGAGGCATGTAGCCACCACATCTCTTCTCAGAGATAAGCTACCATCGCCCTAGCTGGTTTATTTCCATTTCTGGTTGTAAGCATATTTCAGTATCTTCCATTAATGAAATGAAGTATTATTTCCGCTGCATATTTGTGTATATGGTTATCTCTGTAATTTGTTGCGTTCCTGTTTAAATCCAGATCAGAGTGACCTCTGGTTTAGTGCCTCTCCAAGCCTCAAAGGGGGTCTGATCCTTGATAGACCTATGAGGAGATCTGTTCTCGATGTAGTTAGCACAATTAAGTGCTTCGGCCCATAGCTTATGAGGGACTGACTTAGCATGCAACATGCAGGAAGCCATCTCTTTGAGAGATTGATTCTTTCTCTCAGCAACTCCGTTCTGCTGTGGAGTGTATGGAACTTTGTACTGCAACTGTATGCCGGACTAAAGACAAAGGTTCCGAAGTGTTGTGTTAACATATTCCCCCCCATTGTCTGTATGGAGGGCTTTGATCTTTCTCTCTGACTGTGTCTCAACTAGTGCTTTGAAATCTTGAAAGTTCACAAAAACTTCAATTTGTTCCTGAGAAGATACACCCAAGTATACCATGATAAATCATCAATAAATGTAAGCACATACCTTGCCTTTTTGATGGAAGGATGAGGAAAATGCCCCATGAGATCACTATGGATCAGATCTAGAGGAGAGGATGCTCTGTGAGTCTTGCCAGTGTCAAACTTTTCTCTGGGATGTTTGCCAAGGACACACCCTTCACAAACTCCTTTGGAGAAACTGATATTTGGAAAGCCTTCCACCATCTCATGCTTGCTTAGCTACTACATATACCTGTAATTTAAGTGACCAAACCTCTCGTGCCAAAGCCTACTACTATCATCAAGATGTGTAAGCAATAAGGAGGATTCAGATTCAATAAATTCAGAAAATGTATATAGTCTGACTCCATTGTTTACCTCACCAGTTGCAATTTTGGAGCTACTATGTAAGTCATATATGTTCACTGCATTTGGAGTGAATTCCAATCTCTTTCCGGTGCTGGAATGAGTGATCTGATAAACCGAAAGTAGGTTTACCGAAAGTTTTGGAACATGAAGCACATCTTCAAAGCTTCCGTGTAAAAGTTCCACTCTACCTTTTCCGGTGACCTCAACAGGTGAGTCATCTCCCATGAGGATGGGAGGTCCTTTGCATCCATCCAAAGAGGAATAGACTTCCTTTGCAGCAGCCATATGATGTGATGCACCAGAATCTATAATCCATGCATCAGGGGAAGAATTAATTGCAACTAAATCATAAAAATTGTTACCCTTCCCGTGTGGCGGATCCTCAGTTTTCTTCTTGGCGCCCTAAGGGATGTGGTACCAAGGTTGTGGTTTTGAAGAATTTCTGCTATTTGGTCAATTTGTTTCTTCATGCAAGAGCATTCTAGATGGAATCCTCTTTGACAGTAGGTGCATCTATTTCCTTTCTTCCCTTTCTCATTTCTCGAGTTGAAGGAGTCATTGAAGGGCTTGGTGTACCCTTTTCCTTCTTTGGATGGGAATTCACTTTTCCCCTGTATTTTTGCTGCTGATTTTTCTAATTTGAATCAGATTTATGATTTTTATTGTAGCTGCCATCATGCACAGCAAGTGTATGCGCTTTTGGAGGTTTGATTTTCCCCATGCCAATGAGTTTATCTTGCTCAAAAATAAGGGACTCCATAAATTCTTTGAGAGAAGGAATAGTGTAGGATTTCCCTGTTGCAAGCCTTATTGAATTAAATGTAGACACAAAGACGGAGTATTCCGGTCCGAGCTTTGACATAATAGAGAGAACTTAGCGACTCTCCTCCTTGGATTTATCAATTCCACAACCCTTGAGTTGCAGCAATAGATCATTATATTTGGTGAAGAAGTCTTGAATTTTTTCATAGTTCCATGGATCCAATGACAGCAGCTCCACTTCAAGCAGATGTCCTTTTATCTCATCCTGTTTCCCGTAGAGATCTTCAACCTTTTTCCAAATCTCATTGGGAGTATTGCAGGCAAATAGATGAAACTGCAACTCTGGAGAGATGCACATGCATATGGATCCGTGGGCCTCATCCATACGGTTGAGGTACTTGGATTTCTCTATGGCTGAAGTGGGTTCCACTTTTGTATCCATGGTAAGCCTATACAACCCTTTATGACGAAGGTATCGAGCCATTTGGTCCTTCCATTTCATGATAGTTGTATGGTGTTAAGATCGATGCTTTGGGAAACTCCATTTTTTTGTCGATCTTCGATCTCCAACTTGTAATACCTGCAAAATAAAGTATTGGTGTGCCTTTTATCTAGCAACCTGTGGGCCCTGATACCATGTAAATGTGTTAGAAAACCTGCACAGATGAATCTAGCTAGTAAAGGTTGAACACACAGCTTTGCAGAGCAAAAACACTAAAAGAAAATCGAAAGAAGAAAAGAATAATTAATTAAAAAATAGGTTACAATGCTCATGATATAGCATTATTGGGTGAAGATCCCAAGGTAATGCACCAAGTGGTGATCAATGAGAAGACTCAACACCTACAACGAGTTCCGAAGATAACTAGCCAGTTGCTGAGTGAAAGAAGGAGCAAATCAAGGAGTAAATCATGCAGAAGAACTAACCAGTTGTGGAGTTAAAGAAGGAGCAAATCAAGGAGTAAATAACGCAAAAGGAATCTTGCATGTAGTCCAATGCTCTAACTAAGAGTCTGCATGTAGGTGCGTAGTAGTTCCAACAATAACCGTTGTGAGATTGCGCGATTCGTGATACCAAAGCATGCTCAAATAATAGTCAACGTGTGGGCAATCGCAAGGGAACCTTCGATCGGGAAGGAACCCTTGAAATTTATGCCGTAGAGATTTCTTGATAATGTGGTTGCATTCAAATATCATGTACAATTTTATTATTAAAAAGACAGAAAAACGTGTACCATTAAAAACACAAACATAAAACAATGCAATTAATAGTTTTCCATAAAACAATCAAATCAATAGTCTTTCATATATATTCATTGATGTTATTAAGTTTAAAACATCGAAAAATGGTATTTATGGATATATAACAATTGCTTTTACTTGTTACAAAATGAAAACTAAATATCTTTTACTAAAGTGTATAAATTTTAATAAAGTTAATATCAATAAATTTTAGATAATTATTATATTTAATTATAGTTATAATAACTATTCAAAATATATCTATTATTTATATTTTATAGTTAAAAAGATAAAAATAAAGACCAATTATATATATATATATATATATATATATATATATATATATATATATATATATATATATATATTAAAATAAAATTAAAATATAATATATATATAAATATAAATATATATATATATATATATATATATAATATGTATTTTTTACTAAAATTTTCCAAATTAAAATTTCATTTTTTAATTACAAGCTCCCCGAGAGAGTTTCTTGAAATTGAACTTCGATGGAGTGTCTAAGGGAAACTTAGGTAAGGCTAGAGCTCGAGGAATCATTTGGAATTGGACAGGTAAAATTCAAAGGTTATATTTCATCAATATGAGTTAGGCCACGAATAATGCCATAGAGTTTCAAGCCTTGGAGCAGGGGCTGGAAACATTACGAAGAGAATGAATGGTGAATGTAATAGTGCAAGGGGATTCTGCATTAGCTATTCAAGCAACACATCGACTGCAATGTGGCTCTCACATGAACAAAGTCACGAATAATTAGCGCCTCGCCCAAATTATCCAAAGGATACAAAGCCACCTGAAGGAGTTGGAAACGATGGAGCTTTCCTAGGTATGACCCTCAGCTAATGCGTTGGTGGAGAGAGTGGAAAAAGAAGGGGTCGAGAGTGTTAGGTTGATAACCGAGGTGGCCTAGGAGGACATGTTGGATGGAAATCTAAAGGAACACTATCGATCATGGGTAGAGTGAGACCAATCCATGCCAAAAGGGAGGAGCGACAGACAAGGAGTGTGACAGGATCAGGGAAGAGACCCACCTCGTGATATGAATGTTTAATAATTATCATGGTTCGACAACTAGTGAATGTTAGGAATGAGCAAGGTGATACATGTCATCACGATACAAAGGAAAGGACGGTCGAGGATGGGAAGGAGAGGAACTCAGTTTCAATTAATCATTCATCGGGAGGCCACATTAATTAGAAAGGATGTTTAAAGGAGTGGAGAAGTAAGACGCTGAGCGAGGCGTTGTACTGGAATAGGACTATGGCAATAATGAGCCTGCATAAACCATTTGCAAAGGCAAATGGGGAGGAATATGGCCCCATCCTCACATGGATGTAGTGTAATATCATCGGTAAGTGGAAGTTGTCGAAAATAGATGGGAAAGGTGCACAAAGGACGGGGTGGCATGATTTGTTTTGGATGTTTCCTTTATGTGGGAAGGATGAAAGGTGCATAGGGTAGAAGATAAAAGGTGGTGTTGTAGCAACAGAGTTTATGTTCCTCTAATAACTATAGTGTCCAAGATAGTAATGACAAGAATGACTGGTAAGAGGTCCAGAATGGAGTATGAGGGGAGGAAGGCTACCCTAAACTATCATGCAATGGTCCCAAAGAAAGGAAAAGAAATCGTCGAAAATTGGGAGAATGAGGTGAGGCTCCTATGCAAGAGCATCCCAGATAGAAAAATTGAAGAATAAGTTGTATGGATTATAGATACTGGGAAATCCTGAACGCAACAAACGGATTATGTAAAAACATTGGAGATGGTGTGGCATGTTGAAAACCTAATGGGGAAGCTGGAGGCGGAGGCGATGGAGGATAGAACTAGGCAAAAAATGGAACACCAACTTTAGTTGAAGGCAATGTAGTAGAGGTTACAGGTTTTTTAGGAATCACTCGAAACGGTGACGAATATAGAACGTTTTCAAGATGATAGAATTGGAGACATGAACAAGATGTTCTCCATCCACTTCAAATATATCCATAAACTGGATATCACATTGGGGTAGGAACTCGGAGAACTTGCTAGATCTATGGAATGTCAGGTCATGGAGGTAACTAGAGCAAGTGACAAGTAACTGATGACATAGGGAGCAAGGGCAGCTGCAGCACCAGCTCCAGCAACAAATATTTCACTTTCATCTAGGTCAAGTGTAGCAGAAGCAAACAATAATGCCTTTGGTTAAATGGCATGCGTCTGTCTTTTTTTGTTATATTTTTTCGAATGGCTGAGTAGGCGAAATCATCATAAAATGTTGATAGATAGGTTAGAAGGTGTAGAACAAATAGGCAGACTTATAGGCAGACCACCTTCAAGATGTAAATGGGTAAGTAGGAGTAGTAGTTAATTAAATTTTGCAGATATGTATAGGAGATGCCATAGACAAAAAAAACCTTATGGCATGTCTGGTTAAGTGTTTGGTTAAGACTATATTTTACTGCAATTGGTCTCGTTTCCAATCTAGAAAACCAACTGCTTATGATGTACTCTACGGTTATATAGTAATATAAGGTTTCTCTATTGACTTACAAAAAAATATTATTATTATAAAATTAATTAATATAAATTAATTATATATATATATATGTATAACAAAGTTCTTAATATAAATTAAAATACATATATATATATATATATATATATTGATAACATAATTAATTTTAATAAGAAATAATATAAATTTAAATATAAAATAGTTAGAAGATTTTCTTTTCAAATGCAATAATAATATAAATTCAAACTCTAAAATATGTAACACAACCATATACATTAAAGAGATTATGAACATCAATAATCCAATATCGAGATACACTAAAACACTTTTGATTATTAGTCAACCCTCAACCCCTTATACAGGCAAGGAGCCCAAACTTTCTCAACCCTTGGCACATTACAATGGAGACTAATAAGCCTATATATAGGTTTATTTTCAACAAAATACAACTGACATAATACCATGCGCCAAGAAACCATGTGCCTGAAACCACCTAGTCCCAAGTCAAGATTAATCCTAACAATCACCCCTTTAAACTTGACTCCCACATGCCCCCTATCATTCTAGACTCTTAGGTTTGCATTCCTACCAGGTATTACAAAAATATGCCCAATTACATAATATCTATTATAATTAATATATTTCTTGGTTTTTTTGTAGGGAGAATTTTAGGGATTAAAATAGGCTAATTTTCCATTTTTGTCCCAACAAAATTATCAATTTCAATTTTTTCTAAAAATTATTCACCCAAATTTTATAGGATAAAATTATGATCACCAAAATTTTATAGATATGATATGAAATCAATAAATATAAAATATTTTTACAAAAATATAGTTAAACATCTTAAAATTTACATATTAGAGAACATTAAGATTCCCCAAGTTTCTTACATTTTAATATAAACCTTTTTCCATAAAATTTTTCATGATTTATTGCTTCTTAGATCTTTCTTTTCTTTTCTCCATGGCCACACATTTGACATTGAGATCCATATAAAAATAAACCACCCATCTACCAGATTACATGGGTTACCGGCTGATATAACCACCGGTTCTCTTAAAAATTCTCTTCCCATACATAATTCATCAATTAATTAATTCACATTTACATCTTTCGTCATATTTTTTGTTGATTAGATCTTATGGATAGATCATGTCACTCATGCCACAAATTACCTTCTGCAATTCATCCAGCCTCCCATAACTCGTCGTTATCATAGAGTCGTGTTTGCATCCTCGTGCTTCTAGGCCCATGGCGCTGCCAAAGTCACACTTTAGACTGGAATTACATTTGGACACAACAATTTCTTGGTCTCTGCTTGATCTTTGACCACTTCACGAACTTTTGCCTTCGTGCCTAAAATGCGAATCCACTCTCTCTGTCACTTTCTCTCTAGCTCTCTAACTTCTCGCCTATGCTACTTCTTGAGTTGTTCCTTTCCCACAATGGTATCCTGATCATTATATCAAATGTATCCCCCAAATAACCTTGTCACAACTATTGACTTATTAACTTCTATCGACACCGTTCCTTAGCCACTAGGCTTGGCCATCATTTCGTCCCAAGCTCTCAGCCTCTTATCCTCCAATCAGACCATAATGCATTATTGAAAGTCCCTTAATAAGAAATCTTGTGGCCATCGTGGATTAAAATATGTCACATATCACACTTTTGGTTGCATTAGCTCCTTTTCTGAGCTTCAATCACAGTTATGTTGCCCACCCCCAGGTTTTCGAAGCCAGCATGACTGATTAGTAATTCAATCTACTTCAACACGTAGATTATAACAACATATTGTTCAGACAATGCAACATATAGTGCCCTCTATTGGTGCCACTTTCATATTTCTTGGTCTCAAATGCCTCCATCCTTGGATCGTTCACTCAGGTGATTTCATTGCATGCAAACCCTATCCACCTTAGTTTGTATTGTGCTCTTTTTCTCTCTCTCTCTCTTCATCTTGGCCATATCCAGCACCTCGCCCACTCCAAGCTTAGCTATTATACTATTGTAATGAATTAAAAGGAAAGAAAATAACGATAATAAAAAACACAAATAGAAATAAATAAAGATAATAAAAAACACAAATAGAAGAAATCATGCATATAAAAAACATCAAGAAATACTATGGAAAACCCCAACCTCTAGGGAAAAACTAAGCCCAACATAATTCTATTAGTCCCTGGCCAAGATCCTGGCCAACCCTGTGAGGGAGCCTTGCTCAACCCTTGGCCCCTTACATTAGTTAGGGAGTCCAAACTTCTCAACCCTTGGCACATCACAATGGAGACTAATAAACCTATTTATATGCGTCTTTCCAACCAAATACAACTAACATAATACTATCGATGAAACCATTAACTGTACACTGTCAAAGTTAATCCTCACAAATAATGGAATCAATTTTTTTCCATTATGATTGTGACAGTTCATCCTTACTCAAAACCCCAACTCCATAAAGAACACCAAGAAATACCATGAAAAAACCCCAACTCCAAAAAAACCAAGCCCAATAGAATTCCATTAGTCCTTGGACAAAACTATGGCTAAGCCTACCAGGAGCCTTGCTAAACCGTGGGCCCTAAGCCCCTTATGCTGGCCAGGAAGCCCAAACTTGTGCAACTTTTGACATATTACAATGGAGACTGATAAACCTATTTATAAACTTCTTTCCAACCAAATACAACTAACATCATACCATAAATGAAACAATTAACTTTACACTATAGTCAAAGTTAATCCTAAGAAATCATGGAATGATTTTTTTTCCATTAGGTTTGTGACAGTCCATCCTTAAAACTATCAAAACTGTCGACTTGAGTTATCCGTATGTGACAAAGTGGCGGCCATGCATTTAAAGGTTACTATTAATCCCAGGGCCAATTTAACATTTGAAAGTGAAAATTAACAAGAGGGGTTGCAGTGCAATAAGTCACTGCCTTAGGTGGGCAAGTAGTTGACCTGCAACCCTTATTAAAGCATCATTGATCCAAAGGAATTCAAAGATAATTTGACAGGCATCACTAGCCATTACGATGGGTATTTTAGCAGTAGAAGCATCAGACCCTCGGACCAAGGTAGTTGTAGTCATAATTAAACTAGAAGGCAGTCTCAAAGAACGAGCATAAGGTATCACTAGCCATTGCGATGGGTATTCTAGTAGTAGAAGTATCAGACACTTTGAAAAAGGCAGTTGTAGTGATAATTAAACTAGAATGTAGTCTCAAAGAATGAGCATATGGTAGCTGGGAACAATGTAAAACAAACTGTGTAGATCACATAACACAAAGTACGCCTGTGACATGGAGGAAATTTTTGGTTTGCCTATGCAAGTCGTACAAAATTTCCATGGAGGGTAATATGAAGCATTGTATGCCATCTCAAAATCACCCCTTCCTTCTTCGTTCATAGAATTGTATATAGCTAACAATCATTGCAAAGCGTATAATAAGTTCAAATTTAAAACAAGCATAAGAAATTCAAACCATTTCAAGAGTATGCACTTGGCATTGTTGGTTTTCACTGTTCAGGAATGTTGAGTGAACAGAGGATTGAACTTTATGAACACATTCATGATTCAAGATAGTGGGGATCCAACATGGACATGCGGGAAAAGGGGTTTTCAAGGATTGCACTTACAACCACATTTCTCTATCCACTAAGGAAAACCAAATAAAATCATGACACATAAATCCAATGCATCTAAGAGAAGATATTCACAGAATTTTAATTCATAATAATAATAAAATGTATTTCTCAGTGCCAACGCACTTTTGTATTTTTAATAATATCACAAAAAAATACAATATGATGATCTCTTTAGGTATAGGTGCAACCTTCGTTTAGAGAATTGTATATAGCTAACAATCCCCGCAAATTGTATAATACGTTCAAATTTAAAACAAGCATAAGAAATTCAAACCATTTCAAGAGTTTGCACTTGGCATTATGGGTCTGCATTGTTCAGGAATGTTGAGTGAAGAGAGGATTGAACTTTATAAACACATTCATGATTCAAGATAGTGGGGATCCAACATGGACGTGTGGGAAAAAGGGTCTGTATGGATTGAATTTACAACCACATTTATCTATCCACTAAGGAAAACCCACATAAATGATGACACATAAATCCAGTACATGTAAGACAAGATATTCACTGAATTTTACTTCATAATAAAAAAAAGCCTGCTGCCCAATGCCAACCCCTTCCATATTTTTAATAATATCAAAAAAGAAATAAAAATATGATGATCTCATGAACTACAGGCGCAACTGGGTTTTACTACCGAATTTCAGAAGTTCCACAAAAAAAACAAAAATTTTGACATTCAATGCAGAATCCCTACGGTCCCTTCTTGGCAATGATGCATATGTTGAAATCAATATTACCTTGTTCTCGTATAGTGCAGATCTCAAATTTTTGACAATTGAAAGAATGTGGAGTGAACAGAGTCATAACGATCTGTTGTGTTTCAATATTATTGTAGCAGTAAATGGAAACTCTTTTTTGAATTGAAATAAATTTTCCTCATTTAATAAATAGACTGAGATGAGTGCATCATGAGAAAAAACTTTGTAAAATTATATATAGATTCTTCCCTGCAACATGAAATCAAATTATGAGAGCCCTACAAGGGTACCCAATACCAGAGTTTCATGTAAAAGCAAACAACAAATAAAAATCTACAACAATCCAAGTGCCAATATGATGTAAGATTCATAAGACAACAAAATATATATAGGGAGGAGCCACCAAAGAGACAAAATGAGATTTGTTGGCTTAGAATAAGGTATGTAATATTACTATTTGGAAATATTATTGTATGTAATATTTTGATAAAAGGATAAAGACCAAGTAATCAGAGGAACTGTGTAATCAAAGAAGCCTCTGAATTAATAGAATGGGTTATGTTTTATTATTCCTGCTTTGTGTGTCAACAAATCATGGGGATCAACAAAGCATGGAACAATGTGATAAGTTGTAGAAGTAGGCTATGACACATATATGAGTCATTAAATTGTTTCCTTATTAGAAAGCTTGTTAATGGCTATGAGATGGTGGATAATGGTTATGAGAGGTGGAGAGGTGTCATGATCTCTAATATCTCATTTGGGATGCAATATGGAGCTAGCAGCCAGTTTTTCCCTTGAAAAGAGATGGACAAGGGATTTTTTTACTCACCCAAAATCATTTTTCAAGTGTCAAAGTTTGAGATATCAAAAGAAATGAACTAGAACATCATGTGCTTGTCAAACATTTTGGAGGATTAAAATGGTTGATATAGAAGTAATCATGCCCACAACTGGTAACACTTCATTTCAACTCTTGCATTCAGATAGCGGGCTATTAGAATCAACCACATGATAGGAACAAAATTTTTGGCAAGAAACGCCATAAGCCTTCACATGTTTTTCCCTTTTCAGCGTATCAATACTATTTGACTCTATTGCAAGAAGGAAATGTAGAGGTCTAAATCAGCATTGAAACAAATTTTTTTTTATCATTCCTATATAACAATAAATACAATACCAAATGACCTTGTAATGTACATGTCAAATACTCGAGATTGAGTTTAGAATTGTTTCTCCATGCTCACAATCAAAGGAGTTGAAGAAAGGTATTAGTTTGAATGAAACATGTGTTCAATGGGTCAATTTTCATATTAAGGTTTCAAATTAGTTGTGTTTTCTGACCAACCTAAATAGTAAGGGGGTTATAGTATATATAGATCTATAAATGGCCAAAGTCACCTTATCAAACCTCCAGGATTTTTTTCACCCATAAAACTTTCCTGCCTTTCTTTGTTTTGGAAAGTTTTGATTATTGATGAGGATTCATCTTTGTTGTGGTGCAGGCAACATTAGACCTACTTCCTTGGCAAGATAATGTGATGTCTAGAATGGAAAGAACAGGTCAACTAAAAATATTGTTGTGTTATAGACAACATTAAACCTACTTCCTTGGGTAACATAATGTGATGTCTAGAATGGAAAGAATAGGTCAACTAAAAATGCGAAATAATCAACCGCTAGATAAAGCCTTAAAGGAAAACAACAGGAAAAATCGTTCAACCAACAGTCGAAATAGAAAGAGTAGGTTGACCTTGAGGAAAAGCATTGAAGAAAGATATCTAAAAGGAAAAAAGGGTCACATCCTCTTTGAATGAACAACCTTTTCCATTTTGGAGCTTTTATCCCCTTTTCTCAGCGTTAAAGGTAAATTGAGTTGAAGGAGATGAGTTTTCTTATTTGCAGATCTTAGAACCATTGCACGGATTAGATAGTTCATTATTGAAACATCCATAGGATCTTAACTACCACCTTTTGCTCTTCCATCCATAGGATCTTGACTACCACCTCCACTGCAAGCAAGAAGTTAATGGTAGCCAGTCACCCACCACCCATCATAATGCCAACAATCTTCTAGGTAATGTCTCATTTAATATAGTTATGCTTCATTCTAGCTCTCTAAATCTCATGGTTGTGTTGAATTAATTTCTTTCTTAGTACCATGTTTATATGCATTTACTTTGAAATCATTTCCCTTAAATTGTATTTCTTTCATATACTTACAATTTGATTTCGTAATCATTAAGGTCTCTGAAATCTAATCTCAACAACTAAAAATCCTCTTCTAAATTTATGATCACTCTTGATTGTTTTTGGATTCCCTAAGTGTGGGTTTTAATATGCTGACCATCATTTAAATAGATGCAGAAATCTTATTTTAGATGGTCGCATACACCTATTTGGGACACGCCATTGAGATTTCGACAGACTATGATACCGTACTTCTTTTGCCAACATGATACATATAGGTAAAAGATTAAAAAAATTGTTCAAGTTCAAAACCACTTGACGATAAGATTGGAAACATGTTTTAACGGAATAAATTTTTAAACAATACCCATTCTGTGTATTTGGGAGACAACAAACTAATAAATCAAATACATTTGTTCGAGAAATACTATCAAGAAATATTCCATAATAAAATACTACCTTATACTAACTATACATCTGAAAAAAAGACAATGCTAATTTAGATAGCACAGACCATACAATGAAACTCAATCAAGATCTGCCATAAAATTCAGCACAAAGAAATCATAATAGAAATAAGCTCAAGATTCCTAATTTTCTCCCTAATAAATAGTCAAGACAGTGTAGTGAATACCATAGAAATAGACAACACGAACTATATTCATAAAGAATTATTCATTGTACTTGAATGCATTGTGTGTTTACAATTGAGTCAGCAAGAAACTTCCATTCCGTAGTTTTAATCCATTCATAGTAATTTCCTTTGAGACTCATTGGCCTTCATTATAATATGCACAGGACCATAACATGAACATTCTTATATTCTTCATTTTCCTGATAATTAGAACACTATTCATAATTTATATTTATGGTTTCAAAATCCCAAAATGTTTAACAAATCTCACAAGTTTCAAAATCCCTCTAAAAGGAAAATAATAATTATCAACTAGTAGCCAAATCTGGTAAGCTTTAGATACTTTATGCTATTTCTAGGTTGTTTGTTGTTCATGGTAGTTGTTTTTTTTCCTAATTTTACGAACATCCCTTGACTTTTACATGTGTACAAGTATCTAGTGTTTCTATGTATTATTCTTTGATGACATAGAACTGAAAATGCTAGAATTTTTTGTCACTAAAAAGTGATATAGAAGTCAAGTAGTTCATGACTTCTTCAAGAGTACTTGAGTATCCCAAATAAATAGCAATCAAGATTATCAATCAAAACCAAAAGCGTGAATTAATGTATACTTCATTAACACCTTAAACAAGAAATCCATAGAAATTCGAAGTCTTGGGATAATTTTATCTAAGGGCTTCATTCAACAACTTCTCAGGTAGAAGGTTAGTAAACTAAACATTCTATTAATGCACATCAAACAATTGGTTGATGAAAATAAAAAAAAATGTCCTAATGCAAGAGAATAAGGTTCTATTACAATTTTCAGAAGAGAAGGAATGAATTAAGTGAGTCGAACCATACCCTGCCACAGCAACAACCAATGCATGATGAACAAAAACAATGATCACAAATGCACCTTGTGGTTTACTCATTATAACCATCTTCCCTCGAGCAACAACAACAACATACTCCCATTTCTCCTTCTGATTCTTTGACCTTCCGCTTGTTCAAGAGGATTTCCAATGATCCTTTGCACACTATTCAATCGTGAACACCATGATTAAGTGCCCACAGTGAGCTGTGAAGGCCATTCTACAAGCCTCAAAATTATTATTATGAACCTTCCAAATATAGATTCAGCACCATTTCACTTTCAGTAAATCTTAACACTACCTTCTATAACCAACAATCATGCAGTTTCATAAACATGGATATGTATTTGAATCTTTAAAATTTCTAGCTTGTCCTAGGTTTCACCATGTTCATTCAATGATCAATGCCAAATTAGCAAGACACTAAATTTAAAGGTGACAATTTTCAAAATTAAAAGCATAGTCTAGAATATGCATACAAGGGAAAACACCCCAATATGAACATAAATCGTAAACATCAATCTAGACTCTAGAAATAAAAGAAGTGAACAGAAACGTTGAGACTAGAAGCCATAATTTTTTTTCAAAATAGAAACAGTGAACATGAATTATTTGATAAAATGAAATTAATTCTTTATACAATGACAATAACCACACGTGAAGTGAGGATTTGTGAAAAAAAGGTCCATTTTTCTTTAACACGACGTCAATATTTTCTTTGCATTGTCTCTCTGGTATCCCTTGTTTCCTATTTTGATTACCCTTATCTCCAACCTCATAATATCTAGTAATCCAGGATTCCAACAAAAACCTCGATGAATTGGTCATATATTTAAAAACTAGACCAACATGGGGCTACTTGCATGCCAATAACCACTACTCAAAATAGTGCACGAGTCATGAACATACATGCTATAAATATTTTAAGATTAGACACTAAACTAGACATGTACGATTCTCATAAGCTACCATAATCCACATTATAGTTATGCAAAGAAAAAGAAACCAGTAAACATTGCAAAACTGGAAAAAAAAAAAAAACAGTCCCTTGAAAAGCAATCCCTAGTAAAGCCAACATACCCTACTAACCATCAAAAATAAATAAAAACATCGATATGCAAAATATCTAATCCAACAACTGTAACCATATCATAATCTTATCCTTCAATCATGTTACATGCAAAACATGTAAAACCTAAGGTCAAGTAGTAAGGGTATTAGTGTCACATAGGGATGGATATATAAGTATGGGAAGGTAGCAGTATGGCCTGGTAAGCAATTAAACACAAGACTCAAGTTATTTTTGGTGCTTTCTTTCATGAAAGTCGTCATCATTGGCCAACCAAATTTGAATACAACCCTCAAACTTGACTATATCACAGAATTACCAATTCAATAGGCTTGATTAGTATGTAAAAAAAAGTTGAACACTAATCATGCGCCAAACAACTTGGCCCCATACTTTGTTTTAGACCATGGGTCACAATTGAAAACTTGGGCTATGCATGCAAGTTACAAAATTCCCAATTATAACAGCTCACAAGAGGGCTTAATTAGTGCCATCATCTATATACAGCTTTCGTGATATGCAAACAAGATAAGATAAGTATATAACCCTTAAAGAACCTAAGGTATATCAACAGTTGTAGAAGCCAATAATAGAGGAAAACCAAGATGGATGTAGCATGCTCCACTTACTGCAAACTATCCCACATGTGTAACTCTATACATTAATAGAAGAATTTTAAACAAAATGGGTAATCCATTGTCTAGCCCAACATAGCATTCACTCAACACCTACAAGGGTAAAGTCTGCCATGATAAAAAATGCTCAAACAAGAAAATGGATAGTTTTATTTCCATGCTCGTTCTAGGTATCAAACCATCAAGTATCATAAACAAAATATGGTTTGAACTATTTAAAACTACTGCCAACAAGGTTGCATCATGCTATCTTAACGCTTGGGGAATTTAAAACAAAGTGCTTTGTGTCATTCAACCCTTCAGTTGTGGGTTTTCTCTTTTGTGATTACAACATATTGTTCCTAGTTTTATTGCTTTTGTTGAGGAAAGCCTTGCATGTGGAGGTTAAACTACATTCGACCTCTTGGATGCAGTTAAGTCTAAAACAATATTTTTGTTGTCTTATGACTGCTATTGGCCTGAGCCAAGAATCCTATATGCATTCTATATGAACATAACCCTCCTTTATTGATTTCAAGCACTAACTTTGGTTAATATAGAGGCACATAAATAATCTAGTAAGGCACACTAGACAGAGACAACCACCCACCTTTGTTATGAGAAGTGGGAAACATTTTCGCAGATTGAACAACATCTGGACATATCAACTCTCATTTTCAAATATTACACACATGAACTTGGATTCAAAAGAGATACAAAGAGGAACTTGGATTCAAAGGAGATAAAGAATAGGCTGCGAAATAATCTTCAGAGTATTATTAACACTCTTGGTGTTTATTTTATTTAATATATTAAAAATAAAAGAACTAAATACAATAACTAATAAATAAGGTTAAATAAAAATAAAAATAAATAAAATGAACTTCCCAACTGCCAAGTGAGCTTGCATGCATGAAAATGCCCAAGTGCTCCCTCTGGAATTTAGGCGTGATCAGACTCTTCATCAGGTTTAGGAGTTAGGAGCTGAGCAACGTAGATTAGGCATGAAAAACCACATGCACTACCAAAACCAAAACCAGGGCAGTGAATCTATTACAACAGACCCAGTGTAGAGAGCAACACTGAAATGAACAATTCTTTCATTGTAGAGATAGAGACTTGATGGGGCTGAAAACCATTTATACCATGAGAGAGCCCAGATAGAAGGAGATCCTCCAGGCCGTTCTTACTTGGCAACGCCACAGTCCTAAAAGAGCGCACAACATATAGAGCCACCTAGTAGCGTATAGAAAAACTAAGTGAAGTGAAGCAAAGCATAGCCAAGTGTATAGAGCACAACAACCAAGCATAATAGAGTTTACCTAACCACGAGGCCATAGCCTATTTCAGAACCAACAATATCAGAAGGAAATGCAAGCAATATGCATTCTATTATGCCTGCTTATGTGTCTCCAAAACCCTGCAACTTGTGGCCAAGTGTTTTATGTTGCCCTTTTATGTGCGTGCACCCTAGCTGTAGTCACTCTACCTAAAAGATGATCAAATGAAGGGACTTCAACTGGGTTGGGTTGACAGTTGATGCTTATCTGTCTATTGGTCATTAATAGAGTGACTCTAGCCAAAATGTGGCACATAGAACAAAGTCATTATGCCAAACTTGTAAAGGCTCCTCGTCCATTTCTTTCCTAGAGTTCACGACCTCAACACGATAAAGAGCATGGCTAGTCTAAGCATAACCTGAGAATTTGAGATCAAGGAACAACTGATTATCCTGGATGATGTAATCCATAAACATGAGCATTAACATTGTTTCATAGAGGGACCCTAACACTTGGACTTTAGATGCCAATGGTTTCTCCTGCATGAGTGTAGGCTTAACACGAAGTTTAGTGGGTGTTGCAGGAACTTGAGTGGATCTAGTGCGGCTACAAGATGTCATCTGCACTGGAGGAATATCATGTGTAAATTGTTGATTCAACCCAAGCTACTAGCTTTCTAAAGGGCTATGCTCCGTCTCTCTATTTGGGGTATCAATCTTACACTAGAATAGATGATGAGCGTGATTCTCCCTCCTTATAGTCAAGTGAGTGGGTCCGCCCCTTAGAAGCTCGTATCACTTCGCTCACTTCAATAAGGATATACCCACACTAAAACAACCAACCTTAAGTTATGTCGGTCAAGGTTTCAGAGGTCGAGACCTACCGCTAGGGGTGATTTTAGGGGCGAATGTTTGCCCTTTGGTGAAATTAAGGGGTTTTAAATATTTAGTGGGCGAATATTTTGTATCATAATACATTTTTACAAATCACCTCAAATAGCCCACCTTATTTTAAGGGAGAGGGCAAAAAAGGTAAATTTAGCCCTTGAAATTAGGAGTTACAACCTTCCATTCGCCCATTTTCAAGAATAGTTTTTATTTAAGTGAATCCATTTGCCCATTTTCAAAAATAGGTTTTATTTAAGTGAATCCTATGGGCCAAAGGCCCAAATACCATATTTATAAAATAGGTATGGTAAATTAATAAAAATATAAATAAATGAGAGGTATGGTAAATAAATAAAGCATTTTTTATATTTACTCCATAAGTCACCTTATATACATGCAAGGGTGTAAACAAATAAAAATATAAGTAAAGTGGAGGTATGGTAAATAAATAAAAATATAAATAAACTAGATGCATCGTAAATAAATAAAACCTATTTTTATATTTAGTCCATAACCCTCGTTCTATTTATGAAGGCTCAAGAAAGAGGTTTTATTTAAGTGAATCCTATGGGCCAAATACCATATTTGTAAAAGAGGTATGGTAAATTAATAAAAATATAAATAAGCGAGAGGTATGGTAAACAAATAAAACATTTTTTTATATTTACTCCATAAGTCACCTTGTGTTTATGAATGGTATGGTAAATTAATAAAAATATAAATAAACGAGAGGTATGGTAAACAAATAAAACATTTTTTTATATTTACTCCATAAGTCACCTTATATTTATACTATGGGACAAATACCATGGACTAGATTGTTATTAATACCATGCAAAAAAACATTAGTAACCCTAATATTAGTATTAATAAAAATAAAAATGGCACATGGTATTGACCCATGGTATTCACCAAAATGGCACATGGTATTGACCCATGGTATTCACTTGGAATGTAGCCTATTTAAATGCGGGAATTAAACCAGCATAGATCCATCTTTACTCTGGATCTACTAACCCCCGAGAGGTATCAAATATCGTGATATGCAAACTAGCATAGAGTGAAAACATATTTGATTGGGTAAAATATTCATCATGCTTGGTGAGAGATTTGCCAAAAAATTATATATACATATCATATTATTGATAAAATCGCCTTCCATTTTTCTTATATACCATGGAGATTCGCCCATTTATTATACATGTAAATTTAGGGGGGGTTCTTAAAATTTTCCCTGCCTACCGCTTCTTTCTAGTGATGAATGTAGGTAGAGAGCCCTAACTTAGAGACTAGGATTGAAGATTGAACCCAAGTACAAAGGTAAGTAGAGAAGCTCCCATCCTGAAGATCAATGGACAAAGGTTAGATATCAATATTTTCAGGAGAAGATATAATGAATGTTGAAGCTCTTTGGTTTTGGAAAGTTTCCGAGATACCTCTGCTGAGACTTGGTGTTAGGATATTCCGACACATAGGAAATAGTTAAGTACAACTTGGTATAGTTTAGAGTTAGGTAAAGTGTGTTTCTTTACCGTTGTACATTTTGTAACTTACAATCCGACGATCACGATATGTAGTGATCCGACGGTTCATTCTCTCCTCGGTATTACCGACACTTGATCTGTGGCTTGACACCCGATTGGTCCATGAGTTCTATTTAAAGCGCATGGAGGGTCATTGTTCAAGTAATCCGTGCATGAGAGAATCTTATGTAAATTTTCATTCTTTGATTAATAAATTGCCTGTAGTAGCCACGTTGGCGCAGGCCGTGGACTGTTTCCCTCTTTGAGGGTTTTAACCACGTCAAAAATACTGGTGTATTGATCTGTGATCTGGTTGTGAGCGGTGTCCTTTTGGTGTTCTTTCTGAGGAACTTACCCTGTAAATTCCTACATGGTATCAGAGCTATTTGAGGGCTGCGTCCGTTGGTGATCCAAATCTGAAGCCGGTAGAACTGCATCCGACTGTCGTTTCCTAGATCTGCTGTTTCTGACTGCTTTCGGGCCGAGAGGACTGCTCTGTTGCGTTTGGAGCATCTGTTCCAGTGAGGAACCCCTTTCGTTTCACGCGAAAAGGTTTCCGGTAGCCCTAGCTGCGTCATTTTTCAGATCGGGAGGTATACAGTGTTTATTTGCAGTTTACTGTTATTTTCTCTCTGCTTATTTCGGTTTCGGTTTATTTAGCTTTTTTTTAACCGGATCTATACCTTTCATTTCTGCGTATGCTCTTTGTCCTGCGACTCTGTGCGATCTGGGCAAATCAGAAACAGAAAGGAAGGATTTTTCTCATGCGTATGCTCTTTTCCCTGCACCTTAGTGTGATCTCGGAAAATCAGAAACATTGAGAAAAATATTTAGTTTTTCGGCTAAAGCTAACTTTGAGCCGCAAGGTTCATTTTTTTTAATATATCTAGTTTTTTGGCTAAAGCTAACTTCGAGCCGCAAGGTTCATTTTTCTTTGCATATTCGTGTTGGGTTTTGTGTTTTGTGTTTTGTAGGGAAAAAGAGCTTTCTCAAAGCAAGCACGCAAACCAAGGCCCCCCCCCCTCTCTCTCTCTCTCTCAAATTTTTTGTATAGATCAATTGGTTCAAAGCTATTTTAAGAGAGTAGAGGTCTTGGGTTCAAGTCTCCATTTTGTGGGGGCGGATTTTTTCATTCCCGCACATTCGCGCACTTTGCCGGCACTTCAACAAATGTTTTTTCAAAAGCCATAACTTCTTCATCCGGAAGCCTTTTTCAGAGCCGTTTTTTTTAAAACAGCCTAATTTTTCGAGATCTATCCATTGGAACACTTACTTTCAGCATCTTCGGCTTCAATTTTTTTAAAAATGGAAAGTCCATGCCAAGTCATTCTTGACAGCACTAACTACTTCCAATGGATAGCCTACATGGAAGATTTACTTAGAAGTAAAGGTCTCTACAGAATAGCCACAGACCAAGAGAAGAAACCAAAAGATGAAGACAAGGTTGCAAAATGGAAAAATAGACAAGATCAAGCACGTGGTTTGATAGGGATGTCTATTTCTCCTGATCTTAGATTCCATATTGCATAACTTGAGACTCCTCATGAAGCATTGGAAAAACTCACTAAAGTTTTTGGGATTAAAAATGAAATTAGAGCCCATCAACTTGAAAATGAGTTGCTTACATTGGATCCTAATAATTTTTCTTGCATTGAAGATTTCTTGTCCAAATTCAAGACCCTTAGATATCTTTTGGAAGGTGTTAAGGTTAAGAAAGAAGATAGTAACCTTATTTATTCCATCCTTACTAAGTTGGGACCAGCCTACTCTGTATTTGTTTCCACCTTCTATTCTACAAGGGAAGCTTTCATTTGTCAAGGAAAAGACTACAAGGCCCCTTCCTTTGAATCTTTTTGTGATTCTTTAATAAGAGAACAAGAAAAACTCTTACACCTTGGTCTTCTTAATCTTGGAAACTCTTCCACGAAAGCGTTAGCTGCCCAGCAGCAACCAAATTCAAAGAATCCTAAGAAGTCATATCCTAACAAGAATGGTCCTAAACCAACTCAGTCTCAAAATGAAAGATCATTTCAGCAAAATGATAAGACCAATAAAAGCAAATGGAAGAAGACTGATAGACATTGTAACTTTTGTAATCGAGATGGCCACTTAGAATCTAAATGCTTTAAGAAGATGGAAGCCTTGGAAGCCGCAATGAAGAAACATAACATCCATGTGGAGCATACTTCAACTTCAACTTCCGGAATGACACTTTCTGCATGTCGTTGTCAATCATCTCAGTCTGGTTATGCATTAAATGTATCTTCTTCCTCTCCTTCTCATGAGTGGCTCATTGATTCTGGAGCCTCTTATCACATGGCAAAAAACCAAGCCATGTTTTCTTCTTTAAATGATTGTAACACCAAAAATATATATGTTGGTGATGATAGATCTCTTAATGTTGTCGGGACTGGAACTGTTCATCTAGACAATGGTCAGTTTAATGATGTATTATGTGTTCCAACCTTATCCTGCAACCTTCTATCTGTATATCAGATAACTCATTCAGGTGAAGGTAAAATTGTTGAATTTTCACCTCATGATGTTGTAATCAAGGATCTAAGAGATCATAAACAGATTCTAGCTACTGGTATTGCTGATGATTCCACAAGGTTGTATAAGTTTCACAACTTTGGGTCATCAAATATTCCCTTAGTATTTGTTGCTCATAATGATGAAGTGAGCAAACTTTGGCATGAGCGATTTGGTCACTTAAACTATCACTCCCTTCAGCATCTATGTAAAGAAAATATGGTGACAGGTCTTCCTATGGTATCTTGCAGAGATGGTGTTTGTTCCGGATGTGTACTCGGAAAACATCATCGGGACAGTTTTGACAAATGTGCCTCTTGGCACGCCTCAGCCCCTTTACAACTTGTGCACAGTGATTTATGTGGTCCACTTCCTGTTGCTTCATTCTCTAGCTGCAAGTATTTCCTAACTTTCATTGATGATTTCTCCAGACGCACTTGGGTATACTTCTTAAAACTCAAGAGCGAAGTATTTAACACATTTTTGGCCTTCAAAGCCTTTGTTGAAAAACAATCTGGACATCAAATTCTTAAGCTAAGAACTGATAATGGTGGAGAATATGTTAAAAACACATTCATCAACTTTTGCACCGAAAATGGAATTCAAATGCAACATACTGTTCCATACACTCCACAACAAAATGGTGTAGCTGAAAGGAAAAATCGCACCTTAAAGGAAATGGTTAATTGTATGCTGCAATCTAAAGGACTCAGTCTTAGTTTTTGGGCCGAAGCAATTAATTGTGCAAATTATATAATCAATCGCACTCCTACTAAGGTTCTAAAGAATATCACTCCAGAAGAAGCTTGGAGTTCCATTAAACCAGATGTAAGTCACTTTCGTGTTTTTGGAAGTGAAGCATGGGCCCATATTCCAGATGAAAAGCATAAAGCTTTAGAACCTAAGAGTGAGAAATGTACTTTTGTTGGATATCCTGAAGATGTAAAAGGTTATAGACTTATTCCATTTAAGTCCAAAAATGTTATCATTAGAAGAGATGTAAAATTTGATGAAAATAAATCGGCCTGCGAGCCTAGTCCGGCGGATGTGCCACCTCTTCCTATCTCTTCTACTTTCGAAAACATTTCTTCTTCAGATGATGAAAGTGAGGATGATAATCCTCCCCCACCTTCTCAGGATCCTCAACTTCCAAGATGGGTCCGTGCTACTCAGGATGCAACAGGTGATCTTGCCGGTGATCCTACAGATCAGCAACGTACACGTTCTCAGTTTGAAAGAGCCTCTTCTTTACTGGCTCAAGCTCCAGTAAATCATGATCCTGACACTTTTGCAGAAGCTTCAGGCCATCCACATTGGGAAGCATCTATGAATGAAGAATATCATTCATTGTTGGCAAATGATACATGGGATCTTGTTCCTCTACCAAAGGGACGCAAACTTGTTAGATGTAAATGGGTTTACAGAGCCAAGTATGGACCAGATGGGAAAGTTGATAAACATAAAGCTCGTCTTGTTGCTAAGGGCTTTTCACAGGTTGAAGGCATTGACTACACTGAAACCTTCTCCCCTGTTGCCAAAATGAGCTGTATCCATCTTGTTCTTTCCCTTGCTGCCTCTTTAAAATGGGAAGTCCATCAGATGGATGTTAAATCTTCCTTCTTGCATGGGGACTTGCGGGAAGAAATCTATATGGAACAACCCATTGGCTTCATACAAACAGACTTCAGCCTTGTTTGTCGACTTAAGAAATCCCTTTATGGTCTCAAGCAAGCTCCTCAGGCTTGGTATGCCAAAATGGATAGCTTTCTTTTAGAATCTGGCTTTTCTAGGTGTTATTCTGACAATACTGTCTACACCAAGAAAGTGGGCAACTCTCTTATCATCCTTGTTCTTTATGTTGATGATCTTATTCTTACTGGTAGTGATCCCAACCTTATAAACCATGTGAAGTCCAGCCTTAAAAAGAAATTTGAAATGACAGACTTAGGACACTTACACTATTTTCTCGGTCTTCAAGTCTTGCAATCCAAGGAGGGTATTTTCCTTTCCCAGTCCAAGTATGCTTGTGATATTCTTCGTCATTTTCACATGGAAGACTGTAAGCCAGCCCCTTCTCCCTTTCAGTCTGGAGTCAAACTTTCAGTCTCTTGTACTTCTCCTGAAGTTGATGCTACCTTATACCGTCAACTTGTAGGAAAACTCTTGTATTTAACCCATACTCGTCCTGACCTTTCCTTTGTTGTTGGCCTTGTTGCTCGTTTTATGCAAAACCCCCGTGAAAGTCATTGGAAAGCAGCTAAAAGAATACTTCGTTATGTTCGAGGTACAATACAGTTTGGGATTCATTACAGTGCCAAAACAGCGCCTCTATTAGTTGGTTTCACTGATTCTGATTGGGCTGGTGACCCTGATGATCGGAAGTCTACTGCCGGTTATGTCTTCACTCTTGGTTCAGGACCTATTACATGGGCTTGTAAGAAACAGGCTGCCATTTCTCTTTCGTCAGCAGAAGCAGAGTATCGTGGTGCCATGGAAGCTAGTAAGGAAGCCTTGTGGCTTCGTCAGATCCTATCAGAGTTTGGCTTTGAGCAGCAGCATCCAACCACACTTTGGTGTGATAATCAAAGTGCCATTCAGCTATGCAAAGATCCAGTCCAGCATCAGCACAGCAAACACATTGAACTACACATGCACTTCATCAGAAAGCTCATTCATGACCATGTTCTTGAAGTGCAATATTGTTCAACAGATGATCAGGTTGCAGACATCTTCACAAAGGCTCTCACAGAGGCGAAGTTCACTAAACTTCGATATATGCTTGGAGTTCAGGAAGTTGTCACTAAGGGGGGATAGGCTCTAGTGCCTCCTTCCTTCTCCTATTGTGTCATATTTGTAAATCCTTCAATCCTATCCCAAGTTGTTCTTAAGGGGGGATGTTAGGATATTCCGACACATAGGAAATAGTTAAGTACAACTTGGTCTAGTTTAGAGTTAGGTATAGAGTTAGGTAAAGTGTGTTTCTTTACCGTTGTACATTTTGTAACTTACAATCCGACGATCACGATATGTAGTGATCCGACGGTTCATTCTCTCCTCGGTATTACCGACACTTGATCCGTGGCTTGACACCCGATTGGTCCATGAGTTCTGTTTAAAGCGGATGGAGGGTCATTGTTCGAGTAATCCGTGCATGAGAGAAGCTTATGTAAATTTTCATTCTTTGATTAATAAATTGCCTGTAGTAGCCACGTTGGCGCAGGCCGTGGACTGTTTCCCTCTTTGAGGGTTTTAACCACGTCAAAAATACTGGTGTATTGATCTGTGATCTGGTTGTGAGCGGTGTCCTTTTGGTGTTCTTTCTGAGGAACTTACCCTGTAAATTCCTACACTTGGAAGCCTTGATCTAACTAACTTCAAATAAGTGAGCTAGGTATGTAAGGTGAACACTACAGGCTAGGCCCAACGCCCAGACCACCTGTTGTTGCTCTAGATGTAAAGGCATATCTTGTTGGTTCAGTAAACTATTCTAAAGATTCTATCCTTGATGAAGCAGATGACACAAGTGCTTCAGTCGATCCATCAGTAGTAACAGAACCTGCAGAGCACAATAGTATTTGATGTGGCATCGCTTACGGTCCTAGCCTCTCGTCCACCCCTGTATAAGACGAAGTAGATAAAGAAAGAGGTAGCTAGAGCCTAGAGCGCAACCAACGTAAATGATAGCAATGCCCCCCCATTCTCGCCAGCTTCCGTTCCATAGGCCACGCAGTAGACACCGAAGCAACAGGTTTTGCATTCACAGGTGACGGACTGATAAGATCATAATCATAGGTGGCAGACTGATAAGATAAGATCTTTCAATGTCCTTGGTTTTAGGGTAGTGCCATTGCCAGAGCCTTCCGGTCCGAGTCAAAGTAGTTCCCTCTCTCCCCACTCGGGAGTTCCCTTCCTTCCCACCCTGGTCAGGTGTATGAACATGTAGGAATGATTCTATCCCTAAATTAGGGATGAATTAAAGTTAATATGTTTAAGTATTTAATTCTCTTGACTAATGCCAACATTAGTTTTAGAGTTTGAAAATGCGAAAAGGAAAAAAAAAACAAAAAAACAAAACAAAACCAATAATTATAACTTATGGTTTTTCCTCCCCACCTTGGGAAGAGGCCAAATAAGATGATGAAACAATCTTCTTCCAAAAACTTTTCTTTATCGGTGATCGGTAATCATTGGTAGGAAATAACAAGCAGTTGGAATAATGTATGACATCGCCATATTGATTACAATAGTCTCATCCATACCTAGAGTAAAAACTAAAAAAACGATTAAATATATCTTGATGTTTAATATAAAACAACTCATTAATTCCAATATATATTAACTTATAGAAATAAATTCAAACCGCCTCTCACCATACTTCACATTATACATAACAACTTGATGGGTACTAATTGAAAATGAATTATAACGACTTGTAGTTACATCCCTGAGTGTGCATTGGTTTTGTGGTTTATCTTATTATCGTGTTATTAATTTCATTGTTCACATTATTATATTTTCATTTATTTATATATATTTTACACACAAATTTCTTTCTGAAGAAGACAAAGATATATGCATGTGCATTTGTTTTCCCTGGTCAATTGTGTTTGAAGAATATAAATTCAGCAGGTATCAAAAGTTTCATATATGGTTGAGTTCTAGAATTTGTGTAAGCAAGATACCAAGATTAAAGGATTGAAAAGAGACACACTGAGATGTTGAATTCCAACAATTGTGTTAGAAGAATATAAATTGAGCAGGGATCAAAAGTTTCATATATGGTTGAGTTCTAGAATTTGTGTAAGCAAGATACCAAGATTAAAGGATTGAAAAGAGACACACTGAGATGTTGCATTCCAACCCTCTTCGTAGATTTAGAAATGTATGTGCTTCACTATGTGGTTTGAATTTTAGGAAAAGTTAACTCCGGTGATTTTAGTAAATCATATCAGGATTAAAAGTAATTCAAAATTATATATATATATATATATATATATAGAGAGAGAGAGAGAGAGAGAGAGAGAGATGCAATTAGAGATGGTTTCCTAAGTGCTTTGTGGTTTATAGTAAATTTTCATAAATTTTTTAAGTATAAAATATATGAATAGAAACTAATACATTGAGGGTTTTATTTATTGGTGAGCCATTTAATCTCATTTTTTTTTTTATGTTTCTTTTGTTTTTTTTTCTACACCATTTACATGTTTAAGTTTATTTATTATAATATAAGTATATATGGTTTCTTGAGCTTGTGTTTTTTAAGTGCATTATATTTTTTTAAGTTTCTTATTATGTTATTTGAATCTGAAATTTTTTATTCGAAAATATATGATTTAAAAAGGATGTTTGAAACCCAAGACATGGGAAGTATGTTAATTTGAAAATAAGTTATATAAGAATATTTATGTATAATTTATGAGGATGACATTCATGTTTTATATGAAATAATTAAGTAATTAATTATTGAATAAATTTACGAAATTTATTTATAATTATGTTTATTTATATTTAATTTTAGTGTTCTTAAGTTATATAATGTATTAATTTCTTTTCAAATTGAAACATAATAAATTTGAAGTTTCAATTAAACTATTAGTTAATAATTTTCTCTGATGGGTTGATTATCAAGAGTGAGGAGGGGAGGGGTTACCACTATGCCATGTAGTAAATGGGCCAAGGGGTTTGGAAACATACCCCTTGGGAGTTTTCTATCCAATATACGAGTGAATGATTATTTACATGCTATGGTGGATATGAGATGTTAATATGGGTATTCAGAATAACATGATACGTGTGGAGAACGAATGAAGAATTTTTAAGGCCATGCAAGCACCCTAACGGGAAATTTCAAAGGTGTTGGTCATGAACAAGGGAAGACAGGGCTTGTTTGATGAGGGGAATGACAGAGAGAATTTTTGTGAGGAATGTCTAATGGTGGAGGGTAATTTGGAATATCTCAATGGAGCAACATGGTCTAAGCTCTAGCTAACCTTTCAATGTGATATTTCTTAGGCAAGATTTCAATCTACATGGTGTATTTATGTAAAAGGTAACATTGATTATCACTCCAATTTGAGCAATCTTTAGTTAAACCGGTTTTATTGTGGTTGTCTTGGTGGGGAATTGAGTCAAGGATGGAGCCAGACACTTTTTTCATTTTATATCTGGTTCTCTTGCCTAGATTTTTCCTATTTTGGTCATAGTGACCCAAGGGAGTAGGCTTGGGTTCAGTATATGGTCAATATTGGCGATATTCTCAACGAATTAGAGTAGAATGGGTGGCTGATACTGTCTCTGGTAAGTATAGACTCTCTCTGTTCGAATTACTCATCATCTCAGTGGGGGGGAATTTCGTTTCAGTCTTGGACTATTCAATCTATCAATTGAGATTTATGTTATTACTAGAGTGTGAATTTGAGCCATCCTAGCACACCTAGAAGCGTTATTGAGTTGGTTAGGTGGTCAAATCGAGTTGAATGCTGTCTTATTTTTTGGTGGAGGGCATGGCCCTAGGGACAATGGGTGATTAAATATGTTTGCTCATATGTCTCCTCCACGATGTCTTTGATGTTGGGATAGTTTCATTTCTAGTATGTTATTTAAGTGTCTGTCCGAGAGAAGGTCCATCAAGCTAGGACAAGATGAAGCATTGTAATTTGGCAGTGGGAGAATTCTAGCCTTGTCATGGGTAATGTGTCTCACTATTTCTATATAGTTCTAGTTATTGGATTCAATTTTGGATTATTAGTTTTGATAGCCTAGAGGGTGGAGTGGGTCATCTATTAGGTGAGCTGGTGGGGGAAAAGTGATTGGAAGTTGGGTCCACCTAAGTCCCCCTTGTCGTGGCAATTGGTCTTTTTATTCCTATTAGTGATTGTTCTCTAGGATGGTCATTTGGGGGCATTATTATCTACTAGATTCTTCTAGCCTTGTGTGTGTAATCCCTTGGTGAATTAGACTAGGTTGAATAACAATGTAAACTTTGAAACAGGAACTATAAACTCAAAATGAGAACTCTGCCCAAAAAACCCCGAAAAAACATGAAAAACAGTGCTAAAAACGAAAAGTGTGTATACTAGAATGATGTTTTTTTTTTCATGGTCAATTTTGAATATGTTTTAAAAATGGCAGTGATAACGAACTTTTGTGCAAAAATGGTGCAAAAAACAACCAGAAAATGAAAAGTGCTAATAATGGAACAATGGTTTTTTTTAGGGTCAATTTCTAACATTTAAAAAAATGGCAGTAAAATCGAATTTTTATGTGCAAATATTGTGCAAAAAACACCCTCGAAACGAAAAGAGCGGATGATGGAATAACACATTTCTTGGGTAAATTTTCAACATTTTGAAATAATGGTGTAAAAGATTTTCTTATGACTCCGAAAAACATTAAAATTCCAAAAAAAAAACGAAAACGAAAACGTAAATAAAAATATATTAAAAACAAAACATAAAATTAAAAAAAAAAAGAATCAAACATATAAAAGAAAAAACCTATAAAATATGGGAATTAAAAAATTTAAAAAAATTAAAAAACATATTTTCATGATGTGGTAAACCATAATAAGAAAAAAAAAAAAAAAAAAAAAAAAAAAAAAATAATTGGAAAACAAATAATTTAAAAATACCATTAAATTAAGTAAAAATAGGAAATTTTAAAAAAACATTAAAAAACTATAAAATAAAATAAAATTTAAAAACAAACTAGATTAAAAAAATAGAAAAATAACCCAAAAAAAAAATAGCTTAAAAACATTTTCAAAAAGCCCTAGAAAACAAAAGTATATTCAAATTAAAAATAAAATAAAAAACATTTTAAATTAAAAAAAAAAAAGAAAAAAGAAAAAGCAAGCAATATATTTTGATTTAGAAAAAAAAAAGCATTTCAAATTTTTTATTAAAAAATTAAAATTTAAAATTTGGATTTGAAAAAAATAAAAACAAAAAAACATTAAAATTAAAAAAATTTAAATATATTTTTGATATTTTTTAAAATAACATTTAAAATATAAATATTTCACAAATATATAGAAAATTAAAAAAAACAATATATATATATATATATATATATATATATATATATATACATATTTAACAAAATTTATTTTTTATCAAAAAAACAATTTTATCGGCCACCGCCCCCACAAGCGGCCAATCGGTGGCTATTTGATTCCGAGAATCAAATAGCCACTTCTAGGGCACCTCCACAGGCGGTTTGGCGGTGGCTATCTGATTCTCGTCCACCCCCACAGGCGGCTGAGTGCTGGCTATCTGATTCTGATTCCGAGAATTGGATAGCCACCGTCCAACTACCTGTGGGGATGGCCGGGAAGTGGCTATTCGATTCTCAGAATCAAATAACCACAGATCGGCCGCTCGTGGGGGTGGTGGCTGATAAAATTATTTTTTAAATAAAAAATAAATTTTGTTTTTTTTAAATACAATAAACATATTTAACAAAAAAAAAAAATTATTTAAAGAAAACTTTATCGGCCACCGCCCCCACGAGCGGCCGGGCGGTGGCTATTTGATTCGGAGAATCGAATAGCCATTTCCCGGCCACCCCCATAGGCGGTAGCCACCACTCAGCCAACTATGGGAGTGGCCGAGTGGTGGTTATCTGAAATCAGATAGCCACCGCTCGGCCACCCTATTTCAGATAACCACCACTCGGCCACCCCCATAGGCGGCTGAGTGGTGGCTATCCGATTCCGAGAATCGGATAGCCACTGCCCAACCGCCCGTGGGGGTGGCCGGGAAGTGGCTATTCGATTCTCGGAATCAAATAGCCACTGCCCAACCGCCCGTGGGGGTGGCCGGGAAGTGGCTATTCGATTCTCGGAATCAAATAGCCACCGCCCGGCCGCTCATGAAGGCGGTGGCCGATAAAATTGTTTATTTTGAATAAAAAATAAATTTTGTTTTTTTTTTCAAATAAAAAAAAATTATTTTTAAAAACAGAATTTATTTTTTATTTAAAAAAACAATTATTTATTTATTTATTTAAAAAAAAAAAATTTATCGGCTACTGCCCCCACAAGTAGTGAGGCGGTGGTTATTTAATTCCGATAATCGAATATCCACTTCCTGGCAACCCCCACAGGCGGTTAGGCGGTCGCTATCCGATATCTGATTCTCGGAATCAGATAACCACCACTCAATCACCTGTGGGGGTGGCCAAGCAGTGGCTATATGATTCTAAGAATTAGATAACCACCACTCGGCCAAGCCGTGGCTATCTGATTCTGAAAATTAAATAACCACCACCCGGCCACCCCCACAGGCGGCTAAGTGGTGGCTATCCAATTCCGAGAATCGGATAGCCACTGCCCAACAGCCCATGGAGGTGGCTGAGAAATGGCTATTTGATTCTCGGAATCAAATAGCCACCGCCCGTCCGCATGTGGGGACGGTGGCCGATAAAATTGTTTTTTTTATATAAAAAATAATTTTTGTTAAATATGTTTATTGTATTTAAAAAAAATAAAATTTATTTTTTATTTAAAAAACAATTTTATCAACCACAACCCCCCAAGCGATCGGGCAGTGGCTATTTGATTCCAAGAATTGAATAGCCACTTCCCGGCCACCCCCACGGGTGGTTGGGTGATGGCTATGCGATTCTCGGAATCGGATAGCCACCACTCGGCCGCTTGTGGGGGTGGCCGGGTGGTGCTTATCTAATTCTCAAAATCGGATAACCATTGCTCGGCCGCCCTACCCGGCAGTTATCTGATTCTCAGAATCAGATAACCACTGCTCGGCCGCCCGTGGGGGCGGTCGAGTGGTGGTTATCCGATTTTGAGAATCAGATAACCACCACCTGACCACCCCCACAGGTGGCTGAGTGGTCGCTATCTGATTACAAGGGAATCAAATAGCCACCGCTCGACAAAATTGTTTTTTAAATAAAAAATAAATGTTGTTTTTTTGTTTTTTTTTTTTAAATCTAATAAACATATTTAACAAAAAAAAAATTTATTTAAAAAAAACAATTTTATCACCCACTGCCCCCACCAGCGGCCGAGTGGTGGCTATTTGATTTCGAGAATCGAATAGCCACCCCCACGGGTGGTTGGGTAGTGGCTTTCTGATTCTCTGATTCATATAGCCACCATTCAGGCGCTTGTGGGTTGGCTAGTTGGTGGTTATTTGATTCTCAAAATCGGATAGCAACCGCTCGACCGCCGCGGTCGAGCGGTTGCTATCCGATTCTGAGAATCAGATAACCACCACCCGGCCACCCCCATAGGAAGCTCAGTGGTGGCTATCAGATTCCGAGAATCGGATAGCCACTGCCCAACCACCCGTGGGAGTGGCTATTCGATTCTCGGAATCAAACAGCCACCGCCCAGCTACTCGTGTGGGTGGTGGCCGATAAAATTATTTTTTTTAAATAAAAAATAAATTTTGTTAAATATGTTTATTGTATTTAAAAAAAACAATTTTTTTTTTTTATTTAAAAGAACAATTTTATCGGCTACTTTCCTCACAAGTGGCCGGGGAGTGGCTATTTAATTCTGAGAATTAAATACCCACTTCCCGACCACCCCCACGGGTGGTTGAGCGATGGCTATCCAATTCTAAGAATCAGATAGCTAACATTTAGCCGCTTGTGGGGGTGGCCGGGTGGTGGTTATCTAATTCTCAGAATCGGATAGCCACCGCTTGGCTGCCTGTGGGGGCGGCCAAGTGGTGGCTACGGGAGCTCGAGTGGTGGCTATCCGATTCTGGGAATCAGATAACTACCATCCGACCACCCCACAAGCGGCTGAGTGGTGACTATCCAATTGCGAGAATCGGATAGCTACCGCCCAATTGCTTGTGGGGGTGGCCGGGAAGTGGGTATTCGATTCTCAGAATCAAATAGCCACTGCCCGACCACTCATGGGGGTGGTGGCCAAAAAATTTGTTTTTTTTAAATAAAAAATAAATTTTGTTAAATATGTTTATTGTATTTAAAAAAAACAAAATTTATTTTTATTTAAAAAAACAATTTTACAAGCCACCACCCCCATGAGCAGCCGTGCGGTGGCTATTTGATTTCGAGAATCGAATAGCCACTTCCTGACCACCCCCACGGGTGGTTGGGCGGTGGCTATCTGATTCTCGGAATTAGATAGCCACTACTCAGCCACTTGTGGGGGTGGCCGGGTGTTGGTTATCCGATTCTCAGAATCGGATAGCCACCACTCGGCTGCCCGTGGGGGCAGCCGAGTGGTGGCTATCTGATTCTGAGAATCAGATATCCACCTCAAGGGCGGTCAGGGGGTGTTATTTCGATTCCAAGAATCGGATAGCCACCGCCTAACTGCCGGTGGGGGTGGTTATTCGATTCTCAAAATCGAATAGCCATCACTTGACAACCCATGAGGGTGGCTATTCGATTCTCGGAATCAAATAGCCATCGCCCGGATGCCCGTGGGTGTTGCTATTCAATTTTCGGAATCGAATAGCCATCGTCCGGATGCCCGTGGGTGTTGCTATTCAATTTTCGGAATCGAATAGCCATCGCGCGGATCAGAATCGGATAGCCACCACCCAGCCACCTGTGGGGGTGGCCGGGCGGTGGCGATCTGATTCTCAGAATCAGATGGCCACCGCGTGGGGGTGGCTATCCGATTTCGAGAATCGGATATCCACCCCCACGGGCAGTCGAGCAGTGGTTAACCGATTCCGAGAATCAGATAGCCACCGCTTGACTGCCCATGGGGTTGGCTAGCCACCACCTGGCCACCCGTGGGGGCGTGGCCCTGGGTGGCAGAGCTGCGTGAAGATATATTTTTTAAAGTTTTAATTGTAAATATATGTTTTTTTATTTTTTAAAATTTAAAAATATATGTTTTTGTTTTTTTTTAATTTTTAAATCGGTTTTTTTTTAAATCATATATATATATATATATATTGAAATTTAAAATGTTTTTAGGTTTATATATATAGTTTAAATTTTAATTTTTTTTTTTAAGTATATATATATATTTTTATGTTTTTAATTTTGAATTTAATAGCTTTTTAAATTTTTATTGGCCTTTCTTTTTTTAATCAATCTAGTTTGTTTTTTATTTTTATTTTTTGTAGTTTTTTGTTAATGCTTTTTATTTTTTTTATTTTTTTTAATTATTTAATTTTATAGGTTTTTTTAATTTTTTTTTTGTTTTGTTTGCCATCTTTTTTTATGGTTCACACACACACACATATATATATCATGTTTTTTTGTCTTTTTTTTTTTATATATTTTTATATTCCTTTTTTTTTATAAAAAAATTGACAGAAAAAATTTAAAGTGTCAAAATTTGTTAAATTTAGAAAATAATTATTTACATTTCATACATTAGAAAATTTAAAGTCAAAAAATAGGTCTTTTAAAAAAAATGCCTGATGTAGAATCACCACTTTTTTAAATCAGCATGCATATTGCTAATATTCTAAAACATAATGTACATAAACAAAATTAAAGTGCCAAAAACTATGCTCTAAAAAAAATATGTGTGTTCTGCATCCCCCATTTTCAAAATCAGGTCACTCTTTTGCTATCTCTACAAAATGGGTAACAATATCAGTTCCCATTTCAAAATTTACATTGTTGAATTCTCAAGTGGAATTTTCGGTGATTGAGTTAGCCATGCCATGTCAATGGGCTCGAGTGAGGCAGGGTGCCGCATATTATCAAGAGTGGGCCCAATAAGGGCACACTCATATGCATTATCAATTCAAGGATTTTTCTTCTCAGTACAAGGAACTCACTCTTGGTCGCATACAAGAAGATACTTCTCGGGCTGAGGGGGAAGCTTCTACCCATAGAAACCACCTTTTCAATATCAAGATTTTGACAGAGTGGACAGGTTGGATCCTAGATATTGGGCATACGAGGGGAATATTTTGGAAGGCAATATATATATATATATATATATATATATATTATTTTTGGCTTATCTCTCTATATGTTTACCCAAATTTCAAGCGTAAAAGCTCATTGAGTGTGGAATTAAATTCCACATCCAACATGTACCCGTTCTGTATACTTCTGAGAAAACTCAGATTAATAAAAATTGAAGATACATTAAAAAACGTGTTTAACATGTTTTTTTAATGTATATCCATTTTTTATCAATGTGGATCTACTCAGAAGTATGCATAATGGGTACTTGCTCGATGCGGAATTTAATTCCGCATCCAACAAGTGTCTACACTTGAAATTTGAGTAAACCTATAAGGAGATAAGCTAAAAATACAATTAAAAAAGAAGAAGTAAGTTTTCTTCTTTTCCCTCCAAAATTTATAACTTTTATTTTATTATTTTTCCTTGGGAGGCCACTTTTAGGCCGAAATTTCCTCTAATGCATCTATATGGTGGATTTATATTGATAGATGAAGTTTATGTTGGGAATGACTATTCTGGGCAAGCATGAGTTATGTATGGACATTTTGAATTCCTTCGAGCACTTGCATAAGCACTTGTGAGACCTAAATGGGAAAATGTAGAGGATTGAGAAGCATATTGGCATTCCACAAAATACATGCAATGCATCAGAGAATCCAAATGCGTACATTCTAGTGGCAAGCTCAAATTTTGAGCCATCATCTTAATGATGAATTGAATATGGATTTCATTATCTTATTTCTAATTATATATATATATATATATATTTTGGGCTATTATGTTTAACATATTAGTTGTAATATGATTACAGTTGTGTCATTTAGTTTTCATTTATCACCCCCTCTTTAAAAGGAGTTTAGTTTTAGTTGTAATATGATTACAGTTGTGTCATTTAGTTTTCATTTATCACCCCCTCTTTAAAAGGAGTTTAGTTTTAGATATGGTTTGATTTCCCCATAAAAACAAACTTTCTTTTTGTAAATCTAAATTTTTGAAATAATAAAATTCACTTAAAATATAGTTAACGAATTTAAAAATTTAATTTATCATTCTTATATTTTTGAAGTGTAAATATCGAAATCACTATCCTAATAAAACTTTAATTAGTATAAACATAACGAGAATGAAAAAATTTCGATATAAATTTCAATTATTTAAAAATAAAATTTCAAAATGGAAGACCGATTTTTTTCCAAGTAGCCTCTACTGGATTTTAGAATTAAACGAAAAAAAAAAAAACTTCCAAATTCCTTTGTAGGAAGATGATTTCGAAAATTCTTTGAACCTTTGTTAATGTTCATTCATATTAACATGAAGTGGTTTTGTATTATTAGTTTCTCTAGTTATCACAAAATAAGAATTAAATTTATATATTTTAAAAATTACATTTAAAATTAAATTATTTAATATTATTTTCTTTTTTTTATTTTAAATAAAATTTAATATATTATTATTATTGTTTAATTTTTCATTTAAAGATTTAAGAATATTCTATGAAGGTATTGAAGAATAAAATGTTTAAATATTAAATTTAATTTATTAATTAAATATAAAGAATTGTTTATTAAAAAAAAAACTTAGAAAATTGTTAAAATAAAAGATATAAAAATATATTATAAAATTATAAAAGTGGGGAAATATTATTAAATAAAAAATTAAAAGAGATATAATTAAGATGAAGTTAATTATTATAAAATTGGAAGGAAATTTTTGAAATAATAAAGTAAATTTATAATTAAAAAATTAAAAATTAAAAATTATTAAAAATACATTAAGAAACTAAGAGTGATTATGATAAAGGGAAAATAATATTTTAAATAAAAAAAATAATATTTAAAATATATATAATTAAAAAAAATGAAATTAAGAGTGATTAGTGTATTGATATAAATTAAATGGTTGGTAAATGGGATAAACATCAAAACATTTACTTCATAATACATCTCAAATTGCTTAAAAAATTATAAGAACTAACTAAACTATAATTTTATTTTAAATAATAATAATAATTAGCGATAAAAAATATTTTAAGTTAAATATATATACATTTAAGAAAAACATGTAACAAGAACCTTAACCATGGAAATTCACACCCACTTTATTATGAAGATTATTAATGCTTTCTTACAATACCATGGGCCAATAACACATGCCCAAAAAACCATAATTCATTTCATATGATTTATATGGATTTTTTTAAATTAATAAAACTAATTAAAAATGAAAAAAAAGGGCATAACTACTTTGCTAATAAAATATCTCAATCTTTGATTTGTGTATATTACTATGAATATTTTATAATATTCTGCAAAGGTTAAATCCTTACCATTCACCTAATATGTAATAGACCCCCTTATCTAACTAGAGGTAGTTATCTTGCTAACCTAAGGCACAAGGTGTAGTCACGAGGATGGAACTTTCCCCATCTTCCTTTTTTATAAATTAGTTTCATAATGTTTGAAAGAGTCTTTAGAAAATGGATTGAAATGCTACACTAAATGTTTCAAACTTGCACTTCTAAATGTCATTGAGAAGATGAATTTCGAATTGACTCTACAGATGCAAATGTGATCACAAATATTCATGTTGCTGCTTCAAGTGTAATCAATACTGATAATCATTATTTTTGTAAAGTAAAGGAATTTATATTAAGTGAGACATGAATAAATAATAGATATTATGAATATTTAATTTGTTATTTATTTATAAGAAATATCTTTTTTTTTTGTAAGCTCATGATTCTATATTATTATTGAAAATATTTACAACCCATATAATTTATCAAAAAGTTCTATTGTATTTGCTTGTGTGGTAGGAAACCAGGCTAAAGGCAGTAGATAGCAAGTTTGACATTCCATATAATACAAAAGACATGATTGTAGTTAATCCAAATACAAAAAATAATCATAACGTCCCATAACATAAAAATAGAAAAATAGACCACTATGAAGGACATGCAATTAACTATCCAATGGAAATAAAACATAACCATTATTAGAAGCATATGCAGTCTCAAGACTAATGTTGATTGGCAGGTGCTTGTTGATTAGGGTTTCCTAGAAGAGGATTCTATTCAATAATAGTAGCCTCCATACAATGTTCCATGTGATCATCCATGAGTTTATATATTAACTGCAACTCATCCATGTGGAGGATAAGCTCCTCTTTTCTTTAATTTATTTCATATAAAACTTTCCTCATGAGGTTATAGATATAATAGTAGAGGTCAGTGGTGTGTAAATATTGGTTCTGGTAACCAAGAACAATCCCGATGTGAGGGACTCATCTTGATATCAAAGCCATGAACTTTGAATAAAAAAGTTCTCCATTTCCTTTAAAACTTCTTGTTTAATGTCCTCATTATCTTATTGAATTCCCAAGGCAGTATGTTGCTGAAATATATTAGTTGAAGCATAAACTCTAGCCTCAGTTTAGGCATTCCTAAAAACTCCATGGGCCCAAGCTACTCGTCTCGTTCGGTTTCTTTGATGGGGTATATTGACAAAAATGAGGGAGAAAGTTCTCTCAACATAGAGATGGAAAGGAGACATAACTAAAATAAAGAAAAGAAACATTGGGATGTTGCCTTAAGACAACAAAATTAACCATTCCATAGTACAAATGAATTGGTGCAGAGAAAGGTGACCAACATGAGAAAGAGAGCACTTATAAGTAGGTCAATCTCCCACTAGAATAAACCATGCACAATGTAAACAAGAACTGTGGAAAGGAATTGAATTTGTAGGGCATATACTTGAAGCCTACATTAGTAGTGGGAAGGGTTGAGAAGGGGAGATCAACCCAAGATCCAAAGTATCCCACTCTCTAACAGAATTTTCTTTCCCTCATTAATAAATTGATAAAATTTAACATTCACTTTCTTGGACAAAAACAAGATGAAAGTGGAAACCAAGCGAGGAGGACTTGGTCCTTCCATTCAAATATTTCTATCACAAAAATAAAATAAATATTTAAGCTCGCAGAAAGCTTGCCGATTGACTTTATATCCAACTAAAATCACTCCCACAAATTAGAGAATTAGCTCTTCACATTCCAATTTGAACTAGAAAATATTCTCCCTATGAATTACTTCTTCACATTCCAATTTTAATTAAAAAATATTCTTCCTATGCATTGAAACTGCCAACGCCATCAATGGTGGCCTCTAAAGCAGGTTGTGAATTCATTGCACATTAAAACTTAAATGAACCTGCAGTCCCCTTAACACGGTTTCCAAGTTGCAAATTTAAAGGCCGAGTAAATTTGAATAGTGTGAGAAAGTGTCTCGTGCCATGATTCCTTCCATATCCTTGTGAAGAAGAAACTAGAAACCATTAATGGCCTCCCTTTGTTCATCTCTAAACTCCCCGATCGGGGATATAAGAAGTAATCATTACATATATACATAAAGATGAAAAGTTACAAAATATATATTAGGTATGAACATTTTTAAATTTAATATTAATTTCGTATTTTAGTGTAGATTAACCCAAAAAATCCTTTCGAAATGTTATCTTTTTTTAAATGCCAAAGAAAAAATAAAATAATATAATCATGCTATGTTTAACATTAAATTTGACTCAAAAATAAATTTGATTTAGTAACCTTGGATAAGTATTTCACATCTATTTTTTTTAATGGAGGAAAACCAATTTTGAGAATGTTAACCACCTTTCGTCTCATTCATACATACTTTTTATAAGGTATTAGAAAAAATATTTACATATAAATCTGAAAAATAAAACTTTATGAAATCGCCTTAATTCCCTTCCTACGAGTAATTAGTTGAAAAGGAAAAAATGGAAATATAAATTTCTTGAAATATTCTTATCTTTCCTCCTTACTGATTCTACTAGTAGTTCGTTGAATAATGTGATTTCATGAAATATTATTTTTCTCTTAATGGTTGGATTTGGCAACATTCCCCGTGTGTTTCATGACATATTCTTGATCACCTCTCAAGGATCTGTTAACTTTGGAAATGTGTATATTTACTAATACTTGTGAGATTTGGTGTAATGACAATCGTGATCCCAACAATTGTTATCAGAGCCGAAGGTCTTGAGCTCCAAAAACCCTTGGTTTGAGCTGGGGGGAGATTGCTAGAGTTGGCAACACTCCCCATGTGTTTCGCAACATGTGATTGACCTCCTCTCGATGATTCGTTAATTTTGGCAATGCATCTGTTTACTAATACATGTAGGGGATGGTGTAATGACAATTGTGATCTCAACACTAGTCTCTCTCATTTCATAAATTTCTCAAATCCAACATAATACAAATTGATATAACCACCTTTGGTCTACACAAAACTTTGTTTTCTACCTCACATAACAATGAAAATAACATTCTTCCTAAGATATGGAAAGGTGGTTTACTAATCACAAAGAAATTAATTGTACGTCACAAATATTACACATATTGATCCGGATTTAAACAGGAACGCAAAAAATTACAGAGATAACCATATAAACAAATATGCAATGGAAATAATGCTTCATTTCATTAATGTAAAATACTGAAATATGCTTACAAACAGAAATGGAAATAAACTAGCTAGGACGATGTTAGCTTATCTCTAAGAAGAGATGTGGTGGCTACATGCCTCTGAACTGTGTTACAATAAGGCTTGAAGGCCTATTTATTGTCGAGAAATAATGCAAAACCCTTAACATCCCAAAACCTAACCCTAGAAGATGAAACGCCAAATTGTGGGCCCTGTTTGGGTAAATTGGTACATCAATTTCCCGGGGTCATAACTTTGGCACCCGATCTCCGTTTGATGCGTACAATAGCTCGTTAGAAAGATCTATCTGAGAAGTATAACTTTGGAAAGAGCAAAATCAATCCATGGACCCATGTTGCTCCAAGATTTCCCAAAAAACGTCGTTTAGGACCTCAAAATAACTCTAGAAGTTTAGGACCCGAAAAACTACTAAAAATAGTAAATTGTGCTATAATTACGGAAACTGAAAAACCAAAAGAGATAGTTGTGGGGGTCCAAGTGGGATAGGTGGGTGGCCACCATCATCCACCTCAATCATTCCTCCCCCCTTAGGAAGCAATGGGCCCCATTGCGTTGAGTTCCTCCATCTGCTGAACTTGTTCTACAATCTCTGATGTATCCAATAATGGTGAGAAGCATGGTCAACGACGGTCCATATTGAACAGTTGGTGCAGGCGAGGGAATGAAGGAATGTTCTGCTCTAAAGCATTTTTCCCCACATCCTTGGTGTTAGCACCTAAATCTGCCTCACGCTGAAGGAAGGCAAAAAATTAGGGTAACCACAAACCACGCTCAGTCTGGTAGCTAGCCCTACCAGAAGAGGAGAGGGCTATCTCCGAATCACGCTCAGCGAATGGATAGGAAAAATGGCCTGAGATGACTTACAATACAATATTTACCTTAGGCTAGTAAGTGAAAAGGGATTTTGGAATAGATTTTATGAAGTGACCGAGCTTCTAGGATGTATATGGGACTGGCGCTCAGCAAAGAACAAAGAATAGAATATGAAAGCACAAATTATTCCGTGAGGCAAGGTAGGCGGCAAGCGCAACAATTTCGGCTTAAGGTAACGCGGAATGGAAAGATTGCTGAAGAGAGTGAAAAGGGCATGGTCGCATGAATCCTTTTCAACAGAATAATACCACTGCACATGAAATTTTCCCACAGGCAGAGAAATATAAATTGAATTCTACCTAATCTCACTTAGTAAATTTCACTGAAATGAAGCATGAAATGAAATATGAAACATAAAAAGATACATATGGAACATAAGAACACATTTTCTACACTCACGACCACAAGAATCTCATGAAACAGAGTCGCTGCCTTTCATTAATTCTCTGTAAAAAATACACAGTGCAGAAACAGAGTTTCTTTCCCACAGTCTCCCAGAAGTTACAAGCTAGCCAACCCTTTGCAAATAACTTGCATACAATATATAAAATGTGTAGAGAAGAGATGGAACGCCCAAGGGTTGGGAAATTACTCAAATCATTTCGAGAAGGAGATGGAGAACCAACCATCAGCTATAGGTGCAGCGCTCTCAAGCATGACATTTGGCTGGGGTGACCCTTTGCATTCTTTTGCCACTTGGATAGATGCCCATCTGGAGATAAAACTCTTTAAATGTCGCCTTTGGTGCCAAAAAACCGAAGTGTAGATGACCGGGCCCACTTGGAAAAGCCGCGACCCGAAATTTCGTGAAACGGGAGCAAATTGGCAGTTTTTTGCCCTGTGCACTGTGCCAAATTCTCTTTGCGTCAGGCCACTTTGGAGCCTATTTTGGGGCACTTGTAGGTGTCCAAAATGTTCCCAAGTGGGCTTGTTGGAAAGCCTATTCTATCTACTTTCTAACCCCACTATAATTTCTCATTTTGGTACTCATTTGCCCCTCCAAATCTTCATTCTCCCAAGACTGCTTTCTGTGTGTCAAAAAAGTGGTAGAGAGGGCATTTTTGTATTTTTTTGACCTTTAGGAGGCCCAGGTTTTGTCAAAATTTGTTGCACGGACACCAGTAGTAGTATTTTTCGATGCTGAATCAAAATATGCAAGCCGTTCCTCGATTAGAGTCCCAGATTTTTAGCGTCGTGCCAGTGGCGCGGCGCACAGGGAGGAATTTCCTGTTTTATACCCAAAAAAATTGCCTGTGACCAAAATTTGCCCAAATTTTTTGAAATTTGGGTTGGAGGTTCCCTATGAAGTGTTATGTTGTGCCAAGGAAGCCTCAGCCAATATTCAAAGCTGATCTTGCTCCTTTGCCTCCTTTGCCTCTTTTGTCGCTTTGCTCAATTTTGCTTTTAGGCCCCTGATTCTTGCTTTGGAACTCATGTTTCGGACCTGGTAGTGATGAGTCATGCACCTCAGCATGTCTTTCTCCCTGTTTGCCTTATCCAACCACTGCTACAAGTGAACGTTCACTTTCTCTAGCACATACTCCCGGTCTATGTCTCTTTGCTCCATAGGTCTACCTTGTGCTGCCAGGATGTGTCACCAGTTTTCCTTGATCATTTGCAACTCTATCTCAGCTAGCCAATGCTCAAGTTGCTTGTTCCTCTGCTCCAAATACTGCATGTTCCACTTGGCCCTATCCAAGTCCAGGGATAGGTTCTCAATCACAAACTGCTGCTCCTGAATTATCTCTCCCAGCTCAGCATTTGTAGGTTCTGCATTTGTCTCATCATCCTGGAGGAGAACAAACTCAGTCTCTTGCTCACCTGATGGCCCTTCCTCCTGCACTGGCTCCTTGCCCTTACCCTGCTCCTGTGGTGTTGATGTCGGAAGCAAGGCCCCTTCCACCCCGGGTGGAGATAACACTCGCTTTTTTGCTGCGAACAATGGTCTACTACCCTTTTGGCATGTTACTAGCATGGTGGCAGTCTCATGGTGCTTGAACTGATGTGAAGGACTTCCCATCTCAGGCTCAAACTGATGTGAAGGACCTCCCACCTCATGTTCTGCCTCTGACATCACCGGCGGGGCACTGAAGCAATCACGGGAGATGAAGTCCTCCCAAGCAATACCTTGCAATCCCAACTGATGGTCTACCAAGATACGGATGAGAGAAAAATGATAGACACTATTTAGCTACTATTGTGGGGTCTTGCGTTGCATGAAGTTTTTCATCTTCTCAATGTTGTTGCAGATGAAAAATGGGAAGCTCATCATCCTCACCCTGGTGAAGTGCATGAGCAAGTGGATGTGATAGGCATAAAGGTGAGAAAACCTCCCCTCGCAACTGAAATACTTCATGATGAATCTCATGAGTGGGGCATACTCATCCCTCAAAAATCTGAATGGAAAAACTCTGATGAGCTGGCTCAAACAACTGTTCTTGATGTAGGGCTCATAGTGATGCCTCTCCACCTTCTTTTTCTTATGCCACTACTCCCCAATGTTTGGTATCCGTGTTGCCACTGATATATCCTCCAGTGTCAAGGTGAAAGTGACCCCAGCCAAGACAGATTGGCCTCCCTGTAGATGAAGTGCAAAAAGGCGGGCCAACTCATGATGGACTTTGACATTCACCACCCTCGACAAAATTCATAACATGCCAAGTGCTGGAAACAAGACATGCAAGTGGGCATGCCTGCAACTCAGTGAGGGTGCTTGGCTCATCTCTAAGATGTCTATCACTCTAGTGATGTCTCCTATGGGCCCTCTCTCCTGAAGATGTGTCACAGTGGGTCCCCTCCTCATACTCTGATGAATTTTATGATGCCATTACTGCTGCTTGTACCCTGAGTTTTATGCCGCCCTCTGAATCCAATGAAACTGATAGATGTTCTGAAAATCTGTCACCAAGGGGACAATAAAACAGGGGAGTGTTAGGAGGGGAATGATGAAAAGGGGAATAGGGGTTTAGAGGAGAAATTTATCAGGGGTTTGGGAGTGTTTGGGGTATGGTTTTGATGGGGTAGGGTTTGGGATATTTTGAGCTATAGGAATAAAGGGGACGAATGGATATGATTACAATGTAGCTAGGGTAACTATTAGGGGAAACTACTCCAGGGGAATTAGCTGATAGAGGTAGGATAGGAGCATATTTAGCAATCATGTTACTGTAGCAAAACCCTAGCTTTTTGCCCTTCTTTGTGTCATTTTTGGGTTTACTTAATAAAAATTTTGCCTTTGATTTCATGGTCACCAAAATCATATTTTTCTTTGAGTTAAGGATCAATGGTGAAGGTATCTAGGGCCACCTTTGCAATTTTGAGAGCCATTTATAAAAATTTAGGCGATTCGGTGTTTTTTTAGGCTCACAGGTCTGTGTGCCACAAGCTTTGCCTAGTGCACCGCATGTCGAGTATGCGTCGCGCCAGTGCAATATGAACACTGTGGTCGGGCTCCCAGTGCGCCGCACGCCCTGAGTGCGCCGCGCCACCTTGTGTGTGCGCCGCGCACTGTCAAACAAGATTAATTTTCTTGGAACTCCGAGGGTGGGTCTTAGTGGAGATTTCTAGGGGGTTTCCTTAGGAGACAAGGTGGAATGGAGGTGACAATGACGAGGAGTGAGGGGACAAGGGGATGGGAGCAAAACCTTGGTGGCGTCTTCACAAATTTGCAACCCCGTTTATCATTTTTGCTTTGATGATTATTTTCATGGATGGCCAATGTGCTTTGGATATCATTCAACATCTTAGAAACACTAGCCATTGACCAAATTAACAGAGAAGAGGTTTCATTTGAGCCTACCTCTTGCTTGCTAGCCTTCAACCGGGATATAAAACAAATTTGCAAGTGTTTTGAGCTCCTTGGTTGTGTGTGTCGCGCGCCAAGCCCAGTGCGCCGCGCGCCCTGAGTGCGTCGTGCCCTTGTTGATTTTTCACTGTGGGCTGGCTGCCAGTGCGTCGCGCCCTCTATGTGTGCCGCGCTCCCTGGTGTTTGCGCCGCGCCCTTTGGAAACTGACTCTCCCTCACTCAAACCCTCATGAATTTGCTCTCTTACCTTTGTAATTTCTCTCCAAGCTTGCCAAAGCACGAATGGTTTTTGTTTTGGGAAAAAAACAAGTATATATAGGCTTGGGAGAGTTGGGTTTAATTTTTTCTTCTTTGAAAACCCACTTTCTAATGTTTGTGTTTTGCACTTTTTTCATTGACTTTAAAACACCCTGCTTTTCATTTTTCTTTGAAATTTTGGCTCTCGTGATGAAATTTTTGGCATTTCTTTACGGGGACTGTGTGACTGGGCATTTGGACATGGAAACCATGACTGCATCTCAAAAAGTCAACTGGCGATTTTTTGGAAAATTTTGTCATATTTGACCTTGTTTGACTTTTCTTCAAAACTGAGTTTTGAAGAAGAGTCGATGTCTCTTCAGGTGATGATGAAGCTTTCTGAACCATAGTTGTATAAGGTCTCCCTCTGGCCTACATGGCTTCTTCTGGACATGTTTTTCAAAGACGAAATTGATGATTTCCTAGACCCAGCAATAAAAAAGGACTTTGTCCAGTAATATGACCAGACCTCGACTATCATGAACTTCAGTGATTATGGACCAAGACCTGAGCCAGCAGGGGCCAGAGATGAGGGAAAATGACTAGCATGACTATCTCCGTCAGATCATGACATGTCCCTAGCGAAATGCAGCTGCGTGGATGGAGCAGGACACCTAAAATTGAAATGCACAAAGAGCTTTGATCTCTGACGGAGGGCTGATCAGACCGAATCTAACATTGGCTCCAACGGGGATGGTAGCTCCTAGGAGGTGCCAAGAACAGTAGATCTCTGGAGGAGCTAGACAATTCCTTTTGTCCATTGGGCTATGGAGTCATCATTTTGATAAACACCACAAGACTCTGACTTATTTATAAAACTGGAATAACCAAGAAATTGACTCAAACTTGAAAATTGGAATAACTCAAAAACTGACTTTACATAATGAAACCAAACTGAAATAAAAATGGTATTTACAATGATAGTTGAAGAAGCGATATTAGATCAACAATGATACCGCTTGAGTAGCCAACCATTGATTGGCCCTCCAGGACACTCTTCCCCGTTCATTTCCTTCAGAAGAAAGGCATTCTAACCTCTATATGTTGTGATTTTGAAAGGACCATTCCACAGATTTTCAAACTTTCCATGCTCGCCTTTCTCTTCATTCCTTGCATCCCACTTCAGAACCACATCATCTAACTGAAATTTGTCCGCTTTAGCTTTTCTGTCATAAATTTTCTTTATCCTCTCCTGTAACTTGGATGTGTTTTTGAAAACTTCTTCTCTTGTTTGCTGCAAGTGGTTCATTTAATTCAGCCTTCTCTGCATGGGATCTTCCTCACTGCTAGTCTCCTGAAGAAGTTTGACCACCGGGGAAACAAGAGAAGCAGGAAATACTGTGTCCACTCCATAAATCAGCTGGAACGGTGACATACCAATAGACTTTTTCTGACTGATTCGATCTGGCCAAAGTGCATGGACCAACCTCTTGTTCCAGCTCTTCTTATTTATTTCCAGTAGCTTCTTGATGATGTTGACCAAAGATTTATTCGAAGATTCTACCAATCCATTGCCTTGCGGATGATAGGTAGTTGAATGACCCAAAATTATATGATATTTATGACAAAATTCTACCATCATTTTCGATTTGAAAGTTGCTGCATTATCAGTGATTAATTTGTTCGGACAACCAAAGCAAGACAAGATGTTATTTTCGAGAAATGAAATGATTACCATGTCCGTCGCTTGTCTAGTAGGGGCTGCCTCAATCCATTTTGTGAAGTAGTTCGTCGTTGTAAGGATCCACCTATGCTGTCCGAAAGAGGTGGGATGAATTTCCCCAATGAAATCCAACCCCCACTGCTAGAATGGAGCGCTCACTTCGATAGGCTTAAGTGGCAAAGGCTATAATTTCTGTTTCCCTTCAGAAATTTGACACTTATGACAACATTTTAGCATCTTATGCACATCAGCAAACAAAGTAGGCCAGTAGTAACCTGCTCTCAAAAAAAATTTCGCTGTTGATTTCCAAAAAAGATCTCCACCACACTCTCTTCCGTGGAAATCCTCCATGACTTTCTTTGCCTCCTCTACCACTAGACAATTTAACAAAATGCCACCGGGATCTTTCCAATACAGTGCAGAATTCAAGATACAAAACTTGGCAGCCTTCAATTTGAGTGTTCTTGCTTTGTGTCTAGCCATGCCGGGCAGTGGTGATAGATTTTTCAGCACATATATTATATCAGAATACCATGGGGACAAAGCAAACATTTCGGATACCTAAATTGACGTTCCTTCCTCATTCTCATCGGACATGGTAGCGATCAAATTTATGTCCAATGCATGTAAATTTGATTCAGCCATTAGCTTCGCCAACCCTTGTCCTTTGACCAGCTTTGTAGGCTTTATCTCCACATCGTATTCTAGCAAGGATGCGATCCATTTGCTTCTTCTCCCTTCCGGATCGGTCTGCACTAAAACATCTTTCACAGTAGTATTAGGAACATAGGCCAGAATGTGAGAATGTAGGATATACACCCGGAAATCCTTCAGTGCCTTCACCAATGCCAGGGCTTGCTTCTCAATGATGTTGTACTTCAAAGCTGCATCCCTTATAGCCCTACTAAAGAATGCAATGGGTCTTTCATGATCATCCCTCTTCTGCAATAGTACCGCTGCCATAGTGTGCTCAGAAGCAAATGAAAACAATATGAAATCTTGAGTGTAATCCGGGCTGACTAGAACTGGAGCTGAAGAAAGGGCCAATTTGACCAAGTTGAAAGATTTTACAGCCTCATCTGTCCATTTCACCTGGCTATCCTTCTTAAGCATGTTGGTCATTTCTTTCAAGTGTTCCGCAAGATTAGGCACAAAGCGAAGCAAAAAATTCATCTTACCATTGAATGATTGTATCTCCTTTTTGTTCCTAGGCAGATCGATTTGCTGAATTGCTTGCACACGTGCTAGGTCTATGTGGATGCCATCTTTTGAAATGATATGCCCAAGTAATTTTCCTTCCTCCATGGTGAACAAGCTCTTCTTAGGATTCAACGATAGACCATATTTCCTGCATTTTTGAAAGACGATTTTTAGGTGATGCATGTGCTCTTCATCAGATTTTGAAAAAACCGTCAAGTCATCCAAGTACACCACCAAAAAAACATCCTTCTCATTTGCAAACGCCAAGTCCATTGCATGCTAAAAGGTGGAACCTGCATTCTTTAAACCAAATGGCATTTTGGCATAGTGAAATGTTCCCCATGGAGTGGTGAATGTTGTCTTGTCCCTATCATCTTCATGGACAGAAATTTGGTTATATCTAGAATAACCATCAAGCAGCGACATACGAGATGCCCCCACTACTCGCTGAAGTCTATGGTCCATCTTGGGCAGCGGATAGTTGTCCTTCAATGAAACCTTGTTTAGATTTCTGAAGTCGATGCATAGGCGGATCTCACCGGTCTTCTTTCGTATAGGCACTAAGTTAGATATCCAATCTGATAATCTGATAGGCACAATGATACCTGACTTGTACAACCTATTTACCTCTTTTTTGATGGATGGCAGCAACTTTGGATTGATCCTTCTCAGCTTTTGTCTAAATGGTTTTTGATTGGGTTTGATAGGTATTGGGTGATGAATGATATTCGTATAATATGTCTCTAAATTAGAATAATCCCAAGCAAATAAATCTGAAAATGAAGCCATCAAACTGATACATTTGTCCTTGATTTTTGGCGGTAATGCTTTGGACAATTTCACTAACTTTGGATTGGCAGCTGTACCGATGTTGACTTCTTCTACACCTTTCTCCATTGGCTGCAAAGTTGGCTTGCGGGCTACATCATCCTGATCAAAAAGTTCCTCTAGCGGTATCAAGCCTTTAGGAATGATGTTATTCCTCTGCTATAATATGTCCATTTGATTGATCTGCACTTCTTCTGTACCATTCCCTTTGCCCTCATCATTTTCCACATCGATTGAGGTGTCTTTGAACTTGCCTTTGTTGATCAGAAAATCCTTAATCTCCTCATCATCTTGGAACACTTGCCAATGTCGCTGATTGTCTGGAATGGTTGGACGGTGCTTGACATGGATTTCAAATTTATTGCTGGAGTTCATGGGGATCTTCAAGCTGCTTGCTTCCTTGGCAAGAGCATCAGCAATACTATTTTGTATTCGTGGCACACATGTCAAGGTGTATTCGGAAAATAGCTTCAAGATGTCCAAAATAGCATTATGATAGGCCTGCATCCTAGGATGTTTTTCTTGATACTCACCTCTGACCTGTTTTATCACCAACTCGGAGTCGCCATATACCGAAATCCTCTTTGCATTCAAATTTCTAAGAATCTTCAGGCCAGCATTCAGAGCTTCATATTCAGCTTCATTATTGGAGCATTCAAAGGTCAGCTTGTAGGAGCAAACTCTCACGCTGCTAGGCACTTTGTTTGGGGTGGAGAAAGGATTGCGTACCCAAATACCAATATCAGCGCCATCATTCCCTACTGCTCCATCAAAATCCATGGTCCACAAACCTTCTTCGTCTTCTTGCAGTTGTTGAAAATCTTTTGGCGGTCCATTGTTTGCTTGCTGTCCATCATTTTCAACTGATTGCCCAATCTTTTGCTACTTTTCTTGTCCTTCTTTCTTCAAAATCTCTCTAAAATTTTCTGTTATTTTCGGAATGTCATCTGCTTCTACTATCTGACTATCTATCTCATGCAAACTATCTGAAAACAAAACAAAAGACTCTAAATCTGTATGTACATAGTTTATATGATGATTTATCGGTTTCTCCTTGCTTGTGATCATATATTTCATCTTTTGTTCCTGGTATAAATTCCTTATTTGTCCAAACATAGTGTCCCTTTCAATTTTTCTACCCAAACCTAGAAAGAAGCATGCCAAACCTTGGAGGAATGTCTGCTACCACTACATCCATCAGAATGTTTTTCATAGGAAGCTGATCTAAACTCACAACCAAGTCTTTGATGAGCCCTATGCACCGTACTCTGCTGGAATCGATTGAATAGAGATCATGATATTGGCGGGTGATGTCCAGACCAAGTTTATCCATGATAGCCTTGGGCATGAGATTGTGAGAGGCTCCGAAATCGAACATGGCATTATGTAGCACAAAGTCATGCAATCGTAAAATGATATAGAAGGGTGGCACATCACTCTCAGGAGACTCACCATTCGTCACTAGCCCAAAAATCATTTCAAGCTGATCATCTTCCACATTTACCATGTCAGACATTGGGTCCAAATTCAACATTTTAGAAATTTGTCCTCTATAACCGTTGTTCTTCATGATTTCAGTGAAAGGGATGGATACCTTTAGCTTGGAAATCTCATTCTCTAGGCTCAAAGCGAGAGTTCTTTCTACCTCTTTGACTGGGATCTCTTTCCTTTCCTTCTCTTTTGATGTGGCTAGTTGTTGTAATTGTTCTACTAACTTTGATTTGTTACTCTCCGGAACAACCACCTCCTTTCGCTTTCTTTGTGTAGCTGATGGATCATTCTTTGTTGTTTCACCCTCCTTCTTTTTCTGAATTGGTTTGGCCGGCACATCTCTGTTTCTAAGGGAATATCGCTGCTGTTGTGCAGACAAAGCATTCATATACCACCTTTGATATTCTTCCAATTCTTCTTCCAACACTGTTTCGTTAGCTAGAATAAAATCGGTGTCTTGGTGTGTAGCTGAATTTACTACACATTCTTCTTCTTCGGTGATGTAAGTAGGCAGCTCATCTAGAGTAAAGAGATGGTTTTCCTTGCCTATTATATTCCCGTCCTCATCTGACTTCGGTCCATGCACAAAATTCTTCTGCAAAGGTGTTTGTACCGACTCTTGTGCTGTCTGCTCTTGAGTCCGCTGATCTCTTTGTCTTATCCTATATTGTGGCTACTGTTGGCCACGAAAATTAGGATTCCTATCTTGTGGCTCTTGCTTGTCAAGTTTTACTCTCTCAAGCATCTGTTAGTAGCTGATCCATTGAAGAAGATTCTTCTTTCACCGTGGTTTTCTTCTTTGCTTTCGCTCTTACTCTTTTGGATAGCAGATTTGCCTCAACGCTGACTGCTATTTTTTGCATGTCTTCCATTGCAGCCAGTTCTCTCTCTCTTAATTGGTATGCCATGTCAGCATCAAAACCATCTAAAAACTTAATCATTGATAGTCCCACAGGTGGCTTTAGATGGTTTGGGATTTCGTTGTAGACTGCATTAAATCTAACACAATAATCTTGGACCGATTCACCGACATTCCGTTTGATTCGCTTGTATTCGGCCAGAATTTGAAGGGGATTCTTTTTGACTTGCCACCTGTTCAAAAATTGTCTTTGTAGCTCAGCCAAGGTGGTGATGCTTACAACCGTCAAACCTCTGAACCATTTCCTCACATCACCTGCAAATGTTTGTACAAAGAGCCTCATTTCCATGTTCTCCGCATCGATCTCATGAAGTTCATAGAAGTCTGCCATTTTATCCACATGTTGTTGAGCTGCAATACTGTTAGGAGTGCCATCAAAAAATGAGATTTTACGCTGATAGTCATTTGGCATGTCATCTAGGACTTGCGGCAGAAGAAGGGGTGCGAAACGGGCAGCCATCATTCTCGGTGGATTTGGCCTTGGAGGTGTTGGAGGAGTGTGCAAGGTTTGTAAGGGGCTTGCACTTGGAGTTTGGGGTTGTGTTACAATGTAATTATCGATTAATCTATTAGCTCTTTCTGTTTCAAGGTCTACAAGAAATTGCGGATTGGGGACGGTATAATCAACAACCCTTTCGGATTTGGACTCAAACAAAGATATTTCAAATCGTTCGTCAAAATCAAGCTCTTCAAGATACTCAATAATGTCGGGACATGAGTGGGATTTGAACACGGGAGTTATGGCGCTTTCTTACATAAGGAGTCTTGGAATCAAATTGGGATTTTCGTAAATATGAGGAGGGTCCGGGTCTGGATTTACTCTGGTATATCGTCTCGAAGCTAGCGTGCTATTGGGATAAATTACGGGACACAACCAACTTACTCAGCATTTCCAATCCTAAGCTCATCATCCGGAAGCCTAGAATTCTTATGAAACAAGGGGATTTGATTTTCAACTTGTTTCCCCAGTCGAGTCGCCACTATGTTAGCACCTAAATCTGCCTCAGGTTGAAGGAAGGCAAAAAATTAGGGTAACCACAAACCACGCTCAGTCTGGTAGCTAGCCCTACCAGAACAGGAGAGGGCTCTCTCTGAATCACGCTCATCGAATGGATAGGCAAAATGGTCTAAGATGACTTACAATGCAATATTTACCTTAGGCTAGTAAGTGAAAAGGCATTTTGGAAAAGATTTTATGAAGTGACCGAGCTTTTGGGATGTATATGGGACTGGCGCTCAGCAAAGAACACAGAATAAAATATGAAAGCATAGATTATTCCATGAGGCAAGGTAGGCGGCAAGCGCAGCAATTTCGGCTTAAGGTAACGCGGAATGGAAAGATTGCTAAAGAGAGTGAAAAGGGCATGGTCGCATGAATCCTTTTCAACAAAAGAATACCACTGCACATGAAATTTTCCCATAGGCAGAGCAAAATAAATTGAATTCTACCTAATCTCACTTAGAAAATTTCACTGAAATGAAGCATGAAATGAAATATGAAACATAAAAAGATACATATGGAACATAAGAACACATTTGCTACACTCACGACCACAAGAATCTCATGAAACAGAGCCGCTGCCTTTCATTAATTCTCTGTCAAAAATACACAGTGCAGAAACAGAGTTTCTTTCCTACAGTCTCCCAGAAGTTACAAGCCAGCCAACCCTTTGCAAATAACTTGCATACAATATATAGAATGTGTAGAGAAGAGATGGAATGCCCAGGGGTTGGGAAGTTACTCAAATCATTTCGAAAAGTAGATGGAGAGCCAACCATCAACTACAGGTGCAGCGCTCTCAACGATGACATTTGGATGGGGTGACCCTTTGCATTCTTTTGCCACTTGGATAGATGCCCATATGGAGAGAAAATTCTTTAAATGCCGCCTTTGGTGCCAAAAAACCGAAGTGTAGATGACCAGGCTCACTTGGAGAAGTCGCGACCCGAAATTTTGTGAAAGGGGAGCAAATTTGCAGTTTTTTCCCTTGTGCGCCACGCCAAATTCTCTTTGCGTCGCGCCACTTTGGAGCCTATTTTGGGGCACTTGCAGATGTCTAAAATGTGCCCAAGTGGGCTTGTTGGAAAGCCCGTCCTGTCTACTTTCTAACCCCACTAGAATTTCTCAATTGGGTGCTCATTTTCCCCTCCAAATCTTCATTCTCCCAAGACTGCTTTCTGTGTGTCAAAAAAGTGGCAGAGAGGCCATTTTTGGGTGTTTTTTGACCTTTAGGAGGCCCAGATTTTGTCAAAATTTCTTGCCCGGACACCAATAGTAGTATTTTTCGATGTTGAATCCAAATATCTAAGTTGTTCCTCGATTAGAGTCATATATTTTTAGCGTTGTGCCAGGGGCGCAATGCACAGGGAGGAATTTCCTGTTTTGTACCCAAAAAATTTACCTGTGACCAAAATTTGCCCAATTTTTTTGAAATTTTGGCTGGAGGTTCCCTATGAAGTGCTATGCTATACCAAGGAAGCCTCAGCTAAGATTCAAAGCCGATCTTACTCCTTTGCCTCCTTTGCCTCGTTTGCTTCTTTTGTCGCTTTGCTCAATTTTGCTTTTAGGCTCCTGATTCTTGCTTTGGAACTCATGTTTCGGGCCTGGTAGTGATGAGTCATGTGCCTCAGTATGTATTTCTCCCTGTTTTCTTTATCCAACCACTGCTCCAAGTGAACATTCACTCTCTCTAGCACATACTCCCGGTCTTCGTCTCTTTGCTCCATAGGTCTGTGTTGTGCTGCCAGGATGTGTCGCCGGCTAGCCGATCCTCAAGTTGCTTGTTCCTATGCTCCAGATACTGCACATTCCACTTGGCCCTATCTAGGTCTAGGGATAGGTTCTCAATCACAGACTCCTGCTCCTGAATGATCTCTCCCAGCTCAGCATTTGTAGGTTCTGCATCTGTCTCATCATCCTGGAGGAGAACAAACGCGGTCTCTTGCTCACCTAATGGCCCTTCTTCCTGCACTGTCTCCTTGCCCTTACCCTGCTCCTGTGGTGCTGATGTCGGAAGCGAGGCCCCTTCCACCCCGGGTGGAGATAACACTCGCTTCACTGTTACGAAAAATGGTCTACTGCCCTTCTGGTATGTGATGTATACTGGCATGGTGGCAGTCTCATGGTGCTCGAACTGATGTGAAGGACTTCCCATCTCAGGCTCAAACTGATGTGAAGGACCTCCCACCTCATGTTCTGCCTCTGATATCACCGGTGGGGCGCTGAAGAAATCACAAGAGATGAAGTCCTCCCAAGCAATACCCTGCAATCCCGACTAATGGTCTACCAAGATTCGGATGAGAGCAAAATGATAGACACTATTTAGCTACTGTCGTGGGGTCTTGCACTGCATGAAGTCTTTCATCTTCTCAATGTTGTTGCAGATGAAAAATGGGAAGCTCATCATCCTCACCCTGGTGAAGTGCATGAGCAAGTGGATGTGATAGGCATAAAGGCGAGAAAACCTCCCCTCGCAGCTGAAATACTTCATGATCAATCTCATGAGTGGGGCATACTCATCCCTAAAAAATCTGAATGGAAAAACTCTGATGAGCTGGCTCAAAGAGCTGTTCTTGATGTAGGGCTCATAGTGATGCCTCTCCACCTTCTTTTTCTTATCCCACTGCTCCCCAATGTTTGCTATCCATGTTGCCACTGATATAGCCTCCGGTGTCAAGGTGAAAGTGACCACAGCTAGGACAGATTGGCCTCCCTATAGATGAAGTGCAAAAAGGCGGGCCAACTCATGATGGACTTTGACATTCGCCACCCTTGACAAAATTCATAACATGTCAAGTGCTGGAAACAAGACATGGCAAGTGGGCATGCCTGCAACTCCTTGAGGGTGCTTGGCTCATCTCTAAGATGTATGCCGCTTCAGTGATGTCTCCTATGGGCCCTCTCTCCTGAAGATGTGTCACTGTGGGTCCCCTCCTCATACTCTGATGAATTTTCTGATGCCATTACTACTGCTTGTACCCTGAGTTTTATGATGCCCTCTGAATCTAATGAAACTAATAGATTTTCTGAAAATTTGTCACCAAGGGGACAATAAAACAGGGGAGTGTTAGGAGGCGAATGATGAAAAGGGGAATAGCGGTTTAAAGGAGGAATTTATCAGGGGTTTGGGAGTGTTTGGGGTATGGTGTTGATGGGGGTAGGGATTGGGATATTTTGAGCTATAGGAATAAAGGGGACGAATGGATATGATTACAATGTAGCTAGGGTAACTATTAGGGGAAACTGCTCCAGGGGAATTAGCTGATAGAGGTAGGATAGGAGCATATTTAGCAATCATGTTACTGTAGGAAAACCCTAGCTTTTTTCCTTTCTTTGTGTCATCTTTGGGTTTACTTAACAAAAATTTTGCCTTTGATTTCATGGTCACCAAAATCATATTTTTCTTTGAGTTAAGGATCAATGGTGAGGGTATCTAGGGCCACCTTTGCAATTTTGAGAGCCATTTATAAAAATTTAGGCGATTCGGTGTTTTTTTAGGCTCACAGGTCTGTGCGTCGCACGCTTTGCCCAGTGCGCCGCGCGCCGGTTATGTGCCACGCCAGTGCAATATTAACACTATGGCCGGGCTCGCGCCGCGCGCCCTGAGTGCGCCGCGCCACCTTGTGTGTGCGTCGCGCACTGTCAAACAACATTAATTTGCTTGGAACTCTGGGGGTGGGTCTTAGTGGAGATTTCTAGGGGGTTTCCTTAGGAGACAAGGTGGAATGGAGGTGACAATGACGAGGAGTGAGGGGACAAGGGGATGGGAGAAAAACCTTGGTGGCGTCTTCACAAATTTGCAACCCCGTTTATCGTTTTTGCTTTAATGATTATTTTAATGGATGGCAAATGTGCTTTGGATATCATTCAAAATCTTAGAAACACCACCCATTGACCAAATTGATAGAGAAGAGGTTTCATTTGAGCCTACCTCTTGCTTGTTAGCCTTCAACTGGGATATAAAACAAATTTGCAAGTGTTTTGAGCTCCCTGGCTGTGTGCGTCGCGCGCCAAGCCCAGTGCGCCGCGCGCCCTGAGTGCGTCGCGCCCTTGTTGATTTTTCACTGTGGGCTGGCTGCCAGTGCGTCGCACCCTCTATGTGCACCGCGCTCCCTGGTGTGTGCGCCGCGCCCTTTGGAAACCCGCTCTCCCTCATTCAAACCCTCATGAATTTGCTCTCTTACCTTTGTAATTTCTCTCCAACCTTGCCAAAGCACAAATGGTTTTTGTTTTAGGCAAAAAACAAGTATATATAGGCTTGGGAGAGTTGGGTTTAATTTTTCTTCTTTGAAAACCCACTTTCTAATGTTTGTGTTTTGCACTTTTTTCATTGACTTTAAAACACCCTGCTTTTCATTTTTCTTTGAAATTTTGGCTCTTGTGATGAAATTTTTTGCATTTCTTTGCGGGAACTGTGTGACTAGGAATTTGGCCATGAAAACCATGACTGCATCTGAAAAAGTCAACTAGCGATTTTTTGGAAAATTTTGTCATATATGACCTTGTTTGACTTTTCTTCAAAACAGAGTTTTGAAGAAGAGTCAATGTCTTTTCAGGTGATGATGAAACTTTCTGAACCATAGTTGTATAAGGTCTCCCTCTGGTCTGCATGGCTTGTTCTGGACATGTTTTCCAAAGACCACATTGATGATTTCCTAGACCCAGCAATAAAAAGGACTTTGTCCTGTAATATGACCAGACCTTGACTATCATGAACTTCAGTGATTATGGACCAAGACCTGAGCCAATAGGGGCCAGAGATGACGGAAAATGACTAGCATGACTATCTCCATAGATCATGACATGTCCCTAGCGAAATGCAGCTAAGTGGATGGAGCGGGTGTTGGGTCCCTATAATACTAGTGATTACCCCATTACTATTGTAGTTATACCCCCTATTTATATTGTTGTGCCCCTATTACCCCCATATTGTTATTTCTGTGCCCCATAGAATCCCTCTATTGTTATTTTTGTGGCTTTATATTATTATTGTTAGGTCGGCTGGATTATATTGTGACTCCTTAGACTCCTATATATAGAAAGGAGGTTTTGTCATTTGTATCATCCAAGAATTGTTCATTTATGTAATGTAAAGGAGGTTGCCCCCTCGAAGAGGCTGAATTCTAAGGCGTGGATCTCTCTTTTCTATCTTTTTGTGAGCTGGTTTCATAACATTTGGTATCAGAGCTTTGGATTCTAGGGTTTCGCTGCTCCAAAGAGGTCATCGTGGCATTTTCGCTATAAATTTTTTTCTGTGAAGTTTCAGAAGTCGCAAAAAAAAACCCATTTGAGAAGAAATCGCGCTGAACCTTGAGTCCAAATTTCAGAGATTTTAGCGCGATATTTGCGGAGATATGATCTGAGGAAGTTGGTCTTTTTGCAGACTCCTGAATTACATTCAAAACAGGTGACCTGGGGAAAATCGTCATAACTTTCTCTCTGGGGATCAGATTGAAATTTCGTAAGAAGGTACAGAAAGAGGATGGATTGTAGTTTTCTTTATGTGTGTTTCAGATTCAAAGGTTGAAACAGTGACTCGTGGCACGTCGTACAAGTTCGCTCTACTGAACCAGTCTAAAAGAAAGTCACTGTGGGAGATTTCACATAACTCTTCCTTGGAGAATCCAATTTGGCTCAGACTTGTGGCATTGGAAAGAGGACGCAGAAGGCTACTACAGGTAGCAATTTCAGAATTGGATGATCCGAAATTACAGAGATACATCAGATTCAATATCAGGCTTCTATAAAGTGAAAAAAGGTGTGTAGTTTTTTTTGAATTTTTGTGTAAGCTTGGTTTAACATAATTCAAAGGGCATAGTAAAACATTATTATCGGTAACTGATGCCCCGAGGAAAGAAAATGCAAACACCTAGTAAGGAACCTGAAAGCTCTAGCATGACTCATGAAGAAGAGGAAGAAATGCTACATGATATATCAAAATTACAAGAACAAGTGCAACAAATGTCACGCTCACAAAAGCTAACAGAAGCTAAGATAAGTGGCGTGGAATCTAAGATAAATGGCGTGGAATCTAAGGTAAATGGCGTGGAATCTAAGATAAAGGGCATGGAAGCTAAGATGGATGGCATGGAAGCTAAGGTGGATGGCATGGACGCTAAAATTGATGGCATGGATGATAAGATGGATGAATTGAAGAAGTTGCTACAAGAAAAGGTCACTAATGGTGAAAGGGTAGTAAAGGAAACTCATGATGAGAATAAAAGAAATGTTAATCATGATTCCATAGACTCTAATGTTGGATCGAAGACTCACCATGTTCCAAAAATCGATATGAGGAAGTTTGATGGCAAGGATCCCGCCACATGGATATTACAGATGGAGCAATTCTTCGATCTCAATAATGTGCAAAACACACAAAAGGTACGTATGGAAACTTTATATTTGGAACCAAATCAGTTTGTATGGTATCAATGGCTTTGTTCTCGTAAACAATTTATCACTTGGGCAATTTTTACGGAAGAATTGATAGCACATTATGAGGATACAAAAAGCAACACTTTTTTTAGCCAATTGATAAGTCTCAAACAAAAGGGTTCAATAATGGAGCACATTGAGGAGTTCCAAAAATTGAACATAAGGGTAAAAGATATTCCAGAGGAGCATAGGATTGATGTGTTCATAGGGTCTTTAAAGGATAATATCCAACATGATGTGCGCCTTTGGGAACCTGATTCATTAGAGAAGGCATTCAGGTTAGCAAGAAAAATGGAAAGCAAAATTATGGCAACTAGGAAGCATACCATTCACAACTATAAAGACGGAAGTGTTGTTGCCCATAGTCTTCCACAACCTACAAGGTTGACACCACAACAATTGGAAGAAAAAAGAGAAAAAGGGCTTTGTTACAATTGTGATAGCAAATACACAAAAGGTCATAAGTGTGCTGAGAAGAAATTATTCTACATAGATTGTGAAGAGGAAGAAGAAAAGGAGCAAGAAAGGTCAAAAGAAGAGGATATATTCCAGGAACAAAGCCTAGATGAAGAACAAATAAATCCGACCATATCTTGTAATGCATTGGCGGGAATTACCACTCCTCAAACCATCAAGATAGAAGGACAAATCAAGAAGAAAAAGGTAATAGTGTTGATTGATTCAGGAAGCACCCACAATTTTATTCATTGTAGGGTAGCAAAAGAATTGAATTGCTTCCTATATCCAGCACCAGAGTGTCAAGTGATGATTGCAAATGGAGGAACAATAAATTGTTCTGGAAAGTGCCATAATATCAAGCTATCCATGGGAGAATATGTATTGACTAGCCCAATGCTTTCCATTCCAATGGGAGGTGCTGATGTTGTACTAGGAGTCCAATGGCTACAATCCTTGGGTACAATAGCTTTTAATTTTCAAGAACTTTTCATGAAATTTTCTGTGGAAGGAAAGGAAGTTGAATTAAGGGGTATTGCAGGGAAACCAGGAAAGATAATCAGCTCTAATGGCATGACAAAGCTTCTAAAAAAGGAGCAAAGAGGTGTAATTGCACAATTATGTTCGCTAGATGTTTCCACATTGGAATCATCTATTTCTCCAGATCTCCAAAAAGTCCTGGACAATCATTCCAAGGTATTTGAGACTCCCAAAGGTCTCCCACCTATGCGTGATCATGATCATGCTATTCATCTGATTCCAGGAAGTGTTCCTCCAAACATCAGGCCGTACAGATATCCATATGTCCAAAAAAGTGAAATTGAACGTATGGTTGCAGAAATGCTAGAGGCTGGTATAATTCAACCGAGTCAAAGTTCTTTCTCAGCTCCAGTAGTATTGGTGCACAAGAAGGATGGATCATGGCGCATGTGTCCAGATTATAGGGAGCTCAACAAGCTCACTATTAAAGATAAGTTCCCCATTCCTGTTATTGATGAATTACTGGATGAATTGCATGGATCAATTTACTTCACCAAGTTGGATCTTCGTTCGGGATATCATCAAATCAGAATGAAGATTGAAGACATTCCGAAAACAGCATTTAGAACTCATGAGGGTCATTATGAATTTTTGGTCATGCCTTTTGGCCTTACCAATGCACCTTCAACATTTCAAGGTTTGATGAATTCAATTTTCAAACCATTCCTTAGAAAATTTGTGTTAGTATTTTTTGATGATATACTAATCTACAACAAGTCTTGGAAGGATCATGTTGAACATGTTGACAGGGTGTTACAACTATTGGAGGAGAAACAATTATATGCAAAAAGATCCAAATGTTTCTTTGGAGTCCAGGAGGTGGAATATTTGGGTCATATTGTATCTCATGAAGGAGTTAAGGTAGACCCTAGCAAAATTAAAGCCATTAAGGAATGGAAAATCCCCACATCCATAAAGCATCTGCGAGGATTTCTTGGGTTGACAGGGTATTATCGCAAGTTTGTTAAGAATTATGGGAGAATAGCAGCACCTCTAACAACATTATTGAAGAAAGATTCATTTTCATGGACTTCGGAAGCAACAAAGGCCTTTGAACATCTTAAAGAGGCAATGTGCCAAGCACCGGTCTTAGCTACACCGGACTTCACAAAAACCTTTATTGTGGAATGTGATGCTTCAGGAAATGGAATTGGTGTTGTTCTAATGCAAGATGAAAGACCCATTGCTTTTGAAAGTCGTCCAATCAAGGGAAAGTTTTTAAACAAAGCTATTTATGAGAAGGAAATGTTGGCAATACTCCATGCACTTAAGAAATGGCGACCCTACCTAATGGGAAGACACTTCAAGGTAAAAACGGATCATGATAGCCTTAAATACTTTTTAGAACAAAGATTATCCTCTGAAGAGCAACAAAAGTGGGTCACAAAGATGTTGGGTTATGACTTTGAAATCATCTACAAAAAAGGGAAGCAAAATGTGGTGGCAGATGCACTCTCAAGAAAGGATGAGGATGTGGAAGCATTGTTGTGTGCCATTTCTATTATCCAACCAGATTGGATAAACGAAGCAAGGGAGGAATGGAAGAATGACGAAGAAGTGTGGGCACTTATTCAAAAGCTACAACAAGATTCCAGTACTTCTGATACATTTAGCTGGCAAAATGATTCGTTATGGTACAAAGATCGCTTATACCTCTGTAAGAATTCCCAGCTAAAACAAAAGATTCTTATGGAATTGCACACTTCTCCCTTAGGAGGGCACTCAGGATTTTTAAAAACTTACCACAGGGTTAAGAAGGAATTTTTTTGGGATGGCCTTAAATCAGATATTCAAAAGTTTGTGGCGGAATGTTTGGTTTGCCAGCAAAATAAAGTTGAAACAATTAAGACACCAGGTCTATTACAACCTTTATCCATTCCAAGCCAACGTTGGGAGGAGGTTCCAATGGATTTTATCACAGGTTTACCCAAGTCTGAGGGAAAGAGTGTCATCATGGTGGTAGTTGACAGACTTACCAAGTATGCACACTTTTGTGCATTATCACATCCATTTAAAGCCAGTACAGTTTCTACTGCATTTATGGAAACAGTTCAAAAGCTACATGGAAACCCAAAGATTATTGTAAGTGACAGAGATCCCATTTTCACTGGAAATTTTTGGACATAATTATTTTCTTGTCTTGGTACTCAGTTAGCTCATAGCTCATCTTATCATCCTCAATCTGATGGGCAAACTGAAATAGTAAACAAATGTTTGGAAGGATATCTTCGTTGCTTTGTATCTGATAAACAGACACAATGGATCAAATGGTTGCCTCTAGCTGAATGGTGGTATAACACTTCCTTCCATACAGCAACAAAAATGACCCCATTTATGGCACTTTATGGGTATCAACCACCATCCATCACATCATATTTAAGAGAAAATTCTAAGGTTCAGGCAGTGGAACATCACATCAAACATCAACAACAAGTCCTCCAACTCTTAAAGGATAACCTCGTGTTGGCACAAAATAGAATGAAACAACAGGCAGATCAACATCGCAGTGAAAGAAGTTTTGATGTAGGTGATTGGGTATTCCTACGGCTACAACCATATAAGCAAATGTCCCTAAAGCAAGCTAAGAAGGATAATAAATTATCACCAAAGTATTATGGTCCGTACAAGGTGTTGGAAAAGATTGGTACTATGGCATACAAATTGGAGCTTCCTGCAACTTCTCTATTGCACCCAGTTTTCCATGTTTCATGTTTAAAGAAGGTTATAGGTGACAAGCTCCCAATTCAAACAATATTGCCAGAACTTGACGAGGAAGGAAAAATTATATTGGAACCGGAAGCAATCACAGAAACAAGAACTCGACGGCTACGAAATCGATCAATTTCAGAGTATCTTATCAAGTGGAAGAACTTATCCGCTGAAGATTCCACATGGGAGGATGAGAATTTTATGCAGAAGTATCCAGAACTACTCAAGCGTTGAGGACAACACTTTTTTGAAGGAGAGGGGCATGTTGGGTCCCTATAATACTAGTGATTACCCCATTACTATTGTAGTTATACCCCCTATTTATATTGTTGTGCCCCTATTACCCCCATATTGTTATTTTTGTGCCCCATAGAATCCCTCTATTGTTATTTTTGTGGCTTTATATTATTATTGTTAGGTCGGCTGGATTATATTGTGACTCCTTAGACTCCTATATATAGAAAGGAGGTTTTGTCATTTGTATCATCCAAGAATTGTTCATTTATGTAATGTAAAGGAGGTTGCCCCCTCGAAGAGGCTGAATTCTAAGGCGTGGATCTCTCTTTTCTATCTTTTTGTGAGCTGGTTTCATAACAGCGGGACACCTAAAATTGAAATGCACAAAGAGCTTTGATCTTTGACGGAGGGCTGACCAGATCGACTCTAACACTTGGTACTACTGTAAGGACCATGTCGGAGTGGTCTGAGCTTCTAATGGGCTCTTGTAAGGCGTTCTTTCTATATATGTAACCAAACTTTGTCGCCCACCTGAAACTTGTGTGGTACCCCTGTGGGTGAGGAGAAGATGCTCTTGTGTCTGTCATGACTGTATCCCTTTGCTATTGCTGCTGCATGGAGGAACCCTTCGTGGGGGTCATGGATGTAGCAACGATCTTCCCCTTACTTTTGGAGCAAACCAGACAGAAAATAAATTTCCTAGTTTGTGAGATGAGCTTGCTGCCTTTCTTAGCAATGATCAAAGAGGTGGCAGTAGGTGGGGCTACTTTTAGTATCCTGTATAATGAATTATTCAAATAAATAATGACAACATGAGGCCTTGACTCATACAAAGCATGTCGCCTCCACAAGTATGGCTGGCCTAATAATACATCACAAACATCTAGAGGTGTAACATCAAACAATACCTCGTCTGTGAAGGGCTTGATGCTGTAGGGAAGGCAGCACTGTTGGCGAACTTTGAGATTTCGTCCTTCATGAAGCCACCCGATGGTGTGGTGTAGTCAGTAGACCCAATCGCTTCACGACCTCTACTGAAATGAGGTTCTTTTGGCTACCACTATCGAGAATGAATTACAGCGGCAAACCCTTCACCCACATATGTGAGTGGAAAATACACCCCCCCTCCTCTAGGTCTTCGGGTTCATTCTTTTGGATCTTGGCAGTGGCAACAATGACACTAGCCTCCGCATCAATGATCTGCTTCCCTTTGCCATTCCCCTTGTCGGGTTTTGACTCAGGGTCAGAACATGCATCTGATTTTGAAACCTTCAACTTGGCCACTAGCGACTGCTTGGTCCGATACTCACTTGTGTTATGAGTGGGACTATTGTGGAACTCACACCACTTTCCTCTGTCCTTCTTCCACTTCGTGGTGTTGTTATTTTCTTGTGGCTTCGATAGGTTGTCTTGGGTCACCTCGCCTTGGCTTTGTCCTTTGTTCTTCAGATTTTCAGATCCAAAGTCTTGCTTCTTCTGCTTGAACTTTTGCTTGATTTTAATAGCATATCAATACGTCGTGTCAAGCGAGGAGATGTTCAGGAACTCCATCTCTTCCTGGATGTATCTGTGTAGGCAGTCATGGTATTTGAGAACCAAATGCAACTCAGAGTCCTCGATACCCAACTGTGTGCGAAGGGTATGAAAAATGTTTATGAACTCTGACACATCTTGGTTCCTTCCCTGCTGCAGTGTGGTCCATTGGATTTATTTGTCCTCATAGCTTTTCACAGGGTAGTACTACTCCTTGACGGCATCCCGGAATGAATCCCAAGTGGGTGCGGCTGAAAATAGTGAGCCCATACCTTCATTCTTCTGCTCGCAATAGGTTTCCCACCAGTCCTTGATGTGGGGGGTTGCTTTGAGAAGAGCAAAAACAATCTTTTCCTGACTCGAAAATTCATGAACAAAAAAATACCCATCTAGTAGATTTAACCATTTATCTACGAAGTCTGTGTCTATTTGACCCTCGAAGATGGGGATTTCAAAATTAACTTGTACTTTAAAGGGCGTGGCATTTCCATAGTAGCTGGTGGAAGCCGATGCGTTGCCTCTGGGTAGCCACTGAAGGATCTGCGCAAAGTTGTCCATCATCGCGTTCCTTTATCGCTCGAGGGCTTCTTCGAGCAAGATTTTGATAAGATCTCCTACCCCCTCATCTTTTTTCTCATTCGCCATGGGAGGCCGTCAGGATTTGTGAGGCTGGTCTTGCAAAGGTTCGACCAGTTCAAGCCCTTAATCCTTATATCCCTACCTCGTTAGGGACATGCAAAGAAAAACATAGAAAAATCAAACTGCTCTGATACCACTGATCTGGATTTAAATAGGAACGCAACAAATTACAGAGATAACCATATACACAAAGATGTAGCGGAAATAATACTTCATTTCATTAATGTAAAATACTGAAATATGCTTACAAACAGAAATGGAAATAAACCAGCTAGGGCGATGGTAGTTTATCTCTGAGAAGAGATGTGGTGGCTACATGTCTCTGAACTATGTTACAATGAGGCTCGAAGGCCTATTTATTATTGATAAACAATGGAAAACCCTTAACATCCCAAAACCTAACCCTAAAAGTCGAAATGCCAAATTGTGGGCCCTGTTTGGGTAAATTGGTACATCAATTTCCTGAGGTCGTAAATTTGGCACCTAATCTCTGTTTGACACATACAATAGCTCGTTAGAAATATCTATCTGAGAACTATAACTTTGGGAAGGGAAACATCTGTCCAAGGACCCATGTTGCTCCCAGATTTCCCAAAAAATGTCGTTTAGGGCCTCAAAACGGCTCCGAAAGTTCAGGACCCAGAAACTGCTAAAAATAGTAAATTGTGCTACAATTATGGAAACTGAAAAACTGAAAGAGATAGTTGTGGGGGTCTAAGTAGGATAGGTGGGTGGCCACCAACACCCACCTAGATCACATATGAATAAAGAGATTTACACCTAATTCTAGAAAATAAATAAATCATCAAGAATAAAAATCATAAACCAATAGTACATTCATTTTCTTTATCTCGAAATACACATCAAATCATAACATAGATAATTTTAATACTGGAAATTTAAATAAGTATACGTCTATCTTCTTGTGAATCTCTATAAAAAAAAATATAATAAAACCTATTATTCTAAAAACGCATCACCAAAAAGGTGATGTCTTACTAAGTTATAATGCCCTCTAGCTTACCCACATAGTTCTTCATAACATTTAGCTCCTCTCAACCTATCTAATCTTTTCCTTTTTTCCAATTATATATAGAAATGTTGATCTCTTTCAAAAAAAAAAATTGTTAAATTCTTTAATAGAAATGCATTAGAATGCTAAATTTATTACTAATTGAAATTACAACATCAACATTTAATCTACCATGTTTTCGTATCTTAGAGACCCACCACATTGTGTACCAAATTCCTTCCTGATGTTCTTTCTCATTTATATTCATACCACTTTAGCATGGTATATGATGGTGTTTTTAGTGTATAAAGAGACCAACGTGTCTCTATATAATGGGAATAAAGGAATGGATTAGGTATGTTGAGAGGAGCTAAATGATATGCCTAACTATGTAGGCAAGTTAGAAGGCATTATAACTTGGCAAGAAACCACTCAAGTTAGAAGTCATTATAACTCGGAAAGAAATCACTCTTTTCACTCATGTGCTTTTAGAATAATAGGTTTTAGTATTCTTGGAGAGATTAGCAAGAAGATAGTTGTATACTTATTTAAATTTATAGTATTAAAATTATTTAAGCTATGGTTTTATGTGTATTTCAAGATAAAGAAAATGAACATGTTGGTTGTTTTTATGATGTGTATACTTGATAAATTATTTATTTTTTGAATTAGGTGTAAAATATTTCTATTCCTAAGTTACATATTTGGGACACATATTTAATTTCTTTGTAATTAGTGAACCTCTCTCCAAATCTTAGGAAGCAATTTATTTTCATTGTTATGTGAGGTAAAAAACAAAGTGTTGTGTAAACCAAAGGTTGTTGTATCAATTTCAATTAAATTTTATTTGACCAATTGATGAAAGAAGAGAGAAACTAGAAAGGACAAGCATAGACCATGCTTCATTCATTTTGATAGAAATTTTAATGTTATTGACCACGCATTTGTAATAATAAGGTTAAAAGAAATTAATGAAACTACATTTTTCAATTAACTGCTAATAACAATGTGAGGAGGAAAGATACAAATATTTCATGACTTTCTATTTATTTTTCTCTCTCTTTTGTCAACTAATTACAAATAGGAAGAACATGAGCAAGATTTTGTGAAAGTCTATTTTTGGGATCCCATCAAAACCTCTATTGGCATATTAAGAACCTCTCTCGGAAAGTTTTATTTGAAAGAAATGTAAGCAAACCTCTTTGGGAAAGTTGTATTCGAAAGAAATGTAAGCAAAGACGAGTTTCTCCTCCACATGATTTAATCAACACGTGGATGGTGGCATGGGGCCCATGGAGGTTGTCATTCTTTGATAGTGTGTTCCTTTAGGAAAACTTAATCAACAAGCACCTACCCACCCATGTGCATTAGTCTTGGCATTGCATGTGTTGTTAATATTGGCTGTCTTATTTTCCTTTGGATAGTCATGTAATTGCATGACCTCATTACTGATTTGTTTTTTTATTATGTTATGGGAATTTATGCTTAATTTTTGCGTTTGGATTAACTATAGTAATGTTGCTATATGGACTATCAAATTTTTTATCAATTGTTTTTATTTTAATTTCTTACTACACAAGATAAGATAAAATTGCTGTTTTATACTTTGCCTGCATTGTAATTTTCAATATTATTGTGAAGTTACAAAAAAAATAGTTGTTTCTCATAAATAAATAACTATTCAAATATCATGATATTAATTATTCATTCAAATCTCACTTAATATAAGTTTTTTAACATTATTTAAAATTAAATATATTAATTATTATAGTTAATCATTTATTTAAAAATAAATTTATGTGTGAAATACTATGATATTTTTTATAATATAATTTTAAAATTTGACAATAATTTTTAAAACAATATTTATCTTTGAATATCTAATTTTATTTTAATTATCAATAATTATTAAGTGGATGGTATAGATTTAACCTCCATGGAATACTCAAGAATTTTCTTAGTAGTATAGAAAAATCAAAGATTGGATTTATCTCCGAAATAGTTATTCACTTTTCTCTTTTAATTAAATTGATTAATTATAAAAAAATATGTCATACTACCAAGTACCATATGAAATGACTTATGGGTTTTTGAGCATTTGATTTTGGGAAACCATAATATAGTAACAAAGTCTATTTTAAGAATCTTCATGATAAAGTGGAGTAAATCTTCATAGTTAATAATCTTATTCCACATTTTTTTAAATGTATATATGCTTAACTCATATACTAAATATTTATAATAATAATTTAGTTAGTTTTATGATTTTTAAAATTGAACAACCTAAGATACATCATAAAGAAGCGTTTTGATATTTATTATGTAGTATTTATTAACATTTATCAACCATGTAATTTATATAACTATTCTATTATTACAATTATTTTTAATAAAAAAATAAAATAAATTACACATTTACTAAAAGTATACATCTCTATTTCTAATTTTACATTAACTCTAAAAATTTAACACAAAAATAAATAGTCTTTCTTCCCATGTAACCATTTTACATATTTATTATTAATTTACTATAACTCTTTACATTTCATGTTAGTTTTCACAAGCATATTGTAAATATAGTTGTTTATTTTTATATTTATTTCATTATATATTTATTAATTTTTAATTGTGATATAAGTAGTTATATAAAATATTTAATTATTTAAATATTATTATTTTTAATTGTATATTTATTATTTTCAATTATGATTTAACTAATTTTAAAAACATATATTAATTGAGGTTATTTTGGTTTGTTGAACTAAACGGTTTTTTTTCTCCACTTAAGTTCAAATCTCTACTAGTTATATGATAAACTATAACACATATAAATATTGCTGTATCGACTTTGAACTTTGTGAACTCTTAAAAAAGTATATTTATAACTTAATTTAATATAAAAATTTCACTTCATGATATCAACCACCTCACTCTAAAATTTAAACTAAAATATATATATATATAATATATATATTAAATTTTAAATAATTCTCCAAAATCTGAAACTTATATCTACTCTACATAATATTTTGATTAAAATTTCTACTGCCCCAAGACTCGTGAACATTTAGCCGGATCATAATCTGCACTTTACTAACCACTAACTTGTTTTTCTTGAATATCAATGGTGAATGAGTTAGAAGGTAAAAGAAAATTGTCCACCACTGTGTGCAGGCGGTGCCTGCACCATTCTTCCGACCTCACATAAATATCAATGTCAAATCATCAACTTGTTTACATAAAGTTTCAGCTGCCCGACAAATCTTATTATTTTGTTATACAAACATGACACAATACAAATAACATGCCCGACAAATTTTATTATTTTGTTATACAAACATGACACAATACAAATAACATGCCCGACAAATTTTATTATTTTGTTATACAAACATGACACAATACAAATAACGTGGGTTACAAGGATGAAACAAGAAATTCAAATTATATGGACAAATGATAAAAAAGAGAATAACTAAATTATTTCTAATGGCATATCTATAAAAGGAGAGAACAATCATATTAAGCGATCTAAAAGAAATCTCTAAAACATTGAAATTTACCCAATCTTGTGATGAAATAAAAAAATAAAAAATAGAACATTGAAATTGAAATTAAAAAATAAAAGATACAAATAACGTGGGTTACAGGGATGAAACAAGAAATTCAAATTATATGGACAAATGATCTGGATAGAAAGATTTGATAAATGATATATAAAGATATGGACAAATGAAATTCCATAGATGATATATAAAGATATGGAATTTATATGGTGTGTGTGGGGTGTTTACATAAAAGATTGAAAAGAGTTGAAGACGTTTATGCAAAAATAACCTATTTGGAAGGATATTTCAAGATTGACAATATTTTATTCATATACAAAATACCGAGCAAGTGGACATGAGCGTCAGGTTTGGAATCACACCGGCGAAGGCGGCGGCGCCGCAGGAAGAGATTCCAACGCCACGCCTACCTCCGGAAATGTATTCCACTTAGATTAAAGTAGAATGGAACTGACTCTGCAGCAGCTCCTTCTTGAACATAGCTTCTATGGTTTTGATGACTTTAATTGTATGTGGTAATGAAGTTCTGCATCGATTCGATTAGTTGTTCTGTGATGATTTTGATGACTATGTGGAAATGAACTTTTCTATAGATATGTGGTTATTTATCATTAGATTTTAGGTTTGGGTAAATGCAAAAATAAATTATTTCAAGGGATATTTCATGATGGTTTCAGACCGAATTTTTTTAATAATAGGATAATCATGGAAATATTTCAAGATGGGTTCAAGTCTGACAATATTTTATTAATAGTCAAATCAATTTTATATTTAAATTAAGATTGAGTTTAATATTGTTGGATTAAAATATGAGGTAGACTGTATTATTAAATTGTGTTATATATATAATTAGATTATTAATGGAAATATTTCTAGATGAGTGCAAGTTTTACAATATATTTTATTAATAGGTAAATTATTTTTATATTTAAATTAAGGTTAAATTTAGTATTATTACATTAAAATATCACATGGATTGTATTAGTAAATTATGTAGAGAATAGTATTTGAGATTATCATTATCATATTGTAAGGATTGGATCGACTTTTAGAAACAACTAATGTCGTTCATTTTAACTAGTGGATCTGAGAGAATAAATAACATGGATGCACCAATGTTGGAAAGTAGTCCCTTGATGAAAAATTATAAAAGGATGAACTACTAATTTTGAATGGCTTTCCCTAAACATTGATGCATCCCTTGTATTTATTCTCTCAAATAGACTTGTTTCTCACCTTGTCCTGAGTATAAACCACATTAGTTGGTTCAAAACCTGGACCCAATCCTTACAATGTGATTAACCTGAAAAACTATTCTCTACGTCATGGATCACAAAAGTTTTAGATCATATATATATATAAACTATTTTTAATAAAAGATAGTTTTTATTGATATATATTAATTATTTTTATTTATAATAAGATGAAAATTAAATATTTTTAATAAAAATATAATTCTCAATAACATTAATATCAATAAATTTAAAATAATAATTTAGTAAATATTTTTAATAAAAATATAATTCTCAATAAAATTAATATCAATAAATTTAAAATAATAATTTATATATATATATATATATATATATATATATATATATATATAATAATTGTATAAAAATGTAAAATATATTTTTTTAAGATAAAGTTTCAATTTATTATTTACAATAAAGTTTTGATAAACCATTTATAAGGTTCTAAAATTATTTTCAATAAATTTTATGTTCTAAAATTATTTTCAAATTTTTTTATATAATATTGAAATAATTGAATTGAGGCTTCTGTGATCCATAACATTTATAAGAAATGTTTTGGCGTAAATTATATGGAGAAATTATCTGTCAACGCATTTCAAACCAACTAGTGTTGTTCATCCTCACGAAAAGTTGAAGAAATAGATCGAGCTTAGCATGTTAAATAGTCTGAGCAGAGCCTCCAACAGCTAACTTGACCAACGGCTAATTTTGACTATAGGATTAGGGTCAAATTTTTTTTTTATTATAATTTAATGGAAATTAGTTATATTAGGTGACCAATAAAAAATATATAAATATATAAAATAATTTTAAATGGTGTTAATGGTTAGTTAAAAAGATATTGTTTAAAAATTATAAGTTATTTAGTATTTAAATGGGAATTAGTTATATATAGGACCTTTCTTATAATATAGGTATAATTTTATATATATATATATATATATATATAATATAATAGGATAAAAGTTAGAATTAAATTAATTTAAATATCAAAATGTAAAAAAAAAAAAAAAAAAAATAATAAATAAATAAATATAAAGATTAATTAAGAAAGTAGAAGGGTATAAAAGGTACCAATATTGAAAAAATATCAGAAAATAATAATAATAATAATAATAATAATAATAATAATAATAAATAAATAAATAAATAAAATAAAAATAAAATAAAATAAATAAAATCTATAAATAATAATAATAATAATAATAATAACAACAACAACAACGAGAAAATACTATCAAGTTAACTTAAAAAAAATAAAAATAAAAATAAATAAATAAATAGAAAAATAAAATAAATAAAACAAGCTAGCAACACATTCTTAAAAGAAGAAGGATAGAACAGGATCAAAAAAAAAAAACTACAGAGCCAAAAGGAGAAACCCTAGGAGGAAGGAAAAGACAAGGCTCCAAGGAAAAGGATCCGCGAAATTAAGGGAAACATCGAAAGCTAGAAAAAGTAAAAAGGGGGGGGGGGGGTTGTAAAGAAAATCAAGAATAGGAAGAAAGGGCAAGGATCCATCAGCTACTAATCTTCCAACCCTCATCTCTATTGAGATTGTTCGGCCATCTTTCAATTTCAATAGCTTCCCTGAATTTTCGGTGATGGAATTGTGCAACCTTGGCAATAACCTTGGCCTCCTCAATACAAGCCTGATGATTGGTCTTTTCCGCATGTTCTGCTAATGTTGAAGACTTGGTTCTCCCATGTGTTAGGTCAGTTGCATGTTCGCTGATCCTTTGATGGATGGAGTGCCTTGTTTCCCCGATAAAGGGGGTCCCACAAGAACAAGGGATCAAGTAGACACCCTTCATGTCTTTATGGTCAATGGGATCTTTCACAGATCATAGGGATTTGCAAATAGTGTTGAGGGGCCTAAAGGTTGAGGGAATATCATACTTCTTAAGGATCCGAGCAATCTTGTCTGTGGTTCCCTGGACATAGGGAAGATGGACACCTAGCCAGCGCTCTTTAGGTTCTTTTTTAATTAACGAATTTTTAGAGGCTTAAAGGAAAGCCTTCTGACCTAGGCACCGACTATAACGATTCTTCACAAAGACATTAAGGAGATGGGATTTCTCCTTATCGAAGCTCTCCCTATCAGAAATTCTAAGGGCACGAGTAGCGAGGGTGTTAAGAACACCCAAATTTTGAGCAGGGAAATGATGGGAATCGGCATGAAGATACTGCGCAGTATGCGTTTTCTTCCGGAACACTAAGAGGGAGAGTGAACTATCCTTATTCTTAGATATAAGAATATCCAAGAAAGGGAGGCAACCATTGACCCCTTTTTCCATAGTGAACTTAATGGCAGAGGATTGACAGTTGAGGTGATTAAAGAAGAGATCCAACTCCTCTTGGCCATGGGACCAAATGACATTAGTGTCATTTACATACCTTCTCCACAGCTTGGGAAGGAGACGAGCCGAGGCTAAAGCTTTGGCTTCGAAATCTTCCATAAAAAGATTCGCAACAATAGGGGATAGGGGTGAGCCCATGGCAACACCACAGGTCTGTTCAAAGAACTCACCCTCGAAACAAAAGCAAGTGGAAGTGAGACAGATCTCAACTAGATGCACGGTATCCGGATTTATTAGGCGATAGATCACTTCCAAGGCCTCCTTTATAGGGATACAAGTATAAATGGAGACCACATCAAATCTGATGAAGATGTCCTCAGGGTCAAGCTTTATGTCCTTAAGCTCTTTAATCAAGGAAGCAGAGTCTTTTATGAAGGACTGTGTATGGCTAACCAGGGGTTTGAGCTTAAGGTCAAGGAACTTAGTTAGAAGGTAGGTCGGACTACCAATGGTGTTGATGATAGGCCTCAGGGGGGGCCTTCTTTGTGAATCTTAGGCAGCCCATAAATCCTAGGGGTAGTTAGACTGCTCTCAATGAGTTTATGGAAAAGGGAACTCACAGAGCTATTGGACTTGATGGTAAGAGCCACCGTCCTAGAAATTTTCTTAAGAGGGTTCTTGGGTAATTTTTTATAACTACCACTATTGTAAAGATGATCTAACATCTTCTTGTGGTAATCATCCTTATTAAGGATGACGGTAGCCCCTCCTTTGTCAGCGCTCAGAACGATGATATCATTGTTCTGGTTTAAGGATTTAATGGCAATGAATTCTTCATTGCCAAGGTTCTTCCGAGGGGCCTTAGCCTTTCTAAGGACGACAACACAATCCTGCCTGATAGTGTCCTTAATATTATCCAAAACATCTCTAATCCCGTGCTCCACATCACAAATAATGTCATCTACTGGGATTTTTCTAGGGGCAAGGGAAAAGTTTAAGCCTTTGTTTAACAGATTAAAAACAGAAGGGTAAAAAGAAAAACTTGATAAGTTAACAACTCTACTATTCCGAGAGGGAGGGGGATGAGCAATCTAGTGCAAATCCTTAACCTCCTTGATATGGTTATCATTGTTATCAAAATTAATATCATTAATGTTATTGTTAATAAATTCTATGTCATCGTTTTGTTTATTAATAATATCACTAATACTAAAGAAGGTCGAACAATCTCAATAGAGATGACGGGGCTGGAAGATCAGTAGCTGCTGGATCCCTACCCTTTCTTCCTAGTCTTGATTTTCTTTACAACCCCCCCTTTTTTACTTTTTCTGGCTTTTGGTGATTCCCTTAATTTCGCGGATCCTTTTCCTTGGAGGCTTGTCTTTTCCTTCCTCCTAGGGTTTCTCCTTTTGGCTTTGTAGTTTTTTTTATTGATCCTGTTCTTATCCTTCTTCTTTTTAGAATGTGTCGCTCGCTTATTTTATTTATTTTTATTTTTATTTTAACTTTTTTTATATTTTATATATTTATTTATTTATTTTACATTTTGATATTTAAGTTAACTTAATTCTAACTAACTTTTATCCTATTTTTATATATATATATATATATATATATATATATATATATATATATATATATATATATATATTATAAGAAAGCTCCCTTATATAACCAATTTCCATTAAATTATAATAAAAAAAAAAATTACCCTGATCCTATAGTCAAAATTAGCGGTTGGTCAAGTTAGCCGTTGGAGGCTCTGCTCAAACTATTTAACATGCTAACCTGGATCTATTTCTTCAACTTGTCCTGACGATGAACCACACTAGTTGGTTCAAAAGGCGTTGACACATAATTTCTGCATGTGATTTACATGGAAATATTTCTTATAAATATTTAAATAAACAAACTAATCAAACTAATATATATTGATTTAAATCAATATAATGTAAAATTAATATATTAATATAATACAAAACAACATTCTTCTAGCCACCCCCGGATGCGGGTGGTTGTTAGCAATACAGGGCCCATGGCTTGTCAGCATGGCAGGTGTCCGCCCGGACAAGCCACGTACACCCAAAGGACAAGCCTTAAACACACAGGCATGCAGCATTCAAGGAGGGTAGTTAATTCTGGTTGCAGAGCCGTCCCCTCAGCATGCACTGCGAGCATTGAAACGCTAACCATGGCTCTTCATAGCCGGAAGCTCTCGGACATTCTCCCGCATTTCTCGCCTGCACTGATTCTGATCTTGAAGGAAGTGGCGGAGGCTCAATGCTTCGGCTCTCTTTCAGGCTCTGAGAGTGATTGCGACGGTTCAGGTGCTATAGACCGGAGGAATTGGAAAGCTACCCGGCAGTTCAGTCGTGAACCTGGTCGCTTGGAGGTGCTGCATACCTTCCATCCGCAGTCTTGCTGGGGAATTGGGAGTCTGGTTCAGGGGAATAATCTGTGTGTACACGCCCGCCATCCGCACACCTTCAGAATGCAGCGTGAACGGCTTCGGGGTACCAGTCGACGGGGCAGTTTCAGTGGAAGAGCCCCTTCTCCCTCCTCCTCCATTGAAGATCCCTCTGAGCATAGAAGACGAAGAGGAAGGCCTCCGGGAAGAGGAAGAGTTGCGGAACCTCCGGAGCGAATGGAGTGCGGGCATACTGAGCATCCAATGGTTAGATATCGCCTTCCCTGCACTCTGTCCAATTCTACCTTCTTCGTCACTGTTTCAGTTGAGCATTGCCAAAATCAGTGGGGAGATGATGATGCTCCTCGTGCTGACCCTCCACGGAATCCTGGGGTTGTCCCGACTGTGGACATGGAATTTCCGGCCGTTGATATGCTGAGGCCTGTTCATGATCCTAGAGCTGGTCCAAGCGAGCCTGTGCAGCGCAATGTCGGTAAGGGTAAGGCTATTCTCCAGCCTCCCTACTGCAAGATGGAGGATGAGCCACAAACTACGGATGAAGGCTAGTTCGCGCTCCAGGTTTCTCTACATGAATTTTCTCTCTGTCAGCTCTCTTTGCGACCACATATGTATCTGCACTCAGTCTTTTTGTACTTCTGTTCATCTCTGTTATGGTGTCGGTTATCTGTTACTTCTGTAATGGTGTCTATGTGTCTATCGTGTCTATGGTGTCTACGTGTCGGTTATGTGTCTATGTTGTCTCAGTCCATGTGCCGGCTACATAAGCGTCACTCTGGTTCCAGCTTTTGTAATCCTGATATGAACATTCTCGTGTTTACAGTCGGTCCCAGGACCAGTTTTACAGGGCCGCGGCCCTGGTGTAATACTGATAATGTAATTTGGCTCTCGCTGTAATATATTTTAGCTCAGTCTTATTTAGAAAAAAAAAAAACATTCTTCTAGCCACTATTGTTTTTCATCATACAAATTATAATTTATTAAAAAAAATTACATCTCAATATTTATTTTGTATTTAATATAATTTGTTTAGAGTGTAATCATACTTCATTTTCAACTAATACATATTCATCAGACAAAGTTTAATTCTTCATAATAATTAATCTATTTAAAGTGTTTCCAATTTAGTACATCATGTTTTGTTAAACGTTCTCATAATTTTCTTCTGCAAGAATACTATATTTGATATAATGTTGGTTATATAATCTTATAAATGTCAAAAATATACTTAAACATGTAAACAAATATACTTAAACAAGGACCAACCCACCTTTCTTTGAGCTTCTTCTCAATATTAATACTAATTTTAAAAAATGGTTGATTGACCTTTTATATAAACCATTCATGTGCTCTCTTGATTGAGAAATGATTAGCCCATCTTTGTAAGATTTCCCACAATAAAAACAATAAGTTTAAAGAAAAGTTAACCGGCTCTTTCACATGCTCTTCTCATAGTACTACACTTAAAAAGAAGTGTCCATTATTACTTAACTATGCTCCTTGCTCCCTCTTGCATGTGAATACTATGTTCAAGGAATAACCAACTAACTCTTCTTTATGTAAGATTGAAGAAGAGTTGGTTAATTATGCGTTAGGATCCAAAGAATAACAATATGTACTTAACCATGCTCCCTCGCTCCCTCTACATGTGAATACTATGTTCAAGGAATAACCAACTAAGTCTTCCTTATGTAAGCTTGAAGAAGAGTTGGTTAATAATTCGTTAGGATCCAAAGAATAAAAATCTTATGATGGTGTAGTTTAATTAAAAAGGATAATATAGAGTAGATAAAGAATAATAAAAATACTCAACTATGCTCCTTGCTCCCTCTTGCATGTGAATACTATGTTCAAGGAATAACCAACTCTTCTTTATGTAAGATTGAAGAAGAGTTGGTTAATAATGCATTAGGATCCAAAGAATAACAATATGTACTTAATTATGCTCCCTCGCTCCCTCTACATGTGAATACTATGTTCGAGGAATAACCAACTAAGTCTTCCTTATGTAAGCTTGAAGAAGAGTTGGTTAACAATTTGTTAGGATCCAAAGAATAAAAATCTTATGATGGTGTATTTTAATTAAAAAGGATAATATAGAGTAGATAAAGAATAATAAAAATTAAATTTAAGATAATATATTTATTTACCAATTGAGGTGCAATAAATAAGTTTACTAAAAGTAATTTTTTTTTTAAATATCTTCAAATCACATTATTTAATTATAAATTTGATTATATATATATATATATATATAATATATATATGATAAATATCTATTTGTATATATTTGTTAATTAAATTTAAATATGAAAAGTTAAAATATAATAATTATCAATATGAATTATTATTTTAATTTATGTTTTCAAATAGATCATGATTTATACTTATTAATTATATTTTTATATATCTCAAATTTCTTTATTTACAAATATTTTTATTTTTTAGTATGTATGTATTAATCAAGTTTTTTTATATATTTCTCATTTTTTATATTTAGATATATTAAAAATATTAGTTATGTGTTTACATTAACCAGCCTAGATCTATCTACTAAGCTCTTAGAGGGATCAAATCTCTTTGCATCTTAAGATATTTGTATCTCGAGAGATTTGATTCTTTTTGGCACTTGGTAGATTTGGAGTTAAGATGGATCTAGGTTGGTTCAATTCCCCCATTTAAATAGGCTATATTCCACATGAATACCATAGAAAATATCATGGGTTCTCATAAACCTTGACCTCAAAAACCATTTCCCTTTTTTTTGTTAGTTGATGTTTTTCTATTAATTCAAGAGAATGATACATCTTGGGACGAACATAGATTATGAAAACAAGGCCTCACTCCTACCAAATCTCTTTGCAGCTTAAGATATTTGTATGTTACGATATTTGATTCATCTTGGCACTTGGTAGATTTGGAATTAAGATGGATCTAGGTTGGTACAATCCCCCCTTTATATAGGTTATATTCCACATGAATACCATAGAAAATATCATGGGTTCTCACAAACCTCGAGCTCAAAAACCATTTACCTTTGTTTTTGTTAGTTGACAATTTTCTATTAATTCAAGAGGGATGAACATGAAGTATGAAAACAATGCCTCACTCCTACCAGATTTGTTGGCCATTAGATACATACAAAAAATAACTGAGAGGATTTGTAAAAATCTAGATAACTTGATATCAACAACCAACCAAACAAAAAAATGAGCAGAAACTAGAAAAAAAAAACCCACTTGCTTCATTGCAAATTATCATCATTTGGGGTTTGAGCTTTGTTTCCTCCATCAGCGGGTGATGAAAGGTGTCAAGGATGTGAGATCCCATGTGCACCATCTGCCCTTCAAATCATGCATCCTATCATACAACGTTTGTTGGTTATGCGATGCAATTCTTGGTAGTCTAGAATATGTCCTTGATTGTGCAGCATATCAAAAAAAAAATAATCATATCATTGTGGTTTGTTTGGTGGTCTTAAGCTAGTTGGCCCATAGATGATTGGACCAGGCGAATTTTGGCTTCGATGGAACCAAAGGAGGTGGAAAATCAACATGCCCAGGAGATCCTCTTTGTGAAACCTCAAGCGTTCTCTTCATCCACTGGTTAAGCCCCTTGTCTTCATTCTCCATGCCCTTTTGTCCACACCCTTCCCACCCTCGTCCCCCGACGTAGACAAAATTAGCAGATTCCAAAACAGAATGGGAAGGGGAACAAAAGGAAAAAAAATCAGTTGAATTGGTGACTGAAGGTGGAGTGCAGAACTATTTAAATAGGTAGTATTTGTCCCCATCAAAGGAAATGTCACATGACCAAGGACAATACTATTAACTGAAGAAGTCCCATTTGCACCAACATTTCCTTGGAAAATACAATAAGGGTGACTTGGATATGTAGTGTTTACTATGGTGACTTCGTTGAAGTCACAAGACACAAAAGGCCTTTTCATTCTGTAGTAATAACTTTCAAAGGCATAATAGGTGTGGTCTGCAACGATATCCAAATTATAATAGCTATGACTGGCCTGAATAGCAGAGCAATCAGCCTACCTAGGAATGCAGGCCCAATCCAACGTTGCCTGGAGGAGCTGAGTATCGACCCCGGACATGGCTACACAGAAGATCTAAGTGGAAGTGTCATTGGCTAGAGTCGATCCCACACCATTAAGGTGGAGGACATACACGGGTGTAGAATTGGTACTAAAGAGCCCCCAGCTTTCCTCTGAAGTCTCTCTAGGCCTAAGTTCCTCATTGAAGAGCTCGTAGATGTAGGTGTTGAGAGCCACACTCGGGAGCTTGGGGGTTCAAGTGTTGTTAAGAACATGTTAGAAAAGATTGTCGTTGTAAGCATTTGTGTTGTCCATAATGATACCACTTTCATCCTCATTGGGATCACCCACAACCTTTAGGGTTATGAAGGCACACAGAGAGTCACCCCAACGTTCATTGGGCCGTACGAAAACTAAGGCTTCCAAAACCCTAGGATGACCATACAACACATTCTCCCTGTCGGAGATAATGATGTTCTTGGAACAATCCTTGATTTTGATATACCTGTCCCGATGCTTGACCGCCAGGTCACCGGAGTGAAACCACCCACCAGTCGGGGGCATCAAACCAGAGGTGATCATGTGAACGTCGTGCAAGATGGACAATCCTTGGTCTCAGGGTTGACTATTGTGTTCATAACCACTAGGGTAGTGAAAAAATGGGTCACCATGTGCTTAACTATGGAGGTGAATAATCCTCAGGAATTAACCTAACGCAGGAAGATGTTTGTGTCGTAGAACGCTGCGATGGCCCAAGTCTAACACCACCTGTTGCAGTGGAACATGGGCAGATTCCATATATAAAAACAACAATCAGTCATTCTCTAGGACAAAGTAGAGCCGAGGGACACAACATCCGCCCCTGGTGGCTCATGACCACACCTTTGGGACTCAACGTGGTGCCTGTAGTATACCCCAACTTGATTCTCTACCGCTCATTCGACGTGGTGCCCTAAGTATACCCCAACGCAATGCTCTGCCACTTATCTTTACAATTTCCCTTATCGCACGTATCATCACCGATCATGACTAGAAATAGAGATTTGAATCCCATACCTTGCTTCTCTGCCATCAACCTCAACACCTTGTGCAAGAGCCGAGAGAACTCCTGATCGACCAATACGATTGTAGCATAAGAATGTTCGACCAAGGAGGCAATATTCTCGGCATTTAGAAGAATGTTGATGCAGTTAAGCACAACACTTGCCATGGGTACGCCGAAATGGGCGTCGTAGGCGATCGACGTTAGGCACCAGCATTGTGATGTTGGTACCCAGGCCAATGGAGTGTTTTCCCAGGGCGGATGCGAGCCGCCTATATATCTTGTACTTCTAATCCCACGTATACTGTTGAGCATTGTGGATGACATATTTTCGTTTCGGTTAAATGAGAGTTGCCCCATGGATGAACCAGAGTGGCATCAGGGCCATGTGATTCATAGGGAACCTAGGAAGATCATCAATTTCCTTACCGTCCACTTATGCTATTATTCCTTACAGAATCCAAGAAGATGTGATGCTTCAGCCATAGACATAAATTCTAGCCTAAACTTGACATCAAACAACCAGATCTGCTATCATGAACTTATTCAAGGTCTACATTAAATTGAAACCATCATCATAAAATTAGATCTGTATATCTGGAGAAAATTAGGTCAGGAAACACCTACTCTGATACCACTGATCTGGACCTTAGGGAGGGCCCCAAGATCTAGGTAATTGTCACACCGAGAAAAAGAATAAAAGTAAACCCAAATCAGAAAATAAATCTGCAACTAACTTTTATTAGATCAACAAATGATTGTTGCAACTACACTGTGTTGGATCCCATGTCCTCTTACAAAAAGAGGCTCGTTATTTATAACACTTTTGAGTTACATTACCATGGATAGATTTTGATTCAGTTCATTACCATGGGTAAATACCATGGAAGATTTCCATTCGGATCACTCGAGGTTCTTGTCAGGTTTTGAATCACTCACCTTTTGGCCGTATTCTCCAAAACGAGCATAAATCCGAGATACAACCTTACCTATTTTGAGAGGACGACCTTCAAAGATCTGATCATTACGAGCTAGCCATATTCCCCGTATCATGAACGAGGGAAGAGTTCTATAGGTTTGGTTCTTGTGTATCCACCAAGAAAAGAAATCTGTTATTGAAGAAAAAGATTCATTATATAGTATTCTGAGGGAATTTGTAACTCCATAACATGGTGGTGTGTAAAGTAAGCTCATCGTATAATGGAGTAAGTAATATCAAGAGATCACTCTATTTAGCTCACACTCATTAGCATGTATTTTACATCATTTTGAACTCACGTGAAGATTATCTCTATAATATTTTTAGACATGGCGATGAATGGTGGAATTTGTGTGTGGAAATAAATTTGTGTGTGGAAGTGTTGGAGCACATGCCTAAATTCTAGAGTACTATGCATGAAGTAACTTATTTGGAGTGTATGCATGGTTTAATTTTTTCTTTATGGTTTTAGTAAGTTGTCTCCATTTTCATTTACTCCCTTAAGCAAGAGTATAATGTTTGTCATCAATAGAAACATTTGTATGGGATATTCTAATTGGGCCCTTGTATTTTCATGTATTTTTAAAAAAAAATTATGTGGGTCTACTCATAATTATGGCAAGTGGTTATTCGTTGGATTTGAAATCAAATTATTCATCCAATGAGAGTTGACACTTGAAACTCGACTAAACCTATAAGGAGATAAGCTAAAAACGCAATAATAAATTGCTAGTTTCCTTTCTTTTTCTTTAAAAACCCATACCTCTTATTTTATTATTTCAACTATTATTCTATAATTTTCCTTAGGAAATCCATTTTAGATGTCAAACTTTGACTAATGAAGTTAAAGCCACATGGTGTTATAAGAATGACACCATAATAATCATTGTAATTTTTAGGAAATAAAGTAAAGCAAAAGGTAGATTTGAAAAACAGATTAATTAGTTAAATCTAAAAATTAGAGCATTGTAGTGTTAATTGCAGAGTTGTGTTAATGGAAGCTGCAACAATAACCCAACTATAAGCCACAACTACGTTGCACAAAAATTGTAGCAATAATCATATCATGGGTTAGAACTATAAGAGTTGCAATTAAGTATACAATCAAAAGTTGCAGCGTTATGTAATTAGCCAAATTAAATGTCAAATTCGTAGCATTGTGTAAATAATATAACTAGGTATCATATTTACAAAAATATGATAAATAAAGGTATTTTTGGAAATAAAAATAATGTTAATGAAACTACAACTACCTTTAAAGTTACATACAATTTCTCGCTAAGGTGGGGGCCTACCACCTTAGACAATGCACTAGTTAAAGGAACAACCAAGTCTTAATCAATCATAACACCATCAATTCAAAATAGAACATAACATAAACTTATACTGCAGAAATTCAATGTAAATTTATAAACTTAGTTGATTCTCTCTTTCTCTCTAGGTCTAGTAAGATTCCCTCTATTTATCTCTTTCTTTTCAATTGATACAGGTGTTGAACTAAAACAAGGGTTTGATAGAAAATTATTAAAATATAATTGTTCCATCCAGTTACAATGAATTCATCAAAAGATAAAAAATTGGGTAAATGCTAACTCAATTAGTTGTGTGACAAGTGGTAGTTGGGTCATATTTTCTTTGTGGAGAAATCAATTTCCTTTGCAACTTTCTTTCATCAGGAGATTGACTAGTTGACTTATTTTAGTGACAGGTGGTTGAGATAAGACGTTGTATCAACTGTCCAAAGTTGCAACTCCTCTCCTAAATGGTCAACTGACTGAGGGTCATAGAATTAGTTCCTAGAGTGACTTAAAAATATGGCATTGAGGTGATTTGTAGCAACTGTGTTATGTGAATCATGATAGAAGCGAGTCATAACATGAGTGTTATAATCTCAGACCCACAACATGAGTAGCAACATTTTGGAATTAAAATGCTTCATATTTTAAGCACATTAGAAGTATATCAATTTCCTAGAATGACGAGTTGCAACGACCAATAATGGGGAGTTCCAACACCTAGCATCCGAGAGTTACAAAACTTAACAATAGGGACATGTATAACTTAGCAACCACATGTTGCAACACCTAGATACCAAGAGTTGCAGTGCTTGTGTCCCTCTTCTATTTGAAGCTACTTGTGCAGCTCTGCCTCCTAAATCCTATTGGAAATGTGCTCACTACTAAGAGGGGGGAGGTGAATCAATAATGACCGTGTTTATTTAACTTGTAAATATTTTTCTAATTACTAAATAAAAACATGCATTAACCCATTAGTAGATCAAATCACATAACAAAAACACATGAGAACCATACAAACAACCAAACAAACATTCACAAGAGGACACAATATATTTTTGGTGGAAAACACCCTCTGGGTCAAAAACCACCCTTATTTTTGTTGTGCAGCTCAAATTATTTTATTAATCACCAAGAAATTCAATTACATAGGACATACAAATGGAAACTATCTGTTTGGAAATATAATCCTCATCTCATGAATCATCAGACGCCCATCTAATATGCTAGAACCAACCATGACCAATGAGCCTCACCTAACACCCATTGGACTTACAAAGAAATTTCTTCAATGTATTGATTTTACCAAAGCCCCCACTCCACTCTTATATGTGACCGTCATTTCATAAACATTTCATACTAGAGCCAATATGAACTACTCAAATTGAACAACACAACAACCTCTAACAATATATGATATTAAAAAGATAACAATATCACTGAAACAATTCTACACAACTCACTCAATCACTGGAAAACTCCATAAATAACACATGTTGCAAACCAAAATGTTAATATGATGAAAACACAAGAGAAAATGTATAGGAATTGATTTACAATCATTCCATACTCTATCACCTTACTGCTGCATAAAATATTGGTTGAATCATACTTTTGATGCCTTCTCCTACCGCTACAAATTGTTGAAGAGTTTTTGCATAATTTCCTACACGGCTTGCACACACCACTCTTCTCTCTCACACAAACTCCAAGATCACACAACCATCATTTTTTCTTCTCAAGAGAACCAACCAATAACCTCATTATCTCTCCCTATTTGTAATCTTTTGTGGTAGTTAAATCAATAATTACCATTGCATAGTGGAGTTTTGTTCATATGTTGGAAGTGGTCTAGTTCATTGGTCCTTGACTTAGTCTAGCCATTAACTTCACTTAATAATGAATATTAGCTTTTTAACCATATTGTAGAAGTTAGATTACAACTACAGCAATTAAAATATAAAATAACACTTTGATATGCGCGAGGAAATAGGAGAAATTCGCAACGTGTGCAAGTAATCCGGAGAAGTTTCTAGTTTAAGATACTATTGCATGCACAAGCTTATATACATACGTTGGGGAAGAGGATGGGAGAAAAGAATATTAATCACCTCAGATATTGCCATACTTCTTCCAGAGCTTGAAAATCTTCTATAATACCTTAAGGAACCTTTGTAGCCACTTCAATACTCCATCAAACCACTATCACAACTCCATCATCATCACAATTCAAGCTAGTTTGACTTGAATTCCATCCATCAATTACACTAACACCTAAGCCATCAAACTACTCCACAACTTCTCCAACACCTACATAACCTTCAAATCATCAATGATATGCCCTGAAACTAATTGTATAGGCTACAAAACATCCACACACACACCAAGAACCATAAACATAACTTGGCAGTCGCCATCACTACTAACTAGGTGTAGTAGCTTTGCATCCTGCCAAGGTATCAGTGACACATGCCAAATACCTATACCAACATCTACAAACAATGCACAAACTAAGTACCTCTACATCACATGGTACCAACAACTCATGTTATCATGTTGACATCAATGCCAACCAACAACTAAGCCATAAAGCAAACAATCCCCTTTGGTATTGATGGAAACCCCATCTAAACCATCTAATTGACCTCTAAAAAACTCCTCACTCACTCCCCCTTTGACATCAATGGCAAAGGAATGAGTTCATCCAAGTAACCATAGTTGAATAGACAATACTCCCCCTAGACACTATCTAGGTCAGATCATAATGCATCAACAAACAATAACACTCCTCATGGCAGCATGACAACAAACAACAACAACAATAACTCTCGCTCTCCTGAAGCAATGGAAAAAAACTCTCCATGAACACCACCCTTAACTAGCATCAACAACATAATGTGAGAAGCAACATTCTCTCCAAACTCAATGTGTAGCAGCAAACATCCTCTAGCAATAGCAACAGATACATGATAACCAATCAACAACATGACCATCAATCCTCTCTTAAGTAGCAACACAATATCCATAACAAAACAAAAAACACACTCTAGACTTACTCCCTCTGAGCATCATCATCATCAACATGCAACCAATACCTTCTTGCTGAAGGCTACACCTCACAGACCAAGGGAATGAATTAAAATAATATGAATTACATACAATATAATACATTATTGAAACAACACCCATCGACCCATAAATGGATAGTTCATCCTTCATTAAAAGATACTAGACACCAATACTCTTTCTCCAACATGAAAATGACCAATGATATCCAATACAATATAAGTACATGGTTGTATACTGAGATATAAGGCTACAAAATTACTATAACATGATATAAAATAGCCCAAAGATGGCTACAACAACTAATAAAAACACAAACTTTACATGACTCATAACTCTTCCTATCACAAACTCATGACAACATAAACCCAAAGACTTGAACATTTGATTATAGGGCCTCATGATACATGACTGCAAATGATGAAGTACAATATGAAACTTGTGGCTATCACATGATGCTCAAAATTTTCCAATACATATCCAAAAACTCATGCCTCTCTCTAAGGCATGCTTAATCAAACTCCTTGACCAAGACTACAAAACTCTTAGCTTAGTAGCAAAAATATGAACGACCAGCGATATGTAAATCTCATCATGCATATAAACATCCATATGGACAAGATAGATCCATTTGTATCAAGACACCATATTCTAGTAGCAACAACCAACCAACATAAAATATATGACAACGATGAATAGTAGCACATACATAGGATAACATGCAACATAAAATTCAATATATAAGAACAACATATAACATCTAAAGATAGCTCATGAACTTACAACCAAAACATATGACTTTCATCTCACATCATCCATAATGCTCCAACCAAACACATCTATATGATAACAACAACAAACATGTCCAATAATATATGTGCTTTTTGCAGCACCAAAACAACCATCCTCTTATAGTAGCAGAGGGAAGTCCAACACATCTTACATCTCAAGAGAACCCAAATAATATAAGCTCCAAACTATTATGGAAACAAATCATGTATCCATAAAACAACAAATCTTGTTTGACAAAATTAGCAGAGTGAGGTCCTAAAAGAAATGCAAAATGGTAAGGCCCCAAGCCCAGATGGATTCAATGTATATTTCTTTAAAGCTTTCTGGAATATAGTAAAGCAGGACATCCTGAATGTTGTGGATGACTCCAGGAGGGACAAAACTATATTGAAAGCACTTAATACAACCTTTATCTCCCTGATCCCTAAACAGGAATTGGCTCAAACTCTTGATAGGTTTAGACCCATTGACTTGTGCAATGTTGTCTACAAGATAATATCCAAAGTTGTGGCAAATAGACTCAAATCTCTTCTTCCTACCTTGGTGTCAGTTGAACAATCTAGATATGTGGAAGGTAGGAAAATCCTTGACAACATCATTCAAGCGCATGAGGTGGTGCACTCACTGACAGTCAACAAGAAAGCTGGAATGATCATGCAATCAGATATAGCCAAAGCTTATGATAAGTTGAACTGGACCTATATCAGAAAATTTATCATTGCTTTTGGCTTTGATCATAACTGGATCAGATGGGTAATGGCCCTAGTAACTTCTCCCAGTTTTTCAATTCTTGTTAATGGATCTCCCTCAGAAACTTTTATTCCTTAAAGAGGCCTCAGGCAGGGAGATCCACTCTCTCCCTTTCTTTTTATACTCATGATGGAAGGGCTGGGTCGATCTATCAAGCATGCTAAAATAGTTGGGAAAGTCAAAGGTATCCAACTTTCTGAAGATGGTCAGACCTTAACTCATCAACAATTTGTTGATGATACCATGCTGCAGGGTATCCCCACGGTCAAAGAAGTTGTAGCTTATAAGAAAATACTGAGAGACTTTGCCATGGCTTCAGGTATGGAAGTTAATCTCTCCAAATATAAGATTTTTTTCTTTAATACCCACATTGCTTTTCAGAGAAATATTTCTATAATTTTGGGCTTTCAAAGGGAGATCCTCCCCTCAAAATATTTGGGAGTTCCTCTTACAGCCAAACGTTTACACAAGAGCATTTGGGAACCAGTGATTAACAAATTTCAAGACAAAATCAGGAAATGGACTATAAGGTCATTAAATATAGCTGGTAGGTTGGTGCTAACCAAGGATGTAGTACAATCAATCCCAGTCTTTATGCTATCATCTCTCCCAACACCATTAGGAATCCTGCATCAATTCAGAACCATACAAAGAGACTTTCTTTGGGGCAAGGGTGAAGAAAAAAAGAAATGGGCCTCGGTAGCATGGGAAAAAATATGAAAACCTAAAAACAATGTAGGGCTTGGTTTAGATGATCCTGAGATTCTGAGCAAGGTTTTAGGTGCTAAATTATGGTGGTGATGGGTAAAATACCCAGAGGCCGAGTGTGCTAGAATTTGGAAAGAAAAATATGCTAGCAATTGGAAAAACAATGATCTAATAATAATGTCAGGACATAGAAAGGGATCACACATTTGGAATAAGGCATGGGATAACCGGGACTTAGTACAATGAAATAGTTTCTGGGAAATCAGAGATGGAAACATGGCCCTATTCTGGGAGGATAGATGGCAAAAAGAACCTATATTGTTAAAAGAAGATTTGAGGGATCCAAGGAAGAGACAAATACCAAAGGCTTATCTAAAGTAAAAGACTTTTGGGATCAAACCAGCAGCATGGGAAAATGGAGAACCTTGAGAAACTTTGATTTTAGGGATGATAACCCCTTGAAGGCTAAAGCAGAGACACTAAAAAAAATGGTAGAACAAAGGAAGATTTTGAGGTTTGAGGGGAAAGACCAGCTAAGATGGGGCAACAATAATGAGGGATCCTTTAATCTCAAGGAAGCTAAACTCATTCTCCTTGACCTTAACTCTCAAGCTCCAAATGAGATTTGGCAAGGCCTATGGAGACATCAAGGCTGGATGAAAATTAAACTCTTCATGTGGCTGGTTCAGCATAGGAAAATTATGACCTAGGAAAATATTAGGAAGAGGGGTATCTTGGGGCCTTCCAGATGTCAGCTCTGTGAAGCCCAAGAGGAAACTATGGAGCACCATCTCAACAACTGCATTTTCACCTCTAGTTTGTGGGATTTTTTTGCCACCATTTTCCAACGGACTGATAGTGACAAAGGGAGTATCATCAATACCCTAAACAAATGGAGAAGAAACTTTTCAAATAATGAAATTCTTAGCTCAGCATGGGCCATCATTCCAAGCTTCATTATTTGGAATGTCTGGAAAGAATGAAACAATAGAATCTTCAAGAATGAAAAGAAGCCTTTCCAATGCCTTCTAGAGCTGATCTTAAATCAACTCAGGGAAACGGTCAGCAATATTATGCGAAATCTCCCTAAGAACCCTCCTTCAGTGGCTGATTTGAGAATTCTCAGTGAGTTGGGGTTGCAGGGACTTATTCCTTAGGGACTGGATAGGGCTATTTTCTCCTTGGATTCTAAGCAAGATTTCTGGCATCCTCCCCCCAAGGAATTTTTGAAATTCAACATTGATGGGGCTTCTAAAGGCAACCGAGGAACCGCAGGTTATGGTGGAGCGTTAAGGGATGAGAATGGAAGAGTCCTTTCTATCTTCTACTATCATTTAGGGAAAGCCACCAATAACATGGCAGAACTGATGGCTATGGAGCAATGTTTAGATCTCCTGGAATAGGAGAACTAACAAAATGGGATAGTTGAAGCTGATTCTAAGTTAATCATCAAAACAGTGAAGAGAATCAGCTAGGGATCAAAGCCGAAAAAAGTCTCAAGGAACTAGAGGCTGATCCAGGGCTTTCAATGGATTCAACAACATCTACAGAGCCTTCGTATAGTTAGCTTCAAACATGTCCATAGATCGGCCAATAAATTGGCGGATCTTCTTTCCAATCAAGGTGTGATCAGGAGAGAGAACAGGATGGCGATGAACTAGCAAGAGTGGCCTCAGAGTAGGCTAAAAGATATTTGTAATGACCAAGCAGATGAAGATAGGTTCATGTTTTGGAGTAGATCCATGGAGGCGGAGTATGGTTAACTCAGTGACTCTTGGCGGCAACCAGTTGGGTGGCTCTGGTTCTTCGAAGATGAGAAGGTCAGTGGGCGTTTCTTCTTGCCTCAGTTCTAGAGGAGAAGACATTACGGAAGGACGGAACCCGGTCACTATCGGAGGCCACATTACCATGGCTTTTCTGCCTGTGCACGATATACCGGGTAGGGGGCGTTTTTACGGTGATCGCGGGCCTCACAAGTGGGAAATGGTATTTACCTTCTGGAAGTGATTCCATACAGTAGGTGACACGTGGCGGTGGGGTTAGTTAAAATACCACCCTTATTGCACGCTAAAGTTCAGTGATATTGGCTGACGTGATATGAACCTCTGCCATCGGATCCAGCAAGGCGAATTAATGGCGGTGATTGATCGTGCAAGTTGGTTGTCTAGGTGGGTAAGTATAGCACTTCTTGACTGGGTGAATTAGTCATATGCCATCAGTTTGGGTCAACAGGCTCAACAGTGACGATTAAAGCAGCTTGTCTGGAAGTTAGCGGGATGAGTTTATGCTCCTTTCTCTTGGCGGGAGGAATTATGTTTTAGGTGGGAGGCTAATTGTTTTGGTTACGTTGCAGGCTTCATCTTTGTTTTGATTTAAAGAGTTTAGAAGTTGGGTGCCTTGGGCCTGTTCTCTGTTTTATTTGTGGGTCTCCTCCTTGGTCCACAACTCTTTGTGGATAGATGTAAATTTTGTACTTTATTTATGAAATAGAAGGTCTGAATCTTGCATTAGCAAAAAAAAAAAAAACTATAGTCATGTTGCTCTATGGACTATCAATTTTTTTATCTATTTTTTTCCTAGTTTCTTACTACAAGACAAGATAAGATTGTTGTTTTATACTTTGTATGCATTATAAATATTTTCAATATTACTATGAAGTTACAAAAAAATTAGCTATTTTTTATAAATAAATAACTATTTAAATAATCATGATATTAATTATTTATTCAGATCTCACTTAATATAAATTTTTTAACTCCTAGATGTGGGTGGCAACTCAGGACAATGAAGTGGATGCCAAATGGGATGGCATGTGGCGAGATCACATGGCCTCATTTAGGCCGGCATAGTGGTCCAAAAACCGCAGTAACATCTGCCATAAATGCACCTTGTGTAAGCACAGCCTCCATTTTGATAGCCGCCATCAACCTTGGCTCAAGGCAAAAATGCATTTTCGTGAAAATATCACCTCTGCTCCTACCTATCCACCCCTGCAACTTCGGCCCATGCAAAGCCTATGCCCTCGTGTAGTGACTGCACCCAGCTCCCGCACAACCACAGAGAGACACTGCAATCTCCTTTGTTGTATTTTTGTTGGCCCAGGCATCCATTTCACCCATAGCCTGGATTGTCATTTTCCCATACCTTCGGCCCTGGCTACTCATCCCTCTATTGAATTTTCCGCAAGCTCCACTGTGACGCTGTATTCCCTTTTGCCCAATTCCGATCAAAATTTGCATCAGCCTACATACAGCATAGTGCGACATAGGATGCGAAGTCGTAGAGGAGGGAATCGTGGAAGCTTGAGTCGCACCCAGTGCTCTCCTGCCTTGGATACCACTTCCTCTCTAGCTGAGCAAATCCCAGGTCACTATCCTAATATGCGTAGTGGATGAGGTCGTCTCCACTCGGTGGCCTCTACCTCGCCTCACGGTAACTTCCCCTCCTATTCTGCCCCATCTCCCAGAAGCTCTCCACCCACTCCTCCACTGCATTCCTAGAATGCCTAATTCACCTTTAGATCCGCCCTGAACAAGGCCCTCATCGCAACTACCATATCCATAAGCTTTCACGAGGAAGAGCAGAGCTCTGAGGCACACGCAACCAAGGCTGGCAGAAGCATCACAGCTACTGAGGAGTAAGGTACCAAGGCAATTGAGCACACGATAGCAGGGTGCAACCATACCAAAGCTAAACAGGAACTGGCACAAACGAGCATTAAAGGCGCAGGGGAGCGGAGTCAGGAGCAACAGACTAGACGTGCAGGGAAGGAAGTGAGCAAGGTTCCACAAACAAACTGGGTTATTGACGAATACTGTTGTCTCATCAAGGAAGAACAACCGGCTATGCAGGCGGGCAACATGGAGACTTCGCTACTGGCGAGTGGCGACATGGATGAGTATCGATGCTTCATCGTGGAGGAGAACCCTCCGTCACCACCACGTCCCTAGTATGCTACCTCGTTGTCGTGTGTCAGCCTATTTGACTTTCACCTTGATGCCTCTCAGCATGCCACACGTCTGCCATTCAGTTTGCCACCCAGCATGCCATGCATCTCAGGTTCATTGGGACTATGTTTTTTAGCTTTCTATTTTTCAATGGGATTTTGGGAAAAAAAAACATAGGATGTTTGAATCTTGAGTTGGGTTTTTCATTTTTGGTCTCATTAGATACAATGATACAAAAATGGATGCTTTGTTGGTTTCCCCCTTGTGGGCAGCAAGCAAATTTTATGAACTATTTTTTGATTACGAACCGGTTTCCCTTCTGGGTAGTTCAAATCTAGACTTTTGCTAGTTGATGCTATTCCTATGGCATGGCTAAGCACAGGCTTCAGCCTCAATGTATGATATCTTTTTATTAATAGAATTAGTATAACTTAGAATATATATATATATATATATATATATATATATATATATATATATATATATAACATTATTTAAAACTAAATATATTAATTATTTCAGTTGATAATTTATTTAAAAATAAATTTATGTGCCAAATACCATGATATTTTTTATAATATAATTTTAAAATTTTACAATAATTTTGAAAACAATATTTATTTTTGAATATGTAATTTTAATTTAATTATCAATAATTATTAAGTGGATGGTATAGATTTAACTTCCATGGAATACTCAAGAATTTTCTTAGTAGTATAGAAAAATTAAAGATTGGATTTATCTCCAAAATAGTTATTCAATTTTTTCTCTTTTAATTAAATTGATTAATTATAAAAAAAAATGTCATACTACCAAGTACCATATGAAATGACTTATGGTTTTTTGAGCATTTGATATTGGGAAACAAAGTCTATTTTAAGAATCTTCATGATAAAGTGGAGTAGATCTCCATAGTTAATAATCTTATTCCATGTTTTTTTAAACGTATATATGCTTAACTCATATACTAAATATTTATAATAGTAATTTAGTTAGATTTATGATTTTTAAAATTGAACAACTTAAGATACATCATAAAGAAGAATTTTGATATTTATTATGTAGTATTTATTAACATTTATCAACCATTTCATTTATATAACTATACTATTATTACAATTATTTTTAATAAAAAAATAAAATAAATTACACATCTACTAAAAGTATACATCTCTATTTTTTATTTAACATTAACTCTAAAAGTTTAAAACAAAAATAAGTAGTATTTCTTCCCATGTAACTTGTTTACATATTTATTATTAATTTACTATAACTCTTTACATTTCATGTTAGTTTTCACATGCATATTATAATTATAATTGTTTATTTTTATATTTATTTCTTTATATATTTATTAATTTTCAATTAAGATATAAGTAGTTATATAAAATATTTAATCATTTAAATATTATTATTTTTCATTGTATATTTATTAATTTTAATTGTAATTTAACTAATTTTAAAAATATATATTAATTGAGGTTATTTTGGTTTGTTGGACTAAATGGTTTTTTTTTCCACTTAAGTTCAAATCTCTACTAGTTACATGATAGACTATAATACATATAAATATTATTGTATTGACTTTGAACCATATGAACTCTAAAAGAGTATATCTATGACTTAATAACACTAAAAATCTCACTTCATGATATCAACCACCTCACTCTAAGATTCAAACTGAAAAAAATAAATTATATTCTCAAATAAATATTGATTAAATTATATATTATTAAATTTTAAATAATTCTCAAAAATCTGATACTTATATTTATTATACATAACATTTTGTCATATACAAATTGGTTTTACTAAAATTTCATATATTGAACGTAAATAAACAGCGTACTGCCCCAAGACTCGTGAACATTTGGCCGAATGAAAATCTGCCTTTTACTAACCACTAACTTGTTTTTCTTGAATATTATTGATGAATGAGTTAGAAGGTAAAAGAAAATTGTCCACCACTGTGTGGAACCGGTGCCTGCACCATCAGCAACTTGTTTACATAAAGTTTCGGCCACCTGACAAATTTTATTATTTTATTATACTAACATGTCATTAATTTTTTGTGTGAGAATAACTAAATTACTTCTGATGGCATATCTATAAAAGGAGAGAACAATCCATATTACGCGATCTAAAAAAATCTATAGAACAATCAAATTACCCAATCTTGTGATGAAATTAAAAAATTAAAAATAGAACATTGAATTTACCCAAACAGGGATGAAACAAGAAATTGAAGGTGTAGGGACAAATGATCTGGATGGGAAGATTTGGTAAATGATATATAAAGAAAGAAGAACTTGAAGTTATATGGACAAACGATCGAAGATTTGATAAATGATATATAAAGATATGGACAAATTATAATCCATAAATGATATACAAAGATATGGACAAATGATATGGAATTCCATATAAAGACACATCATTTATAGCGATGCAACGTGGTTGAGGTGTATGTGACGTATGTAATAATAAGAAGTTACATATCATGGATTTCCTTTCGTTATATTAATCCTCTTCTTCCCACCTAGGCGGCACTGGTTCTTTCTTCAGCATAGCTTCTATCGTTTTGATGACTTTAATTGTATGTGGTAATGAACTTCTGCATCGATTCCATTGGTTGTTCTGGGATGAGTTTCTGTGGTAATGAACTTTTCTATAGATGATGGTGTGTGTGGTGTTTATATAAAAGATTGAAAAGAGTTGAATACGTTTATGAGAAAATAACCTATTTGGAAGGATATTTCAAGATTGACAATATTTTATTCATATACAAAATACCGAGCAAGTGGACATGAGCGTCAGGTTTGTAATCACACCGGCGAAGGCGGCGCCGCAGGAAGAGATTCCAACGCCACGCCTACCTCCGGAAATGTATTCCACTTTGATTAAAGTAGAATGGAACTGACTCTGCAGCAGCTCCTTCTTGAACATAGCTTCTATGGTTTTGATGACTTTAATTGTATGTGGTAATGAAGTTCTGCATCGATTCGATTAGTTGTTCTGTGATGATTTTGATGACTGTGGTAACAAACGTTTCTATAGATATGTGGTTATTTATCATTAGATTTTAGGTTTGGGTAAATGCAAAAATAAATTATTTCAGGGGATATTTCAAGATGGTTTCAGACCGAAATTTTTTTAATAATAGGAAAATCATGGAAATATTTCAAGATGGGTTCAAGTCCGACAATATTTTATTAATAGGCAAATCAATTCTATATTTAAATTAAGGTTGAGTTTAATATTGTGGTATTAAAATATGAGGTAGATTGTATTATTAAATTGTGTTTTATATATATAATTAGATAATTAATGGAAATATTTCAAGATGAGTTCAAGTCTTATATTATATTTTATTAATAGGTAAATTATTTTAAATAGATATTTTATTAATAGGTAAATTATTTTTATATTTAAATTAAGGTTGAATTTAATATTATTACATTAAAATATTACATAGATTGTATTAGTAGATTATGTAGAGAATAGTATTTCAGATTATCATTATCACATTGTAAGGATTGGGTCGACTTTTAGAAACAACTAATGTGGTTCATCCTTGTTCATCCTTAGAAGAAGGTAAGAAACTAGTGGATCTGATAGAATAAATAACAGGGATGCATCAATGTTCACGGAAAGTAGTCCCCTGATGAAAAATTATAAAAGTATGAACTACTAATTTTGAACGCCTTTCCCTAAACTTTGATGCACCCCTGCTATTTATTCTCAGAGATAGACTTGTTTCTCACCTTGTCCTGAGTATAAACCACATTAGTTGGTTCAAAACCTCGACCCAATCCTTACAATGTGATTAACCTGAAAAACTATTCTCTATGTCATGGATCACAAAAGTCTTAGATCATATATATATATATATAAACTATTTTTAATAAAAATTAGTTTTTATTGATATATATATTAATTATTTTTATTTATAATAAAATGAAAATTAAATATTTTTAATAAAAATATAATTCTCAATAAAATTAATATCAATAAATTTAAAATAATTATTATATTTAATTTAGTTATTATATATATATATATATATATATATATATATATATATATATATATATATATATATATATATATATATATATCAAATGAATATATATAATTATCTTAAAAAAAAAATTAATAATAATAATAATAAATGTATAGAAATGTAAAATATGTTTTTTTAAGATAAAGTTTCAATTTATTATTTACAATAAATTTTTAATAAACCATTTATAATGGTCTAAAATTATTTTCAATAAATTTTATATAATATTTAAATAATTGAATTGAGGCTTATGTGATCCATAACATTTATAAGAAATATTTCGCCCTAAATCACATGCAGAAATTATCTGTCGATGTGTTTCGAACCAACTAGTGTGGTTCAAAGGTTAAGAAATAGATCCAGCTTAGCATGTTAAATAGTCTGAGCCCTCGAACGGCTAACTTGACCAACGGCTAACTTTGACTATAGGATCAGGGTCAAATTTTTTTGTTTAATAATAATTTAATGGAAATTAGTTACATTAGGTGACCAATAAAAAATATATAAATATATAAAATAATTTTAAATGGTGTTAATCGTTAGTTAAAAATGTATTGTTTAAAAATTATAAGTTATTTAGTATTTAAATGGGAATTAGTTATATAAAGGACCTTTCTTATACTCTCTCTCTCTCTCTCTATATATATAAGGATAAAAGTTAGTTAGAATTAAGTTAACTTAAATATCAGAATGTAAAAAAAATTAATCATAAATAAATAAACATAAAGATTAATTAAGAAAGTAGAAGGTTATAAAAGGTACCAATATTGAAAAAATATCAAGGAAAAAAAAAACAGAAATATTAATAAATAAATAAAATGAAATAAAATCTACAAATAATAATAATAATAATAACGATAAAATACTATCAAGTTAACTTTAAAAAAATAAAAAAAAATTCATTAATTAATTAATTAAAAAAAAACTACAGAGCCAAAAGGAAAAACTCTAGGAGGAAGGAAAAGACAAGGCTCCAAGGAAAAGGATCCGCGAAATTAAGGGAAACATCAAAAGCTGGAAAAAGTAAAAAAGGGGAGGGGATGGGTTGTAAAGAAAATCAAGACTAGGAAGAAAGGGCAAGGATCCATCAGCTCCTGATCTTCCAGCCGTCATCTCTATTGAGATTGTTCGGCCATCTTTCAATTTCAATAGCTTCCCTGAATTTTCGGTGATGGAACTACGCAACCTTCGCAATAACCTTGGCCTCCTCAATACAAACCTGATGCTTGGTCTTTTCCGCATGCTCTGCTAATGTTGAAGACTTGGTCCTCCCATGTCTTCGGTCAACTACATGTTCGTTTATCCTTTGATGGATGGAGCGTCCTGTTTCCCTGATATAGGGGGTCCCACAAGAACAAGGGATCAAGTAGTCACCCTTCATGTCTTTAGGGTCAATGGGATCTTCCACAGATCAGAGGGATTTGCAAATAGTGTTGGGGGGCCTAAAGGTTGAGGCAATATCATACTTCTTAAGGATCCGAGCAATTTTTTCCATGGTTCCCTAGACATAGGGAAGATGGACACCTAGTGAGTGCTCTTTAGGTTCTTTTTTAATTAACGAATTTTTAGAGGCTTTAAGGAAAGCCTTCTGACCTAGGCGCCCACTATAGCCATTTTCCACAAAGACATTAAGGAGATGGGATTTATCCTTATCGAAGCTCTCCCTATCAGAAATCCTAAGGGCACGAGTAGCGAGGGTGTTAAGAACACCCAAATTTTGAGTAGGGAAATGATGGGAATCAGCATGAAGATACTACTCAGTATGTGTTTTCTTCCTGAACACTAAGAGGCGGAGTGAACCATCCTTATTCTTAGATATAAGAGTATCCAAGAAAGGGAGGCAACCATTGACCTCTTCTTCCATAGTGAACTTAATGGCAAAGGACTGATAGTTGAGGTGATTGAGGAAGATATCCAACTCCTCTTGGCCATGGGACCAAATGACATTAGTGTCATCTACATACCTTCTCCACAGCTTGGGAAGGAGACGAGCCGAGGCTAAAGCTTTGGCTTCGAAATCTTCCATAAAAAGATTCGCAACAATAGGGGATAGGGGTGAGCCCATGGCAACACCACAGGTCTGTTCAAACAACTCACCCTTGAAACAGAAGAAAGTGTAAGTGAGATAGATCTCAACCAGATGCGTGGTATCTGGATTTGTTAGGCGATAGATCACTTCCAAGGCCTCCTTTATAGGGATACAAGTATAAAGGGAGACCACATCAAAGCTGACGAGGATGTCCTCAGGGTCAAGCTTTATGCCCTTAAGCTCTTTAATGAAGGAAGCAGAGTCTTTTACAAAGGATTCTTTATGGCCAACCAGGGGTTTGAGCTTAAGGGCAAGGAGCTTAGTTAGAAGGTAGGTCGGACTACCAATGTTGTTGACAATAGGCTTCATGGGGGGCCCTTCTTTATGAATCTTAGGCAACCCATAAATCCTAGAGGTAATTGGACTGATTTCAATGAGTTTATGGCAAAGGGAACTCACAGAGCTATTGGACTTGATGGCGAGAGCCACCATCCTCAAAATTTTCTTAAGAGGGTTCTTGGGAAATTTTTTATAACTGCCACTATTGTAAAGATGATCTAACATCTTCTTGCGGTAATCATCCTTATTAAGGATGACCGCAGTGCCTCCTTTGTCAGCCCTCAGAACGATGATATCATTGTTCTGGTTTAAGGATTTAAGGGCAATGAATTCCTCATTGCTGAGGTTCTTCCAAGGGGGCTTAGCCTTTCTAAGGACGACAGCACAATCCTGCCTGATAGTGTCCTTAATATTATCCAAAATATCTCTAATCTCGTGCTCCACATCACAAATAATCTCATCTACCAGGATTTTTCAAGGGGCAAGGGCAAAGTTTAAGCCTTTGCTTAACAGATTAAAAACAAAAGGGGAAAAAGAAAAACTCGATAAGTTAACAACTCTACTATTCCGGGAGGGAGGGCGATGAGAAATTTGGTGAAAATCCTTAACCTCCTTGATATGGTTATCATTGCTATCAAAATCAATATCATTAATGTTATTTTTAAGAAATTATATGTCCTCGTTTTGTTTATTAATAATATCACTAATACAAAAGAAGGGCGAACAATCTCAATAGAGATGACAGCGGGAAGATCAGTAGTTGCTTGATCCCTGCCCTTTCTTCCTAGTCTTAATTTTATTTACAACCCCCCCCCCCTTTTTACTTTTTCTAGCTTTCGGTGTGTTAATCACACATGGGCAGCAAGAATAATGTGAAGGATAAAACATGACAATACAATTTTTATTAACAATTGATATACATTTATAGTACATTGTTGTGACCGTTGGGTTTCACATAACAAGGTCTCTTGGACTCCTTTTTTCCATTCGGATTCCACACTAACCCATTGAGGATTAGGTGTCCAACATTCCCCCCCTTAATCCGAAGGGTTATGTATGAGTCCAAGAAGAGAGCTATAATACAAAATGTGCAAAAATGCATGCCAGCACTAGGCTGAATGTGCTCTCTGAAATGTTGGTATAAAGGGCGGTGGTTTAAGGATGACCACCAACACTGGAACACTTAGTGCAATTCCCAGAACTCTTCTAAAACTGGCAAGAAGCTGAAGTCTTATGCTAGAGGAAGTGCTCCTATTGATTTGAAGAGGGAAACCTTCAACCATAAAAGGGAGGTCTCACCCCGTATAAAAGGGAAAACTTCAACCTGAAAAGGGAAGTCTCAACCGTTGATGGTTTAAGGATGACCAACAACTCTGGAATGTTTAATGCAATTCCTGGAACTCTTCAAAAACTGGCGAGAAGATGAAGCCTTCTGCTAGAGGAAGTGTTCTCAATTTTGTTCCTGGAATTCTTCCAAAACTGGCAAGAAGTTGAAGTCTTCTGCTAGAGGAAGTGTCCCAGATTACCAACTGAAGGCATGCTTAGGGGCATCTTTGTCTCTGGCTACAACTTTGAAACTAGTGTGGCAGGTTGTGGCTCAGGCTCACTTGATGTGACTTTGAAGCTTGTAGATGACCATCATTTCGCCCCTGTCGGATACAAGGTGAGATGATGGAGAAAACTCAACTAAAAGATTGTTTAATACTCTAGAACAAGTTCTGACATGCGTTTATAATATCTTCTTGGCTGTTGACGCCCATTGCCAAGAAGCGATCCATCCAGGATGAATCTTTGTTCTTGCAGGGCGTTTGTTTTTTAAGCACCTGTTTGAAGAATTATTGGTTTTATGACAGTGCTTACATGGATGAAGATCAAAACAGTGATCTTTCAGATGGCCAACTCGGTCACAGTGTTGGCATTTCACAATCTGTTGTTGTTGTTGCTGTGGAAGAGGGGCGGAGTCTGGAATAACTGAAGCTGAACTGTCATAAGGAGCAGGTGAACTGTCATGAATGAATCCAACACTCTGAAATTGAATGGGATTTGAGTAGTCTAGAATATGAAAGGACAAGTCCTTGTCATATCCAAGACTGGTTATGTGCTTGTTGTGGAAAAGTTGTTCCTAAGGTCTGATGATGGGCTTGGGAATTGCAGACTGAGTTTCTGCATCTGCATGTACAACTGCTGCTTTATGGGGTACTAAATCTAAATGAACTGTAACATTATTGTATTGTTGTTTATGGGAGTCTGTTTCAATCTTCTGAATAGAAACAGGTTCAGAATGATGACTCCATTGCTGTAATTCTTCCTGCTGTAGCTTTGTCTCAAGCTGCAAAAACTTAATATTCTCTTGTACATTATGCAAACAGGTTCTAATGTCAACAAGAGAAGCTTTGCTTATTCATACTGTACCATGATCCGAGGAATGTATCAGAGTTTTTAAGAACTCCAATACTTCACCAATTCTGGCTATTTTATTCATTGTCAAAATTACACTGATCAAAACTATGAACTCAATGCAAAAAAAGTAATACCCACTTACAGTACACAGCAATATCCTTTATAAATGTGTAGCAAATGAATCAAGGAAGCAAGGCAAAGAAGTGTTGTATTGATAAAGGAACCTGGAACAATCGCGAGTTTGCAGAGTAATAAGGATAAGTTTGTTCCCGAAACTTCGTCCTCAACACACAACAAGCAACTATGACTGATCTGCAAATGTCTCTGAAACCAACTCAGCTCCTTTAAGATAAGTTGCTACAGGTATTCATAGGCACGGTCCCAAGGAAGTGTCCAAATCGGAAGTATGCATATAACAATGGCCCTATTTTCTGAATTCTGTCTTCTCTTGACACCTAGAACACCAACTGATAGAACTTGATTTGAAGATGCTTTGAAACCAACTTTTCCTCTTTGGATAAGCTACAACCAACTCAACCTCTTGACATAGGCTCCTCTTTCTCTAGAGTTGGCACCACTAACAAGTGCTACTCGACCCCTTTGAAATGATAAGTCTACTATTAATTCTGGAACATATGATCAGTGGCTCCTTGGCCTACTATGAAATTCCTCTTGGAAAAGTTCCAAAATAGCTCTAAGTTTTTTCGAGTTTGATGGGAATTTTTTAGTGAGGAGTTTAGTTAAACACTTTGATAACAGACAGTTGTAAATATATTTATTGAGTTTTACTCCAAATTGAGATGCACAGTGAGAGTATAATGCCTCCAGAAACCTCTCAATCAGCAATATGATATATTCAATGATTTCACCATTAAATTAGATCATCGCTGAGCACATTACATCAGCCACTGGGAGTAATTTACTCATTGGAAACAACACAGAAGATATTAGCCATGCATCTCTACTGATTTCTGAACTTACAAATAAGAGTTTACAGTATGCCCAACATCAAATCTGGAAATGACTGTGGCAGTTTAATGTCTTTAGTAGCAGAACATCCACGAAGGCTGGACTTGAGGACCCTCAGGAAGAATTGACCAAGTTGAAGCTCTCAACTCTTTCCCTGGTCAACAATGATCCCTACGATTTAAAGATCTCGTCGATTTACATGTGTGGGTCCAAGAATATGTGGTACCACAGTTCGAATCTCTCCATATGATATCTACCTCCCTGCATAGGCATGGCATTCCATTGTAAAAATAACTGATTTTCACACGAAGACTATGAAGATTTCAATTTTTTTTTTTTAAACATTTGATTTTAATAATATATCGTCCTACAAGGTATATTATTTTTCTACGCAGAGGCATATAAAACTCAGTTTTAACGTACCATTGAGGCAGATGCACATTCCAACACACAATTCATACTTTTGAATGTTTCAAATGATGTGTATATAATGCAAACTATTCCATGGCTTCAACAAAGGTGGCATATATCGGACTTTTAGGAATAGGTTTTCATGACAGCGCAGCGCTTCAAAACAGTTCAACTCCCAAAGAAAACATTCATCAATCAATATAGCACACATACATACCATATAATACCAAGAAGTCTTCTAACAAACGCAGAGCATACACTGTCTAGTACCACAATCCAGCAGAAATTGTTAAAACACCATATTCACCATACTATTGCATATATGCCACTTTTTCACTGCAAATTTTACATCGGAGGCAACACTCCAGGGAATGAGAATCACTACAACACATTATCAATACAACCCTCAAAAGTTCAACAGACTTTCCAACAAATATATACCACTGCTTGCATCAAAGATGAAATATTTGATGCCTATGACCGAAATGAACCGCTTGAAGGAAAGAACCTACCAAAAAAACACGCATTATCTCTTCAAATGAAACTATCTCCAGAAAGTTTATATCACTACAGTTGTTTCCAACTTTGACTTAGTATATACCAAGAGTATATATTCAGGGTGAAGTCTTGAGACTTGCTGCAATGGTAAGGCTAGCGCTGTTACAAATGAGATCGCGTGGTAAGACAGGAACTGTTACATGACAGGTCGCTGGGGTATATATACAAGATGAAGAACCTAGGCAATGGACGGCATGTCGCTGGCTCAAACTGTATATCGCAGAGGTTAGTCCAACAGACAATAAAGTTTGAGCTGTGTTTCTTACAAAGCAAGAGCAGCGCACCAATCAACTGTTCAAACAATATTCCATTGAAACTTCTTCAGACAATATTCCAGTGCTGAAGCCATCCCTCTCTCAATGCTTTCTGAATTTAGGTAGGAAGACTGCGCAGTAGACAAAGAGGACACCATTTAGTAAATGCAGAATATGAGTGTTATTGCATGGGAAAATGCACAGAGTGCAGGTCTAGCAATGGTAATAGAAATGTCAGTGTTGGCATTTCTGAAAGGCACAGAGAGGATGCAGAAAATTATTATGGTAGAGAGCCCAGGGTGCAGAAAATTATGCATAGAAGACACGCATAGAGGCAGCGTTCAATATTGCAGGTAAAATGAAATGAAAATCCAAGCGATGTCAATGGAAAGCCAAACCCAAGTGATGTGATTGAAATGCAAGGTATGCAAGTAATGTCAGACAATGAGAGTGCAGGTATAGAGAGCGCAGGTGATGTCAGATAGAGAGCGTAGGTACAGAGAGTCTTAAAATAGCCAGAGTCAGGTGCAATAGCGTATACAGTACCAGAGGTCAGGTAGGAGAGGCAGTAGATTTTTGGCAGACAATGAATTAATGGAGCGTTACAGGTAATGGGAAGAACTGGCAGGTCTGCACACAGTAAAACGCTTTATAAGGTGACAATTCTGCTCAATTCTGATTAGGAAAAAGGAAGAACTAACATATATATAGAGACCACAAAACAAGTGGCTCAAATTGGAGCAGGACCAACAATCGCCTGCTCTGATACTATTTTAAACAAACATGGGCAGCAAGAATAATGTGAAGGATAAAACATGACAATACAATTTTTATTAACAAGTGATATACATTTATAGTACATTGTTGTGACGGTTGGGATTCACATCCCAAGGTCTCTTGGACTCCTTTTGTCCATTCGGCTTCCACACTAACCCATTGAGGATTAGGTGTCCAACACGGTGTTTCCCTTAATTTCGTGGATCCTTTTCCTTGGAGCCTTGTCTTTTCCTTCCTCCTAGGGTTTCACCTTTTGGCTCTGTAGTTAATTTTTTTTTGAGCCTGTTCTTATCCTTCTTCTTTTCAGAATGCGTCGCTCGCTTGTTTTATTTATTTTATTTCATTTTATTTTTCTATTTATTTATTTATTTATTTTTTAAGTTAACTTGTCCTATTCTTGCCATTTGAGGAGGCGGGAAAGGACTAGTGGGATGAAAAGACAGGACAGAGAGTGGGATAGTGGGATTAAAGGATGGATGGGGGAGTAAAGGATGGATTATTGGGATGAAAGGACAGGGCAGAGAAGGACAGTAAATAGTGTAACTGGTTCTCCTTACAGTCAATATTGGGACTAGTGACAGTCAATAGTGGGACTAGTGATCCAGTGACAGGACAGATCTAATGGGACTATTTCTCCCAGGACAGAGCAGGACAGAAAAGGACTAGTGGGATTATGGGATGAAAGGACAGGACTAATGGGATTATGGGATGAGAGTAAACCGGTTGTATCCTTTCTTTCTGACTTTCCCTGTTAGGCCAAGGTCTGGTGGGTAAGGCCAAGGTTAGGTCTTTCCTTCCCCTCCCTACTTATGGCAAGGCCTCCTTAACCAACATGAACAGTACGGGTTACTGGCTTGGCACCGCCACGTATCCAACCAGCCATCCCCCCTAGCCATTGGTGTGAACGTCTTCAAATGCCTTTCTTCTTATCAAATGCCTTGCCCGATGCGGACAAGCGACTTCGTACCTTTATTCTTCAATATCACGTCACTTTCCATCTATGTGCGATCCCAACCCTTATGTGGCATCTAAACTGGATTTCTTTCTTAGTCAAACCCCCCGGTAGGTGGTTCATATGTACTTTGTGTACAATTATCCCTATCTCAATAAAGCTAGTGTGCGGATCAGAAGCCTACTCCTTTTCTTTTCGGCCTGTTGTATTTTCTCGTTATTATGATTATTATTATTATTTATAGATTTTATTTTATTATTTTTATTTTTTATATTTTATTTATTTATTTATTATTATTATTTTTTTTGGTGATATTTTTGCAATATTGGTACCTTTTATAACCTTCTAATTTCTTAATTAATCTTTATATATATATATATATTTTTTTTTTTTTTTACATTTTGATATTTAAGTTAACTTAATTCTAACTAACTTTTATCCACGTATATATATAATTTATACCTTTATTATAAGAAAGGTCTTTTATATAACTAATTCCCATTTAAATACTAAATAACTTATAATTTTGAACAATACATTTTTAACTAACCATTAACACCATTTAAAATTATTTTATATATTTATATATTTTTTATTGGTCACCTAATATAACTAATTTCCATTAAATTATAATAATTTTTTTTGACCCTGATCTTATAGTCAAAATTAGCCATTGGTCAAGTTAGACGTTGGAGGCTCTGCTCAGACTATTTAACATGCTAAGCTGTATCTATTTCTTCAACTTGTCCTGATGATGAACCACACTAGTTGGTTCCAAATGCGTGGATAGATAATTTCTGCATATAATTTACGCTGAAATATTTTGTATAAATATTTAAATAGTCAAACTAATCAAACTAATATATATTGATTTAAATCAATATAATATAAAGTTAATATATTAATATAACACAAAGCAATATTTTTCTAGCCACTATTGTTTTTCATCATACAAATTATAATTTATTAAAAAAAATTACATCTCAATATTTATTTTGTATTTAACATAATTTGTTTAGAGTGTAATCATACTTCATTTTCAACTAATACGTATTCATCATACAAACTTTAATTCTTCGTAACAATTAATCTATTTAAAGTGTTTCCAATTTAGTACATCATGTTTTGTTAAACTTTCTCATAATGCAGAATACTATATCAAATATATAATGTTGGTTATATAATCTTATAAATGTCAAAAATATACTTAAACATGTAAAAAAATATACTTAAACAAGGATAACCCACCTTTCTTTGAGCTTCTTCTCAATATTAATACTAATTTTAAAAAATATGCTCTCTTGATTGAGAAATGATTAGCTCATCTTTGTAAGATTTCCCACAATAAAAACAATAATTTTAAAGAAAAGTTAACCGGCTCTTTCACATGCTCCCCTCATAATACTACACTTAAAAAAGAAGTGTCCATTATTACTTAACTATGCTCCTTGCTCCCTCTTACATGAGAATACTATGTTCAAGGAATAACCAACTAACCCTTCTTTATGTAAGATTGAAGAAGAGTTGGTTAATAATGCGTTAGGATCCAAAGAATAACAATATGTACTTAACCATGCTCCCTCGCTCCCTCTCCATGTGAATACTATGTTCAAGGAATAACCAACTAAGTCTTCCTCATGTAGGCTTGAAGAAGAGTTGGTTAATAATTCGTTAGGATCCAAAGAATAAAAATCTTATGATGGTGTAGTTTAATTAAAAAGTATAATATAGAGTAGATAAAGCATAATAAAAATAAAATTTAAGATAATATATTTATTTACCAATTGAGGTGCAATAAATAAATTTACGGCGAATATTTTTTTTATTAATATCTTCAAATCACATTATTTAATTATAAATTTGATTATATATATATATATATATATATATTATTATGATAAATATTTATTTTATATATTTGTTAATTAAATTTAAATTTGAAAATTTAAAATATAATAATTATCCATATAAATTATTATTTTAATTTATATTTTCAAATAGATGATGATTTATAAGTTTATTATTTATATTTTTTATATATCTCAAATTTTTATATTTACAAATATTTTTATTTTTAGTATGTATGTATTAATCAAGTTTTTTATATATTTCTCATTTTTTATATTTAGATATATTAAAAATATTAGTTATGTGTCTACATTAAGCAGCCTAGATCTATCTACTAAGCTTTTAGAGGGATCAAATCTCTTTGCATCTTAAGATATTTGTATCTCGAGAGATTTGATTCTTTTTGGCACTTGGTAGATTTGGAGTTAAGATGGATCTAGGTTGGTTCAATTCCCCCCTTTAAATAGGCTATATGCCACATGAATACCATAGAAAATACCATGAGTTCTAATAAACCATGAGCTCAAAAACCATTTCCCTTTTTTTGTTAGTTGATGTTTTTCTATTAATTCAAGAGATTGATACATCTTGGGACGAACATAGAGTATGAAAACAAGGCCTCACTCCTACCAAATCTCTTTGCATCTTAAGATATTTGTATCTTACGATATTTTATTCCTCTCGGCACTTGGTAGATTTGGAGTTAAGATGGATCTAAGTTGGTTCAGTCCTCCCTTTATATAGGTTATATTCCACATGAATACCATAGAAAATATCACGGGTTCTCACAAACCTCGAGCTCAAAACCCATTTACCTTTGCTTTTGTTAGTTGACAATTTTCTATTAATTCAAGAGGGATGAACATAAAGTATGAAAACAATGCCTCACTCCTACCAAATTTGTTGGCCATTAGATACATACAAAAAATTACTGAGAGGATTTGTAAAAATCTAGATAACTTGATATCAACAGCCAACCAAACACAAAAATGAGCAAAAACTAGAAAAAAAACCCACTTGCTTCATTTCAAATTATCATCATTTGGGGTTTGAGCTTTGTTTCCTCCATCAATAGGTGATGAAAGGTGTCAAGGATGTGAGATCCCATGTGCACCATCTGCCCTTCAAATCATGCATCTTGTCATACAATGTTTGTTGGTTACACGATGCAATGCTTGGCAGTCTAGAATATGTCCTTCATTGTGCAGGATATCAGAAAAGAAAATAATCATATCATTGTGGCTTGTTTGGTGGTCTTAAGCTAGTTGGCCCATAGAGGATTAGACTAGGCGAATTTGGGCTTCAATGGAACCAAAGGAGGTGGAAAATCAACATGCACAGGAGATCCTCTTTGTGGAACCTCTAGCGTTCTCTTCATCCACTGGTTAAGCCCCTTGTCTTCATTCTCCCATAACCTTTTGTCCACACCCTTCCCACCCTCATCCCTCGACGTAGACGAACACCTTGTCTCAACATTGGCAGCTCACAACTAACACAACTACAACTCGCACATATTAGACCCACCAAACAGGACCAAACTAAGGCACTCGACCTGCCCAGAGAGTTGATATTCCAAAGGCCTGACTCACAATGACTCCATGAAAGAAGTTTGTCGGAGACTTCCTCATTGAGTGTCACAGGGGTTGGGGGAAGGCACTCTTGGAAACCAATAAAAGAAACACCCGATACCATTATATTTTCACTATCTTCCAACCACTAGATAATAGAATTCACCAAAAGAAACAAAACAAGACAATAGAAAACCTCTCAAGGACTTTTACCATAAACATAGCAGAATAATTCAGTTACCCTTGAGGAAAATGCAACCCACATGTCATACAATACCCAAAATACCCCTCTGAGGAATGCAGATAGGGTAAGAGTTACCTGAGAACAAGTAGTAAAAAGTCAAACCACCTTCTAGAAATTCTACCTGTGTTCAAGCCAGAAAAAAAATACGTAGGGTGAAGAAGAAATATTATGAATGGACTCCACTTGCCCAATGGCGTTGAAAAGGATTTGAACCTGGGTCCCAGACTAAAAACACATCATCAATCAATTCCTGTGCTCTGTCATTCCCTGGCTTGCAGGTTGCATAATGAGCCTTCCACCCACCTAAGTTGTGACACGTTGCTCCAAGGAGACCCAAGCTCCACCAAAATAAATCCAAGCTATAGAATAATTGATTTGAATGTGGGAGCTCGTGATGGATTGACCAACTTACACGTAGATTTTGGTCTCATTTCTTTATAAGCAACTTGAATCTTGTGTGCAACCAAACCATTGTTCCCATCAATGTCATAAAAGATGGTTCATTTTGGACGATACCCCAAAGGATGTATCTCGTGGGTTCTTTGAAGGAATTGGTTAATCGATCTCTCACCCACTACCATAAACATTGCTTAAGTGAATCATGGGTCTAAGATCTTTGACAATTCAACTACTACTAACCATTTTTATGTTGGTTGCAAATTTTGAATGGGCATGAGCAAAGTAAAAAATTTGACTTTTCTCATGTTTAATCGAATTATGGAATATTTGGAATCTACAATCAATATAACTAAGATTCATTCTAAATTTATACCACAAAAGGACAAGATAAAGAAAGATAATTGACTAACTCTTGATTATCCCTACACAAAATACATCTATTTAGGCCATGCGAGGCATATTTTTTCCCATTAGTCTAGATTCATAATCATGTTCGCTAATGCCAACCAAGTAAAGATCTGAATCTTCAAAGAACTACCATTTCCAAATTAAATTCCACCATCACTTTGTTTTCACCGCCACCTAGTGTATAAGAAAGGGCTGTATAGCCTAGCCTGGTAGTAAGGGTGCCTAATCTGTTATTCCATGTCCATACCAACACATCCTCCTCATCACTGAAAAATAATTTGTTGTCCAAAATAATTTTAGTGTAGTCCCTTCATTCAGACACTATGTCCTTGTTAAGGCCAAGATCCTATACCAATAGCTAAAATTGCACACCTTTAGGTCCATGTACCACCATATCTACCCCCACATTTGCAAGCATTAAAAGCCCACATTCTCTTAGAAAAGACCGCAAATCATGGGAAATCACATAGTTACTAGCTACTTTGACCCACATGTCTTCACCAAGCTTAATTCAAGCTCTTTTTCCTAATTTCCATGCCACCTACCCAACAAGACTAGGAATGTTGTAACCAACTTATTCCATATATTTAATGCCCCTTTGCTATACTTTAGCTTAGTTCTAATCCATTGTTCAATAGTATTTAAGCTGAAGTATTTTTGCTTCATTTTTTTCCTACATGCCTTCATTGAACAACATATGCCAAAGACTTTTATTTTCCAACATCTAAACAAATCAATATATTTTCTTTAATCCCCATTATCCATGCCTTTTTTGGTTTAGCTAGAGAATTCCATTTTAGTAATGGTATGCTCTCCTTCAAGTTTTTACCTCCATAAAAAATTGAAACATCTCTTCTTAATTTTGTTTAGTCTAGTGTTTGGAACATGTGCACGTGCGAGCTAATAGATAGGGATGCTCTCAACCATACATTTAAGTAGAAAAAGCCTTCCTCCATTGGTTAACCATCTATAGCACCAACAACTAATCTTTGCCTCAACTTATTTGTACAGCGACAATCGAATCAAAAATTTTGTAGTCAGCAAGATACCGAACATAGCCTAAATATTCTAGTCCAATGTCTACATACTTGGCCTTGAAATAAAACATAAGACAGATCTAGGCTTCCACCTCCATCAACAGATCATTGCGAAGAATGAGAGATTTATGAGAGCTAATGTCCATAGTGGTGACTAGGAAAAAGGTCTTTAAGAGATGATGAAAGGCCTTCCATTTATTTCCCAAACCTGCCCCAAAAAGGAGAACATCATGTATGAATAGTAAATTCATTAATTATACTTGAGTGTCAACCAAAACACCCTCAATTGAAACTTCACATTTAGATGAGGAAATTAGGAAATTAGTCTACCCAAACTCTCTACAACCAACAAAAATAAAAAATGAGACAATGTGCATCCTTCTCTTAGGATTTAAATAGATTTGAAGAAATTCAAGGAGGAACTATTGATAAGCACTAGAAACTTGGAAGACAAGATGCACCTCATATTCCAATTTACTACCTACACACTTTTGTTCACCTTAAGTAGCAGCAATCTTTGAAATGTCCAATTTACCTTATCATAGAATTTTCCTAAATCAACTTAAGCTTCATGAATCTTATCATAATCTTTATTAGCTTAGTGTGGAGATCCTCCTAAACAACATTACCAACATCTAATATCTACCTATCGAAAATGAACCCAAAGTTCTCTTTCCATATGCAAGCAAACATCACCCCTTTCATTTTGTTAGTGATGAGTTTGGAAATCACTTTATCTGGGAGATTACACAATGATATAAGTTGAAGTTCAGCAGAGGACAAAGGGTTTGATTTATTCAATATTAAAGCAATAAAAATTGCATTAAGATCATTAGAGATCCTATCAAGATGCTAAACTACATAAGCCTAAGGATTTTGTCTACAAGTGAATTGAAGAAATCAAGATATAACTCCATAGTCTACCTATCTAAGCTTGGACTTTTTTCCTTCTTAAAACCAATAAGTACCTCCGACACTTCGTCCTTTGTGATTGGTGCCCTCCATTTGTGATTTGGTTCTTCGTCAAAATATTTGGGTAACAATCTTAAAGGTTACAACCCTAATCTATTTTACTAGATTATTCTCCTTCTATCATTTCAATATAGCTTCAAAATGTGTTTTCCCTAGTGTTGAAACTTCCATGAAAGATCTAAGCTTGGGACCACTCAATGCATAGATTTCCTTAATGGTTTTCAAAGATCTAGCTTGGATCCATTCAGTGCATCAAGTTTCCAAATGTTGTTCAAATATTTTTTGTGGGCTTCGAATTTGCGAAAAAAATTGTATGTCTATCTCCATCCTCCAACCAAACCACATGGTTTTTCAATCTTCACACGTTTTCCTCAATACCTAAAATTTAACATATATGTTCCCCAAAACTGCTAAGCTCTACCTAGTCTTCTTCCCAAAATACTCCTACCCAATTATAAGATGACAATCTTTTAATTTTCTCCTTTGTCATCATAAGATCAACTTATCTCAAAACTCTCTGCCTCTTGTCCCATTCAATTATTAACTATTTGAAAAGTTTCAAATTTGCAATAAATTCAGTGGTAATTGTAGAATTCTTAAAATTAGGGTTAAAGAGACACAAATTTTCTTCGTCAATAATCAATGGAACTCCCCTTTTAATTGGGCATGCTTAAATTTGGAAGGCCCTGGAGGCTTGTCATCTTCCTCCTTAATTTGAAACAGGATAGGACAATGATTAAAAGTGTTATTTGTCTCAATCCATGTTCTATATTACTCGAAATCTCCAACAAACTTTCAGCGAAAGAGCACCAGTCAAGGCATTTAAAAACCTTAAAGTCTCTCCCCACGTTTACGTTTTTTACACAACATAGACATTGGAAAATTCCACATTAACCAACTTAACTACTTCAAACAAATATAAAAAAAATTGAGCCATGGCATCCAACTTAGATAAATCCCTAGACCTCATCAAATTCGTACCTCCACCAATAATGAGATCTTAATCCATTGAAGTGCCTTTCCGAAACCACTATCCAAAAATATTTTAGAGTTCGTATATAGACCATATAAATTTATAATCTTTAACACCCTCCCCAAAACTTTGGCTTCTCTTTCAATAATAATGCTGCGAATAAAGTGTTTCAACCGAACAACGAACCACTAGTCAACCCATCTACCCTCCAAAATTCCTATCAATAAAAATTTAAAAGAACGAAAACTCAATTGCAAGGATATTGGGTGTAAACAAATCAATTAATCATTTGACGCTCATCTTTGGAAACAGAACGAGAAACCAAACCCTTTGAAAGGGAGTTGGAATGAGTCAGCATACCTTTGACTTTCAAACCCGTGAACTCCTGCAGTTTCGCCTAACAACTCCTGGATTCGAGCCAACTCCAATATCCAGTTGGACTCCACCACAACTCAACCTGAATTCCCACAAACTCCTTGAGAGGGTCGCTAGACAGAAGCTACTGCTCGTCGTCTTTCACGAACAAGCCAACAGAGTCGATTTCCTTCCAATTTAGCATTTCAATAGATGCAGAGCCAGTGGATAGGCTTGCCTCAAGTGACAAACCTCGCGGCTTTCCAAACATATAAAATGTAACTTAAGGTTTGACCCCAACTCTGAGCCATTTTTTATACCACATATCTGGGTTTTGCTTCTAGGGTTTCTCCTGGAGCTTTGGATGTAGGAAGTGTTTATGGTGGTCGCCAATTCGTTGGGTAAATTCATGTAGCTAAGGCGATTACCAGATACAGTTAAATTCATCACAATCATAATAAAATCTATAGATAAGAGAATGGATGAAAGAGCTGTTGCAGAGTGGCTTTAGTTCTATTACTGGATCTGCAATTAAAGTCATCACAGTAATAAAACCTATAGAAATGTATGAGAGTGAATGAAAGAGTTGTTGGCCCAACTGCAACAACTTTCCTAAAATAGGTAGCATGCAACACGTCTTCATCCTCCACACGTCAAAAAGAAAGAATATGATAAGAGTGCTCCCCAGCAGCACATAATACCGAAACAACTATCCAAGATCCATTGGCATGATTAATTGACTCGTGACGGGCTTCTTCAGATGAGATCAACCCAAGGAAGAAGAGTGTCCACCACCTGATATTCAAAGCGACCAAATCAAGAATGGATTAGATAAGAGTACTAAATTTGAGAGATCATTAATGCATTCATACTCCAAAGATCATTTGTTAAAGGTGATTTAGATTATTATTATTTATTTTTATTTATTTATTTATTTATTTATGTTTTCATTTTATTTGTCATATGAAATATAGATATAGATTTTTGGATGGTGGTTGGTTTTTTTTTTAATAAAAATAAGATTTATAGATATATTAATTTGGGTCTTGAATATACTCTAAAATTTTTTATCTTTGGTTAGGAGTTTGTTTTTACTAGACATAAGAAAACAAACTAACAGCCCAAGACCCATCTAGTTGGAGTGAAAGTCTACCCCCATATGGACCACATCTGGTAATTCCAAATGACCTTATTTTCATTGAATAACAATGATAAGTCAACTCATTCACCAGCTACTGATAATTGTCCCATTGTTCTCTTGTTTTGATAATGGTATTATGATAAGTTTTTGTAAATATTAATAGACATTAAATTACTTCATAAAAAAATCATAAAAATTAATTAAATTATAAACCTATTTTAATTTATTATCATTATAAGGATTAATTTGATTGAAGGAAAGGGTTTCTTAGCAACAATAGCTAGGTTTTCTGAGTAGTAGTGGCTAGGGTTTTACACAGATGGCTTTCGTAGGAGGAGGGAGTGGGCTTCCATCCTATCAGAATGTTGTGATGGACAAAGGAAAGGGGCTCAATATGGGCTTCCGGGCATATGTAAATGTTATATCAAAGAATGTCCAAGGTTTGGCAGAAGTAGGTGCGAAAGGACATAGAATACATGATAAAAGGGGCCCAAGAGGAAAGCAAACAAACCAACAGCATCCTCAGAAGTCAAAAGGCTCTACAGGGCCGTGTAAGCCAAAAACAGTGGCGATCTCAACGGCATTGATCATCGATCCCCAAACCCAGGCATTCAGGGAACACATGAGGTCATATGTTGTCATATGCAAGTTTATGGGTCTTTGGTCCACAGAAAAAGCCTTGTGTGTTTAGATTAAACATCATTGTAAATCGCGAGAAGAAATGGAGTTACATTTAGGGTCTAAAGGCTTTTTTACGATAGTATTTGCCAATATGGAAGACAAAGACCGAATCCTTGATGGTGGCACTTATTTTTTACATCTATTGGTTTATACATGAGGCCATGGATGGAGAATTACACCCCAAAGAAAGAAACCTTTGCATGTGTCCCAGTTTGGGTCAAGTTGTATTCCCTTCCGCTGGACTATTAGCCTCCTACAACTCTAAAGTTGATAGGAGATTCTCTCGGAAAATTCATTAAATATCATAAGCAAATTTACAAGAAATATTCATAGCATATGCAAAAATATGTGTTGAAATGGATGTCTCCATGGCATTGCATGAAGCAGTCAAACTAGAGTTCTATGTTGAATTTTGGTTACAACTAGTGGACTATGAACAAATCTATTTCAGATGCAGAAGATGCCATGAGCATGGCCACCTGATAAGGGAATTCCCTTTAAGAAAACTGGAGGAATAAAACAAAGAGACAAACCGAACCCATACAAACAGTTTTGTTAGACCCACCACAAGGGGCAGACCTAATAGAACACAACAACAATGAAATCATGGGGGATAAAAAGCTCAAATAAATAACTTTGAAGTCCAAGCCGAGGAAAACCCAGAGGAACAAGGAGGGGAAGAAGAGGACAATGAAGAAAAAAGATAAGGAAAAGAAGAAGAAATGCTACAGCCAAACGAGGAGGTTGAACATCAAGGGGATATCTGAGATATATCCATATTTTGAGGGAGATGCAGAAATGAAACCAAGCTAAGTAGGAATATAGGATCCAAAACTATAGGAGATAATCGAGCGAGAGGGAATCGATCTCCAGGATATGGTGGAATAGGCGAGGAAATAGGGGATAGAAGAAATCAATGTGGATCATATGGATAGACTCCAATATTTATACCTAATGATATAAGAAATGAGATTACAGGGGAAGAAAAAACCGCATCCAGAAAAAGATGAATTGGGAACGAAAGCAACAAGATCTTAGATGGTTTTGGCATCATAGTAGAGCCATCAGAAAAGAGGGAGGAAGCCTAATAGCGTCACATTCAAGGAGTTGGGAGTTATGCTAATAAATTCAGTTAAGATGAGAGCGTTAGACTCGCCCACTCTAAACCATAGTTAAATAATGAAAGATTTATCATGGAATTAAAGAGGCATTAGTAGCCTTAGGAAAAAACGTCTACTAAAAAAAAGGATTCAAATGGAACAACCTGATATTATTTTTTTACAAGTGTCAAAGTGCTCTTTAGAGAAAATAAAGGAGCTTAGTAGGATATTAGGGAGAGGGTATGATATAGTGGAGGTGCAAATGTATGGCTTAGCATGGGGATTGGTGATCTACTAGAACCCCCAATCCTTGATCTTACTCGACTTAGAAGCAGCTAAATCATACTTATCTATAAGAATGCAGGTAATGGGGACCCTGGGCACAATGGTGTTTACTAATGTATATGGGCCTCAAATAATCGAGGAGAAGTAAAAGCTCCTTGAAGATATGAGTAAAATAAAGACGAGGAAAGGGGATCTCCCTTGGGTTCTATGGGGAGACTTCAATATGATAACTTCTTGATCAAAGAAGAAAGGGGTCAAAGAAGAGTAGACAGAGATGTTGAAGCATTCAACGAATTCATTAAGGCAACCAATCTCATTGATATGGAAACTATGAATGAATGCTTTATTTGGAGTAATAAGAGGGGAGGTAAACATCAAGTTACGTCCAAAATTGACAGGTTTTTTATCTCGGAAGATTTACTAATGAGAGGGGTAGATGAGGAAGCAAATATCCTTGCCTATGGAGGGTCTGAACATTGGCCAATGATATTAATGATACAATTGGTAGGTACCCCCAAAAATAGGCCTTTTGTATTTGAAGCCTTCTAGTTAGAACACCTTTCCTTTATGGAGAATATCAAAGGATGGTGGGAGGAACAAATCCCAGTCACAGGGTTGAAAATGTACACCTTACATGCAAGTTTAAAACATATTAAGCTGAAATTAAAGCAATGGAATAAGACAAAATTTGGGAACATCTTTCAAGTGAAAAAGGAATTAGAACAAAAAATGGAAGCATTGCAACAATGACTGATCTCAGAAGGTTACTCAGAGGACAAAAAATAAGAGGAGATGGAGCTACTAAAGAAGTGGGAGGATAGATGTAAACAAGAGGAAATTCTATGGAGACAGAAATCTCGAGTGTTATGGCTCAGGGAGGGAGAGAGAAACACTAAATTCTTTCACCATTCAACAATAGAACATAGAAACTCCAATAAAATCCTTAGAATAAAGGATGAGAGGGGGCAAACTTTTGAAGCTCATCAAGACATTGAGGAGGTCTTGGTCTAGCACTTCCAAAAGATAGTTGAAGAACCCTAAGTGGAGAGGGGAAAATATCCAAAGGATTATGAGGCATATCCTAAAGGTGCTCACGAAAGAGCACAAAAATAATTTAAGCAAGTGAGTCTATATGGAGGAAGTGGCTCTGTTAGTGAATGAAATGGCTAATGGGAAAGCCCCTAGACCAGATGGATTTACCATAGATTTCTCTAAATATTTCTAGGAATTTGTCAAATATGATATATATGAGGTGCTGGCCAACTCCCAGGAGTCAACAACGATTCTCAAAGCCCCGAATTCAACTTTTATAGCCCTTATTCCCAAGGAAGAATGGGCTATTACCCCTGATAATTTCAAGTCGATAGCCCTTTGCAACAATTTATATTAAATCATATCCAAAGTAGCGGATAATCAGATGAAAACAATTTTTCATTATCTGATCTCTGAGGAACAATCCGACTTTGTGGAGGGGAGAAGGATTCTGGATAATTTAATTATGACGCACGAAGTAGCTCATTCGCTAGAAAACTAGAAAAAGGTTGATATAATTATGCAATTACATTTATCTAAATCATATGAGAAGATCAATTGGGAAGCATTTGGGTTTGATAAACACTGGATCAATTGGATTACGGGATTGGTCTCCTCACCCATTTTTTCAATTTTGATTAATGGAGCCTCGTCAAAACCTTTCTTTCCATATAGAGGGATTTGACAAGGGGATCCATTGTCTCCCTTCCTGTTTATCTTAATGATGGAAGGACTTGGGAGGGCAATTGGAATGACCAACAGAAGAGGAGACATAAAAGGAATTAAGTTGCATGAGGATGCTCATGCAACCACTCATCAACAATTTTTGGATGATACCACGCTTCATGGTATTCCTACAATAAAGGAGGCGCACAATTTCAAAGCCATTATGGATACCTTCATGGTGGCGTCAGGTATGGAGTTAAATCAGTGAAAGTCCATGATTTTCTTTTTTAACACATACATTGTTATCCAGAGAAACCTATCTTCTATTCTAGGGTTCCAAAGGAAACCCCTCCCTAATAGTGCAAGTTTGGCATAAATCCAACTAGGAGAGAGTACTCTATAACCTGGAAAATAGGGTCAAAATATGGACAGTGGGAGGATTGAATTTGTCAGGAGGACTGGTGCTAGTAAAGGTGGTGCTCTAGGCTATCCCAAGGTATATCTTATTTATTCTACCTGCACCTAAGCGAGTGCTTGAAAAAATAAGGGAGATTCAAAAGAACTTCTTGTGGTGAGGGGTAGAGGAAAAATGAAAATGGGTGTTAGTGGCATGGACCACACTATGTAAATCTAAAAATGTGGAAGGCCTAGGGCTACTGGACCCTGAGATAACTAACAGAGAAAATGGGGCCAAATTGTGGTGGAAATGGCTTAAAGAAGGGGAGACTCCATGGGTGAAACTCTGGAAATCAAAGTATGCCCCTAATTGCCAAATAAAATACCTAGTAAGGCTCACGAGTTCAATCCAATGGGTCAGCTATATAGAACCTGACATGGAATAATAGAGAAATCATACAACAACATAGCTTTTGGGAAATAAGAAACGAAAAGGATGCTCTATTCTGGGAGGATTCCTTGCAACAACAACTGAAATTAATAGACCATAATGGCAGGCTCTATAGGTAGCCACGAAAAATAGGGGCATAGGGAAGTCCACCAATTCTGGGCTCAAGGATTGGAAAATAACAAATGGAGAATATGGAACCTTAACATCCTTTGTCTGGAAAATCTGAGTGATTTAGGTATCCAAGATATTACAGAGGAACTCAACAAAAGACAAATCCTGGAAAATGATGACCAGGACCAACTCCGATGGGGGCAAAGAGAAGGGGGAGAGTTCAACCTAAAGGAAGCCAAGGCTTACCTCAGAGCTGAACATCTCGAAGTCAATGACCCATCATGGAGTAAATTATGGGTGGCCTCTCACTGGTTGAAAATTAAAATTTTCTTGTGGTTAATTCTGCATAGGGAGGTGTTAACCTCGGAGAATTTAGTTAAGCGAGGGATTACTGGTCCATCGTGGTGTTGCCTATGTGAGAGGGAAGAAGAAATCATTAATCACCTTCTTAATACATGTAGCTACACGAAATATATATGGGAGTGGTTGACCATTATATATAAAAAAACTAACAGAAACAGTGAAAGTATTCAAGAAACAATTAAAAAATCGTTGTGACAAATTATTAAGGACAAAATGGTGAATATGATTTGAACTTAATTCTAGGATTTATCCTTTGGTTTGTGTGAAAGGAGTGCAATTGTCGAATATTTTGTGACAAAATGATCCCAGTTGGAAATGTGATGGAATAAATTCGTCATCATCTTAAGGAAACGACCAGTAGCAGAAGAATTCAAACCTCAGAGGATCAACCATCCCATTAGTAAGCAAGAAGTTCAAAAAAATTTGACCTAAATTGCATGTGTGGTGTAATCCATAGATCGAGACAAATATATATAAAGATGGATTCTACAGTGTGGCTGGCTCCCCTAGAGGGTTTTTGGAAATTGAACTTCTATGGAGCGTCCAAGGGAAACTTAAGTAAGTCTAGAACAGAGGAATCATTTGGGACTGGACAAGTAAAATTGAAAGGCTATATTTCATCAATATGGGTTAGGCCACGAATAATGCTTCAAAGTTCCAAGCCCTGGATTAGGGGCTGGAAACATTGCGAAGAGAACAAATGGTGAATGTAATAGTGGAAGCGGAATTTGCATTAACTGTTCAAGCGACACATCAACTATAATGTGGATCTCACATGAAAAGGGTCACAAAGAATTGGTGCCTCCCCCAGATTATCAAAAGGATTCAGAGCCTCCTGAAGGAGTTGAAAACATTGGAGTTTTCCTTGGGATGACGCTCGACTAATGTGTTGGTGGACATAGTGGCAAATGAAGGGGTCAAGAGTGCCAAGTTGATTACTGAGCTGGCCTAGCAGGACATGTTGGATGGAAAGCTAAAGGAAGAATGTCAAGCATAGGTAGAGCGAGGTCAATCCACGTCAGAAGGGAGGAGCGACAAACAAGGGGTGGGCCAGGATCAGGGAAGAGACCCACCTAGTCATATGAATGTTTAATAATTATCATGTTTCGATAAGTAGCAAATGTTAGGAATGAGCAAGGAGATATGTGTCATCATGATATGAAGGAAAGGACAACTGAGGATGGGAAGGAAAAAAACTCAGTTTCAACCAATCGTCTGTCGGGAGGTCACATTAATTGGAAAGGATGTTTAAAGCAGTGGTGAAGTAAGAGCCCAACAAAGAGTTGTACTGGAAGAGGACTATGGAAATAATGAGCCTGCAAACAATTTGCAGAGGTGAAGAAGTAGGAAGATGGCCCCATCCTCACATGAATGTACTGTAACATCATATGAAAGCGGAAATTACCAAAAATAGATGGGGAAAATGCACAAAGGATGGGGTGGCATGACTTATTCTGAATGTTTCATTTATATGGGAAGGTTGAAAGGTGCATAGGATGCATAATTATAAGGATGAAATATAGAAGGTGTTTTTGTTCCTCTGAGAACTATGGAGTCCATGACAGTAATGGCCATGGGATGAAATGTTGGTGGTAGGCCAAGGGAAACGTCACGAGATGATTCTCAAAGCTCCGCAACTGGTAAGAGGTCTAGAATGGAGGACACAGCAAGGGACGTTGCCCTAAACTATTGTGCAACGGTCCCAAAGAAAGGAAAATAAATCGTCAAAATCTGGGAGAATGTGTTGAGGTGTCTGTGTAAGAGCATCCCAAATAGCAAAATTAAAGAAGTAGTTGACTTGATTATAGATACTGGGAAATCCCAAACGCGACAAATGGTTTATCTAAGAACATTGGAGATGATGTAGCATGTTAAAACCCTAGTGGGGAAGTTGCAAGCAGAGGCAACGAATAATAAAACCTGGAGACAAATGGAACACCAAATTCAACTAAAGGCAATTGAGTAGAGGTTATGGGTTGTTAAGGAATCACTCAAAAGGGTGACGAATATGGAGCATTTGTGAGATGAAAAAATTGGAGACATGAACAAGATCTTATCCATCTACTTGAAATATATCCATAAGCTAGATATCACACTGGGACAAGAACCGGGAGAATCAACTAAGCTTATGAAATATCAGGTCAGAGAGGGAACTAGGGCAAGTGGCAAGAAATTGGTGACACAAGGAGTAGGGGCAGATGCAACAGCAATTCCAACGAAAAATATTTCACTTGCATCTAGGTCAAGCGTGGTGGAAGCAACGACAATGCCTCTAGTTAAATGATCATGTGTCTGTGTTTTTTTTTGTTATATTTTTTCAAATGGCTGAGTAGGCCAGACCATAGTAAAATGTTGATAGGTAGGTTTGTAAGCGTAGAACAAATAGACAAATTTATAGGCATGCTGCCTTCAAGATGTAAATGGCTAAGTAGCAGTGGTAGTAAAGTAAATTTTGTACATATGTATAAGAGATACCATAGAAGAAAATACCTTATGGCATGTCTAGTTAAGTGTTTGGATAAGACTATATCTTACTGCATCTAGTCTGGATTCCAATCTGGAAGACCAGTTGCTTATGATGTACTCTATGGTTACATATTAATATAAGGTTTCTCTACTGACTTACAAATATATATATATATATATATATATATATATATATATATATATATATATATATATATATATATATATATATATATATATATATATATATATATTATTTTAAAATTAATTTATATAAATTATATATATATTGTCGAAATGTGGCAACAAGAATATTCCAACTTAATTTTTCCTTGTATTAAATTGTGAATTAAAATCGAATTTAGTCTTAGAAGCTACTTGTAAATAATTAATTAAGTTATTTTGACATAATTAGTTGGAGAAATTCAAGTTAGAAGTCTTTTTGCAATCATGCAAGAGTTATCCCTTAAATTAAGGAGATAAGCCTTAAATTAAGGAGATAAGATTGAGTTATATTTGGGTTGTAATTATTTAACTCAGTTTACTAAGTTAAGTCCAGCTAAATTAGTTCCAAATTGTTTGACGACCTAATGGTGAATTTAACAATTAGTTGATGCATGCATGCACTCAACTAGTGTACTCCAGTTAACTAAAGATTCCCTCATCAGAAACTTATGCATGTCTATTCTGAGAAAGACCCAGTTGAGATTAAAGTCAAGGAAAATGTACTATTAGTTGCATGTGTTTTCCTATAAAGAAAACTCATGAATGCAAGAATCAAATTCTTTGAGGATTGTGCAGTTCTAACAGGGTGTGAGATTAGTGTGTGAGATCAGTTTTCACTTGGTGAGGTGAATATCATCAAAAGGGAACTACGCAAGGAAATACGAGCTTGGAGGGTAGAGGAGAATGCTTTTGAGAAGCCAGGATTGCTTGTGAGCATCTGTGAGGATTGTACTGAGAGCGGGCTAGCAGTGAGAGCTAAGGCTTTGTATAATTCCTATTTATTTCCACCTTGTATCGTAATACATATAGTGGGGGTTTTAGCTGAGGCTTTCCCCAAAGTATTTTCATGTGTATTGGTTATATGTGTTCAGCTTGATCTTTAATCTTCCACAAAGCAAACTTTGATAGTAGAAGTAGGTTATAGTATTATGCTTTGATTTATATTTCATTATCAAGTTAAGCTACAGGCATATTTTCTACGTGGTCTTAGAATGAGATTTGTAGAGAATTTGCATAATTTCTACATGGTATAAAAGCCAAGTTTATCAGAGTTGTGAACAATATACTGAGAAGAGAATTCGAATTTCGAAGTTCGAGGTTATAGGTGCAAATCGAATTCATATCATACTTCAATTGAGATGGGACATTATGGGACTAATTTCCTATCGAAGAAGTCCAATAAGGGATCCTCGGAAGGATCGGAAGGTGAGGCATTAGCCTCTCAGTTCGAAATGGACTTTACCCTCACTGCATGCGTTGTGTCATCGATGATGGGTTGTGTCTGGTATATTGACAGTGGAGCCTCATTCCACATGACTGATGATAAAAGTTTATTCAGTGCCTTGGAGGAGAAAGACCTCAAGACGCGCATAGAGATGGGTGACGATGGAAAGTATAGTGTTTCAGGAGTGGGCACAGTTGCTTTCAGAGTGGAGATCCTCTCACCTTGACAGATGTGATGTATGTGCCTAGACTAAAGAAGAACTTGGTATCGGTCACAATGTTGGAGGACAAAGGCTATCATGTTGTCTTTAATAAAGGAAAGGTGTTCCTAAGACACATAGCCACGAGTCAGAACAAGAGTATAGGGATTTGGGTGAAGAATCTCTATAAACTAGAGGTAGATGATTGTGCAGCATTGAGTAGGAAAGTAGAATTGGTGCAAAGCCAAGACATTGGTGAGTTGTGGCACAGGGGTTTGGGCCATTTTCATCATGGGGCTTTGAAGATAATGCAGTAGATATCTACAGGACTTCCCAAAGGTAAACTTGAGAAAGTTGACATATGCAAAGGTTGTACCTTGGGAAAGTACACCAACTCTTCCATTCATGAACGAGATAGTCACCCACAACCACAATGGCATATGAAAGCCACCCACAACCACAATGGCATATGAAAACCCTTGTCCTTTGACATAGTTTGCATATGGATTTTGCACATAAACCACTTCAATAGAGGGGCTGGTAGCTAGTTTGATAGCTTCAAGAATTGTAGTTTCTGAATAATAAAAAAAGATTAAAAAGGTAAATTGAATAACTGATTGTTAATGTGATAGTGGATAATAAATTATGTTTTACCTAACATAAATGTAATGGAACTCACCTAGGGTTATGCTTCCATATAATCCTTGCCATTCCATTATCCATCCACCACACTGATAACCGATATTATGAAGATGGGTCCCTGCAACAAGAACCTTGGAAGCATTCTTCTCCTAAGGGAACAAAGGCTTGTTGGATGACTTCCCATTTTTCAACAATACCAAATATTTCCTAATCATTTCTCTTTCCAACTCCCCATGCTCATGTTATTTTAAAAGTGAGTGTTTTATGGCATAAAAACAAAGCATTGCAATGCAACCTCCAATCTCCCAATAGTATTGTCCATATGAAAGCTATGTAATTAAATTTCCATTCACTATATTGTATCTAGATCATCCACATAATAGCTTATGTTAACGTTTGAATAGGAAAAACATATTGAAAACAAAATTCCACAGATCATCAGAAGCGGCATCATATGTGGCCTATTGCTTGGAAGATATGGTAAAATCTTGTGACCTATTTATGACAAACGCAATGTATAACAGCATGGGTATTAGTCATTCACCAAAATAATCTTTCAATGAACAAAAGAAATAGCATATGCTTAAGAGTTGACCTTGCTGCCAAGTTGGTTGGCTAGGCTCGAATTGCCCATAGGATGCTCAAATAGCCCCATGGTGAATTTTACTCTCAATATTCTTCTAACTGCATCATTTATTCTAGTCATGGGGATCAAACCACTCTTCACTTGCGAAGACAAATCGTTAATAAAGTCTTTGAAATTGTAGGGAACCATCACATATCAGACATATTTCCATTAGAAAATGTCAAATGAGCATGAACGTTATTTAATCAGGGCTACTGAAAATTGGACCATTGTCTAGCGTGAGAGAGAAATATAGTACCATGTCAATCCCTCCACTCACACCATCAAAAATTGACAAAGAGTAATTAGCACCAAGTGGGCTAGTTATTCTATTAATGCCTTGCTAATCTGAACTAAAAAGTTGTATGGGAAAGGAAAAATGAATAAAACACAAGGTTTTCAACTGACTTTCCAGCTAGGAAGGGCACCCCTTCCATGGAATTGGTAGGAGGCTGCCCTTGTAGGCCAAATATTATTTTTGTCATCGCCTTGAAATAGTAGCGCCCCCATCGAGGATCTTTGCAAACCTGTCCACAAAACAAACACTCTAAACAATAACAAATTTACTCTTAATTTGAATAAATGTTCATCAAGAACACTCAATGTGAGACTCTTACGACAATACATGGGGCAAATGAGTATTGAATGCAAGTAGCTTGAACTTCCAAAGTTGTAGCAGCTCCTTTTCTTCTAGCCAAATCAGTGTCCTTGCATCAATAAAACATCGGTACAAGTTGTAAATGAAGCTTCCTAAATGATTTTGACTTTGAACCAGGGAAGCTCATGGATCAAACCTAACATGGTGCCTCACCCACAACCACAACAACATATGAAAACACCATAGTTGGCATCTGGATCAACACTAACAAGTGTTTATTGAGCACCGACATTCTCAACCTAACGAGGGCATAATGTTTATTATTTCACAGAGATGAAGCATTTTTATGCCATCTAGATGATCACTGAACCAACTTCAATAGTTTAGAGCATTTCTATCGAGAGAAAAGGGAAAACTTAATATTGGACTCGCTTGTTAGCTCCAAGCCCTATATTGTGATAAAAGATAGTAACCCCATCGACATTGTTGTGGCCATGCATAGCATCAATGCCATATATATCCAGGCGAGGAAGCTTACTATAGCCATTTCGATCAAATGATATATGATTCTTTAATTGTCTAACATTGGATCCAATGTTGCACATCAATACACAATGGAACTTAGGGGAGTTTTTTCAAAGAGAACACCTTACGGCATAACTAAAATAAAGAAAAGAAACACTAGGATATTTCCTTAAGACAACAAAATTAACCATTCCATAGTACAAATGAATTGGTAGGTGACCAACATGAGAAAGAGAGCACTTATAAGTAGGTGAATCTCCCACTAGAATAAACCATGCACAATGTAAAAGAGTTGTGGAAAGGAACTGAATTTGTGGGGAATATACCTGAAGCCTACATTGGTAGTGGGAAGGGTTGAAAAGGGGAGATCAACCCAAGATCCAGAGTACCTCACTCTCTAACATGATTTTCTTTCCCTCATTAATAAATTGATGAAATTCAACATTCACTTGCTTGGAAAACAACAAGATGAAAGTGGAAACTAAGTGAGGAGAGCTTGGTCCTTCCATTCAAATATTTCTATCAAAAAATAGAATAAAATATTGAGCTCATAGAAAGCTTCTAGATTGGCTTTAGATCCAACTAAAATCACTCCCACAAAGTAGAGAATGACGTCTTCACATTCCAATTTGAACTAGAAAATATTCATCCTATGCATTGGAACTGCCAACGTCATCAATGGCGGCCTCTAAAGCATGTTGTGAATTCATTGAACATTAAAAGTTGAATGAACCCACAATCCCCTTGACATGGTTTCCAAGTTTCCAATTTAAAAGCTGAGTAAATTTGAATAGTGTGAGAAGGTGTCTTGTGATATGCCTCCTTCCATATCTTTGTGAAGAAGAAACTAGCAACCATTAATGGCCTCCCTTTGTTCATCCCTAAACACCCCCATCGGGGATATAAGAAGTAATCACTACATATATACATAAAGATGAAATGTTAAAAAAATTATATTAGGTATAAACATTTTTAAATTTAATATTAATGTCGTATTTTAGTGTATATTAACAAAAAAATTCATTTTGGTTATTTTTTTGAAATACCAAAGAAAAAATAATATAATCATGTTATGTTTAAGATTAAATTTGACTTAAAAATAAATTTCATTTAGTAACCTAGGATAAGAATTTCACATTTGTTGTTTTTTTTAATTGAGGAAAACCAATTTTGAGAATGCTAACCACCTTTCGTCTCATTCATACATACTTTTTATAAGGTATTCGAAAAAATGTTTACATATAAATCTCAAAATAAATCATTATGAAATCTCCCTAATTCCCCTCCTAATAATTAGTTGAAAAGGAAAAAATAAAAATAAAAGGTTCTTAAAATATTCTTATCTTTCCTCCCTACCAATTCTACTAGTAGTTAGTTGAAGAATGTAACTTCATCAAATATTCCTAGCCCTCTTACTACTAATGAGTCTTGTCAACAAAATTATAATTTTTATCAAAATGAATTAGGCATCATCCATGCTTATCTTTGCTCCTAATTGTTGGACTTGGCAGCACTCCTCGTGTGTTTCGTGACATGTGATTGATCACCTTCAAGGATACGTTAACTCTGGAAATGTGTCTATTTACTAATACTTGTGAGATTTGGTGTAATGAAAATCATGATCCCAACAATTGTTATCAAATCCAAAGGTCTCGAGTTCCAAAAACCCTTGGTTGGAGCTGATTTCTGGAGTTGGGAGCGCTCCCCATGTGTTTCGCAACATGTACTTGACCTCCTCTCGAGGATCTGTTAACTTTGGCAATGTATTTGTTTACCAATACTTGCAGGTTATGGTGTAATGACAATTGTGATCCAAACACTAGTCTCTATCCTTTCATAAATTTCTCAAATCCAACATAATGCAAATTGATATAACCACCTTTGGTCTACACAACACTTTGTTTTCTACCTCACATAACAATGAAAATAGCTTGCTTCTTAAGATTTGGAAAGGTGGTTTACTAATCACAAAAAAACTAATTGTATGTCACAAATATTAGACATATGAATAAAGAGATTTACACCTAATTCTAGAAAATAAATAATTCATCAAGAATAAAAATCATAAACCAAAAGTATATTCATTTTCTTTCTTTTGAAATACACATTGAATCATAACATAGATAATTTTAATACTGGAAATTTAAATAACTATACATCTATCTTCTTGCAAATCTCTATAAAAAAATAATAAAACCTATTATTCTAAAAACGCATGGCCAAAAAAGTGATGTCTTACTAAGTTATAATGCCCTCTAGCTTACCGACATAGTTCCTCATAACATTTAGCTCCTCTCAACTTACCTAATCCTTTCCTTTTTTCCAATTATATAGAGAAATGTTGATCTCTTTAAAAAAAATGTTAAATTCCTTAATAGAAATGCATTAAAATGCTAAATTTATTACTAATTAAAATTACAACATTAACATTTAATCTACCATGTTTTCAGCCATGTTTTCAGATCTTAGAGACCCACCCCATTCTGTACCAAACCAAATTCCTTCTCGATGTTCTTTCTCATTTATATTCATACCACTTTAACATGGTATACGATGGTGTTTTTAGTGTATAAAGAGACCAACGTGTCTCTATATAATGGGAATAAAGGAATGGATTAGGTAGGTTGAGAGGAGTTAAATGGATTAGGTATGTTGAGAGGAGCTAAATCATATAAGTAACTATGTATGCAAGTTAGAAGGCATTATAACTTGGCAAGAAATCACTTAAGTTAGAAGGCATTACAACTCGGTAAGAAGTCACTCTTTTCGTCTATGTGCTTTTAGAATAATAGGTTTTAGTATTCTTGGAGAGATTAGCAAGAAGATAGTTGTATACTTATTTAAATTTATAGTATTAAAATTATCTTAACTATGATTCTATGTATATTTTGAGATAAAGAAAATGAACATATTGGTTGTTTTTATGATGTGTATACTTGATAAATTATTTAATTTTTAAAATTAGGTGTAAAATATTTCTATTCCTAAGTTACATATTTGGGAGGCATAATTAATTTCTTTGTAATTAATGAACCTCTCTCCAAATCTTAGGAAGCAATTTATTTTCATTGTTGTGTGAGGTAAAAAACAAAGTGTTGTGTAAATCAAAGGTTGTTGTATCAATTTGCATTAAATTTTATTTGACCAATTGATGAAAAAGGACGGAGACTAGAAAGGACAAACATGGACCATGCTTCGTTCATTTTGATAGAAATTTTAGTGTTATTGAGTTAGTGTTATTGACCAGACTCATTTGTAGTAATAAGGTTAAAAGAAATTAATGAAACTACATTTTTTGAATTAACTGCTAATAACAATGTGAGGAGGAAGGATACGAATATTTCATTAATTTTTACTTATTTATCTCTCTCTTTTGTCAACTAATTACAAATAGGAAAAACACGGGAGAAATTTTGTGAAAGTCTATTTTTGGGATCGCAACAGAACCTCTTCTATTGGCATATTAAGAACCTCTTTGGGAATTTGGCATATTAAGAACCTCTTTGGGAAAGTTGTATTGGAAAGAAATGTAAGAAAACCCCTTTGGAAAAGTTGTATTTGAAAGAAATGAAAGCAAAGACGAGTTTCTCCTCCACCTGATTTAATCAACACGTGGATGATGGCGTGGGGTCCATGGATGTTGTCATTCTTTGATAGTGTGTTCCTTTAGGAAAAATTAATCAACAAGCACCTACCCATGTGCATTAGTCTTGGCATTGCATGTGTTGTTAATATTGGCTATGTCTTATTTTCATTTGGATAGTCATGTAATTGCATGTACTCATCACTTTTTTGTTTTGTTATTATGTTATGGGAATTTAGGCTTAATTTTTGTGTTTGGATTAATTATAGTCATGTTGCTATATGGACAACCAAATTGTTTATTTATTTATTTTTTTGTTCTAGTTTATTATTACACAAGAAAAGCTAAGATAGGATTGTTGTTTTATACTTTGTATGCATTGTAAATATTTTCAAAATTACTGTGAACTTAATTATTTTTTATAAATAAATAACTATTTAAATAATCATGATATTAATTATTTATTTAGATCTCATTTAATATAAATTCTTTAACATTATTTAAAATTAAATATATTAATTATTACAGTTGATAATTTATTTAAAAATAAATTTATGTGCAAAATACAATGATAGTTTTTATAATATAATTTTAAAATTTGAAAATAATTTTTAAAACAATATTTATCTTTGAATATGTAATTTTAATTTAATTATCAATGATTATTAAATGGATAATATAGATTTAACCTCCATGGAATACTCAAGGATTTTCTTAGTAGTATAGAAAAATCAAAGATTGGATTTGTCTCCAAAGTCGTTATTCACTTTTTCCTCTTTTAATTAAATTTATTATTATAAAAAAATGTCATACTACCCAGTACCATATGAAATGAATGATGGTTTTTTGAACATTTGATATCGGGAAACCATGATATAGTAACAAAGTCTATTTACAAATTAAGAATCTTCATGATAAAGTGAAGTAAATCTCCATAGTTAATAATCTTATTCCATGTTTTTTTAAATGTATATATGCTTAACTCATATACTAAATATTTATAATAATAATTTAGTTAGTTTTATGATTTTTAAAATTTGACAACCTAAGATACATCATAAAGAAGCGTTTGATATTTATTATGTAGTATTTATTAACATTTATCAACCATTTAATTTATATAACTATACTATTATTACAATTATTTTTAATAAAAAAATAAAATAAATTACACATCTACTAAAAATATACATCCCTATTTCTAATTTTACATTAACTCTAAAAGTTCAAAACAAAAATAAGTAGTCTTTCTTCCCGTGTAACTTGTTTACATATTTATTATTAATTTACTACAACTCATTTCATGTTAGTTTTCACATGCATATTATAAATATAATTGTTTATTTTTATATTTATTTAATTATATATTTATTAATTCTAAATTATAATATAAATGGTTATATAAAAATATTTAATCATTTAAATATTATTATTTTTAATGGTATATTTATTAATTTTAATTGTAATTTAATTAATTTTAAAAATATATATTAATTGAGGTTATTTTGGTTTGTTGGACTAAATGGTTTTTTTTGTCCACCCAAGTTCAAATTTCTACCAGTTACATGATAAACTATAATACATATAAATCTTATTGTATTGACTTTAAACCTTGTGAACTCTTAAAAGAATATATTTATGACTTGATTTAATACCAAGAATCTCACTTCATGATATCAACCATCTCACTCTAAAATTCAAACTAAAAAAAGTTAAAAATAAAAAATATATAAATAAATAAATTATATTCTCAAATAAATATTGATTAAATTATATATTATTAAATTTTAAATAATTCATAATACATAATACATAATATTTATATTTATATTTATTACACATAATATTTTGTTGTTTTTATTAAAATTTCTACTGCCACAAGCCTCGTGAACATTTATCCAAATAAAAATCTAACCTGTGCTAACCACTAACTTGTTTTTCTTGAATATCAATAATGAATGAGTAAGCAGGTAAAAGAAAATTGTCCACCACTGTGTGCAGGCGGTGCCTGCACCATTCTTACGACCTCACATAAGTATCAATGTCAAATCAGCAACTTGTTTACATAAAGTTTCAGCCGCCCGACAAATTTTATTATTTTGTCATACAAACATGTCAAGGTCAGTACCTAAGATTTTGATTTATATTAATTTTTTGTTTTGATTTTGATAATATACCTCTTAAAAAGAGAATAACTAAATTACTTCTGATGGCATATCTATAAAAGGATAGAACAATCATATTAAGCGATCTAAAAAAATCTATAGAACATTGAAATTTACCCAATCTTGTGATGAAATTAAAAAATAAAAAATAGAATATTGAAATTAAAAAATAAAAAGTACTGAATAACGTGGGTTACAGGGATGAAACAAGAAATTCAAATTATATGGACAAATGCTCTGGATAGAAAGATTTGATAAATGATATATAAAGATATGGACAAATGAAATCCCATTAATGATATACAAAGATATGGACAAATGAAATTCCATATAAAGACATATAAATATCAAAGATATGGACAAATGAAATTCCATATAAAGACACATAATTTATAGCGATGCTCTATGTGATGTATGTAATAATAACAAGTTACATATATGGATTTCCTTTCGTTATATTAATCGTCTTCTTCTCTATAGGAAGCCTGTGACTGGTCTGGTCAATTGAACCCTATGGATTTTGGAGGGTTGTTTTGGTATTCTGTGCTTCTGGGAAGCACTGTTATCACATTCTTGCTTTTCGATGTGTGGAGAAAGGCGTACTACAGGCTTCCTCCAGGTCCTGCGGGATGGCCGATTGTGGGAAATCTGCCGCAGGTGGGTAACAAGCCCCACGAATCCTTTTTCCACCTTGCCAACAAATATGGGCCGATCATGAGCCTCTCTCTCGGAATGAAAACCACAGTGGTGGTCTCCTCTTCCGCCATGGCAAAGGAGGTTCTCAAGACCCATGACCACATATTGTCTGGCCGGATCTTGACACAGGCAGGCAAGGCTCTTTCCCACTACAAGACCTCCATAGTCTTTAGCCAATATGGATCCCACTGGCGCATGCTCAGACGTGTATCCATTAACGAACTCTTTTCTGTGAAGAGGCTGGAAGCTCTACTACATCTCAGAAGAGATCAATTAAATCGAATGATTCATCAGATTTTTGAAGATACCGTGAAGGGAAAGCGTGTGGATATTGGACACACAGCCTTCCAGTCCTCTTTTAATCTGTTAGGAAAAATGGTGTTTGGAAAAGATGTGTTGGATCCTCAGTTGGGTACTCAAGAGTTGAAATATGCCCTTTCTAAAGTGATGGTTCTTTATGCAACTCCCAATGTGGCAGACTTTTTCCCCTGCCTTCAGTTCTTAGATCCCCAGCGCGTGTACCGTAATACGAACTTCTATTTCAGAAAGGTGTATGACGTTATCGACAAATTCATAGAAGATCGCCTGGTTACGAGATCAGAGGAAAGTAGGGACAGAAGTTATAGTGAAAAGGATCTGCTGGACGTTCTTCTGGACATGAGAAGCAACGAATTTACTGTCGACCATATAAGAGGCTACTTAGTTGTAAGCCTATTTTTTGTTTATTGGTTCTTGTTTAGCTGGTTCTAGCACAGCTCCTTTTGATGAAAAATGTATTTCGGGTATGTATCTCGTGTCCTCTTTCTATCTGATGTTTAGTTCCATTTTGGTGCAGGACATATTTGGGGCCGGGAGTGACACCACCGCAACGACAATAGAATGGGCAATGACAGAACTCATCCGCCATCCGAAAAAGATGAAACGAGTCCAAGCCGAACTAGATGAGGTAGTGGGGCGTGAACGAATGGTGGAAGAAAGTGACTCAGAGCGTCTCTCTTATCTCCGTGCAGTGATCAAGGAAGTGTTTCGATTGCACCCGCCGGCTCCTTTTCTGATCCCTCACAGAGCCGATAAACGTTGTGAGATTGCGGGATTCGTGATACCGAAGCACGCTCAAATAATAGTCAACGTGTGGGCAATCGGAAGGGACCCTTCGATCTGGAAGGAGCCCTTGAATTTTATGCCAGAGAGATTTCTTGATACGGAGATGAGTAGTGTGGAGTACAGGGGACAAAACTTCGAGCTGATTCCGTTCGGGGCAGGGCGGAGAATGTGCGTGGGGCTTCCGTTGGCCAGCCGGATGGTCAATCTGCTGTTGGCGTCGCTCCTCCATCCATTTGAGTGGGCTCTTCCCAGAGGCATGAGTGCCGAGCAAGTGGACATGAGCGACAGGTTTGGACTCACACTGGCCAAGGCGGTACCGCTGGAAGCGATTCCAACGCCACGCCTACCTTCGGAAATGTATTTGTTAGATTAAAGTAGAAAGGAATTGGCTCTGGAGCAACTCTTTCCTCAGCATAGCTTCTATCGTTTTGATGACTTTAATTGTATGTGGTAATGAACTTCTGCATCCATTCGATTGGTTGTTCTGTTATGATTTTCTGTGGTAATGAACTTTTCTATAGATGTGTGGTGTTTATTTTTTTATGAGATTTTAGGTTAACATCTCACAAAAAGAGTTGCAAATGGGTTTACGAAAAAATAAACCAGTACAAAGGATATTTTAAGGGAGTTGTCTATAATGCGACTTTTTGGAGATTCCGGTGACGGAATCCGGTGGAAGAAATTGAGATTAAATCATGATTTGTTGCAGTTAAAATGGTTTTTTAACTGCATATTCGGATTCAGCACCCTGAAAAACCCCTGGGACGCTTTGATTGTGCAGAAACTAGCTATCAAACTTGCGATTCCAATAAATTGCTGCCGGATTTTCACCAGAAAAACCCGCCGGAAAGACTTTCAAAAAGTCGCGTTATAGACAACTGCTATTTTAAGAAGGGTTTATATTGACAATATTTTATTAATAAGCAAATTATTTTTGCATTCAAATTAAAGTACTTTAATGTTGTTGTGTTGTAAATAGGTTTATGAAAAAATAAACTAATACAAAGAATATTTTAGTAGACAAAATTTTAATAATAAGCAAATATTTTTAGTTAAAACTTACTTTAATGTTGTTGCATTCAAATATCATCTACAATTTTATTATTAGAAAGACAAAAAAAAATGATTGTACCATTAAAAACATAAAACAATGAAATTAATAATCTTTCATAAAACAATGAAATCCATAGTCTTCCCTATATACATCCATTGACGCTATTAAGTATAAAACATAGATAGAAAATGGTACTTAAGTTAAAACATAGATAGAATATGGTATTTATTGATATATAACAATTGCTATTACTTATTACAAAATAAAAACTAAATATATTTTACTAAAATACACACTTTTTAATAATAAAGTTAATATCAGTAAATTTAAAATCATTGTTGAAATTTAATTATAGTTATAATGCCTCATTCAAAATATATTTATTATTTGTATTTTTAGGTTTAAAAAATAAAAATTAACATAAATTAAATGAATATATATAATTATTTTAAAATAAAATTAAAAAGAAAATGTAAGATATTGATAAAGTTTTTTGGATTACTTACATCATAAATTAATGTTCTAAATTTTAAACCATCTAATATGATCTATCCAAAAAAAACTTTATCAAAATCAATATAAATAAAAAAATTATCTAAAATCAAACAATAGTCCAAATTTCAAACCTTGATCTATCCAAATTTTCTTTTATCAAAATCAATATAAATCACAAGTGTCTAAAAACAAACAATGTAAAATATATATATTTTAATTAATTTTTCCAAATTAAAATTTCATTTTTTCCAATTGCAACCCTTTATATTACTGATAAAAAAAAGAAGAGAATGTACATAATTTCCATTTATAGATAACCCAACCATAACATAAAAATCAAAAGATCATGAACGTCCGCCAGAGCAGTAGTTATGCTACTCAAGTTGGGCTGGAGCTAATTAGCCATATATTGGGTATTTAATGCTTTCAGAGCAGCACGCCACTTAGCCCGATAACACGGGAGCGGGCAAATATTATTTAATGCCGAATTTACCCGCTCCCGTGTTATCGTGTTAAATCGCGTGCTACTCTGAAAGCATTAAATACCCAATATATATGGTTGGTGATGCTTTCCTGCAAAACCTCATCCATTCCTGTTATAATAAAATTTTAGGTAAATCTAGAATTCCATTAAGGGCAAAGAAAACTTAAAAAGGTACGAAAGAAGCAGTTAGACTTTTAAAACATTTGTTTCATCAATTAGCAAATGTAAAAATAGCAATAATAAATTTTAGGGATAGCGATAACAAATTTGCAACCTGCCATCCAAATTGAAGGTAAGTTGGTAGGGTTGATAATGGTCCTTGGGTGGAGTGGCATGAGGTAGAGGTTAGGTGAATGAGTGCACATATTTAATTATTTAATATTAAAAAACATAACATTAAATAATAATAATAAAATATAATAAATTTATTCAATTTATTGGTTGTATTTTAATTTTGTTTTTATTAATAAAGTTATAAGTATTTTAAAAAATAAAAATCATAATATATATGTATCACACTAAAATAAATTAAAATAATAATTATTTATATTTATAATGATGATATTTGATAACATATAGTTAATAAATACATAACAATTTAATAAAATTATTTGAGTTGAGATGCTCTCTACCCGAGTATGTAAGATATGTTGTAATAGCTTCCTTGGTAAACATTTTGACTTGGTAAGAAAAAACCTAGGTTAAAATAAACAATCTAGGTTACTATTTTTTTAGTCAAATTTTGTTGGGTAATTAAGGTACAATTTGGAAAAAAAATTACATTATTATTATTTTTTGCTGGATAGTTAATGTAAATGGCTTTTTCCTAGCTAGGGGTGAGGAATGAGGATGATATCAGGGAAGGAGTGAATATTAATCTCCAAAGTGACAACAATTATGCATAGATGTGGTCGACGGTGGGCATTGAGAAGTTGTCTGACGAATGTTCTGGAGGCTCCTCTTGGTTTAATATTGATGGCAGCCTCTTGCTTTAATATTGATGGCATTAGTCTGGATTTGTTATTGTAACTGTAGGGACATGAGATTTGGTACAATGGAGGGTGTTGTTAGTTCTAACTCTATGAGTCTCTTTGAAACAACGTGTCATAACTTAGGTGGGTGGAAGGTTCATTATACAACTCGTAAGCCAAGGAATGATACAGCACAGGAATTGATTGATGATGTTTTTTCAGTCTGGGACCCAAGCTCAAATCCTTTTCAACACCATTGGGTGAGTGGACTCCATTCATAATATTTCTTCTTCACCCTACCTATTTTTTCTGGGTTGAACACAGGTAGAATTTCTGGAAGGTGGTTTGGCTTTTTACTACTTGTTCTCAAGTAACTCTGGAAGGTGGTTTGGCTTTTTACTACTTGTTCTCAAGTAACTCTTACCCCGTCTGCATTCCTCAGAGGGGTAGTCTGGGTATTGTATGACATGTGGGTTGCATTTTCCTTAAGGGTAACTGAATTATTCCGCTATGTTTGTGGTCAATGTCCTCAAGAGGTTTTCTATTGTCTTGTTTTGTTTCTTTTGGTGAATTCTATTATTTGGTGGTTGGAAGATAGTGAAAATATAATGGTCTTGGTTGTTTCTTTTATTGGTTTCCAAGAGTGCCTTCCCCCGAACCCTATGGCGCTCAATGAGGGAGTCTCCGACCAACTTCTTTCGTGGAGTCATTGTCAGTTAGGCCTTTGGAATCTCAACTCTGCGAGTTGGTCAAGTGCCTCGGTTTGAACCTGTTTGGTGGGTCTAATATGTGCGAGTTGTAGTTGTGTTAGTTGTGAGCCGCCAATGTTGAGTCAACATGTCTGTCTACATCTTGGGGGAAGGATGGGAGGGGTTTGGATAGAAGGGCATGGGAGAATGAAGACAAGGGGCTTAACCAGTGGGTGAAGAGAACGCTCGAGGTTCCACAAAGAGGATCTCCTGGGCATGTTGATTTTCCACCTCCTTTGGTTCCATTGAAGCCCAAATTCACCTGGTCCAAGCCTCGATGGGCCAACTAGCTCAAGACCACCAAACAAACCACAATGATATGATTATTTTCTTTTCTAATATCCTGCACAATCAAGGACATATTCTAGGCTGCCAAGCATTGCGTCATGTAACCAACAAAGGTTGTATGACAGGATGGATGGCCTGAAGGGCGGATGGTGCACATGGAATCTCACATCCTCGATGCATTTCATCTCCCGACTGATGGAGGAAACAAAGCTCAAACCCCAAATGATGATAATTTGCAATGAAGCAAGTGGGTTGTTTTCTAGTTTTTGCTCATTTTTGTGTCTGGTGGGCTGTTGATATGAAGTTATCTAGTTTTTTACAAATCCTCTTAGTTATTTTTTGTATGTATCTAATGGCCAACAAATTTGGTAGGAGTAAGGCCTTGTTTTCATACTTTATGTTCATCCCTCTTGAATTAATAGAAAATTGTCAACTAACAAAAACAAAGGTAAATGGTTTTTGAGCTCCAGGTTTATGAGAACCCGTGACATTTTCTATGGTATTCATGTGTAATATAACCTATATAAAGGGGGATTGAACCAACCTAGATCCATCTTAACTCCGAATCTACCAAGTGTCGAGAGGAATCAAATATCAGAAGATACAAATATCTTAAGATGCAAAGAGATTTGGTAGGAGTGAGGCGTTGTTTTCATACTCTATGTTCGTCCCACGATGTATCATTCTCTTGAATTAATAGAAAAAAATATACTAACAAAAAAAAGGGAAATGGTTTTTGAGCTAGAGGTTTATGAGAACCCATGGTATTTTCTATGGTATTCATGTGGAATATAGCCTATTTAAAGGGGGGAATTGAACCAACCTAGATCCATCTTAACTCCAAATCTACCAAGTGCCAAGAGGAATCAAATCTCTAGAGATACAAATATCTTAAGATGCAAAGAGATTTGATCCCTCTAAGAGCTTCGTAGATAGATCTAGGCTTGTTAATGTAAACATATAACTAATCTTTTTAATATATTTAAATATAAAAAATAGAAATATATAAAAAACTTAATTAATACACATATACTAAAAAAAATAAAAATATTTATAAATATAAAAATTTGAGATATATAAAAAAATATAAATAATAGATATAAATCATAATTTATTTGAAAATATAAATTAAAATAATAATTCATATTTATAGTTATTATATTTTAAATTTTCATATTTAAATTTAATTAGAAAGTATATAAAAATAAATATTTGTCATATATATATAATCAAATTTACAATTAAATAATGTGATTTGAAGATATTTATAAAAATTATTTAAAATATTTATAAAAAATTATTTTCGGTCAAATTATTTATTTCACCTCAATTAGTAAATAAATATATTATCTTAAATTTTATTTTTATTATTCTTTATCTACTCTATATTATCTTTTTAATTACACTACATCACAAGATTTTTATTCTTTGGATCCTAACGAATTATTAACCAACTCTTCTTCAATCTTACATAAGGAAGACTTGTTAGCCAACTCTTCTTCAAGCTTACATAAGGAAGACTTAGTTGGTTATTCCTTGAACATTGTATTCACATGTAGAGGGAGCATGGTTAAGTACAGATTTTTATTCTTTGGATCCTAACGCACTATTAACCAACTCTTCTTCAAGCTTACATAAAGAAGAGTTAGTTGGTTATTCCTTGAACATAGTATTCACATGCAAGAGGGAGCAAGGAGCATAGTTAAGTAATAATGGACACTTCTTTTTAAGTAAAGTATTATGAGGGGAGCATGCGAAAGAGTCGGTTAATTTTTCTTTAAACTTATTGTTTTTATTGTGGGAAATCTTAAAAAGATGAGCTAATCATTTCTCAATCAAGAGAGCATATGAATGGTTTATATAAAAGGCCAATCAACCATTTTTTAAAATGAGTATTAATATTGAGAAGAAGCTCAAAGAAAGGTGGGTTGATCCTGGTTTAAGTATATTTGTTTACATGTTTAAGTATAATTTTGATATTTATAGGATTATATAACCAGCATTATATCAAATATAGTATTCTTGTAAAAGAAAAGTACAAGAAAGTTTAACAAAACATAATGTACTAAATTGGAAACACTTTAAATAGATTAATTGTTATGAATAAATTAAACTTTGTAGGATGAATAAGTATTAGTTGAAAATGAAATATGATTACACTCCAAACAAATTATGTTAAATACAAAAATAAATATTGAAATGTAATATTTTTTAATAAATTATAATTTGTAAGATGAAAAACAATAGGGCCAGAAAAATATTGCTTTGTATTATATTAACTTTATATTATATTGATTTAAATCAGTATATATTAGTTTGATTAATTTGATTATTTAAATATTATATAAAATCTATTGAAAATAATATTAGAACATTATAAATGGTTTATTAAAAATTTATTGTAAATAATAAACTTAAACTTTATCTTTAAAAGAAACATATTTTACACTCTTATAGACTTATTATTATTATTATTATTAAGATAATTATATATATTCATTCGATTATATATATTAATATTATAACTAAATTAAATATAATAATTATTTTAAATTTATTGATAATAATTTGATTGGAAATTATACATTTTATTAAAAATATTTAATTTTCATTTTATTATAAATAAAAATAGTTAATATATATCAATAAAAACCATTTTTTATTAAAAATAATATATATATATATATATATATGATCTAAGACTTTTGTGATTCATGATGTAGAGAATAGTTTTTCAGGTTAATCACATTGTAAAGATTGGGTTGAGGTTTTGAACCAAACTAATGTGGTTTATCTTCAGGACAAGGTGAGAAACGAGTCGATCTGAGAGAATAAAGTAGGGATGCATCAATGTAAAATTAGCAGTTCATCCCTTCGTAATTTTTCATCAACCGCCTGCTTTCCCTGAACATTGATGCATCTCTATTATTTATCCTCTCAGATCCACTGGTTTTTTACCTTGTCCTAAGGATGAACCACATTAGTTGTTTTTAAACATCGACCCAATCCTTACAATGTGATTAATCCCAAACACTATTCTCTACATAATCTACTAATACAATCTATGTGATATTTTAATGTAATAATATTAAATTCAACCTTAATTTAAATATAAAAATAATTTACCTATTAATAAAATATATTCTAAAACTTGAACCCATCTTGAAATATTTCCATATTTTATATATAAACACAATCTAATAATACAATCTACGTGATATTTTAATGCAACAATATTAAACTCAACCTTAATTTAAATATAAAATTGATTTGCCTATTAATAAAATATTGTCAAACTTGAACCCATCTTGAAATATTTCCATGATTTTCCTATTAATAAAATATTTTCGGTCTGAAACCATCTTGAAATATCCTTTGAAATAGTTCATTACCACATAGCCATCAAAATCATCACATAACAACTAATCGAATCGATGCAGAACTTTATTACCACATACAATTAAAGTCATCAAAACCACAGAAGCTATGTTCAAGAAGGAGCTGCTGCAGAGTCAGTTCCATTCTACTTTAATCTAAGTGGAATACATTTCCGGAGGTAGGCGTGGCGTTGGAATCTCTTCCTGCGGCACCGCCTTCGCCGGTGTGATTCCAAACCTGTCGCTCATGTCCACTTGCTCGGTATTTTGTATATGAATAAAATATTGTCAATCTTGAAATATCCTTCCAAATAGTTTGTTTTTTCATCAACGTATTCAACTCTTTTCAATCTTTTATATAAACTCCACACACATCATATAAATTCCATATCTTTATATATCATCTCCATATCTTTATATATCATCTATGGAATTTCATTTGTCCATATCTTTATATATCATTTATCAAATCTTTCTATCCAGATCATTTGTCCATATAATTTGAATTTCGTGTTTCATCCCTGTAACCCACGTTATTTGTATCTTTTATTTTTTAATTTCAATTTCAATGTTCTATTTTTTATTTTTTTATTTCATCACAAGATTGGGTAAATTTCAATGTTTTATAGATTTCTTTTAGATCGCTTAATATGATTGTTCTCTCCTTCTATAGATATGCCATTAGAAATAATTTAGTTTTTCTCTTTTTTAACACGTATATTATGAAAATCAACACACAAAATTAATATAAATCAAAATCTTATGCCATTAGAAATAATTTAGTTATTCTCTTTTTTAACACGTATATTATGAAAATCAACACACAAAATTAATATAAATCCTTGACATGTTTGTATGATAAAATAATAAAATTTGTCGGACGGCTGAAACTTTATGTAAACAAGTTGCTGATTTGACATTGATATTTATGTGAGGTCGGAAGAATCGTGCAGGCACCGCCTCCACACAGTGGTGGACAATTTTCCTTTACCTTTTCATCATTGATATTCAAGAAAAACAAATTAGTGATTAGTAAATTTTAATTAAAATATTATCTATAATAAATGTAAGTTTCAGATTTTAGAGAATTATTTAAAATTTAATGATAAATAATTTAATCAATGTTTATTTGAGATTATTATTATTATTATTATTATTATTATTATTATTATTATTATTTTTATTTATTTTAATTTATTTTTTCTAGTTTAAATTTTAGAGTGAGGTGATTGATATCATGAAGTGAGATTTTTATATTAAATTAAGTCATAAATATATTCTTTAAAGAGTTCACAAAGATCAAAGTCAATACAACAATATTTATATGTATTATAGTTTATCATATAACTAGTAGAGATTTGAATTTAAGTAGAGAAAAAAAACCATTTAGTGCAACAAATCAAAATAACCTCAATTAATATATATTTTTAAAATTAGTTAAATTACAATTAAAAATAATAAATATACAATTAAAAATAATAATATTTAAATGATTAAATATTTTATATAACTACTTATATCATAATTAAAAATTAATAAATATATAATGAAATAAATATAAAAATAAACAACTATATTTATAATATGCATGTGAAAACTAACATGAAATGTAAATAGTTATAGTAAATTAATAATAAATATGTAAACAAGTTACATGGGAAGAAAGACTATTTTTTTTTGTTTTAAATTTTTAGAGTTAATGTAAAATTAGAAATAGAGATGTATACTTTTAGTAAATGAGTAATTTATTTTATTTTTTTATTAGAAATAATTGTAATAATAGTATAGTTATATAAATTAAATGGTTGATAAATGTGAACAAATACTACATAATAAATATCAAAACCTTCTTTATAATGTATCTTAGGTTGTTCAATTTTAAAAATTATAAAACTAACTAAATTATTATTATAAATATTTAGTATATGAGTTAAGCATATATACATTTAAAAAAACATGGAATAAGATTATTAACTATGGAGATTTACTCCACTTTATCATGAAGATTCTTAAAATAGACTTTGTTACTATATCATGGTTTCCCAATATCAAATGCTCAAAAAACCATAAGTCATTTCATATGGTACTTGGTAGTATGACATTTTTTTTTATAATTAATCAATTTAATTAAAAGAGAAAAAAATGAATAACTACTTTGGAGATAAATCCAATCATTGATTTTTCTATACTACTAAGAAAATCTTGAGTATTCCATGGAGGTTAAATCTATACCATCCACTTAATAATTATTGATATTAAATTAAAATTACGTATTCAAAGATAAATATTGTTTTAACAATTATTGTCAAATTTTAAAATTATATTATTAAAAATATCATGGTATTTGACACAGAAATTTATTTTTAAATAAATTATCAACTCTAATAATTAATATATTTAATTTTAAATAATGTTAAAAAATTTATATTAAATGAGATTTGAATAAATAATTAATATCATGATTATTTAAATAGTTATTTATTTATAAGAAATAAATATTTTTTTGATAAATTCATAGTAATATTGAAAATATTTTTAAAAAAGCAATTTTATCTTATCTTGTGTAGTAAGAAATTAGAATCAAAAAATTGATAAAAAATTTGATAATCCATATAGCAACATTACTATAGTTAATCCAAATGCAAAAATTAAGCATAGATTCCCATAACATAATAACAAAACAAACTACATAGGAAAATAAGACATAGCCAATATTAACAACACAAGCAATACCAAGACTAATGCACATGGGTAGGTGCTTGTTGATTAAGTTTTCCTAAATGAACACACTATCAAAGAATGACAACCTCCATGGAGCCCATGCCATCATCTACGTGTTGATTAAATCATGTGGAGGAGAAACCCGTCTTTGCTTACATTTCTTTCGAATACAACTTTCCCAAAGAGGTTTGCTTACATTTCTTTCAAACACAACCTTCCCAAAGAGGTCTTAATATGCCAATAGAGGTTTTGTTGGGATCCCAAAAATAGGCTTTCACAAAATCTTTCTCATGTTCCTCCTATTTGTAATTAGTTGACAAAAGAGAGAAGAATAAATAGAAATTCATGAAATATTCGTATCTTTCCTCCTCACATTGTTATTCGCAGTTAATTGAAAAATGTAGTTTCATTGATTTCTTTTAACCTTATTACTATAAATGAGTCTGGTCAATAACACTAAAATTTCTATCAAAATGAATGAAGCATGGTCCATGCTTGTACTCTCTAGTCTCTCTCCTCTTCCATCAATTGGTCAAATAAAATTTAATTTAAATTGATACAACTTTTGGTTTACGCAACACTTTGTTTTCTACCTCCCACAACAATGAAAATAAATTGCTTGTTAAGATTTGGAGAGAGGTTCAGTGATTACAAAGAAATTAAATATGCGTCCCAAATATGTAACTTCGGAATAAAAGTATTTTACACCTAATTCAAAAAATAAATAATTTATCAAGTATACACATCATAAAAACAACCAATATGTTCATTTTCTTTATCTCGAAATACACATAAAACCATAGCTTAAATAATTTTAATACTATAAATTTAAATAAGTATACAACTATCTTCTTGCTAATCTCTCCAAGAATACTAAAACCTATTATTCTAAAAGCACATGAACAAAAAGAGTGATTTCTTACCAAGTTATAATGCCTTCTAACTTGAGTGGTTTCTTGCCAAGTTATAATGCTTTCTAACTTGCCGACATTGTTAGGCATATCATTTAGCTCCTCTCAACATACCTAATCCATTCCTTTATTCCCATTATATAGAGACACGTTGGTCTCTTTATACACTAAAAACACCATCATATACCATGCTAAAGTGGTATGAATATAAATGAGAAAGAACATCAAGAAGGAATTTGGTACACAATGTGGTTGGCCTCTAAGATACGAAAACATGGTAGATTAAATGTTGATGTTGTAATTTCAATTAGTAATAAATTTAGCATTTTAATGCATTTCTACTAAAAAATTTAACATATATTTTTTTAAGAGATCAATATTTATCTATATAATTGGAAAAAAAGGAAAGGATTAGATAGGTTGAGAGGAGCTAACTATGTTGGTAAGCTAGAGGGCATTATAACTTAGTAAGACGTCACTATTTATCTATATAATTGGGAAAAAAGGAAAGGATTAGATAGGTTGAGAGGAGCTAAATGTTATGAAGAACTATGTGGGTAAGCTAGAGGGCATTATAACTTAGTAAGACATCACTTTTTTGGCCATGTGTTTTTAGAATAATAGGTTTTATTATATTTTTTTATAGAGATTTTCAAGAAGATAAATGTATACTTATTTAAATTTCTAGTATTAAAATTATCTATGTTATGATTTGATGTGTATTTCGAGATAAAGAAAATGAATGCACTGTTGGTTTATGATTTTTATTCTTGATCAGTTATTTATTTTCTAGAATTAGGTGTAAATCTCTTTATTCATATGTGATCCAGGTGGATGTTGGTGGCCACCAACCTATCCCACTTGGACCCCCACAACTGTCTCTTTCAATTTTTCAGTTTCCGTAATTGTAGCACAATTTACTATTTTTAGCAGTTTTTCAGGTCCTAAACTTCTGGAGCCATTTTGAGGCCCTAAACGACGTCTTTTGGGAAATATGGGAGCAACATGGGCCCATGAACTGATGTTACTCTTCCCAAAGTTATAATTCTTGGATAGATCTTTCTAACAAGCTATTGTATGCGTCAAACGGATATTGGGTGTCAAAGTTATGACCTCGGAAAATTGATGTACCAATTTACCCAAATGGGGCCCACAATTTAGCGTTTCATCTTCGAGGGTTATGTTTTGGGATGTTAAGGGTTTTCCATTGTTTCTCAAAAATAAATAGGCCTTCGAGCCTCATTGTAACAAAGTTCAGAGGCATGTAGCCACCACATCTCTTCTCAAAGATAAGCTACCATCGACCTAGCTGGTTTATTTCTATTTCTGTTTGTAAGAATATTTCAGTATTTTACATTAACGAATGAAGTATTATTTCCACTCCAGCTTTGCGTATATGGTTATTTTTGTAATTTGTTGCGTTCCTGTTTAAATCCATATCAGTGGTATCAGAGCAGTATAGTTTTTCTCTATTTTTCTTTGCATGTCCCCAACGAGGTCGGGATATAAGGAGTTAGGGCTTGAACTGGTTGAAACTTTGCAAGACTAGCCTCATAAATCTTGACGACCTCCCATGGCGGATGAGAAGAAAGATGAGGGGGCAGGAGATCCTATCAAAATCTTGCTCGAAGAAGCCATCAAGCGACAAAGGAATGTGATGATGGACAACTTTGTGCAGATCCTTCAGTGGCTACCCAGAGGCGACGCATTGGCTTCAAGCAGCTACTCTGGAAATGCCACACCCTTTAAGGTACAAGTTAATTTTGAAATACCCATCTTCGAGGGTCAAATAGATGCAGATGTCGTAGATAAATGGTTAAATCTGCTAGATGGGTATTTTTCTGTTCATGAATTTTCAAGTCGAGAAAAGATTGTTTTTGCTCTTCTCAAAGTAGCCCCCCACGTTAAGGACTGGTGGGAAACCTACTGCGAGCAGAAGAATGAAGGTACGGGCTCACTATTTTCAGCCACACCCACTTGGGATTCATTCCGGGATTCCATCAAGGAGTAGTACTACCTTGTCAAAAGCTATGAGGAAAAATACATCAAATGGACCACACTGCAGCAGGGAAGGGACCAAGATGTGCCGGAGTTCACAAACATTTTTCATACCCTTCGCACACAATTAGGTATCAAGGACTCTGAGCTGCATTTGGTACTCAAATACTGCGACTGCCTACGTAGATACATCCAAGAAGAGATGGAGTTCCCTAACATCTCCTTGCTCGGCACGGTGTACCGATACTCTATCAAAATTGAGCAAAAGTTCAAACAGAAAAAGCGAGACTTTGGATCTGCAAATTCGAAGACCAAGGAACAGAGCCAATGTGAGGTGACCCAAGACAACCCGTCGAAGCCACAAGAAAAGAACAACACCATGAAGTCAAAGAAGGACACAGGAAAGTGGTGTGAGTTCCACAAGAGTCCCACTCATAACATAAGTGAGCGTTAGACCAAGCAGTCGCTAATGGTCGAGGTGAAGGCTTTAGAATCAGATGCATGTTTTGACCCTGAGTCAGAACCCGACAAGGGGAATGGCAAAGGGAAGCAGATCATTAATGCAGATCCCAACTTCACTGTTGCCACAACCAAGATCTAGAAGAATGAGCGCGAAGACCCAGAGGAGGGGGAACGTCTTTTCCACTCACAGATGTGGGTGAAGGGTTCACCGCTGCAATTCATTGTCGATAGTGGTAGCCAAAAGAACCTCATTTCAGCAAAGGTCGTGAAGCGGTTAGGCCTACCGACTACACCACACCCGCAGTCGTACAGTATTAGGTGGCTTCGTGAAGGATGAGATCTCAAGGTTCACCAGCAGTGTCGCCTTCCCTATAGCATCAAGCCCTTCACAGATGAGGTATTGTGTGATGTTACACCTCTGGATGTTTGTGATGTATTATTAGGCCAGCCATACTTGTGGAGGCGACATGTTGTGTATGAGTCAAGGCGTCGTGTTGTCATTATTTCCTTGAATAATTCATTATACAAGATACCAGAGGTAGCCCCACCTACTGCCACCTCTTTGATCACTGCGAAGAAAGGCAACAAGCTCATCTGGCATACTAGGAAATTTATTTTCTGTCTGGTTCACTCCTAAAGTAAGGGGAAGATCGTTGCTACATCCATGACCCCTGAAAACGGTTCCTCCATGCAGCAGCAGCAGCAAAGGGATACGGTCATGACAGACACAGGAACAACTTCTCCTCACCCACACAGGTACCACACAAGTTTCAGGTGGGCGACAAAGTTGGGTTACATCTGCAGAAAGAACGCCTTACAAGAGCCCATTAGAAGCTCAGACCACTCTGACATGGTCCTTACAACAGTACCAAGGCTATGGGGAACAATTCTTTAGAGCACAACATTCCTTCATTCCTTCGCCTGCACCAAGTGTTCAATGTGGACCGTCGTCGACCATGCTTCCCACCATTACTAGACACATCAGAGATTGTAGAACAAGTTCAGCAGATGGAGAAACTCAATGCAATGGGGACCATTGCTTCCTAAGGGGGAAGGAATGATCCAAGTGGATGTTGGTGGCCACCGACCTATCCCACTTGGACCCCCATAACTGTCTCTTTCAGTTTTTCAATTTCCATAATTGTAGCACAATTTACTATTTTTAGCAGTTTTTCGGGTCCTGAACTTCCGGAGCTGTTTTGAGGTCCTAAACGACGTTTTTTGGGAAATCAGGGAGCAACATGGGTCATTGGCCCGATGTTTTTCTTCTCAATGTTATATTTCTCGGATAGATCTTTCTAACGAGCTATTGTACGCATCAAATGGAGATCGGGTGCCAAAGTTACGACCCCAGGAAATTGATGTATCAATTTACCCAAACGGGGCCCACAATTTGGTGTTTCATCTTCTAGGGTTAGGTTTTGGGATGTTAAGAGTTTTCCATTATTTCTCAACAATAAATAGGCCTTCGAGCTTCATTGTAACACAGTTTAGAGGAATGTAGTCACCACATGTCTTCTTAGAGATAAGCTACCATTGCCCTAGTTGTTTATTTCCATTTCTGTTTGTAAGCATATTTCAGTATTTTACATTAATGAAATGAAGTATTATTTTCTCTGCATATTTGTGTATATGGTTATCTCTGTAATTTGTTTCGTTCCTGTTTAAATCCGGATCAATATGTGTAATATTTGTGACGTACAATTAATTTCTTTGTGATTAGTAAACCACCTTTCCAAATCTTAGGAAGCAAGTTATTTTCATTGTTATGTGAGGTAGAAAACAAAGTGTTGTGTAGACTAAAGGTGGTTATATCAATTTGTATTATGTTGGATTTGAGAAATGTATCAAATGAGAGACTAGTGTTGAGATCACAATTGTCATTACACCATACCCTGCAAGTATTAGTAAACAGATGCATCGCCAAAATCAACGAATCCTCGAGAGGAGGTCAAGAACATGTTGCGAAACACATGGGGAGTGCTGCCAACTCTAGCAATCTCCCCCCAGATCAAACCAAGGGTTTTTGGAACTCAAGACCTTTGGCTCTGATAACAATTGTTGGGATCACGATTGTCATTACAGCAAATCTCACAAGTATTAGTAAATATACACATTTCCAAAGTTAACAAATCATCAAGAGGTGATCAAGCACATGTCATGAAACACATGACGAATGTGGCCAAATCCGACCATTAAGAGCAAAAATAATATTTCATGAAATTACATTCTTCAACAAACTACTAGTAGAATCAGTAAGGAGGAAAGATAAGAATATTTCAAGAAATTTTTATTTCCATTTTTTCCTTTTCAACTAATTAATTGTAGGAGGGGAATTAAGGTGATTTCATAAAGATTTATTTTTGAGATTAATATGTAAATATTTTTTCTAATACCTTCTAAAAAGTATGTATGAATGAGACGAAAGGTGGTTAACATTCTCAAAATTGGTTTTCCTCCATTAAAAAAATAGATGTGAAAAACTTATCCTAGATTACTAAATCAAATTTACTTTTGAGTCAAATTTAATCTTAAACATAGCACGATTATATTATTTTATTTTTTCTATGGAATTTAAAAAAAATAACATTTCAAAAGGATTTTTTTGGTTAATCTACACTAAAATACGAAATTAATATTAAATTTAAAAATGTTTATACATAATATATATTTTGTAACTTTTCATATTTATGTATATATGTAATGATTACTTCTTATATCCCCGATCGGGGTGTTTAGAGATGAACAAAGGGAGGCCATTAATGGTTGCTAGTTTTTTCTTCACAAGGATATGGAAGGAATCATGGCACGAGACACCTTCTCACACTATTGAAATTTACTCGGCCTTTAAATTGGCAACTTGGAAACCGTGTTAAGGGGACTGCAGGTTCATTTAAGTTTTAATGTGCAATGAATTCACAACATGCTTTAGAGGTCACCATTTATGGCGTTGGCAGTTTCAATGAATAGGGAGAATATTTTCTAGTTCAAATTGGAATGTGAAGAGCTAATTCTCTAATTTGTGGGAATGATTTTAGTTGGATCTAAAGTCAATCTACAAGCTTTTTGCGAGCCTCAATATTTATTTTATTTTTGTGATAGAAATATTTGAATGGAAGGATCAAGCCCTCCTCGCTTGGTTTCCACTTTCATCTTGTTTTTGTCCAAGAAAGTGAATGCTAAATTTTATTAATTTATTAATGAGGGAAAGCAAATTCTGTTAGAGAGTGGGATACTTTGGATCTTGGGTTGATCTCCCCTTTTCAACCCTTCCCACTACCAATGTAGGCTTCAAGTATATACCCTAGAAATTTAGTTCCTTTCCACAGTTCTTGTTTACATTGTGCATGGTTTATTCTAGTGGGAGATTGACCTACTTATAAGTGCTCTCTTTCTCATGTTGGTCACCTTTCTCTGCACCAATTCATTTGTACTATGGAATGGTTAATTTTTTTGTCTTAAGGCAACGTCCCAATGTTTCTTTTCTTTATTTTAGTTATGTCTCCTTTCCATATCTATGTTGAGAGAACTTTCTCTCTCATTTTTGTCAATATACCCCACCAAAGAAACCGAACGAGACGAGGAGCTTGGGCCCATGGAGTTTTTAGGAATGCCTAAACCAAGGCTAGAGTTTATGCTTCAGTTAATATATTTCAACAACAAACTACGTTGGGAATTCAATAAGATGATGAGGACATTAAACAAGAAGTTTTAAAGGCAATGGAGAATTTTTTTATTCAAAGTTCATGGCTTTGATATCAAGATGAGTCCCTCACATCGGGATTGTTTGTGGTTACTAGAACCAATATTTACACACCACTGACCTCTACTAGTATATTTATAACCTCATGGGGAAAGTTTTATATGAAATAAATTAAAGCAAAGAGGAGCTTATCCTCCACATGGATGAGTTGTAGTTAATATATAAACTCATGGATGATCACATGGAACATTGTATGGAGGCTACTATTATTGAATAGAATCCTCTTCTAGGAAACCCTATTCAACAAGCACCTGCCAATCAACATTAGTCTTGAGATTGCATATGCTTCTAATAATGGTTATGTTTTATTTTCTATTGGATAGTTAATTTCATGTCCTTCATAGTGGTCTATTTTTCAATTTTTATGTTATGGGACGTTATGATTATTTTTTGTATTTGGATTAACTACAATCATGTCTTTTGTATTATAAGGAATGTCAAACTTACTATCTACTACCTTTAGCCTGGTTTCCTACCACACAAACAAATACAATAGAACTTTTTGATAAATTATATGGCTTGTAAATATTTTAAATAATAACATAGAATAATGAGCTTAAAAAAAATGATATTTCTTATAAATAAATAACAAATTAAATATTCATAATATCTATTATTTATTCATGTCTCACTTAATATAAATTCCTTTACTTTAAAAAAATAATGATTATCAATATTGATTACACTTGAAGTAGCAACATGAATATTTGTGATCACATTTGCATCTGTAGAGTCAATTTGAAATTCATCTTCTCAATGACATTTAGAAGTGCAAGTTTGAAACATTTAGTGTGGCATTTCAATCCATTTTCTAAAGACTCTTTCAAACATTATGAAACTAATTTATCAAGAAGGAAGATGGGGAAAACTCCATCCTTATGACTATACCTTGTGCCTTAGGTTAGCAAGATAACTACCTCTAGTTAGATAAAGGGGTCTATTACATATTAGGCGAATGGTAAGGATTTAACCTTTGTAGAATATTATAAAATATTCATAGTAATATATACAAATCAAAGATTCAGATATTTTATTACCAAAGTAGTTATGCCTTTTTTTTCATTTTTAATTAGTTTTACTAATTTAAAAAAAATCCATGAAATGAATTATGGTTTTTTTGGCATGTGATATTGGCCCATGGTATCGTAACAAAGTATTAATAATCTTCATAATAAAGTGGGTGTGAATTTCCATGGTTAAGGTTCTTGTTACATGTTTTTCTTAAATGTATATATATTTAACTTAATATATTTTTTTATCGCTAATTATTATTATTATTTAAAATAAAGTTATGATTTAGTTAATTCTTATAACTTTTTAAGCAACTTGAGATGTATTATGAAGTAAATATTTTGATGTTTATCCCATTTACCAACCATTTAATTTATATGAATACGCTAATTACTCTTAATTTTTCAATTTATAGATATATATATATATTAAATATTTTTTTATTTAATTTTATTTAAAATATTATTTTCCCTTCATCATAATCACTCTTAGTTGCTTAGCCTATTTTTAATAATTTTTTATTTTTTATTTTTTGAATTATAAATTTACTTTATTATTTCAATTTTTTCCTTCCAATTTTATAATAATTAACTTCACGTTAATTATATCGCTTTTAATTTTTTATTTAATAATATTTCCCGACTTTTATAATTTTATAATATATTTTTATATCTTTTATTTTAACAATTTTCAATTTTTTTTTATTATTTATTATTTATTTTTTATTTTTATAAACGATTCTTTATATTTAATTAATAAATTAAATTTAATATTTAAACATTTTATTCTTCAATACCTTCATAGAATATTCTTCAATCTTTAAATGAAAAATTAAATAATAATAATAATAAAAAATAACGATATATTAAATTTTATTTAAAATAAAGAAAAGAAAATAATACTTTTCCATAATAAATTTTAAATAATTTAATTTTAAATGTAATTTTCAAAATATATAAATTTAATTCTTATTTTGTGATAACTAAAAAACTAATAATACAAAACCACATCATGTTAATATGAATGAACATTAACAAATGTTTAAAGAATTTTCGAAATCATCTTGGAAGTTATTTTCTTTTCTTGGTTTAATTCTAAAATCCAGAGGAGGCTACTTATGAAAAAATCAGTATTCTTTTGAAATTTTATTTTTAAATAATTGAAATTTATATCGAATTTTTTTCATTCTTGTTATGTTTATACTAATTAAAGTTTTATTAGGATAGTGATTTCGATATTTCCACTTTAAAAATTTAAGAATGATAGATTAAATTTTTAAATTCGTTAACTATACTTTTAAGTGAATTCTATTATTTCAAACATTTAATTATATTATTTCAAACATTTAGATTTACAAAAAGCAAGTTGGTTTTTTTTATTGTGGGGAGATCAGACTATATTTAAAAATAGACTCTTTTTAAAGAGGAGGGTGATAAATAAAGACTAAATGATACCACTGTAATCATATTACAACTAATATGCTAAACATAATAGCCCAATATATATAAAATTAGAAATAAGATAACGAAATCCATAATCAAGTCATAGTTAAGATGATGGCTCAAAACTTGAGCTTGCCACCAAAATGTATGCATTTGGATTCTCTGATGCACTACATGTATCTTGTGGAATGCTAATATGCTTCTCAATCTTCTACATTCTCCCATTTAGGTCTTACAAGTGCTTATGCAAGTGCTCGAGGGAATTCAAAATGTCCATACGTAACTCATGCTTGATCAGAATAGTCCTTCCCAACATAAACTTCATCTACCAATATAAATCCACCATATACATGCATTAGAGGAAATTTCATACTAAAAGTGGCCTCCTAAGGGAAAATAATAAAATAAGAGTTATAAATTTTGGAGGGAAAAGAAGAAAACTTACTTCTTCTTCTTCTTCTTCTTCTTTTTTTAATTGTATTTTTGGCTTATCTCTTTATTGGTTTACTCAAATTTCAAGTGTAGACACTCATTGGATGCGGATTTAAATTCTGCATCCAACGAGTACCCATTATGCATACTTCTGAGTAGACCCACATTGATAAAAATTGGATATACATTAAAAAACATGTTGAACACATTTTTTAATGCATCTTCAATTTTTATTAATGTGGGTTTTATTAGAAGTATACATAACGGGTACTTGTTGGATGTGGAATTTAATTCCACATTCAACGAGCTTCTACACTTGAAATTAGAGTAAACATATTAAGAGATAAGCCAAAAATAAAATTTATATATATATATATATATATATATATATATATATATTTCCTTCCAAAATATTTACATGTATCTCTTTTCAAATTTAAAGGATTTTGATTGGTTTACATATTGTGTACTTGAAAATTTCATGGGAACTTTTAGGTTCAAACTTCCTCCAATGCATTACTTGAATCTTCCCCCTTGTATGCCCAGTATCTATGACCCAACCTGTCCACTCTGTCAAAATATCGATATTGAAAAGGTGGTTTCTACGAGTTGAAGCTTCCCCCTCAGTTCGAGAAGTATCTTCTTGTATGTGACCAAGAGTGAGTTCCTTGCACTGAGAAGAAAAATCCTTGAATTGATAATGCATATGAATGTGCCCCTATTGGGCCCACTCTTGATAATATGTGGCACCCTACCTCACTCGAGCCCATTGACATGGCATGGTTAACCCAATCACCGAAAATTCCACTTGAGAAGTCAACCCAGTTTAATTGACCAAGGGATTACACACACAAGGCTAGAAGAATCTAGTGGATAATAATGCCCCCAAATGACCATCCTAGAGAACAATCACTAATAGGGATAAAAAAACCAATTGCCACAACAAGGGGGACTTAGGTGCACCCAACTTCCAATCACTTTTCCCCCACCAGCTCACCTAATAGATGACCCACTCCACCCTCTAGGCTATCAATATTAATAATCTAAAATTGAATCCAATAACCAGAACTATATAGAAATAGTGAGACACCTTACCCACGACAAGGCTAGAATTCTCCCACTACCAAATTACAATGCTTCATCTTGTCCTAGCTTGATGGACCTTCTCTTGGACAAACACTTAAATAACATACTAGAAATGAAACTATCCCAACGTCAAAGACATCGTGGAGGAGACATATGAGAAGACATATTTAATCACCCATTGTCCCTAGAGCCATGCCCTCCACCAAAAAATAAGAGAGCATTCAACCCGATTTGAGCACCTAACCAACTCAATAACATTTCTAGGTGGGCTAGGATGGCTCAAATTCACACTCTGGTAATAACATAAATCTCAATTGATCGATTGAATAGTCAAAGACCGAAACCAAATTCCCCCCCCCCCCCCCCCCACTGAGAAGATGAGTAATTCGAATAGAGAGAGTCTATACTTACTAGAGACAGTATCAGCCACCCATTCTACTATAATTCTTTGAGAATATCGCCACTATTGACCATATATTGAACCCAAGCCTACTCCCTTGGGCCACTATGACCAAAATAGGAAAAATCTAGGCAAGAGAGCCAGAGGAAAAATGAAAAAACCGTATGGCTCCATCCCTGACTCAATTCCCTGCCGAGACAACCACAAGAAAACCGTTTTAACTAAAGATTGCTCAAATTGGAGCGATAATCAATGTTACCTTTTACATAAATACACCATGTAGACTGAAATCTTGCCTGAGAAATATCACATTGAAAGGTTAGTTGGAGCTTAGACCCTATTGCTCCATTGAGATATTCCAAATTGCCCTCCACCATTAGACATTTCTCACACAAATTCACTCTGTCATTCCCCTCATCAAACAAGCCCTGTCCTCCCTCCTTGATGACCAACACTTTTGCAATTTCCCGTTAGGGTGCTTGCATGGCCTTAAAAATTCTTCATTCGTGCTCCACACGTATCATGTCATTCTGAATGCCCATAGTAACATCTCATATCCACCATAGCATGCAAATAAGCATTCATTCATATATGTGACAAAAAACTCCCAAAGGGTATGTTTCCAAACGCCTTGGCCCATTTACTACATGGCACAGTGGTAACCCCTCCCCTCCTCACTCTTGATAATCAACCCATCCAAGGAAATTATTAACTAATAATTTAATTGAGACTTCAAATTTATTATGTTTCAATTTGAAAAGAAATTAATACATCATATAACTTAAGAACACTAAAATTGAATATAAATAAACATAATTATAAATAAATTTCGTAAATTTATCTAATAATTAATTACTTAATTATTTCATATAAAACATGAATGTCATTCTCATAAATTATACATAAATATTCTTATAACTTATTTTGAAATTAACATACTTCCCATGTCTTGGATTTCAAACATCCTTTTTAAATCATGTATTTTCGAATAAAAAATTTCAGATTCAAATAACATAATAAGAAACTTAAAAAAACATAATGCACTTAAAAAACACAAGATCAGGTGTCACATACCCCGGTAACCTCGCATGTAAAAGTAGGGAGTTAGAATTTTGAATTTTTTTTATAGAATTACCACAAGTAATTAACAAAATCACAACTCCACAAATCATCATTAACCATTAGATATAATATTCATTAGTACGTCAAGTAAATTGCCATCAAAGACAGTAAGTTGCATAACCATTGCATAACCTTTAACCACCACTGTGGTAGTGTAATAACATAAACTGTCTCATGAATCCTTGCATCCATATTAAATAATCATGTACTAGGACATTATGGTTGTCACATCAAATAAAGAACCATCAACATCAAGGACTCATCATTATCAAACTAACGCAAAAGGAATTCACACCATTTGAACACCAATTTACCCTGGAAACCCCGTAGGGTGAAAACCAGCAAACGTTTAATCTTATTATTAAACGCTCGTGAGGGATTTCACCCCTCACTCAATGACTTATAAGGGATTCCATCCCTTAACCATTGTTATAAAATCATTACAATAAGTTATCATTAAGTTATCACATATCTAGCTAAAAGCTAATACAATTTCCATGTAATCTTTCACTTACATACTGACACATGCAACATTCCTTGTGGCATGATTGTTCTAGTAATGGAAAATCCTGCAACTTGAACTCATCTGCATGGACCAATAATCCTTTTCCTGCCATAATGTTAAACATCACTTCCCCTTTGGCACCAACCGCCATCGTTTCCTGTCAATGTAGTTGTCAACAAGCTTGGGCAACAATATTAGATACATTATTAATAATTCTTTTAAACAATCTCTAAAAGTGATATTTTAACATCTACTCATCTGCATGAGCAAGCATAACATACTAGCTAACTAGTACATCTATTCAAGTAAATTCTTGTTCTACTTTTCACAATGCTTATTCACACTGGTACATATCTCTCTCTAAGAGATCTAACCATTAGTTTTACAAGTCCATATTTATTTTAAAAACATATAACACATTGGTTATGTTTACATACCAGGTAATAACTATTGTTCTGCGCCCTTGCACAGGCGTTCCTTTCACATAGTTATTTTCAAGAAATTAACATAGTTTTTCTAACATATAAAGAACACATCTCCATAACACAATGACTGTTCTTTGAGTTTCCATTAGCTTATCTTAATAGCCCTTATTTAATATATGCAATGCATATCCCCTTCTTTAGAACCCTACCATTATTTCATGTAAGCAATTACTTACTTCTTCCTTGAAGAAAATCATCATAACCCCATTTCTTTATCTTCCTATAAGTAAATTTCTCATACTTTTCCTTTCAAGAAACTATTATAGATACCCTATATTTATGCATAAAAATCAAGAAAACATAACAAGGTTAATCTAACCTCTTATGCACCAAAATAAAGAAGTCATCCCAACTCATCTAGCAAGACATTCTTTAAAGAGTTTGGTGCTGGCCGAGACCACATTTCAATTCATAACCATTTTCAATGCAAATATTCCTTTAAATTCTGCATAGTTCCAACATATTGCTCGTGCAAGATTAAACAAAGCACTAAGCATTTACATCACATGTTTATTTTCAAGAAGACTAACGAATGACCCAAGCCCAGATCTGTAAATTCTTATAACAACAATCAAGTCGATTCAAGTAGATAAAGTTTTCTACGGCGTGCCAAAATATCCATATCAAATAGCACAGCAATAGACAGTTACAAATCTGGAAAACCCGGAACAGAACTTACGAGAACTATCTTCTCAGAATGCCAGAATGCAATATAGTAAATATAATAACATGCATATATTTTAATTCAAGAGACTCGAACAAGATACTTATCTTTTCCTGGCAGCCTCCACCCGCATGATCCCGATGTCAAAACCGCTCTTCGATCTTTCCAATATAACAAGCAACCTACAACCGGGAATAACCCGCAGAAGGGTTCGACCCTTGGTTCTGTTGAAAATGAATATATATTAAGAAGCTGATAGCCGGCGCAAGCGGCCAACGCACTTTCCTTAGAACTGTACCGAAGGAGGATAATACATTATAGACCACCAGAATAGGCCTGCGGCCTTATCAAAATAATACATACAAGTTGCACATGCACTGGCTCGTCTTGCCCAGTCTCCTTTCTGTTACCAGGCATTTTCCCCAAAAGTTAACCATGGAGCAGATATTCTTCCCTTGGTTTCCGTGGCCACTACTGCTCTGCCTCGATGTCAGCCATTGACGAATGGAAGAAATTTGTGAGCAAACCTTGTAAATATTCCAGCCATTTCTCCGAGAGGCCATCCCGCCGTTGGAGAGCGCCCTTAAACCTAGCCTCATCGCAGGAATTCCCATCGGACGTGGAGCTTGAGGGGAAGGTGGTTACCTCAACCATCTCTCTAGAAGCCTAACCGTCAGATCCATACTCTACGATCGCACAGGGATAAACTATACAAATGTCAAAGGTACGAGAAGCTTCCCCTCGTTCAGTTCCATGGAAATCAAGAATCGGTTCAATAACTAATTCGTAAGTTTTGTAACTTAGAATTACTTTTACTCAGGGTTAGTTACAACAGGGATATTACATACTCCCCCCCTTAACAAGAACACCGTCCTCGGTGTTCATCTCTTGTTGGAACTTTAGATTGTACTCAATGTATAATCATCTAAACCACACAAAATGTGATCCTTCCTCTTTAAAATCAAGGTTTTTCATTCCAAGAAATGACAACAAACAAAATAGTAATGATATAGTCATAAGAAATATAATTAGTTATAAGCATCAATAGTCATAAGCGTTCGTAATTGCAAAAATATGCAACTTCTAATCGCCACCACTTGGCCCTTATTCATTCATAATAAACAATTCTCTGTGTCAACTTACCATTACTTACCATCTATTCTTGAAAATCATGAATACTTTCATGTAAGCATTTTAATAGTGGTTGGAAACCTCTTCAACCCTCCATGGTGAGTAATTCCTGTAATATATGACTAACAAATTCAATCGCATTAGTCACTATATTTTGAGTCAAATGAAATACGTTTGACTATCAATCAATTGTGCAATGCTAGATGATTTCTAAATCACAGTACTTTTACAAGTACTTAAAGAGCACTAACACTAATCATCAAATGATGAATCACTGCTCACGTGCACACTGAACGAATTCTCACTAAAGACATCCGCAAAGTGCTTCTAGATGTACCAAAAGAGCACCTAGCTCTTTAATCATCAAAACAGACAATCACTGCATCATTTGAAAATGGTCTTAGCCCCTACTAAGACTTTCACAAGAATAGTAATACAACAAAGGAATTAAAATTTCCTACAAGATTAATGATACAATAAAGGAATTAAAATTTCCAATAACTCCTTATTGAGTACTAAATTCATTTTCTGTTAAACATGCATAACATATTTTACACAACTATATATAGAATTCATCTTCAACATATCATATAGCTGATTCGTTCATTTCTTTAGCCATGAGCACCCTAATAGGCTAAATAATTCCCAACCCATGGGAACTGGTTTCCACAACCAAATCGAGTCATTTTCACATCCAGACAGTTTCTTTGATAGAGACCTTACCAGGTCTAACATGGAATTCCACTGGCCAACCAGCTCAAGAATTCCAGGGAGAGGAAATCTGGGCAGACAAGTACCATCAACCCCTCCGGGAAGGTAGCTGCCATCAACCCAACTCCGGGCAGACAAGTACCATCAACCCCTCCGGGCAGGTAATTGCCATCAACCCAAGGCATTCCAGCCTTTCACAATCCGGGCAGACAAGTACCATCAGCCCCTCCGGGCAGGTAACTGCCATCAACCCAAGGAATTCTAGCCTTTCACATCTATCTGCAACTGTCTGGCATGTTAAATTCCTCTGTTATCAATCTTTCCCAAAGTAATTTACATAATGAACCATATAATCATTATCATTAACAAAATAAACATGCATGTACACCATGCATTTACACTTATCCCTCTTCATGGGTCCACAACATCTAGATTGATGGGAAACATATCTATCATACATGTTGTATGCATTCAGATTCTCCAAACAACATAATTCATGCATATCATATAACATTATAATTTCTCATTTATAATTGCAATTCACATTGCAACAACTTACGTGATGAGTTTTCTTATTGCCATTAAGCTACCATTACTTAATCCCATCAGCAATGTTAGTTATAAATATGCATCAGTTATCACGTATTCAATTTCCAAGAATTTTCATGCATACAATATTGTCATGTATAAAAGCATATGCAAATATTCATCAATGTATAAATGTCAACAACAATTGAGTTAATAATCTAAACATTTCCAATTTTGCCATAGTCTTTTGTCTTAATCCAAATCATCATTAATGGAGTATTATCTTACATTTACTATGGCTAGCTTTGGTCATGCATTGTTAATATAATAAAACATAATCTCTCTAACATACAAAGAACATAACTCTTTATCACAATGACTAATCTTTGTGCATACCATTGCTTATCATATAAGCCCTTCACGAGAATACTCCCATCATTTCATACAACAAACTACATACCTCTTTCTCAAAGGAAGTCATTTTAACCTCATTCTTCCATCTTCCTATATGAGGGTTTCTCAAGATTCCCTTTCAAGGAATTATTAAAGATATGCATCTTTACGTATAAAAATCACGATACAAAAACAAGGTTTACTTACCCTTTATACATCAAAATCAACACAACTCATCTAACCAAGACAATCTCTTCAAGAGATTATTAATTTCAAGAAAGTTAACATGATTACTTCCTCTAAGTTCACGGAGACTCATATTTCCAAAATCACAATAGCTACCCTTATATGCACACAACATGTGTTTTTCTTAACACAATTATTTTTACTACAATGCACATAGACTTTTCATGGAACAAGTAAGGATTTTGTTTCTTGTATGAACACTATTCTAATGTTGTCTTTAAAGGAAAGAACCTCTATTTTTATTTTCTCATAAAATCCTTTATCTTCATAAATGAAGTATGAACACTCTTCTAGAATGAAACTATATTTATGTATATATGTAATATACTCTTTCTTCAAAAAAAGTTAGAAATGAATATCTATGTGCCTAGAAGCACATCTTTAGCTATCTTTATCATGCATGTAATGCATAATCATTTCACTAGAACTTAGAAACTAACTAGAATCATGATGCAATTAGCATACATATATTTTCCAAGAAACTTCTATCAAATAAAAATACATATTTTAATTCAAGAAAACTTGGCCACCTTTCATGCTATGTCCTCAGGACGTTTATATGCCTCATCTTCTTTTCTCAAGAAGGTACTTTGGCTATATTTAGCAAGGATTTTGTTCCAAGAAAAATGACAAGAGACAAACATTTCTCACACAAGACTCACATGTAGTCCTTCTAGGAGGAACTACCTATTTTCTTTACTAAATAATCAATCCCATGATATTTCCAACTATTTAATAAAACACAACTGATTATTCTATATAAAGAATAGAGTTACTTATCTTTTCCTTGGTTCAACATGCATAACTAACAAATTGAACCACCCTTACCGGAAGCAATTGCTCTACTTATGCAATTAGAAGCATGATCTCCTAAGTGTCACACATGCACCAGAGTTACCACTTGATGCTAGATGCAACAACTATCATAACACTACTGTGTGTCCATTTCAGAATAATGACTTCAAGGAGACATTACGAGAATCATTAACATCAACACACTATAGTTATCATTTTCCAACTCCTTAAGCATGGTCAAGGGAATACTCACATGCACATCGAGCGCTATCTAGTCATCCCCAGACTTAGAGTCTTCTGCAAGATTCTGACACCCAAGCTTGCGCTATCTGGTCATCCCCAGACTTAGCGATTTCTTTTCCCATCTCCGTCTGTCCCTACAGCACGGTCTTCTTCCTTCTCCTTGCTTCCTTTTCCTTTGGAAGCAACTATAGTTGGGGAAGGTAGTTAGAGTTTACTGACAACTGTATTAACACAAGTAGTCTATTTATGAATAATTATCACATGTAATTATACCATGAATGGGTCCTAGAAATGTTACTCAGTGAACATGCCTCTACAATTAACTTCACACTGGAATGCAACATGCATAAGAAATCCATCATTCCCATAGTAGAGATAAATTCAACCATCATTAGATCGAGGCCCAATGCTTTTAATCTCACAACAAGTAGTAATTAACATAAACACATACCATGCTAATGAATTTCAATTAATTAGAGGGTAACATCATTAAATATATTAAGACATAAGAATATACTATTCATCATGCATTCCCATGGTGAATAAAATTAAGAACTCTTCTCATAAACAACCGGAACTATAGCATAGAGAGAGTAAGAATTCTTTATACACACATTCCATGCATGTGACATCAGTCAACCTTCACTTGTTTACAAATTGTAATAATCTTAAATCCAATTCAATTAATGCACATACGTTATATTGGTTAGTCATACAACACTAACCAACCTCAACTACCAGTCATTTTCATGCATTCATGACAAGACTTAGTAAAAAAATTAGCTATTATAGTCAAATCTCATTACTTGACTCATGGTTTATTTTCAAGTCTAAAGGGGTTCTTACAATGTCTTTTTAAAACACTATACCATCAAACCAAGGACAACCCCATATTTTATATTCATGCATTGGCTCATTAAGTTTTGTTCATTGTAACTTCAATCTTTTTCACTGAATGCATCTTTGTTATTGCCATATTTGCAAATCACAAGTGGGTAGTTGATTGTCACTTCCCTCAATGAGTGTTCAATATTGTTCTTAAGTGTATTGAGTGTTCAATTTTGTTCGTAAGTGTGACAAAAGTTTCATTGTCTTTTATCCTCATCAGGAATCCAATGTTATGAATGTAGTTATGCAACAACTTTATTACTTACTACTCAAAGAAGTTATAGATATGAATCACACATATCATGCCAAAAGTAGTGTACTACATAAATGAATATGTGAATGGTTAAACACATACCTAATTTAATGCCACTGGTGGCGTACCTCACTTTCTTTTCCGCTTACCAATTCCCAAAGGCACCAGTACTGCAACCTTTAGCTCTGATACCACTTGTCACATACCCCGGTAACCTCGCATGTGAAAGTAGGGAGTTAGAATTTTGAATTTTTTTTATACAATTACCACAAGTAATTAACCAAATCACAACTCCACAAATCATCATTAACCATTAGATATAATATTCATTAGTACGTCAAGTAAATTGCCATCAAAGACAGTAAGTTGCATAACCATTGCATAACCTTTAACCACCACTGTGGTAGTGTAATAACATAAACTGTCTCATGAATCCTTGCATCCATATTAAATAATCATGTACTAGGACATTATGGTTGTCACATCAAATAAAGAACCATCAACATCAAGGACTCATCATTATCAAACTAACGCAAAAGGAAATCACACCATTTGAACACCAATTTACCCTGGAAACCCGGTAGGGTGAAAACCAGCAAACGTTTAATCTTATTATTAAACACTCGTGAGGGATTTCACCCCTCACTCAATGATTTATAAGGGATTCCATCCCTTAACCATTGTTATAAAATCATTACAATAAGTTATCATTAAGTTATCACATATCTAGCTAAAAGCTAATACAATTTCCATGTAATCTTTCACTTACATACTGCCACATGCAACATTCATTGTGGCATGATTGTTCTAGTAATGGACAATCCTGCAACTTGAACTCATCTGCATGGACCAATAATCCTTTTCCTGCCATAATGTTAAACATCACTTCCCCTTTGGCACCAACCGCCATCGTTTCCTGTCAATGTAGTTGTCAACAAGCTTTGGCAACAATATTAGATACATTATTAATAATTCTTTAAACAATCTCTAAAAGTGATCTTTTAACATCTACTCATCTGCATGAGCAAGCATAACATACTAGCTAACTAGTACATCTATTCAAGTAAATTCTTGTTCTACTTTTCACAATGCTTATTCACACTGGTACATATCTCTCTCTAAGAGATCTAACCATTAGTTTTACAAGTCCATATTTCTTTTAAAAACATATAACACATTGGTTAAGTTTACATACCAGGTAATAACTATTGTTCTGCGCCCTTGCACAGGCGTTCCTTTCACATAGTTATTTTCAAGAAATTAACATAGTTTTTCTAACATATAAAGAACACATCTCCATAACACAATGACTGTTCTTTGAGTTTCCATTAGCTTATCTTAATAGCCCTTCTTTAATATATGCAATGCATATCCCCTTCTTTAGAACCCTACCATTATTTCATGTAAGCAATTACTTACTTCTTCCTTGAAGAAAATCATCATAACCCCATTTCTTTATCTTCCTATAAGTAAATTTCTCATACTTTTCCTTTCAAGAAACTATTATAGATACCCTATATTTATGCATAAAAATCAAGAAAACATAACAAGGTTAATCTAACCTCTTATGCACCAAAATAAAGAAGTCATCCCAACTCATCTAGCAAGACATTCTTTACAGAGTTTGGTGCTAGCCGAGACCACATTTAAATTCATAACCATTTTCAATGCAAATATTCCTTTAAATTCTACATAGTTCCAACATATTGCTCATGCAAGATTAAATAAAGCACTAAGCATTTACATCACATGTTTATTTTCAAGAAGACTAACGAATGACCCAAGCCCAGATCTATAAATACTTATAACAAAATTCAGGTCGATTCAAGTAGATAAAGTTTTCTACGACGTGCCAAAATATCCATATCAAATAGCACAGCAATAAACAGTTACAAATCTGGAAAACCCGGAACAGAACTTACGAGAACTATCTTCTCAGAATGCCAGAATGCAATATAGTAAATATAATAACATGCACATATTTTAATTCAAGAGACTCGAACAAGATACTTATCTTTTCCTGGCAGCCTCCACCCGCATGATCCCGATGTCAAAACCGCTCTTCGATCTTTCCAATATAACAAGCAACCTACAACCGGGAATAACCAGCAGAAGGGTTTGACCCTTGGTTCTGTTGAAAAAGAATATATATTAAGAAGTTGATAACCGGCGCAAGCGGCCAGCGCACTTTCCTTAGAACTGTACCGAAGGAGGATAATACATTACAGACCACCAGAATAGGCCTGCGACCTTATCAAAATAATAAATACAAGTTGCGCATGCACTGGCTCGTCTTGCCCAGTCTCCTTTCCGTTACCAGGCATTTTCCCCAAAAGTTAACCATGGAGAAGATATTCTTCCCTTGGTTACCGTGGCCACTACTGCTCTGGCTCGATGTCAGCCATTGACGAATGGAAGAAATTTGCGAGCAAACCTTGTAAATATTCCAGCCATTTCTCCGAGAGGCCATCCCGCCGTTGGAGAGCGCCCTTAAACCTAGCCTCATCGCAGGAATTCCCATCGGATGTGGAGCTTGAGGGGAAGGTGGTTACCTCAACCATCTCTCTAGAAGCCTAACCGTCAGATCCATACTCTACAATCGCACGGGGAGAAACTATACAAATGTCAAAGGGACGAGAAGCTTCCCCTCGTTCAGTTCCATGGAAATCAAGAATCGGTTCAATAACTAATTCGTAAGTTTTGTAACTTAGAATTACTTTTACTCAGGGTTAGTTACAATAGGGATATTACATTAGGAAACCAGATATACTTATATTATAATAAATAAACTTAAACATGTAAATGGTGCAGAAAAAAACAAGACAAACATAAAAAAAAAAAAAACTGAGTTAAATGGCTCACTAATAAATAAAACCCTCAATGTATTAGTTTCTATTAATATATTTTATACTTAAAAAATTTATGAAAAGCTACTGTAAACCACAAAGCACTTAGGAAACCATCTTTAATTGCATTATATTTTATATATATATATATCAAAAATTTTGAATTACTTTTAATCCTGATATGATTTACTGAAATCACCAGAGTTAACTCTTCCTAAAATTCAAACCACTTAGTGAAGCACATACATTTCTAAATATACGCAGAGGGTTGGAATGAAATAGCTCAGTGCGGCTCTTTTCAATCCTTTAATCTTGGTATCTTGCTTACACAAATTCTAGAGCTCAAACATATATGAAACTTTTGATCCCCGCTGGATTTATATTCTTCAAACACAATTGACTAGGTAAAACAAATGCACATGCATATATCTTCATCTTCTTCGGAAAGAAATTGGCGTGTAAAATATATATAAATAAATGAAAATATAATAATGTGAATAATGAAATTAACAGCACAATAATAAGATAAACCACAAAACCAACGCGCACTCAGGAACGTAGCTACAAGTCGTTATAATTCTTTTTTAATTAGTACCCATCAAGTTGTTATGTATAATGTGAAGTATGGTGAAAGGCGGTATGTATTTATTTCTATAAGCTAATATATATTGGAATTAATGGGTTGTTTTATATTAAACATCGAGATATATTTAATCATTTTTTTAGTTTTTACTGTAGGTATGGATGGGACTAATGTAATCAATATGGCGATGTCATAAATTATTCCAGCTGATTGTCAGTTCCTACCAATGATTACTGATCACGGATAAAGCAAAGTTTTTGGAAGAATATTGTTTCATCATCTTATTTGGCCTCTTCCCAAGGTGGGGAGGAAAAACCATAGGTTATAATTATTGTTTTTTTTTTTGCATTTTAAAACTATAAAACTAATGCTAGCATTAGTTGAGAGAATTAAATACTTAAAAATATTAACTTTAATTCATCCCTAATTTAGGGATAGAATCATTCCTACATGTTGATGCACCTGACCAGGGTGGGAAGAGAGGGAACTCCCGAGCGGGGAGAGAGGTAACTACTCTAACTCAGACCCGAAGGCTCTGGCGATGGCACTACCCTAACACCAAGGACATTGAAAGATCTTATCTTATCAATCTACTACCTATGATTATGATCTTATCAGTCCGTCACTTGTCAATGCAAAGCCTGTTGCTTTGGTATCTACTATGCGACCTATGGAACGGAAGCTGGCGGGAATGGGAGGGCATTGCTATCATCTACGTTGGTTGGGCTCTAGGCTCTAGCTACCTCTTTCTTTGTCTACTTCATCTTGTACAGGGGTGGATGAGAGCCTAGGACTGCAAGAGATGCCATCTGAAATCCTATTGTGCTCTACAAGCTCTGCTACTATTGATGGATCGACTGAAGTACCTATGTCATCTGCTTCATCAATGATAGAATCTTTAGAATAGTTTACTGAACCAACAAGATATGCCTTTATATCTAGAGCAACAACAGGTGGTCCGGGTGTTGGGGCTAGCCTGTAGTGTTCACCTTACATACCTAGCTCACTTATTTGAAGTTAGTAATATTAAGGCTTCCAAGTCTCAGCAAAGGTATCTCAGAAACTTTCAAAAACCAGAGAGCTTCAACATTCATTATATCTTCTCCTGAAAATATCGATATCTGACCTTTGTCCATCGATCTTCAGGATGGGAGCTTCTCTACTTACCTTTGTACTTCGGTTCAATCTTCAATCCTAGTCTCTAAGTCAAGTCTCTCTGCCTACATTCATCAATAGAAAGAAGTGGCAGGTCTTGACCTTTGAAACCTCGACCGACATAACTTAAGGTTGGATGTTTTAGTGTGGGTATATTCTTACTAATCTGAGCGAAGTGATATGAGCTTCTAAGGGGCTGACTGACTCACCTGACTGTGAGGGAGAATCACGCTCATCATCTCTACTAGTGCAAGATTGATACCCAAAATAGAGAGACGGAAAATAGCTCCTTTGAAAGCTAGTAGCCTGGGTTGAATCAACATTTTACGCATGATATTCCTCCAATGCAGATGACATCTTCTAGTCGCACAAGATCCACTCAGGTTCCTGCAACACCCACTAAACTTCGTGTTAAGCCTACACTCATGTAGGAGAAACCAAAGGCATCTGAAGTCCAAGTGTTAGGGTCCCTCTATGGAACAATGTTAATGCTCAGGTTTATGGATTACATCATCCAGGACAATCAGTTGTTCCCTGATCTCAAATTCTCAGGTTATGCTCAGACTAGCGATGCTCTTGATGGTACCGAGGTGGTGAACTCTAAGAAAGAAATGGACGAGGAGCCTTTACAATTTTGGCATAATGACTTTGTTTTATGTGCCACATTTTGGATAGAGTCACTCTATTAATGACCAATAGACAGATAAGCATCAACTATCGACCCAACCCAGTTGAAGTCCCTTCATTTGATCATCTTTTAGGTAGAGTGACTACAGTTAGGGTGCACGCACATAAAAGGGCAACATAAAACACTTGGCCACAAGTTGCAGGGTTCTGGAGACACATAAGCGGGCATAATAGAGTGCATATTTCTTGCATTTCCTTCTGCTATTGCTGATTCTAAAATAGTCTATGGCCCTGTGGTTAGGTAAACTCTATTATGCTTGGTTGTTGTGCTCTATACACTGGCTATGCTTTGCTTCACTTCACTTGGTTTTTCTATACGCTACGCTAGGTGGCTCTATATGTTGTGCGCTCTTTTAGGAAGGTGGAGTTGCCAAGTATGAACAACCCAGAGGATCTCCTCCTATCTGGGTTCTCTCATGCTATAAATGGTTTTTAGCCCCATCAATTCTTTGTCTCTACAATGAAGGAATTGTTCATTTGAGTGTTGCTCTCTACACTGGGTCTCTCGTAATAGTCACTGCCCTGGTTTTGGTTTTGGTTGTGCATGTGGTTTTTCATGCCTAATCTACGTTGCTCAGCTCCTAACTCCTAAACCTAATGAAGATTCTGATCATGCCTAAATTCCATAGGGGACATTTGGGCATTTTCATGCATGCAAGCCCACTTGGCAGTTGGGAAGTTCATTTTATTTATTTTTATTTATTAGTTATTGTATTTAGTTCTTTTATTTTTAATATATTAAATAAAATAAACACCAACAGTGTTAATAATACTCTAAAGATTATTTCACAACCTATTCTTTATCTCCTTTGAATCCAAGTTCCTGTTTGTATCTCCTTTGAATCCAGGTTCATGTGTGTAATATTTGAAAATGAGAGTCGTTATGTCCAGATGTTGTTCAATCTGCGAAAATGTTTCCCACTTCTCACAACAAAGGTGAGTGGTTGTCTCTGTCTAGTGTGCCTTACTAGATTATTTATGTGCCTCTGTATTAACCAAAGTCAGTGCTTGAAATCGATAAAGGAGGGTTATGTTCATATAGAATGCATATAGGATGCTTGGCTCAGGCCAATAGCAGTCATAAGACAACAACAACAAAAATTGTTTTAGACTCAACTGCATCCAAGAGGTCGAATGTAGTTTAACCTCCACATGCATGGTTTTCCTCAACAAAAGCAATAAAACTAGGAACAATATGTTGTAATCACCAGAGAGAGAAGTGATGACCAAGCCCAGTGGCTAAGGAGCGATGTTGATAGAAGTTAATAAGTCAATAGTTGTGACAAGTTTATTTGGGGGATACATTTGATATAATGATCAGGATACCATTGTGGGAAAAGAACAAGTCAAGAAGTAGCATAGGCGAGAAGTCAGAGAGCTAGAATGAAAGTAACAAAGTGAGTGGATTCCCATTTTAGGCACGAAGGCAAAAGTTCGTGAAGAAGTCAAAGATCGAGCAGAGACCAAGAAATTGTTGTGTCCAAATGTAATTCTAGTCTAAAGTGTGACTTTGGCAGCGACGTGGGCCTAGATGCACGAGGGTGCGGACATGACTCTATGATAACGACGAGTTATGGGAGGCTGGATGAATTGCAGAAGGTAAATTGTGGCATGAGCGACATGATCTATCCATGAGATCTAATCAACAAACAATATGATGAAAGATGCAAATGTGAATATAATTGATGAATTATGTATGGGAAGAGAATTTTTAAGAGAACCGGTGGTTATAGCAGCCAGTAACCCATGTAATCTGGTAGATGGGTGGTTTCTTTTTATATGGATTTCAATGTCAAATGTGTGGCCATGGAGAAAAGAAAAGAAAGATCTAAGAAGCAATAAATCATGAAAAAATTTATGGAAAAAAGTTTGTATTAAAATGTAAGAAACTTGGGGAATCTTAATGTTCTCTAATATGTAAATTTTAAGATGTTTAACTATATTTTTGTAAAAATATTTAATATTTATTTATTTCATATTATATCTAAAAAAATTTGGTGATCATATCTTTATCCTATAAAATTTGGGTGAATAATTTTTAGAAAAAAATGAAATTGATAATTTTATTGGGATAAAAATGGAAAATTAGCCTATTAATTATAATGGAGATTATGTAATTGGGCATATTGTTGTAAGACCTGATAGGAATGCGAACCTAAGTGTCTAGAATGATAGGGGGCATGTGGGAGTCAAGTTTAAAGGGGTGATTGTTAGGATTAATCTTGACTTGGGACTAGGTGGTTTTAGGCACATGGTTTCTTGGCGCATGGTATTATGTTAGTTGTATTTTGTTGAAAATAAACCTATATATAGGCTTATTAGTCTCCATTGTAATGTGCCAAGGGTTGAGCAAGTTTGGGCTTCTTGCCCTGTATAAGGGGTTGAGGGTTGACCAATAATCAAAAGTGTTTTATTGTATCTCGATATTGGATTTATCGATGTTCATAATCTCTTTAATGTATATGGTTGTGTTAGATATTTTAGAGTTTGAATTTATATTATTATTGCGTTTGAAAAGAAAATATTCTAACTATTTTATATTTAAATTTATATTATTTCTTATTAAAATTAATTATGTTATCGATATATATATATATATATATATATATATATATATATATATATGAATTTTAATTTATATTAAGAACTTTGTTATTAAGAACTTTGTTTTATATATATATATATATATTAATTAGTTTTATAATAATAATATTTTTTTGCAAGTCAATAGAGAAACCTTATAGTAGTACTATATAACCGTAGAGTACATCATAAGCAGTTGGTTTTCCAGATTGGAAACGAGACAAATTGCAGTAAAATATAGTCTTAACCAAACACTTAACCAGACATGCCATAAGGTTTTTTTTGTCTATGGCATCTCCTATACATATCTGCAAAATTTACTTTACTACTACTCCTACTTACCCATTTACATATTGAAGGTGGTCTACCCATAAATCTTCCTATTTGTTCTACACCTACTAAGCTACCTATCAACATTTTACTATGATTTGGCCTACTCAGCCATTTGAAAAAATATAACAAAAAAAGACAGACGCATGACATTTAACCAAAGGCATTGTTGTTGCTTCCGCTACACTTGACCTAGACGCAGCTGAAATATTTGTTGCTGGAGTTGCTGTTGCAGCTACCCCTGCTCCCTATGTCGTCAATTACTTGTCACTTGCTCTAGTTACCTCCGTGACCCGACATTTCATAGGTCTAGCCAGTTCTCCTAGTTCCTGCCCCAACGTGATGTCCAGGTTATGGATATATTTGAAGTGGATGGAGAACATCTTGTTCACATCTCCAATTCTATCATCTTGAAAAAGTTCTATATTCGTCACCCTTTTGAGTGATTCCTAAAAAACCCATAACCTCTACTACATTGCCTTCAACTAAAGTTGGTGTTCCATTTGTTGCCTGGTTCTATCCTCCATCGCCTCCACCTGCAGCTTCCCCATTAGGTTTTTAACATGCCACACCATCTCCAACGTTTTTATATAATTCGTTTGTTGCATTCATGATTTCCCAGTATCTAAAATCCATACGACTTATTCTTCAATTTTTCTATTTGGGATGCTCTTGCATAGGAGCCTCGCCTCACTCTCCCAAATTCCGACGATTTCTTTTCCTTTCTCTGGGACCATTGCAAGATAGTTTAGGGTAGCCTTCCTCGCATCATACTCCATTATGGACCTCTTACCAGTGGTGGAGCTATGAGCATTCATTCGTGACATTCCCCTCGGCCTACCACTAACATTTCATCCCTTGGTCATTACTATCTTGGACTCTGTAGTTATCAGAGGAACATAAACTCTCTCGCTAAAACACCACCTTCTATCTTCTACCCTATTGTTATAGACATTTTTGTGCCTTACAACATTGAGCATGAAATGTCCATAATCTGAGGGATCCAAAGTCCCTAAATATGTTGTTCCTACCCCTAGAGGAACAAGGCTAACAAACCACAGCAATTCACAGAAGTTCTCCACCAGGAACTGCTCAAAAACAAGTCAATTCAGGATCAATTCAGTGGCTCCACTAGCTGTCTGCGCTGAATGTCAAAGGCAACACTGGCTACCTACACTGCAACACAGGTAGAAGCACTACCAGGGTGCGCTGAGCGAGAGTTGACAAATGGCAAGTTCATTCCAAGAGGTGTCAAGACCCAGGAAGCTTCCAAAATCTTCCTCAATGACACTTGCCTCAGTGAATTCGACTATGATGAGTAAGAGGCTCTTAATCTCCAAGTGGAAGCAAGAACCTCCAAGTGGAATCAAGAACTGACAGAGGGAGAGGACACTAGTCAGATCTCAAGCTGACTCATCCTCTCTCCAAACATCTATATATGGATCTCTACTCCATGAGATCTAGAAGCTGGAATTTTTGTTATTGCAAAGAATTGCTGTTGGTTTGAGATTGGAATCATTGGGTGCTTAATGCTTTGAGGGAAGGGGAAGATAGGAATTTCATTTTCTGGGAAGGAGATGCTGGATTGGAGCCCTCTGGGTTGTATCTCTTCCTGAACCTTGTTATTCATCAATAAAGCTATCTTGGTTTCTCCTATATACTAGTGTATCTTTGATGTATGGTTGCATTAGTATGTTTAGTTTATTTCTAATCCTGAACTAGTTATGAATATGAATCTATGTCTTTGTGTAGTGTTCTCTTCTTGTGATCTTGCAGAAACCTCTTGAAGCTGGGCGAGCGAGAAGGAAAGTAGCTGGGAACTCCCAAAGAGAAGAGAGAAATGGATCGAGGGACAAACGGAAGGCACCAGTTAGTCCATCTATCTCTCTTCATTCTCATTTCATAAAGGAAGAATACTAGAATAGTTGTCTCTGTTTGTTGCTAAGGCACTGTCACACCTTAGGTGGATAGGATCGTCCTGCATAGGCATTTTTCCCCACAACAAATTGGCGACTCCGCTGGGGAGATCTGTTTAGTCATTTTATTTGTGTTTCCATCATTTTTTGTTTCATAGACTCAACAACAACAACCGAACTGCATCTGTTGTTCTCAGATGCAAAGTAGACAACTGCTGCTTTGATCCAATCACTGGATTTGTCTATGATCTGAACAATGGACTCACAAATGATTTGATGATCCTTTGTGATAGATCTTAGCCCTTCCTCAAAGCATCCCTTTAATTGTACCTTGCTTGTTTCTTTTATTTGGCCTGAAACCGTAGATTAATCAACAAACTGTGACCCAGAACCCAGTGAGAAACTCTCATTTCTCCTTCAGCGCAGACCCTGTGAAGAGGTTTTGCATTTCAACGCAGGTCCTATGAAGGCTACCTGCGCTGAATGTCAAAACCTCTGTGCTGAGGTTGCGCTGATCTAGTTAAGCCTTGTGCAGCTGGGGTTCTCTGCTCTGTTTTGCCTTGTTTTGATCTCTGATTTTTGCAACCTGTAACCGGCATAGGTACCAGTCTGATAACTCCTTTTTCTCTGCTTAAATTCCACCTCCTTTGTACAAAAAGACTGTGAGTGTTTTTATGTGTTTGTGGCGTCATTTACAGTTTTCCTTTGCAAGAGTGAAATAGTCATCCTGTAGCCCTTGATTCAGATCTATTGATTGTGATCTTAGGAGAGAGTTCATTGGCTATTTACAGTTGATTATACATTTACTTTTGCCTTTGGTTTGAGTTTGTCTCTTTTAAGTGTCAAAACAAGTATTCATTTCGGAAATCGTAAAGTGTTGTAATCTCTTCTAGCCTCTCTGATTTCGAAAAAGTAAACTTGTTTGTATTTGTCATTTAAAAGAAAATTCAAAGTTGTGCAAAAAGCTTTCTTTGTAGGCATCAATACTAAGAAAGCGGAAAACAAACACCTGCATTGTGCATTTGCATCTTGATAGTTTGCATGCTTGATTTAGAAAAAGTGCATTAGAGTGTGCTGATTGCTCTTTGAGAAAAGATGGTGTCTTTATTTTCCCTTTGTAGCTAGGATTTTCATAAGTTGAAAAGTTATAAAGCTTGCTTATCATCTTTAGACTGCATTTACGAATTGTATCATACATCTCGTGGTGAACCTCAAAAGGCAAACTTCTAAAAAGATCAACCTAAAATAAATTGAATGAACTTAACGACGCTTTGTAACTTAACGCACAACATAGAGGTCTAGGCTAGAGACATGTTCCGGCGTCGTAAAGCCTGGTGACTATCGATCTCGCTAATGGTGGGTGATTCCTCCTGAGGGACGATAGCGCCAGTATGGATTGTGCTCCCACGTACCGTCGCGTATATATTGGGAGACCCCTATAGGCATAAAACCTTTATCCTTAGGAAGCCGTGTCGGCCACCCTACTGATCGCAATGCACTGAACACAGCATTCAGGAAGATGGACCGCCCGTACCTTAAAAAGTATTCTGCGGTTTTGCGAAAAGTTTGGCACACCCTCTACCTAGAACTCCAGAGCAGTTCCTTTTGGCCTTTTTCAGACTCTATAACGGAAAAAGTCCATCCGAGCATTTGTCACTTCGGGCTCGTTAAAACATCGAAGGAGACTAGAGTCGTCTTTAGCTTTTTCTCGACTCTTTAAAAGTGAAAAAGCAAGTTGTGTCTAAAGCGTCATTAAAATTTATTTTAAACGGAACAATCACCCCTTCTTCCTGCGTTGATCTTTAGGTTGAGAAAATGGAGCACACCAACCAAGGAATTCCCCTTGGTGGAAATCCTAGTCCCTTCTCCTCTTGGGGAGATGTTGGTGCGCCCCACATGGCCACATTGTCGCTTCCAGGACTGAAAATAGGCTTGCCTGTCTGGCTCTTCTCAACTAATGTTGTTCAAAACACCACTATTCCTGAACAGTCGAATCAACAATTAGAGCAGACCAGAATTGCCCATCAGCCTTCTACTTCTTCTAATTCTTCCTCTCCTCCTTCCTCTTCGCTTGACGGAACTGGTAAAACAAAAAACCAAGTTCCTAAGGAAAAGAAGGAAAAGAAGAAGAAAGAGAAGAAGAAGAAGGAGCCGAAAGCGGCTGGAGGCAAACAAGTGTCATCTGACAAAAATCCACACACAGCACTGACTAGGCCTAAATCGCCATGTGTCATATGCGAGGGAGACCACTTCCACAAAGATTGTCCCTGCATCCCTTGGATACTAAGGGATTGGTCTCCCCGTTTGCACAATTCGGTGGCGTCAACCTCTGATAGCCATGTTGACAGCTCACCGTCAACTAGTGAAAGTGAAGTCACAGGACAAAGAGGGAAAACTAAATTTCCCTGCAAACTGTGTGAAGGCGACCATGCCATCCACCGTTGTCCCTTCTTAGACGAGGCTAAAAGAGTTTTGGAAGATCGCCCGGTTTTACCAGTGCAACTTCCTCCTGGATATCAAAAACTCCTGCCAAGTCCTTCACCAGTTGAGAACCCGGGTGGCCCACTCAGGTGGTCAGCCGAAGCATCTATCATTGAAGATGAACCGTCTGAATCCATACCTGACGAAAGTCAAAAGGTTGAGGCGGCAGTTGACCCGGTTTTGCCTTCAAAGGCTCTATCTTCGAATGATACCATCACAGAGGAGAATAAAGATGACACCGTCCAAATTCTCTTCATCAACACAGACTCCGACGAACAAGGGGGCAATGCGCCCATTCCTTTATCACAGGAAGGAACTTCATCAGAGTCATACCCGGCCGTCTATTCGGTCCCACCACCAAGCAACCTAGTTGTGTCCTTCGACTGGAACCAACTAGGTAGACCCCGTTTGCCAGCAAGCATACCATTCAGGATTATCGTTCAAATATACAGAATGGTAATGGCTGGCACCATCATTGATGAGGGGGCATCTGTGAGTATCCCTTCCTCTATTGCTTGGAAAGCGCTTGGTTCGCCAACGCTTTTGCCTGAAATGAGAAATCTGATAGGCTTTGATAAAGGAACCAGTCGACCTTTAGGGATCCTCCCCAATGTGTCCATTACATTGAAAGGGAAGACCGTTCAAATGAATGTGATGGTCGTTCAAGGACCCTTGGATTATAACCTACTCCTTGGACGAGACTATATATATTGCATGGGAGCCATCGTCTCGTCACTCTTTAGAGTAATGTGTTTTCCGCATGAAGGAAGAGTGGTCAAGCTCGTGGACCAACTTTCATTTCCCGGATCACGCATCGCAAATAGTCATATACCACCCTTAAATGGTCTCTTCACGCAAGAAATGTCTCAACCCATGGTCCGTCCTCCTGATGAGCGCGAGTAATCCGGGAGGATATGACTGGAACCCAGGGGGCATGCATCCTGGTCTGCTTCGGCAGGAAAACTTTGGGTATAGAGTAGGTTTCCGCGGGAGAATATGACTAGTCTGTACCCCGCCCTTGCTGGAGAGGGGTTATTCTAGAATAAGATTCTTTTGTCAAAGTTACGTGTTTGGCACTAAGGTCATTCACCTTTGTCTATCTCGGTAGACATTGCCGAAGAAGTGTTTTGTTTGAAAGATTAACGAAACAATCTTTGGGTAACCTGAAAGAGGTAGGCCTTTCCTGGTAGAACAAATGTTTTACTTGCAAATTGAGGGGTAACCTTGAAATCATACTTTATACCTAGGGGCATGCAAACATTTTGGAGTGCAAGCAAAGAGCGGTTATTTATCTGTTTTTGGGATTAGCCGTTTCCTAACTTGCATAAAGAAAGGATGTGGGGCAAAATCTAAATGTCGCCGTTTTACATGAGACATTCTTATCATATGACTAGATATTCGAGCAGTTTTAGCACACAGTTCATGCTCGTTGAAAAATAAACGCAAGATCCGAGCAGTTTTGGCGCATAGTTCATGCTCGTTAAAAATAAAACATAAGATCGAGCAAATGTTTCCACCCACGTTTAAGCTCGTTAAAAAATGAACTATCCTAGTAAATAACCACAGTGAATGTAATATCGTCAGCCATTAAAGCCTTGGTCGTGTTTGCACCGTCACCTCCACTTTTCCATTGGCCGATCGTTCACCTCCATATGATTGTTTACCCATTTTGAGGAACAGCTGTGAAGGGTGATTTCACTAGCCATCCTTTGTGACACTGCCGTGATTGGAAAATTCCAAGCCTTACCTGGAATCAGCTGCTAACCCATTTTATCACTCGTTCCTCAAAAGACGAGTCTTCTTTAAGCTCTTTTCAGCTGACTCGTAAAATATGAAAAGATTGTCGAGTTTTGGCCTTCCAGCTCGTTAAAGCGACCGGAAGAGCTATCCCTCCTCTAGATTTTAATATTTTTGGACCTGAGGGATTATTGCACAAAAAGATCGAGCGCTCGTTTTATTCGGCTCGTTAAAACTATCGAAAACTCATCCCTTCTGTATTGTTTTATAATTTTTCGGACTTAAGGGATTAGATGATGAAAAAGGACTTTTGGAGTTAACTTTATGTACCTTTTTAGACTCTCTAAAAATGAAAAGGACCGAGTTATCCTTGTCGTTAGACTCGTTAAATGCATTAAATAGCGACAAACTTGTCTTTAGACGAGAACGAGTTTCACTATCGCTAGGCTCGTTAAAACATAGCGATAGGCTTGCCCGAAGGGCAAGTTATAGAACAAGCATATGTTATCCTCCTCAAGCTTGACAAAAATAAAGAGGTACTGGTCAGCAATGACTGGGGAAAATTGGGAGAAACTCAAGAAACCTTTGATGGTAGCAAGTCGCTCTTGAACATGACACTTTTCCTCCGTACCACAATCGGGTTGGGTTGTTTCATTCACCGGTCACATCACCATGGTCTCGCCATACCATCCATATTTGGGGTAATGCTACCGATCCATCGCATCAGTGTCGCCACATGTTCAAGAGAAGTCGTTCAGAAAAAGTCAACCGTGTCCCATCCACTGCCGTACATTATCCTTCATCCTTTCATGACCGCCACCCTGAATCATATGTCACAGATCGTTTTCACCTCCATCAAAATCATTAGCTCCGTTCCGTGTCATTGATGTGGGATTCATTAAGGCCCTCCTTTGACAGATCACTTCTTGTCGACATCAGCTCATTATCCAAGAAGTTGATCTAGGAACAACCCCTTCATTACTTTGAAGCTTGCATGCCTCAATGGCAAGTTTCTCACTTCTAGCGACAGGTATACATCAATGGCCTTCAACCGAAAGATTTTGCGTGGTGTTCGACGCCAAGTCCTTTATTCACACCACGTGAATTGTACTGCAGTACCTTGAGGGTCATTATCATTATCGGTGATTCCTCTCGCGCTTGTTAACGGTTTACCTCATTGACCGGTAATCAAGCGATGTCTTTCCATGTTCCACTTCAGAACAATTCTCTCATGGATCGACTTGTACTTAGAGTGAAGATCGAACGAGTTTGAAGACCCCGAATCTAGTTTCATCCATCCGGGCTGCGATATATATTCAGGAAAGATAAAGACATTGACATGTACATCATTGCAGCAGATAATCATCCTATACAAAGGATGATAATTTCATCAAAATTATCAGTCTACCATCAGACGATTGTCTGTTCTATGTACAGAAAAATGAATTTATAAAGCTGAGCATGGGAATGCCCGCCTCAGCTAGATCATGAAAGCAGTATGAAAAATAATGTATTGTATTGTATCTTATTACAGGTCTCCTCCCAGCAATGAATGAACTTCGGATCCTCCTGATAAAGCATTTCACCCAATAAACGACCTCATACTTTAGGGGGCAACTGTTATAGACATTTTTGTGCCTTACAGCATTGAGCATGAAATTTCCATAATCTAAGGGGTCCAAAGTCCCTAAACATGTTGTTCCTACCCCTAGAGGAACAAGGCTAACAAACCACAGCAATTCACAGAAGTTCTCCACCAGAAACTGCTCAAAAACAAGTCAATTCAGGATCAATTCAGTGGCTCCACTAGCTGTCTGCGCTGAATGTCAAAGGCAACACTGGCTACCTGCACTGCAACACAGGTAGAAGCACTACCACGGTGCGCTGAGTGAGAGTTGACAAATGGAAAGTTCATTCCAAGAGGTGTCAAGACCCAGGAAGCTTCCAGAATCTTCCTCAATGACACTTGCCTCAGTGAATTCGACTATGATGAGTAAGAGGCTCTTAATCTCCAAGTGGAAGCAAGAACCTCCAAGTGGAATCAAGAACTGACAGAGGGAGAGGACACTAGTCAGATCTCAAGCTGACTCATCCTCTCTCCAAACATCTATATATGGATCTCTACTCCATGAGATCTAGAAGCTGGAATTTTTGTTATTGCAAAGAATTGCTGTTGGTTTGAGATTGGAATCATTGGGTGCTTAATGCTTTGAGGGAAGGGGAAGATAGGAGTTTCATTTGCTGGGAAGGAGATGCTGGATTGGAGCCCTCTAGGTTGTATCTCTTCCTGAACCTTGTTATTCATCAATAAAGCTATCTTGGTTTCTCCTATATACTGGTGTATCTTTGATGTATGGTTGCATTAGTATGTTTAGTTTATTTCTAATCCTGAACTAGTTATGAATATGAATCTATGTCTTTGTGTAGTGTTCTCTTCTTGTGATCTTGCAGAAACCTCTTGAAGCTGGGCGAGCGAGAAGGAAAGTAGCTGGGAACTCCCAAAGAGAAGAGAGAACTGGATCGAGGGACAAACGGAAGACACCGGTTAGTCCATCTATCTCTCTTCATTCTCATTTCATAAAGGAAGAATACTAGAATAGCTGTCTCTGTTTGTTGCTAAGGCACTGTCACACCTTAGGTGGATAGGATCGTCCTGCATAGGCATTTTTCCCCACAACACCTATGCACCTTTCATCCTTCCCATATAAAGGAAACATCCAAAACAAATCATGCCACCCCGTCCTTTGTGCACATTTCCCGTCTATTTTGGACAACTTCCACTTACTGATGATGTTACACTGCATTCGTGTGAGGATGGGGCCATATTCCTCCCCATTCACCTCTACAAATGGTTTATGCAGGCTCATTATTGCCATAGTCCTATTCCAGTACAACCCCCTGCTCGGCTTCTTACTTCTCCACTCCTTTAAACATCCTTTCCAATTTATGTGGCCTCCCGATGAATGATTAATTGAAACTAAGTTCCTCTCCTTCCCATCCTTGGTTGTCCTTTCATTCGTATTGTGAAGACATGTATCACCTTGCTCATTCCTAACATTCGCTACTTGTCGAACCATGATAAATATTAAACATTCATATCACGAGGTGGGTCTCTTCCTTGATCCTGTCACACTCCTTGTCTGTCGCTCCTCCCTTCTGGAATGGATTGGTCTCACTCTACCCGTGATCGATAGTGTTCCTTAAGATGTCCATCCAACATGTCCTCCTAAGCCACCTCGGTTATCAGCCTAACACTCTCGACCCCTTCTTTTTCCACTCTCTACACCAATGCATTAGCTGAGCGTCGTACCTAGGAAAACTCCATCATTTCCAACTCCTTTAGGTGGCTCTGAATCCTTTGGATAATCTGGGTGAGGCGCCAATTATTCATGACTTTGTTCATGTGAGAGCCACATCACAGTCGATGTGTCGCTTGAATAGCTAATGCAGAATCCCCTTCCACTATTACATTCACCATTCGTTCTCTTCGCAATGTTTCCAGCCCCTGCTCCAAGGCTTGAAACTCTATAGCATTATTCGTGGCCTAACTCATATTGATGAAATATAACCTTTGAATTTTACCTGTCCAGTCCCTAATGATTCCTCCAGCTCCAACCTTACCTAGGTTTCCCTTAGACGCTCCATCAAAGTTCAATTTCCAGAATCCCTCTAGGGGAGCTTGTAATATAAAAGATTGTAATTAAAAAAAATGAAATTTTAATTTGGAAAATTTTAATAAAAAGTACATATTATATATATATATATATATATATATATATATATATATATATATATATATATATTTAATTTAATTTTAATATATATATATATATATATATATATATATATATATATATATATATATATATAATCTGTCTTTATTTTTATTTTTTTTACTATAAAATATTTTTTTTTCTCGATAAAGACTAATTCTATTAAGTGGAAAATATAGTACAATCAAGAGAAGCATGAGATCCGCAGACCGGAAATGATGTATCCATCAACCTCGGTCCCAGTGAAAAGATATAAACTTAAGGTGATAGCAGATAGCAAGAAATGACAGACAAATCAAATGATCTTTACCCCATAGGGGTAGAAGCTACAACGCATTGTTTTTTCCCTTTCTTTTTGTTGACTCTTGTCCAGCCATCCTGGGGAGGATGAGCTAGGACAACTTGAAGGCTGGGAAATTCTGACGTCTGAAATTCCTTTTCAGATTCTGAGGAGGTCTCATGGCTGCGCTTCAGGGCAATTGTTGCGTCCGGGGGCAGGTCCTCAGTGACCATGGGGGGATCCATCAGCTGAGGCCCCTGCTCTGGTTCTGAATCACTGTCTTCATCCTTCGAACCTGGGGAGCTGGGGCTCCCAGTCGGCGGAGGAGGGCGGGGAGTCCAGCGCTTGGGCTTGGATTTTGCATTATAACCCTTTTTCGATCTTGCTGTCAGCGATGGGCAGGAATTCTGCAGGTGTCCTGTAAGGCGACAGTGGCGGCACCGAAAGGCAGTGTTCTCGTAGTCTAGAGGCTGAGTCCAGACATAGTCCTTGATCTTGAGATTGATTTGCTCTGGCAATCCCTTGCTTAAATCTAGCTCCACACAAATTCTGGCATATGTGAAAAGACCCTGTATTTCCCTATTGTAATCCCCCATTAAGAAGCAAGCCAAAGTGTTGCCTGTTTGCCTGTAAACCTCTACGCGCCACAGGTGAATTGGGAGATTTGGAAGTCTGATCCAGACAGGGGCTTTTGTAATAACTACAGATGCTGGATCGAAGTCTGGGAACCATGGAGTTAAGAAGAGGCCTGCCGAACCCATGAACCAAGGGCCTTCTTCTAATGCCTCTTTGTAGTCCTCGAGATTGTCGAACAACACTATAAAATATCCTTTTGCACAGAAGTAAATCTTGCATCGATGAGTCCAGTTTTCCTTGATCCAGTCACATAGATCCTTTGAGCATGGCCAGAGACCATTGAATCTACAGATGATGGCCCTTTCTGCAAATTTCTTGGTGTCATCTGCTAAATCAGGGTAAGAGATCTCAACAGAGGGGACCTCTTCCAATTTGTCAACCAGAAAGGGCTTGGGAGGAGCCTGCACTGGCGGATCTGTCTTTTCAGGCTTGTTAGCATGGACTGCATCTTTATAAGAAAATGCCTTTGCTGAGGAGGATTCTCCGGCAGCTCCTCCCCTCAAACGAAGGGTTAAAATAATGCATGCGTCTTTTTCAATGCCGAAAAAAGAAATGGGATATAGATCCTCGAGTTGTTTACCTTCATAGAGAAGCCGTTGAGCTGCAGAGGGGATTCCCAGTTTGATGCTCAGTGCATGCTTGAGATTCTGCACTAGATCCGTCCGGTTGACCCATTGTAGCATTGTTTTGCCAGTAATGAGCTTGATTTGTATCTGGAATGATACAAAGAAGTTCGAATGCCTCTTTCCATTGCAGATCTGTGCATTGAGGCAGCATGCGTGATTGATTTGCGAATCTTGTGCCTAGGCTGCATACTGCCCTTCGACGCAGACTTGTCTTTCCCCTTTTCCAAGATCAATGGAGACGCTTCGTGGGAATCCGTTGGAGTGCCCTTGGCTGCTACGTCGACAGACTGAGGAGGGCTCCATGGGATTTTAGTGGAAGCGGGTAACTGTTGCCGTTCAGCTCCACGGCGTTTTGCAAAGTGTTCCGCACGAGTAGTCTCATTTGCTGCCGCAGCATTCATCCAGTGTGCAGCCTGTGCTTCTGCCTTGAGGGATAAATTCCTTGTTCTATGCTCACTGTGCTCGATTCCTCTTGCTGCAAGTGCATTCTGAGATGCCATGGCGTCCTGAAGAGGGCCATAAAAGCGCGTTGGGGAAGCAGGTGGTCGAGGCCCTGCTGCCCTAGATTTCACGGCAAAGAGATCTTCATACGCCTTCGTTTCTGCGGCGCCAGCGATCATGGTGTGGCCCTTTTGTGAACCTGCATAGGGGAGAAAGCTCCTTGTCCCTCGCCTGTTACTTTCGAACCCATCCGCTACAAGAACGCTCAAAGACCTGACGGCAGCCGAGGGCATGGATGCGGCAGAGCTAGGGTTCATCGTGCTCCGCAAAATCCTTCTTGTTAATATCGGTATATTTAGATCGATAATTAAATGAAGAATGTTTTTACTATAAAATATAAATAACAGAAATATTTTGAATAGTTATTATAACTATAATTAAATAGAATAATTATCTATCTAAAATTTATTGATATTAACTTTATTAAAATTTATACATTTTAGTAAAAGATATTTAGTTTTCATTTTGTAATAAGTAAAAGCAGTTGTTATATATCAATAAATACCATTTTTCTATGTTTTAGACTTAATAGCATCAATGAGTATATATGAAAGACTATTCATTTGATTGTTTTATGAAAAACTATTAATTCCATTGTTTTATGTTTGTGTTTTTAATGGTAAATTTTTTTTTTTGTCTTTTTAATAATAAAATTGTACATGATATTTGAATGCAACCACATTAAAGTAAGTTTTAATTTGAATGTAAAATGACATTTTTATTAATAAAATATTGTTTATATAAACATTTTTTAAAATATCTTTCTACTAGTTTACTTTTTCATAAACCCATTTGCAACACAACAACATTAATATTTTTTTATAAACCTATTTGCAGCACAACAACATTAAGTAAACTTTAATTTAAATGTAAAAATGATTTGCTTATTAATAAAATATTGTCCATTTAAACCCTTCTCAAAATATCCTTTGTACTTGTTTATATTTTGATAAACCCATTTGCAACTCTTGTCAATTCTTTTATTAAAACCCATTTGCAACTCTTTTCAATTCTTTTTGTTAAAAACTATTCATTACCACATACAATTAAAGTCATCGAAACGATAGAAGCTATGCTGAGGAAAGAGCGGCTGCCAATTCCGTTCTAGTTTAATCTAACAAATACATTTCCGCAAGTAGGCGCGTCGTTGGAATCGCTTCCAGTGGCACCGCCTTAGCTAGTGTGAGTCCAAACCTGTCGCTCATGTCCACTTTGTCGCTCGTCATGCCTCGGGGAAGTGCCCACTCAAATGGATGGAGGAGCGATGCCAACAGCAGATGGACCATCCGACTGGCCAACGGAAGCCCCACGCACATTCTCCGTCCTGCCCCGAATGGAATCAGCTCGAAGTTTTGTCCCCTGTACTCCATACTACTCATCTCCGTATCAAGAAATCTCTCCGGCATAAATTTCAAGGGCTCCTTCCAGATCGAAGGGTCCCTTGTGATTGCCCACACGCTGACTATTATTTGAGCGTACTTCGGTATCACGAATCCCGCAATCTCACAACGGTTATCAGCTCTGTGAGGGATGAGAAAAGGAACCGGCGGGTGCAATCGAAACACTTCCTTGATCACTGCACGGAGATAATGGAGACGCTCTGCGTCACTTTCTTCCACCATTCGTTCACGCCCCACTACCTCATCCAGTTCGGCTTGGACTCGTTTCATCTTTTCGGGATGGCGGATGAGTTCTGTCATGGCCCATTCTATTGTCGTTGCAGTGGTGTCATTCCCGGCCCCAAATATGTCCTGCACCAAAATGAAAGTAAACATCAGAAAGAAAGAGGACACGAAATACATACCCGAAATACATTTTCCATGAAAAGGAGCTGTGCTAGAACCAGCTAAACAAGAACCAATAAACAAAAAAAAAGGCTTACAACTAAGTAGCCTCTGATATGGTCGACAGTAAATTCGTGGCTTCTCATGTCCAGAAGAACGTCCAACAGATCCTTTTCACTATAACTTCTGTCCCTACTTTCCTCTAATCTCGTAACCAGGCGATCCTCAATGAATTTGTCGATTACGCCATACACCTTTCTGAAATAGAAGTTCGTATCACGGTAGACGCCCTGGGGGTCTAAGAACTGAAGGCAGGGGAAAAAGTCTGCGACATTGGGAGTTGCATAAAGCACCATCACTTTAGAAAGGGCATATTTCAACTCTTGAGTACCCAACTGAGGATCCAACGCATCTTTTCCAAACACCATTTTTCCTAACAGATTAAAAGACGACTGGAACGCGGTGTGTCCAATATCCACACACTTTCCCTTCACGACGTCTTCAAAAATCTGATGAATCATTCGATTTACTTGATCTCTTCTGAGATGTAGCAGAGCTTCCAGCCTCTTCACGGAAAAGAGTTCGTTAATGGATACATGTCTGAGCATGCGCCAGTGTTTGATGACCCCGTGAAACATCTAAATATGGAATGTTACTGTGGTAAGAAACTAATGTGAGTTGTTAATTATTGTTTACTAAATGACATTATCTTATTTATGAAATTGAAAATATTGGAATATATATCTTTGAAATGCTGGCAGCCTCTTGGTGGAGGATTTTTAAAGAAAAAGAAATCAGTTATGAAACTGAAAAACTACCCTTTCACACAGGAAAAGTCCTGGGAAGGAAAACCCCTGGGCTGTTGGGACAGACAGGGGGGGGGGGGAATTCCAAGAAAGGGAAAGAAAGGAAAAAGGGTTAAGTCTGGTAAGGACCAGATAACCCAAGCACGGAGGTGCATGAGTCTTGTTGAGGGCTGCAGGCCTGCAAGACAGCTCGGGGGGAGAATCCAACATGCTGATGGATCTCAAGGTTGGGTGGATAAGAGCAAGTATGAAATGCAGGTGAACTTCTGGAGCGTTAACTCCTGTAACTGGTAGACCAGGTACGAGTTATTTACAAGATTTAGACTACAGTAAATAGTATACTGAGTATATAGATAGAAAATACAGTTGAATCTGAATCTCTTTTAATAGCTATATGTAAAGAGAAATATAACAGTGGGATATCTGTAAAATGTAAACATTATGTACAGTTCAAATGAATATCTGGAACTAGTTGTATAAGATAGTAAATGAGAGAAATCATCTGCTGAATACGATTCATGTTATCTATATAAACTGTACGAAACCCAAATGCGGTCCTGAAAGACCATAGCAGTATGCAGAATATTTATGTAAACAGTGCAGATAAATAGTATTGCACGGCGTGGTACCCAGCTACGGCATGGTGTCCAGCCAGAACAGTAGAAAGATTCATTGAAATACCAGAACAGTAGAAAGAATCATTGAAATACCAGAACGGTAGAAAGATTCATTGAAATACCAGAACAATAGAGAGGCACATTTGAAATATCAGTGCTGTGCATAATAAATAACGAAGCAGTAAGGAAAACTTAACAGACCCCTGTTCCGAGGGTTCAACATTCCATTACATTTTGAAACATGTATGAAAGCAAATACTGTGTTATCATAATACGCTACGCCAGGACTCATCCGGCTCAGCGCATAAGTAACCAATACAAATAATCATTGAAAATTCGAACATTATATCACCTGAGAACAAAACCCAGTCGTGGGTAAACGGCCGCGTACCCCGCTGTGGTACAGCTACGTAATAAGAAACGAATACATATGACTGTTACAATAAAACCCTTTAACTGAATAACTCGACTCTGTTAACCAATGGAAATAGCAATAAATCTTATCGTAAGGCGAGCTCAAGACATGTTCCCTGAAGCAATAATATTAGCGTATAAGACAAGATAGCCATGGGTGCAAAACTTGACCGAATGAAGAAATATAAACATCGTATTCAGAAGAGGAAAAGAAGTATATTAACGTTAAGCTATATAGAAACCCTTGATGGGTATAGCGGAAGCAATGTTTATTAAATGTCCAGAGAATCGAATAATACCATATAGTTCTTCACAACTACAGACAATAATCTGAGAGTTCATATTTAACATTTTAACAGCATGAGAAACAAAAAGGGGCGAATATTCAGACTTCAATTTCAGGCATGGAGGCCGCGAACCCTTAATGTAAATGTACATACAACCATGGGGCATATCTGCCAGAAACCATATTTAACATAAGTCTAAATAAATCAAACAAGACATAGGTTCCGGCATGGAATGGCCGACCGCGAATCATAATCCCAGGGTTTGGTCCGAATGCAGAAACCCTGAGACAAACAAAATAGAGAACGCCATGAGGAACTCCTCTAGCCAAGAAATCGACACCAAACAAATCTCATAGGTATAAACCCTTACCCATCAGGTTAAATCTCAGGCTCCGCATCTAATCAAGATATGAGTACATACCTGAGAGCGCCTTGGGCAGCATAATCGTTCCTTGAGCGGTAGGAGGGCCGTGGATGCAACCGCCTGAACACTGGCAAATGCATCCGGAGTTAGCTCATGAGTAAAACAATCCAAAACTAATAAACTCTGAGAAAACAAACACACTGTATATATATCTGAACAGTCGAAGAGTAGACGAGTAAACGGTGGGCATCAGTCATTATTATACCTGAGGTAGCAATGCAGAACCTGGCAAATGGTGCAGGGGAGGAACCGCCGAGCTGAGTAGTATTCGGCCTCACCAGACACACGCAAATGAACCAAATCAAGTGACTCGGTGGTATATGAATCACCCTCTAAACCCTTGGGCGAGTTTGAGCCCTTAGATGTGAGTATTGAATCCCCATCATTCATTCAAGCGGGAGTCTGGGCGCGAAAGTCCACAGCGTGACAACCGAGGAGTCACATGGCTTCAGCACGGTGCTAGGCCACCTGGCAAGGGTGGGTGAAGTCAATTAAAATTCCGTCCACCACCTGGCGCCGGAGTTGGACAGAGCAGCAATCCGGTGAATGAACTAACTTGACTTAGACATTAATTCGTGAAGGTCGCCAAGCGTAATCATATAGTATTAAGTCAAGAGTGAGACTTTGTGTTGATAAGGTTTGTATATATATGTACAGCAGCGCGTTTAATACTTGAGAACGATGCTTTACATATGTGTATTCTATGTTCGAATAGATGGGTGGGGTAAAATTTAATAAGCCTTGTAACTATTTTTTTTATTTTTACATATTTAGCGTTGGGATCGTGACAATGTGGTATCAGAGTAGAGGTTTCAATGCTGTGGCCTCTGGAGCAGTAAGATCCAGCTGCATGGAAGATTATCTTATATGTATATATGAGGAAGAATTAATTCAGCTAACTGATTTTCTTGTTTTATTAATTAGGAGGTAAATACAGAAACGATAATCAGCTAACAGTCAACAATAAAAGTAGAGGAAATGCAGGGAGCTGACAGCATTCTTCGGGAAAATCCAGAGCTGTGGGTACAGCTTGGTGAAGAGACGCGCAGTACCAATCTGGCGATACTAGAAACTGTTCAAGAACTAAAAAATGAGATGGCACGTCTGCGAGAAGACAATGCGCGATTGACGATGGAGCAGGAAAGAATACTGAAGAGTTTGTCGGACAGACAAAATCCACCATTAGCCAATCCCAGTGCAGAACAGCAAAGGGCAACTGAAGAACGAAATTACCCAACCGCACCTGAAATTTCAGAGGAAAAGGAGGACCATTCTGATAACGTACTAGAACAGCAGACCTCAAAGCGACAGAAAATGGAATTACAGGGGGAATTCCGAAAGATTAAACCTCCACATTTCGATGGGGAACAGGAAGAAGCGGCAGAGGCATGGTTAATTAACATGAACAAGTATTTCCAGCTGTATGAGTATGATCATAATCTGAAGGCACGGCTGGCCATCTTCCAGCTACAAGGCAAAGCAACCCTGTGGTGGGAAGAAACCAAGATTGTAAAAGGAGTGAGTGAGCAAAACATAACATGGGAAAATTTTCAGAAATACTTCAAGGAGAGATATCTAACCGAGTGTTTCTATGATGAGAAGGCACGGGAATTCCATGATTTACGACTAGGACAGCAGTCTATGGACGAGTTCATTAACCGCTTCACTTCCCTGCTTCGCTATGTGCCATATATTAAGGAGGAGAAGGCCAAGGTGCAGAGATTTGTGAGCAGCCTACCTACCTATATAAGGGAACGAATTGAGCTTGACAATCCCACAATGGATGAGGCGATTCGTAAGGCAAGAATCTGTTACCAGCAGAACAAACAAAAAGGAGACATTTCAAATAAAAGATGGAATGAAAGAAAGGGTAACAGAATTGTTGGTAATAATAAGGGGAGTCGTGGTAATGGCAGCAAGGGTGCTGGCAAGGGACAGATTAGCAGAAATGTAACAAAGAGTAATTTTCGGACTAAGCCAAGTGAGAGCAGGATCAGTGAACCATCTGCCAGGTCGGATATTGAAGGGATGACCAGACCTCCAGTCCAATGTTGGGGTTGTGGAGGACCGCACTATGTTAAGAACTGCCCGCAGCGTAAAGGAGTGGACCAGATATCTCAGATCCACGAAGCATCGACCGTTGGGGAAGTGGCGCGCAGCGTACCAAGGATTAACGCAGCCTTGGATGATCGTCAAGCGGAATACCAGCCGACCATGGTGGAGTTTGAAGGTAAAATTTCAAATCTTTCTATAGCTGTTCTTATTGACCCAGGAGCTACTTTAAGTTATGTTAGCCCAAAAATAGTAGAACAGTGTAAGTTACCATCTGAAAGGTTCAGGAATCCATGGCTGGTACAGCTAGCTACGGGAGCTAAGAGACGAGTCTTAGCCAAAATTAGTAATTGCTCTTTAAGCATAGCTGGACAACCAATAACAACAAATCTGAATGTACTTCCATTGGGTTCCTACGACATCCTGATTGGTATGGATTGGCTGGAAAAACATTGGTCATTGGTAAACTGCAAGACCAAAACCATCTATTATAAGGATGACTTGGGAAAGCAGCAGGAGTTGCAGGGGATTAAAAACCCTGTACAGATCCGACCTATTACTGCATACCAGCTAGCTAAATGTCTCATAAAGAAATGTCAAATTTACGTTATTCAAGTTGGTTATGCAAACCAGAAAGACAAAACAGCTGCACTGGACAATATTCCGGTAGTACAGGAATTTGCGGATGTTTTTCCTGAGGAGGTACCAGGACTGCCCCCTAAAAGGGATATAGATTTTACTATAGAGCTAACACCAGGAGCAGCACCGGTGTCACGGGCACCATACCGAATGAGCGTACCAGAATTAACAGAATTAAAAATGCAACTGCAAGAGCTGTTGGATAAGAATTATATCCGCCCCAGCGTATCACCGTGGGGAGCTCCAGTATTATTTGTTAAAAAGAAAGATGGAACTCTCCGTATGTGCATAGACTATCGTCAACTGAATAAGCTCACGATCAAAAATAAATACCCCTTGCCTCGGATAGATGAACTCTTTGATCAAGTGAAGGGGGAAAAAGTATTTTCCAAGATCGATTTGCGATCTGGTTATCATCAGATCAGGATTAAAGAAGAGGACATTGCCAAAACCGCCTTCAGAACACGCTACGGGCACTACGAATTTGTGGTGTTTCCTTTTGGTTTGACCAATGCACCTGCGACCTTTATGTGTTTGATGAACAGCGTGTTTCACAGGTTTTTGGACAAATTCGTGCTAATATTTATCGATGATATTCTGATATATTCTCATTCCCAAGAGGAACACGAAGAGCACCTTAGGGTGGTGTTGCAAACTCTTCGAGAACACCAGCTCTACGCTAAGTTTAGTAAGTGTGACTTTTTCAAGGAGGAAATCCAATATTTAGGCCATGTGATTACCAAAGAAGGAATTGCAGTGGATCCTGAGAAGATAAAGACTATTATGGAATGGCCCATACACAAGGATGTAGCTGATATCAGATCCTTGATGGGACTAGCCGGCTATTACAGAAGATTTGTGGAAGGTTTCTCGAGGATAGCATACCCTATCACTTCCTTACAGAAAAAGGGGAAGATATTTAAGTGGACACCGGAATGTCAGCAGAGTTTTGATCGGTTGAAGCATTTACTCACCACCGCACCCATCTTGAGTATAGCTCATCCTAATAAGGATTACGTGGTGTGTACCGATGCAAGTAAGGAGGGTGTGGGAGGAGTATTAATGCAGGAAGGGAAAGTAATTGCGTATGAATCGAGAAAACTAAAAGATCATGAGCAGAAATACTCTGCTTACGATCTAGAGTTAACAGCTATTATTCATGCGTTGAAAATGTGGCGACATTACCTCCTGGGGAGGAAATTTCTGTTTTTAACAGATCACCATAGCTTGAAAAATTACTTCAGCCAACCTACCCTGAATGCAAGACAAGGTCGTTGGGCATATTTCCTAAGCGGATTCGATTTCGAGATTAAACATTTAAAAGGCAAAGAGAACCGGGTGGCTGATGCATTAAGTCGAAAGGTGCAGTGTTTATGTGAACTTTCAGTCAGCAAGTGGCGGAACTCGCTGTTTGAGCAAATAAACACAGCAGCAAGTCAAAATGCTGAATACCAACAGTTAAAACAGCAGGTACAGCAATCAGTTAATGGAAGATTACAACAAGGATATACACTAGATGGTGCTGGAATGCTGTATTTTAATAAAAAATTGTATGTACCTGACTCGAATGACCTTAAGAATCTAATTTTGGACGAGTTCCATACCAGCCACTACACTGGCCACCCAGGATACCAAAAGATGATCACTGCACTTAGGAAGGAATATTATTGGCCAGGAATGAAGAAGCAGGTGGTTGAGTATTTGGCGCGGTGTTTGGAGTGCCAGCAGATTAAGGCAGAACATCTACATCTGGCCGGGCTATTACAACCTTTGCCTATTCCGGAGTGGAAATGGGAAACCATTTCCATGGATTTTATAACCGGTTTGCCACGAACAAAGAAAAGCAATGATTCCATCATGGTGGTGGTTGATAAGTTGAGTAAAGCGGCACACTTCATACCCGTGCAGTCCACTTATAAGGCGGTGCAGATTGCTCACCTTTTTATGCAGAATGTGTTCAGATTGCATGGACTGCCGAAAGTAATCATATCAGACCGGGATGTAAAGTTCACATCCACCTTTTGGAGGACGTTGTTCGCTGAGTTGGGAACACAGCTGAACTTTAGCACGGCCTATCACCCGCAGACCGATGGTCAAACCGAGCAAGTAAATCAGGTGTTGGAAGATATGTTGAGGGCGTATGTGATGCTGAAACCAAACCAATGGGAAGAGTATTTACACCTGGTTGAATTCGCATATAATAATGGATATCATACATCGACACAGCTAAGCCCCTTTGAGGTCCTGTATGGGCGAAAATGCCGCACACCCTCAAGCTGGGGTGGACCTGAGGATAAGCTGAGTTTGGATCCGGAAATGCTTAAAGAAATGGAAGACATGGTGAAAAGGGTGCGTGCCAATTTGAAGGCTGCGCAGGATAGACAGAAAAGTTTTGCGGACAGGAAAAGAAGATTCAAAGAATATCAGGTTGGTGACCATGTGTTTGTGAGGAGCCAAGCCAGAAGAAGCACACTGCAATGGAGCGGATGTGCCAAGCTAGCTCCTCGGTACTTTGGACCTTTTCAAATCTTGGCTAGAGTGGGGCCGGTGGCTTACCAACTCGCCTTGCCAAGTCATATTAAGATTCACAATGTTTTCCACATTTCTGTTCTAAAGAAATATGTATACGACCCTAAACATGTGATTAGATGGCAAGATGTTCGGGTAAGAATTAATCCGGTTGTTTTGATTATGCAGATATACTCAACAGAAACTGATTGTAGGTATTGATTGTCTGCAGGTCGAACCGGAAGGCGAGGTTCTGGTCGAACCACAGAGCATTCTCGACCGGAGAGAAGTGCGGCTGCGGAAACGAGTTATTACCCAAGTTAAAGTGTTGTGGCAGCACTACGGGCCTGAGGAGGCTACTTGGGAGGACGAGGAACTTATTAGAAAAGTTTACCCGGACTTATTTAAGGGGAATAGACATCGGGACGATGTCCAATCCCAGGGGGGGAGATGTGATGACCCCGTGAAACATGTAAATATGGAATGTTACTGTGGTAAGAAACTAATGTGAGTTGTTAATTATTGTTTACTAAATGACATTATCTTATTTATGAAATTGAAAATATTGGAATATATATCTTTGAAATGCTGGCAGCCTCTTGGTGGAGGATTTTTAAAGAAAAAGAAATCAGTTATGAAACTGAAAAACTACCCTTTCACACAGGAAAAGTCCTGGGAAGGAAAACCCCTGGGCTGTTGGGACAGACAGGGGGGGGAAAATTCCAAGAAAGGGAAAGAAAGGAAAAAGGGTTAAGTCTGGTAAGGACCAGATAACCCAAGCACGGAGGTGCATGAGTCTTGTTGAGGGCTGCAGGCCTGCAAGACAGCTCGGGGGGAGAATCCAACATTCTGATGGATCTCAAGGTTGGGTGGATAAGAGCAAGTATGAAATGCAGGTGAACTTCTGGAGCGTTAACTCCTGTAACTGGTAGACCAGGTACGAGTTATTTACAGGATTTAGACTACAGTAAATAGTATACTGAGTATATAGATAGAAAATACAGTTGAATCTGAATCTCTTTTAATAGTTATATGTAAAGAGAAATATAACAGTGGGATATCTGTAAAATGTAAACATTATGTACAGTTCAAATGAATATCTGGAACTAGCTGTATAAGACAGTAAATGAGAGAAATCATCTGCTGAATACGATTCATGTTATCTATATAAACTGTACGAAACCCAAATGCGGTCCTGAAAGACCATAGCAGTATGCAGAATATTTATGTAAACAGTGCAGATAAATAGTATTGCACGGCGTGGTACCCAGCTACGGCATGGTGTCCAGCCAGAACAGTAGAAAGATTCATTGAAATACCAGAACAGTAGAAAGAATCATTGAAATACCAGAACGGTAGAAAGATTCATTGAAATACCAGAACAATAGAGAGGCACATTTGAAATATCAGTGTTGTGCATAATAAATAACGAAGCAGTAACGAAAACTTAACAGACCCCTGTTCCTAGGGTTCAACATTCCATTACATTTTGAAACATGTATGAAAGAAAATACTGTGTTATCATAATACGCTACGCCAGGACTCATCTGGCTCAGCGCATAAGTAACCAATACAAATAATCATTGAAAAGTCGAACATTATATCACCTGAGAACAGAACCCAGCCGTGGGTAAATGGCCACGTACCCCGCTGTGGTACAACTACGTAATAAGAAACAAATACATACGACTGTTACAATAAAACCCTTTAACATAATAACTCGACTCTGTTAACCAATGGAAATAGCAATAAATCTTATCGTAAGGCGAGCTCAAGGCATGTTCCCTGAAGCAAGATTATTAGCGTATAAGACAAGACGGCCATGGGTGCAAAACTTGACCGAATGAAGAAATATAAACATCGTATTCAGAAGAGGAAAAGAAGTATATTAACGTTAAGCTATATAGAAACCCTTGATGGGTATAGCGAAAGCAATGTTTATTAAATGTCCAGAGAATCGAATAATACCATATAGTTCTTCACAACTACAGACAATAATCTGAGAGTTCATATTTAACATTTTAACAGCATGAGAAACAAAAAGGGGCGAATATTCAGACTTCAATTTCAGGCATGGAGGCCGCGAACCCTTAATGTAAATGTACATACAACCATGGGGCATATCTGCCAGAAACCATATTTAACATAACTCAAAATAAATCAAACAAGACATAGGTTCCGGCATGGAATGGCCGACCGCGAATCATAATCCCAGGGTTTGGTCCGAATGCAGAAACCCTGAGACAAACAAAATAGAGAACGCCATGAGGAACTCCTCTGGCCAAGAAATCGACACCAAACAAATCTCATAGGTATAAACCCTTACCCATCAGGTTAAATCTCAGGCTCCGCATCTAATCAAGATATGAGTACATACCTGAGAGCGCCTTGGGCAGCATAATCGTTCCTTGAGCGGTAGGAGGGCCGTGGATGCAACCGTCTGAACACTGGCAAATGCATCCGGAGTTAGCTCATGAGTAAAACAATCCAAAACTAATAAACTCTGAGAAAACAAACACACTGTATATATATCTGAACAACCGAAGAGTAGACGAGTAAACGGCAGGCATCAGTCATTATTATACCTAAGATAGCAATGCAGAACCTGGCAAATGGTGCAGGGGAGGAACCGCCAAGCTGAGTAGTATTCGGCCTCACCAGACACACGCAAATGAACCAAATCAAGTGACTCGGTGGTATATGAATCACCCTCTAAACCCTTGGGCGAGTTTGAGCCCTTAGATGTGAGTATTGAATCCCCATCATTCATTCAAGCGGGAGTTTGGGCGCGAAAGTCCACAGCGTGACAACCGAGGAGTCACATGGCTTCAGCACGGTGCTAGGCCACCTGGCAAGGGTGGGTGAAGTCAATTAAAATTCCGTTCACCACCTGGCGCCGGAGTTGGACAGAGCAGCAATCCGGTGAATGAACTAACTTGACTTAGACATTAATTCGCGAAGGTCGCCAAGCATAATCATATAGTATTAAGTCAAGAGTGAGACTTTGTGTTGATAAGGTTTGTATATATATGTACAGCAGCGCGTTTAATACTTGAGAACAATGCTTTACATATGTGTATTCTATGTTCGAATAGATGGGTGGGGTAAAATTTAATAAGCCTTGTAACTATTTTTTTTTATTTTTACATATTTAGCGTTGGGATCGTGACACAGTGGGATCCATATTGGCTAAAGACTATGGAGGTCTGTTAGTGGGAAAGAGCCTTGCCTGCCTGTGTCAAGATCCGGCCAGACAATATGTGGTCATGGGTCTTGAGAACCTCCTTTGCCATGGCGGAAGAGGAGACCACCACTGTGGTTTTCATTCCGAGAGAGAGGCTCATGATCGGCCCATATTTGTTGGCAAGGTGGAAAAAGGATTCGTGGGGCTTGTTATCCACCTGCAGAAGATTTCCCACAATCGGCCATCCCGCAGGACCTGGAAGAAGCCTGTAGTACGCCTTCCTCCTCCATACATCGAAAAGCAAGAATGTGATAACAGTGCTTCCTAGAAGCAAAGAATACCAAAACAACCCTCCAAAATCCATAGGGTTCAATTGACCAGACCAGTCACAGGGTTCGAACAAGAGCCGCCTAGTTGGGAAGAAGAGGATTAATATAGCTCAACCACGTTGCGTCGCTATAAATGATATGTCTTTATATGGAATATCATTTGTCCATATCTTTGTATATCGTTTATGGAATTTCATTTGTCCATATCTTTATATATCATTTATCAAATCTTTCTATCCAGATCATTTGTCCATATAATTTGAATTTCTTGCTCATCCCCGTAACCCACGTTATTCAGTATTTTTAATTTTTTATTTCAATGTTCTATTTTTTATTTTTATTTCATCACAAGATTGGGTAAATTTCAATGTTCTATAGATTTTATTAGATCGCTTAATGTGATTGTTCTCTCCTTTTATAGATATGCCATCAAAAGTAATTTGCGATTCTCTTTTTTTAACATGTATATTATCAAAATCAACGCAAAAAATTAATATAAATCAAAATCTTAGGTATTGACCTTGACATGTTTGCATAACAAAATAATAAAATTTGTCGGGCGGCTGAAACGTTATGTAAACAAGTTGCTGATTTGACATTGATATTTACGTGAGGTTGGAAGAATGGTGCAGGCGCCGCCTCCACACAGTGGTGGACAATTTTCTTTTACCTTCTACTCATTCATCAATGATATTCAAGAAAAACAAGTTAGATATTCAAGAAAAACAAGTTAGTGGTTAGTAAAGGGCAGATTTTCATTGGGCTAAATGTTTACGAGTCTTGCGGTAGTAGAAATTTTAGTAAAAACAATTTATATATGACAAAATATCACTTATATTAAATATAAGTTTTAGATTTTAGAGAATTATTTAAAATTTAATAATATATAATTTAATTAATATTTATTTGAGAATATAATTTATTTATTTTAGTTTGAATTTTAGAGTGAGATGGTTGATAAATTTTAGAGTGAGGTGGTTGATATGATGAAGTGAGATTCTTGATATTAAATTAAGTTATAGATATACTTTTTAAAGAGTTCACAAGGTTCAAAGATAATACAATATTATTTATATGTATTATAGTTTATCATGTAACTAATAGAGATTTGAACTTGAATGAAGAAAAAAAAACCATTTAATCCAACAAACCAAAATAACTTCAATTAATATATATTTTTAAAATTAGTTAAATTACGATTACAATTAATTAATATAACATTAAAAATAATAATATTAAAATGATTAAATATTTTTATATAACCACTTATATCATAATTAAAAATTAATAAATTCATAATTAAATAAATATAAAAATAAACAACTTTATTTATAATATGCATGTGAAAACTAACACGAAATGTAAAGAGTTATAGTAAATTAATAATAAATATGTAAACAAGTTACATGGGAAGAAAGACCAATTATTTTTGTTTTGAATTTTTAGAGTTCATGTAAAATTAGAAATAGGAATGTATACTTTTAGTAGATGTCTAATTTATTTTATTTTTTATTAAAAATAATTGTAATAATAGTATAGTTATATAAATTAAATGGTTGATAAATGTTATTAAATACTACATAATAAATATCAAACGCTTCTTTATGATGTATCTTAGGTTGTTAAATTTTAAAAATCATAAAACTAACTAAATTATTATTATAAATATTTAGTATATGAGTTAAGCATATATACATCTAAAAAAACATGGAATATGATTAGTAACTATGGAGATTTACTCCACTTTATCGTGAAGAGTCTTAATTTGTAAATAGACTTTGTTACTATACCATGGTTTCCCAATATCAAATGCTCAAAAAACCAAAAGTCATCTCATATGGTACTTGGTAGTATGACATTTTTTTTATAATTAATCAATTTAATCAAAAGAGAAAAAAGTGAATAACTCTTTGATTTTTTTATACTACTAAGAAAATTTTTTAGTGTTCCATAGAGGTTAAATCTATACCATCGAGTTCATAATTATTGATAATTAAATTAAAATTACATATTCAAAGATAAATATTGTTATAAAAAACATTTTCAAAATTTTAAAAATTATATTATAAAAATTATCCAGTATAATAATTAATATATTTAATTTTAAATAATGTTAAATAATTTATATTAAGTGAAATTTGAATAAATAATTAATATCATGATTATTTAAATAATTATTTATTTATAAGAAATAACTAATTTGTTTTTTAAGTTATTGAAAATATTTATAATGCATACAAAGTATAAAAAATAATCTTATTTTGTCTTGTGTAATAAGAAACTAGAACAAAATAAAGAGCAAAATGACTATAGTTAATCCAAACACAAAAATTAAGCATAAATTCCCCTAACATAATAACAAAACAAACCAGTTATGAGCACATGCAATTACATCCCTATCCAAAGGAAAATAAGACAGCCAATGCCAAGACTAATGCACATGGGTAGTGCTTGTTGATTAAGTTTTCCTAAAGGAATGCACTATCAAAGAATGACAACCTCGATGGGCCCCATGCCATCATCCACGTGTTGATTAAATCATGTGGAGGAGAAACTCGTCTTTGCTTACGTTTCTTTCGAATACAACTTTCCCAAAGAGGTTCTTGATATGCCAATAGAGGTTTTGTTGGGATCCCCAAAAATAGACTTTCACGAAATCTCCGCCATGCTTTTTCTATTTGTAATTAGTTGAAAAAAGAGAAAAAAAAAAGAAAGAAGGAAAAAAAATTCATGAAATATTCTTATTTTTCCTCGTATTGCTATTAGAGTTAATTGAAAAATCTAATTTTATTAAATTTTTCTAATCTTATTACTACAAATGAGTCTGGTCAATGATACTAAAGTTTTGGTCAATGATACTAAAGTTTTTATCAAAATGAATGAAGCATGATCCATGTTTGTCTTTTCTAGTCACTCTCCTCTTTCATTAATGGTCAAATATAATTTAATGCAAATTGATACAATAACTTTTAGTTTACATAACACTTTGTTTTCTACCTCACACAAATATGAAAATAAGTTGCTTCTTAAGATTTGGAGAGAGGTTTAATCTAGGAATAGAGATATTTTACACCTAATTCTAGAAAATAAATAATTTATCAAGAATACTACAACAATATGCTTATTTTCTTTATATCGAAATACACATAGAATCATAGATTAGATCATTTTAATACTATAAATTTAAATAAATATACAACTATATATTTGCTAATCTTTCCAAGAATACTAAAACTATTATTCTAAAGGCACATGGGCGAAAACAATGATTTCTTGCCAAGTTATAATGCCTTCTAACTTGCCCACATAGTTCCTCACAGCATTTAGCTCCTCTCAACATACCTAATCCCTTCCTTTATTCCCGTTATATAGAGACACGTTGACCTGGTTATACTCTAAAAACACCATCATATACCATGCTAAAGTGGTATGAATATAAATGAGAAAGAACATCAAGAAGAAATTTGGTACACAATGTGGTGGGTCTCTAAGACCCGAAAACATGGTAGATTAAATGTTGATGTTGTAATTTCAACAAGCAATAAATTCAGCATTTTAATGCATTTTTATTAAGGAATTTAACATGTTTTTTTGTTTTTTTGTTGTTGTTTTTTTTGGTATAAAGAGATTAACATGTCTCTATATAATTGGAAAAAAAGGAAAAGATTAGGTATGTTGAGAGGAGCTAAATGTTATGAGGAACTATGTGGGCAAGCTAGAGGGCATTATAACTTGGTAAGACATCACTTTTTTGGCTATGCGCCTTTAGAATAATAGGTTTTCATATTTTCTTGTAGAGATTTGCAAGAATATAGATATATACTTATTTAAATTTCCAGTATTAAAATTATCTATGTTATGATTCAATGTGTATTTCGAGATAAAGAAAATGAATATACTAGTTTGTTTATGATTTGTATTCTTGATAAATTATTTATTTTCTAGAATTAGGTGTAAATCTTTGTATTCATATGTCATAGATTTGTAAAGTACAATTAATATTTCTTTGTGATTAGTAAACCACCTTTCCAAATCTTAGGAAGCAAGTTATTTTCACTGTTATGTGAGGTAGAAAACAAAGTGTTTTGTAGACCAAAGGTGGTTATATCAATTTTCATTACGTTGGATTTGGGAAATTTATGAAGAGATAGAGACTAGGGTTGGGATCACAATTGTCATTACACCATAACCTGCAAGTATTAGTAAACATATGCATCACCAAAGTTAACGGATCCTCGAGAGGAGGTCAAGCACATGTTGCGAAACAAATGGGGAGTGTTGCCAACTCCAGCAATCCCTCCCCCCACCTCGAAGCAAGGGTTTTTGGAACTCGAGACCTTTGGCTCTGATAACAATTGCTCGGATCATGTTTGTCATTACACCAAATCTCACAAGTATTAGTAAATAGACACATTTCTAGAGTTAAGGGATCCTCGAGAGGCGATCAATCACATGTCATGAAAGAGACGAGGAGTGTTGTCAAGTCCAACAATTAGGAGCAAAGATAAGCATGGATGATGCCTCATTCATTTTGATATAAATTACATTGGCAACTTGGAAACCATGTAAAGGGGATTGTAGGTTCATTCAACTTTTAAAGTTCAATGAATTAACAACATGCTTTAGAGGCCGCCATTGATGGCGTCGATAGTTCCAATGCATAGGGAGAATATTTTCTAGTTCAAATTGGAATGTGAAGAGGTCATTCTCTACTTTGTGCGAGTGATTTTAGTTGGATCTAAAGCTAATCTGGAAGCTTTCTGTGAGGTCAATATTTATTCTATTTTTTTGATAGAAATATTTGAACGGAAGGGCCAAGCTTTCCTCACTTGGTTTCCACTTTCATCTTGTTGTTGTCCAAGCAAGTGAATGTTGAATTTCATAAATTTGTTTAATGAGGGAAAGAAAATCCTATTAGAGAGTGCGGTGCTTTGGATCTTGGGTTGATCTCCCCTCTTCAACCCTTCCCACTACCAATGTAGGCTTTAGGTATATTCCCCACAAATTCAATTCCTTTCCATAGTTCTTATTTATATTGTGCATGGTTTATTCTAGTGGGAGATTCACCTACTTATAAGTTCTCTCTTTCTCATGTTGGTCACCTTTATCTGTACCAATTCATTTGTACTGTGGAATGATAATTTTTTTTGTCTTAAGGCAACATCCGAGTGTTTCTTTTCTTTATTTTAATTACACCGTAAGGTGTTCCCTTTGAAAAAAACTACCCTAAGTTCCATCGTGTATTGATGTGCAACATTGGATCCAATGTTAGACGATTAAAGAATCCTCTGCCATCGGATCAAAACGGTTATAGTAAGCTTCCTCTCCTGGATATATATGGCATTGATGCTATGCATGGCCACAACAATGTGAATGGGGCTACTATCTTTCAGCACAGTATAGGACTTGGAGCTAACAGGCAAGTCCTATATTAAATTTTCCATTTTCTCTTGATAGAAATGCTTTAAACTATTGAAGTTGGTTCAGTGATTAGTTAGATGGCATAAAAACCCTTCATCTCTGTGAAATAATAGACATTATGCCCTCCTTAGGTTGAGAATGTCGATGCTTAATAAACACTTGTTAGAATTGATCCAGATGCGAACTATGTCAAAGTACAAGGGTTTTCATATGTTTTTGTGGTTATGGGTGAGACACCATGTTAGGTTTGATCCATGAGCTTCTCTGGTTCAAAGTCAAAATCATTTAGTAAGCTTCATTTACAACTTGTACCGATGTTTTATTGATGCAAGGATCCTGATTTGGCTAGAAGAATAGGAGCTGATACAACTCTGGAAGTTCAAGGTACTTACATTCAATATTCATTTTCCCCTTGTATTTTTTGTAATAGTCTTGGATTGAGTGTTCTTGATGAACGTTTATTCAAATTGAGAGTAAATTTTGGATTGCTTAGAGTGTTTTTTTTGTGTGGACGGGTTTATAGAGATCCTCGATGGGGGCGCTACTATTAAATCTATAATGAGGATCTAAAAATTTTCAAGGTGATGACAAAGATAATATTTGGCCTACAGGGGCAGCCTCTTGCCAATTCCACGAAAGGGGTGCCCTTCCTAGCTATAAAGTCTGTTGAAAACCTTGTGTTTTATTCATTTTTCCTTTCCCATATAACTTTTTATTTCATATCGGCAAGGTATTAATAGAATAACTAGCCCAATTGGTGCTAATTACTCTTTGTCATGTGTAAACTGACAGATCCTGACATAGCAAAGCTCATAGAAATCTACCTTAGATCCACCTTTTTCAGTTTCGTGGATGATATTTATGAACAAACTTGCGTAGTCGCCATGGGGTCACCTTTGTCTCATATTATTGCTAATTTATTCATGGAAGATTTTGAAAACAAGGCCCTCGAGTCCGCACCCCTAAAACCTAAACTATGGAAAAGATATGTGGATGAAACTTTTATAATATGGCCTCATGGAAGAGGAACCCTAGAAGCCTTCATGCAACGCCTAATAGTTTATCCCCTTCCATAAAATTCACTATGGAAGTCGAGAATAATAAGAGCCTCCCCTATCCTGATATCCTCATCACTAGGAATGATGATGGCTCTATATCTCCCCAAGTATATAGAAAAAAGACTCACATCGAACAATATTTGCATGCCACCTCCCATCATCACCCAACCCATAAACTAGGTGTCCTTAACACATTAGCGACAAGAGCCTTCAGAATTTCTGATAAGGAACACCTAGAAAAAGAAAAAGAACACCTTATCAATGTTTTCCTAAAAAATGGATATAACAAACGTCAGGCTATCAAAGCCATAAACAAAGCAAACACTAGACCTAAAAAGGATAAAAATTTTGATAATATATTAGGTAAAGTTAACCTCCCCTACATATTAGGGACTACTAACAGAATCTCCTGCATCCTAAAAAAGAATGGTATCCTTACCACCTTCAAACCTCTAAACACCATCCAAAGCCACCTTAATCCTATAAGAGAAGAAATTGATCCAAAATGTCACAAGGGCGTCTAATTAATTCCCTGCTCGTGTGGAAAACCCTATGTAGGTGAGACTGGGAGATCCTTTAAGAAAAGAATCCAGGAACACTCAGCCGACATTAAACATAATTAGTCCAAATCATCAGCTTTAGCAGAACATTCTGAAAAACCAAACACCACATTTCTATAGAAGACACCCGCATCCTAGCCAGAAGTGATCACTACTTCATAAGGAAATTCAGATCACTACTTCATAAGGAAATTCAAAGAAGTCATAGAAATTAACAAACACCCCAATAACATCAATAGAGACGACGGATGGACCATAATCGAAAACTAGATTCCAACCCTATCAACCAAAGTTACGCATCCCTAACTTCAGTTAACTAGTAATTAAAAATTTACAACAACTCAAAAAGAATAACAAAATAATTAGAATTAACATCAACTCATATATATAATATAAAAATCTTAATACATTATTAATAACATCAATGTTATACTTCATAACAGATATTATTAAAATGTATCATTAATAAAACACATAATTAGATTAAATAGGGTACAATCAAAATAACCATAGGCCCATTATAATAACATGGTTAACTTATAATTAAATTAACTGTAACTAAAAAACTTAAAGGTATCAACCAAAATCTTTACTATTACATAGAAATAGGGAACTATATTATACAATATACATTATTAATATTACTATAATATAGAACTTAAAATATAATATAAACAAACTCAATAATTATTAATAACAAGTAGATATACCAATTTAATTATTAGAAAAACAACACTATGCATGATAAGACATCTACAATAGCAAATTTAATATAATATAATTAAGACAATAAAACATAATTAAAACAATTTGAAAAACAAAAGAAAATTAGAATAATAATATATTAATTTATGAATTAAAATATAATATCAACAAACTTATACATTATTAATATAACTAGGATATACCTACTTAATTATTAGAAAAACAAAACCATGCACAAGTAAAGATAACTGCATTAAAAACATAATAAAACTAAATTAGGGTATAAATCTAAAACAACATAGCTTATTGAAATTATATCTTATAAACAAATCTAAATTAATATAATTGAGACAATAAAACATAATTAAAACAAATAAAATAACAAAGACAATTGGAACAATAACATATTAGTTTATGAGTGAAATGTATGTCGGCAAAGCATCTGTTAACTATTTTAATATAAAGATCTGTTTTCATCATTCTATCACATCCTGAAGATGAACCATTGTTGCTGGTTCGAAACGTTGATCTAAAGAAGATCTACACAAATTTGAAGATCGCAGAAACCTCAAAGACAAAATACTCTTTGCTAGTTTTTGATGGTGTGAGTGCAGGGATTGATATGGTACTATTTTCTCTCTCACACTAGACAGTGTTCCAATTTTCAGTAGCCCTGATTAAATAATGTTCATGCCCACCTGACCTTTTCTAATGGAAATCTGTTTGATAGGTGATGGTTCCCTACAATTTCAAAGACTTTATTAACAATTCGTCTTTGCAAGTGAAGAGTGGTTTGATCCCCATGACTAGAATAAATGATGTAGTTAGAATAATATTGAGAATAAAATTCACCATGGGGCCATTTGAGCATCCTCTGAGCAATCTGAGCCTAGCCAACCAACTTAGTAGCCAGGTCAACTCTTAAGTGTATGCTATTTCTATTGTTCATTGAAATATTATTTTGATGAATGACTAATGCCCATGGTGTTATACACGGTGTTTTTCATAAATAGGTCGCAGGATGTTACAATATCTTCCAAGCAATAGACCACATGTGATATCGCTTCTGATGTTCTGTGGAATTTTTTTTCAATATGTTTTTCCTATTCAAACATTAACATAAGCTATTATGTGGATGATCTAGATACACAATAGTGAATGGAAATTTAATTACATAGCTTTCATGTGGACAACGCTATTGGGGGATTGGAGTTTGCATTGTAATGCTTTGTTTTTATGCCATAAAGCACTCACTTTTAAAATAACAGGAGCACGGGGAGTTGGAAAGAGAAGCTGTTAGGAAATATTTTGTATTGTAGAAAAATGGGAGGCCAGCCAACAAGCCTTTGTTCTCTTTGGAGAAGAATGCATCCAAGGTTCTTGTTGCAGGGACCCATCTTGATAATATGGGTTATCAATGTGTTGGATGGATAATGGAATAGCAAGGATTATATGGAAACATAACCGTAGGTGAGTTCCATTACATTTATGTTAGATCAACCATAATTTATTATCCACTATTACATTAACAAGCAATTATTCAATTTACCTTTTTAATCTTTTTTTTGTTATTCAAGAACTACAATTCTTGAAGCTATCAAACTAGCTACCATCCCATCTACTGAAGTGGTTTATGCGCAAAATCCATATGCAAACTATGTCAAAGGACAAGTGTTTTCATATGCCATTGTGGTTGTGGGTGGCATCATCACCAAGTTGTAATAAAAGGTACTCTTGTTAGTGGTTGTATGTTCACGGGCTCGACATTCCACATTCCAGTCGACATCAGACGTGATGTCAAATGACAGACATGAGACCATTGAGAATTGTATCTCAATATTGGATGAAAGCTCATCCACTTGAGCAGATTCTTTTGCACTTCTTGCAAGTCGCTTCTAGCGTTGTTGCTTGCCCTTCCCATTCTTTTGATGAGATTAGAATGAAAGTGCCCAAAATTTTGACATTTAAAGCACTTGATGTGGCTCAAGTACTTCTTTCCCTAGTTACAAGAACCTAACTTCTATTTCTTCCCTTTTTAACCCTTCTTAGTTACTCTTTTCTTGTTGCCCTAATAAGCCACTGAATGACATACTTCCATTTGAATTTAAGACAATCCAACAATCCTCATATAGTGGTTTTATATTAAATTTATAATATCATTATAGGTACACATTAATGCTCATCCTCATATACTTTAATCTATGAGATTCTTCCATAAATGTCACTCCATTGAATTTTAGATAGTCCAGTAATTCTTACGTAGATGTTTTGAGGGTTGTCTAACATATTTTTTATCAAATTTGTTTAGAATTTGGGTGTTCGGGAGAAACATTATGCTCCTCCTCAATACCTATAATAGTCTCCAGTATTGTCTCCTACGTGAGGTCATTCCATAGCTTGATAAAAATGGGAAGTTTTTTTTGGCGCAGATATCATAGCCAAAAAGTTTCCAAAAAGAACATGACCTATTTAATGTAATGGGTACTAGGTCTTTACCCTTCACCTCTTCTCAATTTATTGTTATTGTATTTGTGATTGACTGTACCCATACTGATGCATTGGAATATCACCTAAACAAAAGTAAAAAGATACCAACAACCTAACAAAGAACCTGACAACCTGATCACAACTTCACTGTGATTTTCTCAAGCATGGATCACAACATTTGACCATTGGAGCCTCATGATAACTATCTATCATAGGTAGCAGTCCTACTATCTTTTGAAGGTTTCAACAAACCTCTCTGACATCATTATGAATTTGTCTAATGCACTGTAAACAAATTCTTCTTCTAATGGAAACTAACACTGTCTAAATTTAAATTCTAATCAAAACTGCAATATGAATCTCAGTATAATCTATAAACACAGTTGGAATACATAAATTGGAACACATAGATCAATGTCAAAATACCGCTAAATAAAAATTTGCTAGAAAATTTGCTAGAAAGGATTTTGTGTAATAATTGAAAGTAAACCTATTACAAATCCATACTCTCACCTACTCTTATAAGTGACACATAGGGTTCATAAAACTAGATATATTTCTTAGATATTTGGATCTTCACTCTATCTAGTTGATAAAAAATGAATTCAAAAATATTGTGAAAATAAAACAGAATTCCTCATTCAACTTTAGCACTTTGTCTTTAACCTAAAGTATAATGATAAACTTATCCTATTCTATTTATGGGTGGTGCGTACATGCATGCATGTGCCCTTACTGCTGGAATGCTATAAAAATTTATGTGCCCTTATTGTCTATCTATTGTTGCATTCTCACTACAGATCATTATGTTGTTTGGAATTTAAGGGAACTTTTTAGGAGGGTGACATACTTGAAATGAGGTAGTTGGAGCACCAACTTACTCTGTTGCTTCTGGTAATGTCAAGATTAGCCATCTAGGATTTCTAGCTGAACTTGAAGGTAAAGAGGCACCCCTTGCACCTCCAAAAGCTAGCTGATCTAAATATGCTTTTCATGATCTTTTTAATTACTGCATATATGTTTTTGGGATACCAAGCTCTTCTACCTCCATGGTCACTATTGGAGGTTCTTGAGACTTAGAGGACTATGAATTTTATTCAAACTTGGTATCTCTTCTCGCATCTACTTTATGATGAGATGGAATGTATATTCTATAAGCTTTTGAGGTTTCACTCTATCCTACAAAGATTTCCTTCAAACTAGAAGGTTCCAACTTGGTCCTTTTCTCATTTGGAATATGAATGTAGATATGACAACTGAAAAACTCAAAGATGTGTTACTTGATGCTTCTGAATTCCTCCATTGATGTCTTCTACTTCAAAATTATGTGAGGGTACCTATTCAAAATATAGACAATGATAGGACATGTTTACACACAGAAACACAAGAGCAGAACTATATCATGAATCATGGATTCGATTGTTTTATAATAGATATGTTCCTCCT